>JBBBDQ010001105.1:2202500-2927500 GCA_037127315.1 Ascarosepion bandense | reverse complement strand
TTTCAAGGTACCCAAGTACTTTCAACCTCTTTCCGAGGTCATCTTCAGGGGTGTGAGTTATGGTAACAAAGAATAATCGCAAAACTGTGTTGCTAAAAATTACTGTACATTTTTTCTGCTTCAAATATAACGGTTGACAAATTGCTAGTGTTCATTAGAACGTGAAAATTATCCAAAATGGCTGTTTTAAATATTTTTCTGACATCTTTCAATTATAATACGCGAAAGATTATCCGTGAGTATGAACGGTATTTATTAAAAATAAGCAGATGTAATGTTTGCAATTTATATAATTTGATATGTTTAAAAGAAAATTTGCTGCCTAAACACACACACACACACATATATATATACATATATATATATATATATATTACCAGGGTTCATATTGCAGTGTCCTGGGTATGACTGTAAACTGCATCTGGCAGCAAGACCTCTGATTGGGAGGGTGTGAGGAGCATGGAACCACTTCTTAATTGCTGTTGTTCCCAGGTCCACTCTGACCCGGAGTGGTAGCACCTGTTAGGGGTCCCAACTATGGGTAAGTAGTTTATCCCCAAACTGGGGTCAAAACACTATGAAAGTATAAAAATGGACTTTTATAGAAATATATACATAAAAGTAGACTTTTATCGAAATATATACATTTTTGAAAGAAAAATATTAACAATAATACATTTTTGAAGAAAAAATTATTACCATAACACATTTTTGAATGGAAAAAAAAATTATTACCAGCAATACATTTTTGAATACAAAATTATAAGATATCTTCAGTTTTCTAAAATAAAAAGAATAAATTTTTCATCAAAATCTGACTAAATCAACCTTCTCATTATAACAGAACATTAAAAAAAAACAAGCCTTAGAACCTCACCTTTTTGGCATTAAATAACCCACAGAGGTGTTGATATGCCGTTAAACAAAACTCGAAACTCAAAAACTCATTTTGCAGTTTTTGATATTAATGGCTTTCCCTAGTATTTTTTGAAAATAATGGCTTTCCCTAGTATTTTTTTTCAGAAATATAGACAAATACTGGTATCGAAAATATTTAATATGCTGATATCAATTCAATTGTCTTGTTAAAAATGAAGTCTAAACTTATTTATAAATTGAACTTTGTCTGTGTGTGTGTGTCCGTTACCTATAGACTCCGAAACAGCTGAACCGATTTTGTACCCTAAGCGTCTGCGAGTGTTCTTAGCTAGATTTTGTGTCGAGGTACCCCGATAAATATCGAAAATCGATAATCGAAAAAATCGGGTTATAGAAGGAGTGGTCCGATTTTAATCAAATTTGATACACTCATAGACAAAGATATAAGAAACGATATTCAGAAGTTTCAAGGTTGCAGTTCTTACAATAGTGCAGAAAATTGATAATATATATATATATATATATATATATATATATATATATATATATATATATATATTTGTGTGTGTGTCTGTTTATCTGCCTGTATGTTTGTATTTTTTTTTTTTCAGCCCTTTTATTTTAGTTTTTGCTTCGGCTTTGGCTCGAAGTAGGTATAATTGTAGTTCTTAGTCTCAGCCATGATACCATTTACTCAGAGGACTTATTTAGCCTTCAAAATTCAGTTTACGACGAAAAAGAGACATGACTGACTGGGCAGAAGATTATCCCGCAGTAGGTTGTCATTGCTTTCTGCGGTAGATTGGTTGCCAGCCAAGGCTATAGAACCCAATCTATCCTGCTATTTAACCCATAACTGGAGGGAAGAGACGGATTAATACCTTTCCCAAAGGTATTTGTGCGTAAGTGAATGCAATGGATTCAAATGGAATTCGAACTCGGTTCCCCGATTTCTCGTTCCGAGCCGATATCCACTGCACCACAACGCACATCAATGGCGAGTTATAATATTTCGTTAGCTTTGCGTAAAGTCAACGTACTGAACGAATCCTTCGAATAAAACACAATAAGGCTGTCGGAATAATTCTCTCGAGTAATTCACTCAGAAAACATTCTCTTTAATGACGCACAACTAGGGCGTATACCCAAGGTGGATGTGACAAAAGGTCATTTGAAGTGAGAGATCAGATAGAAAGAGAGACAGAGGAAGGCAGCGGATAACATATTTGAAGGACTTAATCAGGTGGATGACGGAACGGGAGTTCCGTGGTGTAACAGGAGCAAACATACTAAAAGCCACAAGGGATAGGAAGATGTGGAGAATCATGATCGCCTACGAAGGGACAGGGCATATAGAAGAAGAAGAAGAAGAAGAAGGGAACTTTTGGTAACTTGCTATTAGGGAGTTATAATATATTCAGTTTCTCCGTGTAAAGTTAACGTATTAAACGAATCCTTCGAATAATACACAATAATTTCTCTTGGAATAATTCTGTAAATTCTCTCAGAAAAAAAAAATCACTTCAATGACGCACAACACCGGAATGATGCACAACTCAGAACGATATCTGCTACCTCCCCACTAGGGTGGATACCCGAGGTGGATGTAACACAAGGTCATTTCAAGTGGGAAATCTGAGCCCTTCAGCTCGGGCAAAATCTTATTGTCTATTTTTCCCCAGATGAGACTCTGACGTTCGGTCTGGGTTTCTCTCGATCTGAAGGCTGGGAGTCTGACAATGGAAATTCTGCGAAATGCAGAAAAGATTTCTACTGCCTTTAATATTTCGGTATCTTCGCCTAAAGCCAACGTACTAAAGGAATCCTTTGTATAATACACAATCATGCTCTCGGAATAATTCTCTTTGGTGATTCATTCAGAAACAATCTCTTGAATGACGCACAACACCGGAATTATGCACAACCCAGAACCGTATTTAACTACCTTCCCACCGAGGCGAAATGCGACAGGAGGCCTTTTTATGATGGGGAATCCGAGCCCTAAAGCCCGGGTAAAAATTTCCTATAGATCCTGCCATGCGCAGGATCTATGGGAAATTTTACCCAGACGAGACTATGCCCCTTCGGCTAGGACTCGTCTGGGTTCCTTTCCGCCTGGAGGCAAAGATTCTGAGAAGGTTAGAGATCTCGAGTTGATGCTTTACATACGAAATATTTATAGTTACGCAGGCACATAAGAGTTCAGTAATCTTTTCTTTGTCACCAACAAAATCTTCCTGTCTCTCTTAGCCTTTGAAATGCGTCTTTGGCCGATGCAAAATCCGCCTTCGGATCTCAGTGTCGCACTTTCCATCCCCTGTCAGAATGATTCCCAGGTATTTCAATTTCTCTACTTGTTTGATTTTAGGGCCCCCGACGTGTAGTTGGCACTTTAGGGACCTCTTTTTGCTGATGACCATGCATTCGGTTTTGTTTTGTTTTTTGTTTTTTTTGTTTTTGTTTTTTTTGTTTTTTTTTTTGTTTTTTTTTAATTTTTGTTTAGTCCTTTCTTCTCGCTATTCTTCGAATTCGTTATTCAACTAAAAAATAAAAAATAAAAACGAGATTACGAGCCGCCCAGGAGACCTGCCAAGATAATTTTTTTAATTCTTTCATCCGTTCTCTAATGTTTTGTAATTTTTACGAGAGAATCCATAATGTTTAAATATCTTTCTAAAATCTGGGTCAAATGTTTTCTTCGTGACATTTCGGTGTGTCACGAGAAGTAGAAACGAAAAGAACAAGACAGCTGGTGAGGTTCGTCTTTATCTATAGAAACTTATCGATTTGACTCTAACCTGAGAATCTAACAGAATGCATGAAATTAAATCGAAATGTCATTAACTACTTTGCACCCGGATCTATGACAGATAAACATCTTCGCGTTGCAAGTGGACATCTTCGGGGTGCGGGTGGAAATCTCCGAGGTTCGAGTGTACATCTTCGTGCGTCAGTCGACATTACGGTGTGTGGATAAAGACATCTTCGGAGTGAAGGTAGAAATCTTCAGGGTGTGAGTAGACATCTTCTGGGTGTGGGTAGACATCTTCAGGGTGTGGGTAGACATCTTCAAGGTCTGGTTAGACATCTTCTAGTTGTGTGTAGATATCTTCAGAATGTGGATGGATGACTTCGACGTGCGGATAGTCATCTACGGGGTGCTAGCGGACATCTTCAAGGTATGCGTGGACATCTTCGACGTGTGGGTGGTCACCTCTAGGGTACAAATGAACAACTTTGGGTGTCAGTACACATGGCCGAATCTGACTACCGGGCACACCGGGCACGGTTCCAGGCCGATCCGCGCAATCATAGTGAAAATCCAGGCAAGGAAAAATGTCTTCGTCAGAAATCAAACTAAACAATTCACGAAGAAAGAAAGAAAGAAAGAAAGAAAAACGAAGAAAACATTCAAATGAACGCAGTAAAAAATCTGTTTGTTTATTTATTAATTTTGGGAGAAAAGACTGGTGCTACTCAGAAAGTCCGAACCCGATTTCCTGCTTTCGTTCACGTTCTGTGCCTAATTTCCATTGGAATAGCCGAAAAAATCCGCAAAAATCATAGTTTCTGGAAACTGATGACACTGATGACGTCATCACATTGTCAACTAATAAATCCGGGCAATTTTCTCTGTGCCCGGTGTTTTTTTAGCATCAGCTACAGCCCTGTCAGTACATGCGTGCATGCGATCATCTCCGGAGTATATTTGACATCTTCGGGTTGCGAGTGGACATCTTCGGGTTGCGAGTGGACATCTTCTGGGTGTGGGTAGACATATTCGTGGTGCGGGTTGGGTAACTTTAAACATATTTAAAAAATAGAATCGGTTAACTTAATCCGAACTGACTCAAAAAAATGTGGTTTACTTTCGACTGTTGCCCTGGTGGAAGGTATGAACACATTTATTCTAACAGGCATGAACACATTTACTTTAAACCAAAGATTACTCTCTGTCGTTGCTTCTACCCCCACCCCTTGACTATGAGAAAATAGCAGAGTAGGTTGAGTCATTTAGCAGAAGTTAGTCTATCAAATAAATAAGTTTCGTGAGGGCGTTATTGTGATGTCGTCACTCTTCAGGACCATTCAGTTTTAGCCGAGAAACAACAAATGACCCTGAAGAGTGAAGACATTACAATAATACCCTTACGAAACTTCGAAGTCAGCATGACTGAAACAGCGCTGGTCATCTAAGTGAGAAGCTTGTCCACATTAATTCTATTAACGTCTCTATACTTACCATGATAGCACTTTATGACAGAAATCTGCTTGCCTAAAATGCCTTTCCACCAATAAAATACTGAAAAAAACCAACAATTTCGGTACTAAACACCAGTACAATTTAACACTATATATATATATAGTGATAATCCACGTATACTGTCTTAATAATATGTATAGGAAAAACTACTAAAAAGTTGTAAGTTTAAAAAAATGTATTTTTTTTTTACAGTATTTATTTATTGCTATTATTATATTTGATATTTCAAACCGTCCTCGGCCTTTCATCAGAAACAAATGATTTTAAAATTCCCCCATAGCCCAACACTTCAATCAACCGGGACACACATTAGAAAACTGCAAATGTTTACTAATAGATTCTGAATTTAGTTCTACATACTCACGCAGAAAGAAATAAAAATACTGGATTTTAAAATTAAATACATACAGGCTAGGGTTAAATAGGGACTGAGGTGTTTTGAATCTTTTTAAATATTTCAATAGTTAAACATGTTTTAGATACACCAAAAAAATTTTTCTTTAAAACAACATTTATAAGTATTATTAAAGATAGGTTTACGTTTACAAATATTAAAAAGAATCTGTCGCTTTCTGCGTCACGTGATGTAAACAATCTCTCGGACGAACGCTCATCGCGAAAACGCTTCGAATTTAAATTTTAAAATTATTTGTTTCTGATGAAAGGCCGAGGACGGTCTGAAATATCAAATATAATAATAGAAATAAATACATACTGTCAAAAAAATACATTTTTTAAACTTACAACATTTTAGTAGTTTTTCCTATATATATATATAGTGCTATCGTTGCTTAGCAAAGATTATGTCAACACAAGATAAAACTCATCTTTGATGGTGGTTATTTTTATGTTAACGTCCCTGTAACCTCTCTGAAGATGGCTCATGCGAGTCAAAAGCTTAGAACCAACATAATAAAAAAAATATCCAAATGCTGGAGAATTTTTTGTCTTTATTTTCACCTGAAATTAAAGCTAAAATACGATGTTTAGAACGGCTCACTATTAAATATAATAGACATTCATTGTTTGTTATATTTAACAGCATAAGTTTATATATATATATATATATATATATATATATATATATATATATATATCTACGGATGACTATATATATATATATATATATATATATATATATATATATAGTCGTCCGCAGACAGATCTGTTTCGCTGTATCACAGCTCATCAGTACGGTTAGACAGCCGATTGCTTTTTACCCAGGATTGAAACCTGACTGAATTGGCGTCAGTTGGTGATTCTACCTCTGAGTTACGGGCGCTTGGTAGAAGGAGGCAGACTTTTTAGCGTGTATATTATTATTATACATGCCCAATAGCTGAGAGTGTTCTAATTCATTGCTGAATGAACGATGCGTAGATGCCAGAGTAGCTACTGTTTTTTAAAGTCTACCATTCTTCCAGAGTGCTCAATCAGGGATATATATATATATTGTAATGGTTGTTCAACTTATCACCAGATGAGGAGCAAACGTAGCTTCGAAACGCGAAGATGTTTGTGTAGTGATACTATGCTTTTATAAATCATTGTAACAACCATTACAATATAAAGTTCTACGTTGTATCGAGCACTCTTTATAAAATACATGAACAGTGGGTTTGAAACCTACGTGTTCCAAAACTTTCTTACAAATGTATATATATATATATATATATATATATATATATATATAAGTGAGCATTACGGCCAACACCCAAAGACAGCAGCTTGTTTCAGGCTCAAAGGCTTTTTTCAGTCAACAAACATGAGAAAAATTATAAAAGAAGAATAGAAATAAATAAAGAAAATAAACAAAATATTAAAATCAATAAATAACTAAACAAATTAAATCAATTAATAAACAAAAAATGGACACACAAATATAAAAAATGTATTAATAATAATCAACAAATAAAAAATCATCAGTAATAAATAATGAATAAAAAGTTAACAAACAACACGATATCTACAAATAACCGCATTCGGATCCACAATTATTTCCACTCAATAGCCTCGAGAATAATTTGAAACATAAGCCACCCAATAACCATTAGGATAAGATAACAAACTTTATTACGCAGAATGCATCATTGACCAGCATATGTAAATAATCGAACCAAAACACACCGCACATGTCTTAAGATTGCGTTTAAGCATGAAACAGATGTTGCCGCTGAATGTTGACTGCAATATCCACCTTTCTATTTACATACGCACTATCCACAATATTGAGCACTTGAACCCATATGTATAGTATACCTTAAAACTATATATATATATATATATGAAATGAGGTTGTATTTATAGTATTTACATTATTCGGACTATTGTCCTCATCTTTGTTGCCATTTCTACGACGTTTAATAATAGATCATTCTATTTGTCTATATTTCTGAGATGAGATAGTATTTACAGTATTTACATTATTCGGACTATTGTCCTCATCTTTGTTGCCATTTATACGACGTTTCGGCCGTTGTACACTCCGGCCTTCTTCATGTGCTAGGAATTTCGAACCGAACCCTTTGGTTAGTTCCTGACTTGACTCTTAGAGTTGTGAGTTCAATACCAGGCTACAGCAGTGGTGAACAATAACTTGCAGGGTTATATGGAGATAACTCATGAATTCCAATCGAGGCTTTACGCGAAGAATGAAGTTCATATACCCCAGAGATTGTAATAAAGGGTTCGGTTCGAAATTCCTAGCATCTGAAGAAGGCCGGAGCGTACAACGTTCCGAGCCGATATCCACTGCACCACAACGCACATCCATGCGTTTAGCTGTTCTAAAATAAAGTTAATCTTTAACGCAAATAGAACATTTATTTCAGCGACAAATCTCTCAGTTCTGTCATTCAAAATGCTAAGAAACATTTTGAAGACATGATCTTCCTCAACAAGAATCATATTTTTCTCACAATAACTTTTTCTTAGGAATTCATTTCAAGACCGAGAACCCGAAATGTTTCAAAGGGTCACTTGTAAATGTCACACTTTTCCCGGCAACATGAAAAATTGGCGCTAAACAATCATGATCTATTGATTATCGTTCCATTTTATGAGTAATGTTCTCTAAAATGAAAAATATTGAATTAAATCCAAAACTGCCTCACCCACAAAAGCAAATTTATATATTTTTTAAATGTACCTTAATTTCTGCATAAGGAAGATTGTGTTGCACCAAATGAGTATTTTACTTGGGTTTGAACATTCTGACTAAGTGGATATGCAATTAGCAGCTTAGTACTTAGAAGTGCATTCGAAATGTTGGCCTTGAACAGGCTGGGCGGGGGTGGCATACAACTATGTGTATAGCTTGGACCCTGACGAAGTCGAAATATTGCCGAAAGTGTTTTTTAATTTTTTTTTCTAAAGAGAAATACAGAAAGAAAGAAAAGAGAGAATAAAAGGAGAGAAATACAAACAAAGAACAAAGAAAATAGTGAGGAAAAGAAAGAAAGAAAGAAAGAAAGAAAGAAAGAAAGAAAGAAAAGAGGGAGACAACAGAGAAATGAAGAAAACGAAAAAGACAAAGAACAAGAAGCGAAGAAAATGAAAAAAGTGAGAGGAAAAGAAAGAGAGAAATGAAAAGAAAAAAAGAAAGAAAAGAATGAGAGAAAGAGAGAGAAATAAAGAAAGAACGAAAAAAGGAAAGAAATAAAGACAAAGAAAGAAAAAAATAGAAAAGAGAGAGAAAAAATAGAGAGGAATGAAGAAAACGAAAGAAAGCGAAAGAAAGAAGTAGCGAAGAAAGAAAGAAAGAAAGAAAGAAAGAAAGAAAGAAAGAAAGAAATTATGTTGGAAATGATTTTTATGGAAAAAAATGTTGTTTTTAAATTTTCATAATAATCATTCCCGACACTAGTGACCAAACATCGTCTGACGAAGTACAATTAATGCTTCTGAAACATGAAGAATTTTGTGTTGTGTTGTAAATTTTTTTTACTATAGCTACTTATAATAAAAAAAATATTTCAATAGTAATATTGCTCTACTTTGTATTGAGTACTTTTGAAAAGTAAACACTAGAACCTGTGGATAGTTACTCCATTTGCTCTTACCCTTACTAAGATATAAATATTGTCCATTGCACATGTTATAAATAGCAGGAATTGTGTTTTTGGTTTGAGTGTGGACCGATTCTCTATTTTATCAAGGTCCCACTCTTTATATCATTGAAAGGTTCTAGAGTCCTTATACATCAAATCCCACAAGCCTTCCATCTGTAAACAGAGGGATTGCTTGCTAGGTTTGAATGTTATTGGACTCTAGTTTTCTTTGCATTTTTTCCTCTCCCTCTTTTAGCACCTTTTATTTTACACGTCTCTTATTCCTAGAAATAAACTTGATAAGGTCTGGGACGAAACCGTTTTGTTTTTTAAGTTTTTAGTAAAAATGCCATTTAAACTACGCTTATTCCTGACTGTTATACATATATATATATATAGTTTAGAATATGTACAAATTATAATTTACTACAAAAGTGTACATTTTGTTTCGATATCGAAAAAACAATGTCCCATCAAGTAGTTAATAGAGTGCCATCATCATTAACTACCTGATGAGACATTGTTTTTTCGATGTCGAAACAAAATGTACACTTTTGTAGTAGATCATAATTTGTACATGTTCTAAACTATAACTTATAATAAATATTCATTGCTCTATTTCTATATTGAGCACTGTTTTAAATTAATGCTTTAAACGTTGTTAATACTTTATTTGTTCTTTATTTACATATATATATATATATATATATATATATATATATATATATATATATATGGATCAAAACCCGACAAGAAAAATAAAATAAGTAAAGAACACTTAGGCTAATCTAATCTAACGTGTTTTACTTTAACAAACTTCTTCAAATAATTTATTTTTTAAGACAAATGATTTGAAAAGTTTTTAAAAGTTTTTAAAAATTTTTTAAAAATCCGCAAGCAGTATGTTGATTGAGGTTTGATTTCATTGGTCAGATACTTGTCACGTGTAATAAAGCAACAGGTGATCATTTTTTAAATGTAGAGGAAAAACTTATCTCTTTAAGTGTGTGTGTGCCACGTGTAATAAAATACACTGGATGTTTATTATGAATGTAAGTGTGTGTATGCGAAATTATATATATACTTACATTCATAATAATTATATGTATGCGAAACGTTTTCCTACCTGTTCTTTACTTATTCTTTCTCTCTTTCTTTCTTTCTTTCTTTCTTTCTTTCTTTCTTTCTCTCTCTCTCTCTCTCTCTCTATATATATATATATATATATATATATAGAGAGAGAGAGAGAGAGAGAGACAGTAAATCTTCGTTTGTTTCTTTTTTTACTTCCCCTTCTTTTCCCTCTGAGTTCGTTCTCGGTGGGTTGTACAAGACGATTTAAATTATAGCTTAATTAATACTAGTTTCGGCAGAGTCAGTTCGGTTACTATTGGTATTGTTGTTGCTATAGTTAATATTATATATATATATATATATATATATATATATATATATATATATATATATATGTATGTATGTGTGTGTGTGTGTGTGTGTCTCCAAAAGAATAAAAACGAAAAAAATAATTGCAACTTTCAAAGCATTAACTTAAAACAGTGCTCAATATAAAAATAGAGCAATGAATATTTACTATTAATTATTACTTTACAACATGTGTAGTTTTCACATGTTCTAAAGTAATAATTATATATATATATATATATATATATATATATATATATATATATATATATATATATGTACGCCTCTACGTATGTATTCATCATATTTATTCATTGAATTATGATGTGTTTGTCCGGCGAAGACATCTTGAAACGTGATCAGATTACGCGGACAATGGATTGTGTTTAATTACGTTTTAATTTCGTCGCATTTTTCTTCATGGATTTCAAGGCTGAAAAATAAAGAAAAAATTAATAAGATTCGGGCAATTTGTTTTTTAAACCCAAGAAAAATAAAGATGCGGTTGAGACACGCACAGAAAATAGGGGAGGAGGTGCTGTAGTGGATCCAAAGTGAATAGATTATGCTGGATACCTGTTTTTGCAAAGCAATGGCTCACGAGAAGGTGAATCAGTTGAATTTAAATTGCGAGCTAAAAGAATTTCATATAACGTTTGATATAACGAAACAATTCTAAATATCCATACAATGCGGTGAAAATTATTTGCACTAGTTTTGTTATGTTTGTCGCTTTGATGAGTGACTTCCACATCAATTAACTGAAGCGAAACCGACGGTTCACATAACGGAAATAAAATTTTGTGATAGGGGATGAATGGTGATTAGTTTACAACAATATGGAATACAACAGTTAGTCTCTGAAACGGAATTAACAAAATAGCTCTTCCTCCGAAGAAGGTAATACTGTTTCTTTTTATCAATTTAATTCACCCGAAGTAAGGCGATAATGCCACTAAGACATAAGGGACTATCCACAATGTAAGAGGATGAGAAGACATTAGGAAGAACCGGAAAGTGAATCTTAAGCAGCAAACAAACCTTTTGGCTGATTTGAAAAATACTTATTCTTCTTTTTCGCGCCAATTCTCTTCAGGGTGTGAAAGATCATGCCCCTCCACAATATCCTATCCATTATAGCTTTAAGATTGGTTTATCCATTCCACATACAATTCATAACAGTTCCCATTCTTTAATGTTATCGTTCGTTTCTCTTCAAAGTATGAGCAATCATGCCTCTCCACAACTTCATATTGCTTGTAGCTTTAAGCTCAGTTTGTCCTCTTACTAATACAACCAGTTCCTGTTCTTTAATGGTATTGTTCATTTCGCTTCAGGGTATGAGTGATCATGCCTCTCCACAACTTCTTCTCCCTTGTAGCTTTATTCTCGGTTTGTCCGATTACTATTTCCGCCACTTCCGGTTCTTTAATGGTATTGTTTTTTGCGACCGAGAAAAACAAATTGATTGGAAAGTTTTCAATCAGTTTTTTGCTCCTTTAATTCAACATTTCTTCGGATCTTTACACAATTATTCACTGTTTATCTATCTATCTATCTATCTATCTATCTATCTATCTATCTATCTATCTATCTATCTATCTATCTATCTATCTATTTATATATATATATATATATATCCTATTCTCCATTTATCTTATTTTGTTCATATTTCTGTCATGCTGTTCATCTATAAAAATGTTATTCTGTTTATATCTATGTCGTTATCTATGCTAATATCTAACGATCTATCTGAATATGTCTATGTATCGATCTCTCTCAGTATGTTCATATCTTTGTACTTCAATATATTCATATCAATCTGTTTTTTTATCTCATATTAATCTATCTCAACCATTTATTTAAGGACACATGGATCAGTGGATATAGACGTTGGTTAGTTCCGGACTTGACACTTAGAGTTGTGAGTTCAATAGCAGACTACAGCAGTGTTGAACAAGTAACGTGCAGGGTTAGAGAGGGATAACTCCTGACTCTAATCGATGCTTTACGCAAGGAATGAGGATGATATACCCCAGTGATTATAATAAAGAGTTCGGTTCGAAATTCCTAGCACCAGAAGAAAGCCGGAGCGTACAATGTCCGAAACGTCGTACAAATGGCAACAAAGATGAGGACAATAGTCCAAATAATGTAAATACTGTAAATACTACCTCATCTCAGAAATAAAGACAAATAGAATGATCTACTATTATAAGTCGTACAAATGGCAACAAAGATGAGGACAATAGTCCGAATAAAGTAAATACTGTAAATACTATCTCATTTCAGAAATATAGACAAATAGAATGATCTATTATTAAACCTCGTAGAAATGGCAACAAATATGAGGACAATAGTCCGAATAATGTAAATACTGTAAATACTACCTCATCTCAGAAATATAGACAAATAGAATGATCTATTATTAAACATCGTACAAATGGCAACAAAGATGAGGCCAATAGTCCGAATCATGTAAATACTGTAAATACTACTTCATCTCAGAAATATAGACAAATAAAATGATCTATTATTAAAAGTCATACAAATGGCAACAAAGATGAGGACAATAGTCTGAATAATGTAAATACTGTAAACACCACCTCATCTCAGAAATATAGACAAATAGAATGATCTAATATTAAACGTCATACAAATGGCAACAAAGATGAGGACTATAGTCCGAATAATGTAAATATTGTAAATACTACCTCATCTCAGAAATATAGACAAATAGAATAATTTATTATTAAACGTTGTACAAATGGCAACAAAGATGAGGACAATAGTCCGAATAATGTAAATGCTATAAATACTACCTCATCTCAGAAATATAGACAAATTGCTTTTTGCGATTGAAAAGAGGACAATTTTGTGCTTATTTTTCAAAGAATGTTTTTAATCAGTTTGTGAAACGAAAAGCAACGTAACAATAACATTCCACGTTTTTGCTATTTTTTAAAATTTCTAAATTATTGCTGGAGTGACAAATATTCAACAACATAGAACTTAAAATTCACTTTTTTTTTATAAAGCAGCTTTGATAGATCCGAGTTTGTGGGTGGTATAACGCTTAAGGGTGGTATAACGGTTAAGGTTCTGAAATGGAAATCGTCGATTCGTTGCGTTCAATTTCGCCTAAAAACCATCGAAGAAAGTAAGAAACCATCGCCTTTTCCCGCGTCCGGCAATCTCTCTCTCTCACTCTCTCTCTCACTCTGCCTCTCACTCTGTCTCTCTCTGTCACTCTCTCTCTGTCTCTCTCTCTGTCTCTCTCTCACTCTCTCTGTCTCTCTCTCACTCTCTCTGTCTCTCTCTCTCTCTCTCTCTGTCTCTGTCTCTGTCTGTCTGTTTCTCTCTCTCTCTCACTCTCACTCTCTGTCTCTGTCTGTCTCTCTCACTCTCTCTCTCACTCTGCCTCTCACTCTGTCTCTCTCTCTCACTCTCTCTGTCTGTCTCACTCTCTCACTCTGTCTCTGTCTCTGTCTCTGTCTCTCTCTCTCTCTCTCTCTCTCTTAATCATTTCACCCCAAGCACGGCGGGTTTGCCATTAGTGCGCAAGGGTTTACAGTGAGAGAAAAGATTGTCTACAGTGGGGTACTGAGGAAAGGATAAAAGATGAACGGGATTCAAGAAAATAACACACCCCTCATTAAATCTCGCACCTAACCCATGAAACAGCAACTTTTAGGCAAAATTCGACTTTATTCATCAACATAGTCCCCTTCTAGATTAATACACTAATTCCAATGTTTCTCTAACAATTCGATGCTTTTTTTTGTAGAACGATTTGTCTTTGGCCTCAAAATACGCCTCAGTTTCCGATATCATTTCTTTACTGGAGACAAATCTCTTTCCCTGGAGTATTCTTTTGAGGTCTGCAAACAGCCAGTAGTCACTCGGGGCCAGATCTGGAGAAAAGGGTGGATGCGGAAGCAATTTGAAGTGGAATTCATGTAGTTTTGCCATAGTTGCGTTCGACTTGTGACACGGTGCGTTGTCTTGGTGAAATATTACTATTTTATTCTTCGTTTGTAGCTGTTTTTTGGCGATTTCTTCCTTCAAACGCCTCAGTAATGCTATATAATATTCGCTATTGATGGTTCTTCCTTTTTCAAACCAATCGATAAACAAAATACCTTGCGCATCCCAAAATATGGTGGCCAAAAACTTGCCTGCTGATGTTTGTGCCTTGGGTCGCTTTTGACGGATTTCATTTGCTGCTGTCCACTCAGCTGACTGCCGATTTGACTCCGGAATGAAGAAATGGATCCATGTTTCATCCATTGTCACATATTTATGCAAAAAACCCTTCTTGTTGCGCTGAAACAGTTGCAAACAATACTCTGAATCGTCGACACGTTATTGTTTTTTATCGACTGTGAGCAAACGCGGCACTCACTTTGAACACTTTTCTCATTGACAAATATTCATGCAAAATGATGAATACACTGTCTTCTGGTATGTTCAACTGCTCTTCTATCTCATGTACCTTCAATTTATGGTCGGTGAAAACGAGTTTGTGGAATGTTTTGGTGTTTTCCAGGCCAACTGCCGATTTGGGGCGACCTGAGCATTCAGCATCATTTGTGTCTATACGGCCTCTGTTAAATTCAGCATCATACCACCTCTTAACCGTTTAAATTCAGCATACCACCTCTTAACCGTTTAAAGTCAGCATACCACCTCTTAACCGTTTAAAGTCAGCATACCACCTCTTAACCGTTTAAAGTCAGTATACCACCTCTTAACCGTTTAAATTCAGCATACCACCTCTTAACCGTTTAAAGTCAGCATACCACCTCTTAACCGTTGTTTCACACGGAGCAGAGTCCGAATAACATTTATCAAGTCATTGCTTTGCTTGAAGAGTAAAGCCTTGCTTTCCGGTCAGAAAGCAAGGCTTTAGCAACTCACGAAATTCAAATTTTTCTATTGTTTTAAAAATTTGCAATAGTAGCTTTACTTAAACTGTAATTTGTATACTAATAATCTGATTGGTCCCAAATTTTATCACGTGCCGTTTAAAGGTTAGTCACTGCTAAGAAGGTTGGTTCTCTGTGCAGGGCCAGGAAGTTTTTCCCGTCCCAAACAATCCTGCACATATACAAGTCTACCATCCGCCCGTGCATTGAGTATTGCTGGTCTGGTGCTCCTGCTATCCACTTAGGTGTCCTCGACCGAATCCAACGGAGAATCTGTAATGTGATCGATCCCGACTTGGCAGCTACGATACAGTCGCTTTCTCCCCGGTGCAATGTGGCTTCCCTGTGTCTCTTCTACAAATACTTTCACGGCTTCTGCTCCGACGAACTTAGCTCACTGGTACCCTCTATATATGAATTACCTCGAGCCACAAGTTTAACAACTAGGTCCCACCCTTTTACTTTTTTACACCCTTTAATAAATTGTAAACGCAAATTCTACTCCCCAGCTTCTTTTCTCGCACTTCCCGCCTGTGGAATTCTTTTCCGCATACTTGCTTTCCTGACACTTACAATCTCCAAGAATTTAAATGTAAAGTCAATAGTCATCTCCTGTCTCACTAACTTACATCTTCTCTCTCATGGTTTTCTACATCCACCCCACTCTCATCATTACTCTCTTCCCTCTCCTACTCTCTTCCTGACACCCCCTACAACCTCTCACTCCTCATAACATTCCTCCTCGTCCACCCCACTCTCATCATTACTCTCTTCCCTCTCCTACTCTCTTCCTGACACCCCCTACAACCTCTCACTCCTCATAGCATTCCTCCTCGTCCACCCCACTCTCATCATTACTCTCTTCTCTCTCCTACTCTCTTCCTGACACCCCCTACAACCTCTCACTCCTCATAGCATTCCTCCTCGTCCACCCCACTCTCATCATTACTCTCTTCTCTCTCCTACTCTCTTCCTGACACCCCCCGGCAACCTCTCACTCCTCAACATTTCTCCTATGTAACCACCTGCACAACAGAGGCAGTAAAATGTCTTGCTTTGGGCGACACGATTATAAAAGAAAAAAGAAATGTGGATCCTTTTTATTAGTGGTGTCATCCATATGTCAGACCCCGGGACTTATGTGTTAGAAGATGGCAATTGATTGCATTTAAATCTTTGGAGAATGAAGCTGACTGGGATAATGAAAACTCTCAAAGTCTATTTTCCCTCGAGACATTGTTGTTGTTATGGCGACAGCATATGCGGCACCTGAACGACCATAATGCATTTCTGGACTCTTAACCTGACGCGACACGACTTGACAGAATCAATTGCCTCCAGTTCTTAGTGAAAAAAAAACAAAAAAAAAACGTCTTCATGAAACCATTTTATCACTTGATGACATTCTAAACGTCATAAGTTCTTAGCCTGGCCAATATGTTTAATTAGAAAAGTTTGATTAGATTTGCAAAATGGATTAGACAAGAACATTTCGTTTGACTTATTGCACCGTTTTAAAGGATCTTAAAAGATCCCATTACTCTAGTCTCTAAAAAACAAAAACAAAAGGAACAGGCTAGCCTCCCTGAGAGTAAAACAATACGGCTCCTTGGCCTCACGATCTCAGCGGACCTTAAGCGGAATGACTATATCGAATCTATTACTAAATCCGTTGCTAAGAGGGTCAGTTTACAGTGCAGGGCCAGGAAGTTCTTCCCCTAAAATTTTGCCGTTGCTCACATGTTCAGCCCATGTGAATAACTTCTTCTATGTACCCTGTCCTTTCAGGGCGTAGGCGATCATGGCTTTCCAGGTTTCACTATCCCTGGTGGCTCTTAGCACGCCTTCTCCTGTTACACCTCCAAAACATTGTTCTGTCATCCACTAGCTCAAGCCCATAAATCTAGAATACAAATGTATAGAAACTAGCATGGTCACAATATGAGGGATCAGTTTATATATTGATTATAATATAGATTTGATCTCCCACTTTATATCCACATTATAATTTCTTATAAACAGTTGGCATATATCCGCTATCTGACCTGTGAGTACCAGATTCTCCAAGCCCTCCTTCCTCATTGCATGTCCAAGAAATTTCAGCTGTCTCTTCCTGATGCTCAGTATAAATTTCCTTTTCGTTTCCATTCTTTCCAAAACCTCGTCATTGCTCACATGCTCGATCCATGATATCTGCAACATCCTTCTGTAGAACCACATTTCAGCTGCTTCAAGTTTTTCCTGAATCTTCGAAGATATTGTCCAACATTCTTTGCCATATCGAAGAACCGACATCACACAGAAATCATAGTACTTCTTCTTCTTCTATGTGCCCTGTCCCTTCAGGACGTAGGCGATCATGGATCTCCACGTCTCCCTATCCCTTGTGGCTCTTAGTATGTTTGCTCCTGTTGCTCCTGGCAACCCCCGTTCCGTCATCCACCTGATCAGGCCCTGCAAATATGCTATCCGCTGCCTTCCTCTGTCTCTCCTTCCTTCTATCTGACCAGTCAGTATCAGGTTCTCCAGGCTTTCCTTCCTCATTGCATGTCCCAGGAACTTCAGTTGTCTCTTCCTGATGCTCAGCATCAATTTCCTTTTTGTTGCCATTCTTTCTAACACTTCGTCGTTGCTTGTATGCTCAGTCCACGATATCCGTAGCATCCTTCTGTAGAACCACATTTCGGCCGCTTCCAGTTTTGTCCTCATTTTCGATGATATTGTCCAGCATTCACAGCCGTACTGAAGAACTGACATCACGTAGCAGTCTAGCACTCTTTTCTTCGTTTCTATTGAGATCTTCCTGTGTGTTAGTATTTTGCTCATCTTCTGGAACGCGTCCTTTGCCATGCCAATTCGCCTTCGGATCTCCGTGTCGCACTTTCCATCTCCTGTTAGAACACTTCCTAGGTACTTAAATTCTTGGACTTGTTTGATTCTGTTATCCCCCACCTGTATTTGGCATTTTGGGTTGTATCTTTTGCTGATGACCATGCACTCAGTTTTCTTAAAGTTTATTTGTAGTCCCATCTTGTCACTCTCCACTGCTACTTTCTGTATGAGATCTTGCAGTTTCCTTTCCGTGTCCGCAATCAGTACTGTATCGTCCGCGTATCTTATGTTGTTCAGGTTGTGGCCTCCAATAATAAATCCTGGTGTGTCATCTACTATCTGTGATTCATCGGACCCCACTCCCCACAAATTTTTATCTCATTGGAATTGGATAATTCTCACTCCAAATCGACATCTGATCCATTGGACTATACTTCTCCCAAATCGATATCTGACCAAGCAAATTTGTGACCAATTCTATTCTAAAATCAATCACCGACTCGCCTCAAAAATCAATCACCGACTCGCCTCAAAAATCAATATCTGACTCACTGAACGACTTTCCTCACAAATAGAGATCATTACCATAAGACTACACTTCCGGGAAATCAATCTTTGACCCAGTAGACCATTTTTCTCCCAAATCGATCTGTGACTAAAATTCTGCAAAGGCAATCACTGACCTATTGGGCCATTCTTTTCTCAAATAAAACCTCTGAAATAATGAAACAAACCAATATCCGACCCTCCGATGACTACCAAATCGATCCCTGACAAATTGCAACATCCCCCACCCGAATCGAACTCTGACTCATTGACTATTATCGGTCTTGCTCTTACACAATAGAAATGCTAGTGCCATTTCCAACCCCCATCTTTTCCTACTCGGGTTTGGAACCGGCAGAATTGGAGTCATTGACTGTCTATACTAAATTGAAAATCTGATAATTGTAATGTTGGACTGTGAAGTAAATATCTAATGTTTTGGCTTGAGAAGGAAAACCTTAACGCCCCGACCCAGCCGGAGAAGGCGGTAACAGAGAAATATGGCAGTTATTCAGGCTGTCAAGAACAGAAGCGATTTCATGCAATGGATTGATCGATGAATAACACAACAAAACTTTTCCTGATAGTTTAAGATTTATCAGCTTCAGTTCTCTTCCCATCGCCGTAACGTAGCTTCCCTTTGACTTTTCCATAAATACTTTCATGGTTATTGTTTAGATGTACTTTCATCTATGGTACCTACATTTTATGAATTTATGTTCAGTACTAGATTGGCAGTTAGGTCTCATCATTTTACAGTTGAAATGGCTACATGTAACCGTAAGTTCTATGCTAACAATTTCTTTTATTACTGGTCCTGATCTACCATCTTGATTTCATTCCTATCGTCGTAACGTAGCTTCCCTGTGCCTTTTCTATAAATCCTTTCATGGCAATTGCTCTGATTAATTTATCTCTCTGGTACGTAGACTTTATGTAGTTGAGCGCAGTACTATATTGGCAGCAAGGTCTCATCAATTGCCAGTAGAAATATCTAAACGTAGCTTCCCTCTGCCTTTTCTATAAATACTTTCATGGTTATTGTTTGGATGTACTTTCATCTATGGTACCTAGATTTTATGAGTTCAGTACTAGATTAGCGGATGCACGTTGTGGTGCAGTGGATATCGGCTCGGAACGAGAAATCGGGGAGCCGAGTTCGAATTCCAGTTGAATTCTCTGCATTCGCTTACACGAAAATACCCTTGGGAAAGGAATTAATTCGTCTCTTCCCTCCAGTTATGGGTTAAATAATAAGACAGATTGGCTTCTATAACCTTTGCTGGCAACCAGTCTACCGAAAAAAGTAATGGCATCCTACTGCGGGATAATCTTCTGCCCAGTCAGTCATGTCTCTTTCGTGACATGATCACCCAAAGCGTGTATCACATATGCACTTAACTGACTGACTGAATATAATAGTTAGAAACATAATTAAAATTTCTACTGGACATAAAGTGGGGGACTGCTTTTCTATTGTTATGTAGTATTAAACTGATCATCCTAATTATACTTAATATAATAATGTAATATCATCTATCTTTTCTCCTTCCAGTTATGAGTTAAATAATAAGACAGATTGGGTTCTATAGCCTTGGCTGGTAACCAGTCTACCGCAGAAAGTAATGGCAATAAGTTTCGGGATAATCTTCTGCCCAGTTAGTCATGTCTTTTTCGAGACATGATCGCTCAAGCGTGTATCACGTATGGCACTTAATTGACTGACTGACTAGATTGGCATCTAGGTTTTATCATTTTACAGTTAAAATGGCTACATGTAACCGTAGGTTCTATGATAATAATTTCTTCTTTCGTACATCTTGTCTGTGGAACTCTCTTCCAGTTTCTTGCTTCCAAGTCAAAAAGATATTCCAAAATATAAATAACAATTGTTACCTTCGGTTTTCTTAATTCTTGTTCTTTTATTGTCCTCTCTACTTAACAGTGTGCGTTGTGGTGCAGTGGATATCGGCTCAGAATGAGAAAGCGAAGAACCGAGTTCGAATTTCAGTTAATATTCGTTGCATTCACTTGGTATTAATTCGTCTTTCCCCTCCAATTATGGGTTAAAAAGCAAGACAGATGGGGTTCTATAGCTTTGCTTGTCAACCAATCTACCACAGAAAGCAATGACAACCTACTACGGGATAATCTTCGGCCCAGTCAGTCATGCCTCCTTCGAGACATGATCACCCTAAGCGTGTATCACGCATGGCACTTAACTGACTGACTGAATATAATAGTTGAAAACATAATTCAAACTACTAGTAGACATAAAGTGGGGGATCGGTTTTCTATTGTTATGAAGTAATAAACTGATCCCTCACTAATTATACTTAATATAATAATGCAATATAATCTACCACTTCTCCCTCCAGCTATGAGTTAAATAACAGAACAGATTGGGTTCAATATGTTTGGTTGGCAACCAGCCTACCGCAGAAGGTAATGGCAATCTACTAGGGGAAAATAACCATCTTTCGAGACATGATCGCTCAACCATGTATTATGTATGGCATTTGACTGACTACTTAATAATATATTTTTCTCATACTCTCTAACATTCAGTACTCATTTTGTGTCACAGTGGATTTATTGCCTTGATTAGGATGAAATTATTTTTTAAAACTTAGTAATTGCGTTTTGAAACGGCAGCCATGTCTAGTGAAAATCGATAAAATAATCGATATACTAAAAGGTTTTATGAAAATTGCTTATTTTTCCGTTTGTTACGCTTTGTTCCAGCAAGTTTTTATGTTAGGGCGTATAACAGCCACATCACGAACAACATATGAGTCCGCCATTAGAAGCAAAAGCACGTTGTCTGTAAAAGCAATCAGGCGGGAAATACACATATATACGATTGGTCAATTATTTTCCCGCCACTTTCTCCGTTACGACCTGCTGTCTCAAGTTCTGACATGAAGACTTTTTTTTATTACTGCACGCTTTATTGAAACTAATTCCAAACTTTTGCGTTTGTATTGCTCGCTCTGATGACATTACGTCGAAGTCCTCGGCATGACGATAAACTACATCCAGCAGCAAGACCTCTATTCGGAAGATTTGCTAGGTGTGTCGTCATAGAACCGCATTACAAATTTAGGAACTGCGTTTGCTATTTTACATCAACATAAGATAAAATCGTCTTTGATGGTGGTTGTTTTTATGTTAACGTTTTTTTAACCTCTCTGAAGATGGCTCATATGAACCGAAAACTTAGAAACAACTTAATAAAAAAATATCCAAATGTTGGAGAATTTTATTTTCACCTGAAATTAAAGTCAAAATACGATGTTTCGAACAGCTCATGATTAAACATAATAGACATTCATTGTCTCTTATATTCAACAGTATATGTTTAGAAAATTATCTGCTGCCTCGATACACGATATATAGACAAGTATAGATGTCCAGTCTGTTAACGGCGAGGATAATCTAACAAGATCAACTTAATATAAAATATTAAGTGTTATATCTATGTAGAGAGCTCAATGGATGTTATCCAGAGCAATATGATATTTATAAAGGAAAAATCAACATGTCATTTAAATTGGTTATAAATTATAATTCATTTCAATGAGCTAAATTATCTCATTTCATTAGCTAATTTAGCTCATTGAAATGAATTATAATTTATAACCAATTTAAATGACATGTTTTCCTTTATATATATATATATATATATATATATAAAACTCTTCCGTTACACCCAATGGTGTGTAGGGCAGCGTTTTTGCTGTTTCCGTAACAAACTGATTTTTTTTTATGGCACAGGGTTATTATCCCTCCGCCCAACCCACAAACTTGGAGGAAGGTGATTTTCTAAGCGTAGCTTAGACGTGACACACGGCCGAAAGTAAGAAGTACTCATACTCACTACTCAGTTATAATGATTCTAGCGAGACGAGCTTGCTAACCATTACACCACGGCGAGGTGCCTATATATATGTATACTGTCTTAATAATATGTATTTATTTCTATTATTATATTTAATATTTCAGACCGTCCTCGGCCTTTCATAAAAAAAACAAATGATTTTAAAATTTAAATTAGACACATTTTCGCGATGAGCGTTCGTCCGAGAGATTGTTTACATCACGTTACGCAGAAAGCGACAGATTTTTTTAAATAAATACTGTTAAAGAAATACATTTTTAAATTTACAACTTTTTAGAAGTTTTTCCTATATATATATATATATATATATATATATATATATATATAGTCATCCGCAGACAGATCTGTTTCGCTGTATCACAGCTCATCAGTACGGTTAGACTCCGATTGCTTTTTAACCCAGGATTGAAACCCGACCGAATTGGCATCAGTCGGCGATCCTACCTCTGAGCTATGGGCGTTCGGTGGAAGAAGGCAGACATTTTAGCGCATATATTATCATTATACGCGCCCAATAGCCAGAGTGATCTAATTCATTTTACTGAATGAGCGATGCGTACACGCCAGAGTAGCTACTGTTTTTCAAATTCTATAATTCTTCCAGAGTGCTCAATCAGGGTGTGAGAGCTTATATATATATATATATGCTAAACGAATCTTTCGAGATTTCTATGAATAACCCAACCTACAGGTTTGTATAGCTGGTATAGATCAAATTTTTTGTACTGATTCATAGGAATCCTATCCTCCTACGCCTACAATCGCAGTGCACACAATTGTATGATGTCTGGAAAGAGAAAGCAAGTCCTCCCTGCGGATTTTCCAGGCTAGTTTAAATTAAGAGTTTTCCTTCTCCCAGACGAGTTGCCACCAAAGTCTGTCCCGATATTCTACCCATATTTTGTGGAAGAAGATATAGATTCATACACTTTCCAAGAGGATTAGCAAGTGAATTCGACTGGAATTCGAACTCGAATCTCTAATTCCTCAATCCGAGCTGTTAACCATATATGTCTCCCTCCTCCCCATCTCTCTATCCCTCTCACTCTCTCTCTCCCTTTATCTCTCTCCATCTCGCTTTCTCCCTCTCTCTCTCTCTCTCTCTCTATATATATATATATATATATATATATATAGTAATCCGCAGACAGATCTGTTTCGCTGTATCACAGTTCATCAGTACGATAGACTCCGATTGCTTTTTAACCCAGGACTGAATCCCGACCGAATTGGCGCCAGTCGGCGATTCTACCTCTGGGCCACGAACGTTCGGTAGAAGAAGGCAGACTTTTTAGCGCGTATATCATTATACACGCCCAATAGCTAGAGTGCTCTAATTCATTATTGAATGAGCGATACGTATATGCCTGAGTAGCTACTGTTTACAAAGTATCTCATTCTTCCAGTGTGCTCAATCAGGATGTGAGAGCGTAAATATATATTTGGGAAGCAATCTTTCATTTAAACATGTTTCCTTAAAAACGACTGACAAGGAATATTTTATTATTTAATTTTTACAATATTCTTACATGTTTCTTTTTTGCTGCAGATAAGGAAGGTAAAAATGTTCCATAATTTTTGACTATCCTAGCACTTTCATCCTCTTCACAGGTCATTTTCATGGATGATATTTTTCCGGTGTTGTTATGTCCTCATGTTTGACTGATGTTTTATTTTTGTTTTGTTTTTGTTTTGTTTTTTTGGTTTTAGTGTTTTTTGTTTTTTGAAAAGGAGAGTTCTTTAAAACTGTCACGTGATGTGCGCGGCGGGCATCTTGTGAGCGTCTGTCTACTTTTTTAAAAACTTTCAAAACTCGATTTTCGCTGTTAAATAGTGTAAGTTTGATAGTAGGAGAAATGTATAGTTCCTCTCCTATAGCGTGGTGCCTTTAATAGTATTTTTGTATTTTCAACCAATATTTTTCTCACGAAATCTTGTAAGTTATGGGTTAATAAATCTTTTTTATTGCGCTATTATTACTAGATAGGTGGCATGTAAGCCGTCTACCCAGGGAAGTGGTAGTATGGTCAATATAGGTAATTGATTTATGACAAGAAACACAATCTTACACATGGCATTGAAATTCATACGCTATATTAGTCATCGCTAGTTTAGATTTGATTGGGTTATTATTATTAGAAATAACAAGGTTTGCTGTTTTCTATTTTTTGTAATATATTATAAAATTTACATGTTTTTGAAGAATTACGGCTGAAATATAGTGTTCAATAATTTTTTGTAAAGAAAATTCGTCCTGTTTATAATTAATGTGAATTTGGAAGCAATAAAATATATTGATGTTTTCTTGTATGTTATTTTTAGTGCTAGCGTCATTTTTAAGAATAATTTTATTTGTTTCTGATGTAGTTGGAAAAATATTGTTGACTAATATTTGTTTTATGTGTTTTAGTTTGCTCAAGAATATTCTTTGGGAGGAGGAATTTTGATGTGCTCTATTTAAGAAGTTCATTATTCCTTCTATTTTATATCTTACTGGGTATTGACTATTATAATTGAGAAGACAAGAGTTCTTACACGTGGTTTTTTTATACAGATAAATGATAATTTCGTTGTTTTTCAGCTCTCTCCCTCTCCCCCCCTCTTTCTCTCTCTCTCTCTCTCTATATATATATATGTGTGTGTGTGTGTGTGTGTGTGTGTGTGTGCGTGTGTGTGTGTGTCAGATTAAATAAATTGCAAAATTTGGGAAAGTTTTCACGTTTTAATGAACGCTATTTGTCAACCGTCATATTTGAAGCAGAAAAAAAGTTTACAGTAATTTGTAGCAACACAGTTTTGCGGCTGTTTTTATTACCATAACTCACACCCTTGAAGATCATCTCGGAAGGAGATTGAAAGTACTTGGGTACATTGAGAAATGAATGATAATAACACCTGTCAACGTTACAGCTTATTTCTGACATCTTTCAGTTATAAAACGCGAAAAAAATTATCCGTGAGTATGAACGGATTTTATTGAAAATAAGCAGACACAATGTTTGCAATTTATTTAAATCTGACATGTCTAAAAGAAAATTTGCTGTCTAAGTACACAAATATATATATATATATATATATATATATATATATATATATATATATATATATATATATTTCTAAACATATACTGTTAAATATGAGACAATGAATGTCTATTATGTTTAATCATGAGCCGTTCTAAACGTCGTATTTTGGCTTTAATTTCAGTTGAAAATAAAGAAAAAATTCTCCAACATTTGGATAATTTTCTATTAAGTTGGATCTAATCTTTCGGCTCACATGAGCCATCTTCAGAGAGGTTAGGATCATTTAATGCTGTGGCATCATGTAACTTAAATTTAGTGTATCGAGTCAGCAAATAATTTTCTAAACATATACTGTTAAATATAAAATTATCCAAATGTTGGAGAATTTTTGTCTTTATTTTTAACTGAAATTAAAGCCAAAATACGACGTTCAGAACGGCTCATGATTAAACATAATAGGCATTCATTGTCTCTTATATTTAACAGTATATCATTAGAAAATTATTTGCTGTCTCGATACACTATATATATATATATATATATATATATATAGAGAGAGAGAGAGAGAGCATATTGGGTAAATTTTCTAGAAAATTTCATGTATCTTTGGCGTAGCATTGTCTCATTATCTGTTCCTAAAATGACAGCGATTAATCTCTGATTGAAACCTTTGTGGAATTCCGTCAAATTTACTTACGGATTAATCACTAACATTTCACTAACACGGGACCTCAAAAAATGCATAAAAGGATTTGAAAATTTAGCCCAAAATAAGAAAATTGTAGCGTCGTATGCAAATTAGTAGACAAATATAAATAATGAATAACTAGAGAAAGAAAAAAACCCTGTCGTGACAAAAGACACGGAGATCTGTGCTACGACTGCTACGACACACAAAGAAATCCGAACCATAACAAAAATGTTCAACACTTTGTATGGAGATACAAAGGAAGTGGGGTTGTTAATAAGACGTTTTATAAACTCAGATTCTATATCTTACAATCCTAGGCCGGTATTGTTGGGGACGGTTTTCTTCCGTAAAACAAATTTAGTTTGATGTCCGTCCAATGCATCAATGAATTTCTTACCATCTTTCAAGTTCTACAAAAGTATTAATTCGACACAATGTCTCTCTCAGGGATTCATTCTTCCGTCGCATGAATTAGTGGCGGGAGACGGGCAATCCAGAAACTACGGGAGGCGTTTAATGCATTACCCTCAAATACAAAAATGTCACCTTCCAAATATAGCAATCAAATTCTCTCTTGTTTTACGAAGAGAGGTTTCCTTTAAATAACTACGCTCAATTAGAAATATTCACTCGGTCAAACAAGAGGCCGAAACAGGTTTAAACTCGTAATAAATTAGAATTCAACTGAATCTGGAGAAACAAACATAATAATAGAGATAACATTTTAGGGTTGATTCTAGAGTTTTCTGTATCTAACCGAAACATCTGACGTTATTGGGGCTGAAATAATCAGACGAATGGATTCAAAAACAAGAAAGCTTCTTTCTAAGCATAAGATGCATCATCCAAAGGCTGATGTAGACCGTCTATACATACCCCGTAAAGAAGGTGGAAGAGGTCTTATTCAGTTAGAATTGTCATACGAGACAACAACTATTGGCTTACTAACAATCATAGAAACAAAAAAAGGACTGGATGATACAATTAGTCAAACAATATGAAAACAGAAAGAAAAAATATTCAATACTGAAAGAAGGCAGTAAATACAAACAAGATTTACATTTAGTAGATTCTGTAGAAAAGCAAAACAGAAGCCAAGAAACAACTACTGAGGCAAAAAATATAAAAAGAAAGCCAAGAATAAAAATCTTAAACAGATGAAACAACGCTGGCAAGACAAACCTCTGCATGGCAAATATCCAGAACGTGCTAATAAATCCAATGTTGATAAAGTTAATACTCATCGATTGTTACGTGTATCTGGATTAAAGTCTGAAACTGAAGGCTTTGTTCTTGCAGCGCAAAACCAAAGTCTTTACACTAGGAACTTTTAAGCAAATATTATACATAATTATATGGATCCAAAATGCAGGTTCTGTGATAAGCACCAAGAAACAATAGACCATCTAATCTCAGGATGTTCTGTACTTGCCCCAAATGAATATAAAAATCGCCACGATAGAGTGGGGCAATGTTTACATTGGACAATGTGCAAACACTTATGGAAAAATATGTAAACAAACACTGGTATGAACATCACCCAGCACCGGTTACAGAAATAGAAGATGTCACCATTCTATGGGATTACACCATCTACACAGACAGAAAAATTGAAGCAAATAGGCCGGACATTATTGTTAAAAACCAAAAAGAAAAAGACTTGCTTATTAATTGATATAACAACCAAGGAATTCGAAAAACTGTCAAAATATAAAGACCTGGAAATTGAAATCAAAAAAATGTGGAAATTGAAAACAAGAGTTGTGCCAGTGATAATAGGTGCACTTGGAATAATAAAAAATGGAACAAAACAACACATTGAAAGAATCCCTGGAAACCCTAGCTTAAGAGATATACAAAAAATGTCTTGTTATGTACACTCCTACACTAAGAAGAACTTCAGCTATGTAACGCTAGGGATGTTAGGGAGATGTGAAAAACATGAAATGGAGCCATAACAACTCACCATGACCTGCCTTATGTCTTTTCGCAGACTTGGTAGATAGTGTGACCATAGCAGAAATCCAATTATGACGAAAATGATAAAATAATGATAACAACAACAACGAGCTACTAAACTAGCAACTAGGTCCCACCCTTTTACAGTGAAACCGATAAAATGTAATCGCAATTTCTACACTAACAGCTTCTTTTCTCGCACTTCCCGCCTGTGGAATTCCCTTCCGTATAATTGCTTTCCCGACAGCTACAATCTCCAAGAATTTAAATGTAAGATCAATGGTCATCTCCTTTCTCACTGACTGGCATCCTTTCTCTCAAGCTCATTTCTCCATCCACTCCACCCCCACCACACCGGTATTCTCATTCTTCTATTACCCGCTTCCTGACACCCCCCATAACCTGCCTCTCTTTCTCATCACATTCCCCCTATTTAACCCCCTGCGCAACAGTGGCAGTAAAACTGCCTTGCTTGGGGTGAAATGATTACAAAAATAAATTAACAACAATAACGATTATGATAATGATGATGATAATATAATCATTATTATTTTTATCATTATCGTTGTTGTTGTTGTTGTTAATGTTGGTATTGTTATTGTTATCAGAAGGCAAGGATCTTGAAACAGAAATTTCAAGAATGTGACACATGAAGACATTATCATTTCTGGTTGTGGTTCGGCCCCTTCAGTTAAGTGCCATACGTGATACACGCTTTGGGCGATCATGTCTCAAAAGAGACATGGCTGACTGGGCTGAAGATTATCCCGCAGTAGGTTGCCATTGCTTTCTGCGGTAGACTGGTTGCCAGCCAAGGCTATAGAACCTAATCTGTGCTATTATTTAACTTATAACAGGAAGGAGAGAAGATATATTATATTACATTATTATATTAAGTATAATTAGTGGGGGATCAGTTTATTACTTCATAACAATATAAAACCGATCCCCCACTTTATATCCAGTAGAAGTTTTAATTATGTTTCCAACTATTATATTCAGTCAGTTAAGTGCCATACGTGATACACGCTTTAGGCGATCGTGTCTCGAAAGAGACATGACTGACTGGGCAGAAGATTATCCCGCAGTAGGTTGCCATTGCTTTCTGCAGTAGACTGGTTGCCAGCCGAGGCTATAGAACCCAATTTGTCCTATTATTTAACCCATAACTGGAGGGAAGAAAGAGATTAATACCTTTCCCAAGGGTATTTGCGCTTAAGTCAATGTAATGAATTCAACTGGAATTCGAACTCGGCTCCCCGATTTGACATTCCGTGTCGATGTCCACAACGCACATTCGGGCTCTTAGTTTGATTAAAAATTATTCTAATAGGCCTACTGAAATATCCTAGCAGGCCATTACAAAAAAAAAAAGTTTTATAAGCGTAGTTCACACCTGATGAATGGATTTATCTATGCATTTGTTTTGTTTTTGTTGTATATTTTTTTATTTTAATCAAAAATGCACAGGGGTCAAATGTCATGGTACAATTTCTAACTTAAGGTTTCTGTTTAAGATCCGGAAGGAAACGAGTAAATAACAGTCATCAATAATAATAATTATACGAGGGCCATTCAATAAATAAGGTGAATTTTTCCGTATAAGGACTTCTAAGAGGGCCAGTCAATAAATAAGGTGAATTTTTCGGTATAAGGACATCTACGAGGGTCATTCAATAAAAAAGGTGAATTTTTTCCGTATAAGGACTTCTAAGAGGGCCAGTCAATAAATAAGGTGAATTTTTCGGTATAAGGACATCTACGAGGGTCATTCAATAAATAAGGTGAATTTTTCCGTATAAGGACTTCTACGAGGGTCATTCAATAAATAAGCTGAATTTTTCCGTATAAGGACTTCTACTAGGGTCATTCAATAAATAAGCTGAATTTTTCCGTATAAGGACTTCTAATACAGATAGAAGCTTACTTTTTTTGTCAACCTAGTCTCCCAGCAGTGTCACACACTTTTCCCATCTGTGCACAAGCTTCCGTATTCCCTCAACGTAAAAATCTTTGGACTGATGTCTCAGCCAATCGCTCACAGCACGTTTGACTTCATCGTCACTTTCAAACTTCGTGCCTCTCGTGAACACTTTCAATGGACCACACAGGTGAAAGTCTTAAGGGGCAAGGTCTGGGCTGTAAGGGGGATGAGGGAGCAGTTCCCAGCCCAGCTCATTGATGGTCTGCACCGTTTGGGCTGCCGTGTGTGCTGACCTTCGAGTAGGTAAGGTCATCATGGACAATTTTGTCTGCTGTCCCAACAGATAGGCTCAAAGTCCTTGCAATGTCATCCACTGTCACTCTTCCGTCAGACTAAATGAGGTCATTGAATGATTCGATCACCTCAGGAGACCTCACTTCTGTAGGCTTCCCAGGCCTGTCTTCATCCTCAACACTACTCCGTCCTTCTTTAAACAATTTAGCCTACTTGTAGACATGTTTGTTTTTGTTTTTTTTTTGCTGAAACATGTGACACCATACACAATTGACATTCTCCAATGAATTTCAACTGGTTTGCACCCTTCAGCAAACAAAAACTTGATAACTGACCTCTGTTCAATCCTGGAGCATGCTTCTTGGTCGGCTATCTTTGTTAATCTCCAAAACTCTCAAAGTTTTTTTTTGCAATCTGCATAAAAATCCCTTTGAAAAAGAAGTACAGGGAAAAAGTAAGCTTCTATCCGTATTAGAAGTCCTTATACCGAAAATTTCTCCTTATTTATTGAATGACCCTCGTAGATGTCCTTATACCGAAAATTTCTCCTTATTTATTGAATGACCCTCGTAGATGTCCTTATACCGAAAATTTCTCCTTATTTATTGAATGACCCTCGTAGATGTCCTTATACCGAAAACTTCTCCTTATTTATTGAATGACCCTCGTAGATGTCCTTATACCGAAAATTTCTCCTTATTTATTGAATGACCCTCGTAGATGTCCTTATACCGAAAACTTCTCCTTATTTATTGAATGACCCTCGTAAATGTCCTTATACCGAAAACTTCTCCTTATTTATTGAATGACCCTCGTAGATGTCCTTATACCGAAAACTTCTCCTTATTTATTGAATGACCCTCGTAGATGTCCTTATACCGAAAATTTCTCCTTATTTATTGAATGACCCTCGTAATAATAATAACAGTTAAAAGAAAGGACGATTAACTATTGTTCCTGCTATGATTAGGGCGTTGGGGTCTGTAGCACTGAATATCAAGTCCTACATTGATAACTTGCAAAGACCCTTGGGAAAAGTATTAACCGCTTCTCCCCCTAATTATTGGTTAAATAACAAGACTGATATAGTTCTATAGCCTTAGTTGGTAACCACAGAAATTAATGGCAATCTACTGCCAGGAAATCTTCTGCCCAGTCAATCTTTCGAGACATGATCGCCCAAGCATGAATCACGATAGGCACTTAACTGACTGACTGACTGAAGGTAAAATAAACAGATGAAAATAGGAAATAATAAATTGGGTACTGTAGCCTTGGTTGGCAACCAGTCTACCGCAAAAAGTAATGGCAACTTACTGCAGGAAAATCTTCTGCCCAGTCAGTCATGTCTCATCCAAGCGTGTATCACGTATGGCACTTAACTGACTGACTGACTTGATATAGCAGTTAGAAACATAAGGTTCTACTGGGCATAAAATGGGGGATCGGTTTTCTATTCTTATGAATTAATAAACTGATCCCCCTAATAGTTACTTATCAATATAATAATGTAATATACTGTAATCCGTCTCTTCTCCCTCTAGCTATGGGTTGAATTGCAGGACAGGTTGGGTTCTTTAGACTTGGCTGGTAACCATTTTACCGTAGAAAGTAATGGTAATGAGAGAAAAATCGTCTGTCCACTGAGTTATGTATCTTTCGAGACATGATCGTCCAAGCATGTATAAATATGCTACTTAACTGACTAGTCCTATCAAGACCCACATTAATAAAGGCAGAATGAGTTCTCTTATCTTATCGCTTCAGAAGACCCCAACTGCTTGGCTCTGCAAATATTCTGGGAAAGGTTTATCAGTCTGAGGTCATACCACTTTATGAAGGGAGAGAGATAAACGTAACCTTTAAGTTGCTTTACTTCATTTTTATTGATAACTAGCATCATAGCCCGGCGTTGCCCGTGCAACTCGGAACATTTTAGTAGGAGAAGATGCCACTTTTTATTTTACATATTTTGTTTATGTTTGAAAAAACATTTTTAAAAAAAAAAATATTTCTTTTGTTTGAAAATTACGGGGAAAAATATTCACATTTTTTTTGTTGACCAAATTAATTTTTAAAACGTCGGAATAAAAATTAAATATAAAGGCTTATTTTTTTATTTTTTTATTTTTTTAATAAAAAATATTTTAGTCGCGTTTGACACGTGTGATTTGATTTCTGTGACGTAATTTAGCAACCATCTTAGATCTTAGATGTTTTACGGAGCAAATGTAAACAATCGCCGCCATTGGTCAAAAAGTGAGAAAGGGAAAATTGCTGAACTTAACTTCAAAACTATGTGTCGACCTGGCTTCCCTGTAGATATGTGTCCTTAGAAAGTTTGAATGGCGTAGCTTAAAAAATGTAGGCGTGCATAGGGATTAGTCACACACAGTCACAGATTGCCTTTTATATATATAGATTACTTTTTATTATATAAGGCCTTAAACCTATCAACGCTACTCTTTATTAATCTGAAACTTAAAACGATTAACACTGGCCTTTTTTCTTTCTTTTTGTCGACAGTTAATTTTGATACGCCGCAGTCCTTTGATGCTATACTTAAATTCCTTACTGTTTAGAAAGAATCACGTGTTTAACTAATAATTATGAGGCGTCATAATTCAGTTCTGCTTCATACGAAGTGATATGGGTTCGAGTCTCGACAAAAACATTCTATAAGTTTTTTAAATTTTTTATGATCATATCGCCCGAAGCAAGGCATTTTACTTCCACTGTTTTGCAAGGGGTTACATAGAAAGTTATAGGGTATGTCAAGAAGTGGGTAAGAGAAGGATAAGAATACTGATGAGTGTGAAGTGGACGAAGAAAGAAGCATGAGAGAGGTGATGCAGGTTAGTGAGAGAGGAGATGACTATTGACTTTACATTTAAATTGTTGGAGATTGTAGCTGTCAGGGAAGCAAGTAAATGGAAGGGAATTCCACAAGCGGGAAGTGCGAGAAAAAAAAGTTGATGAAGTAAAATTTGCTTTTGTATTTTATTGGTTTCACAGTAAAAGGGTGGGATCTAGTTGCTAATCTTGTGGCAAGGAATGTGGTAGCTGACTTTCAAAATCTAAGCAAAGTATTAAGAAACAAGAAAATATCATTAGAAACAAAGAAAATTTAGAATACATGTTTAGTATCCTTTAAACGAAATTATAAAAGTCGAAATGTTTCAGGTGTTGGTATGACTTGCCACAAATGGAACGTTTCAGAAAGCACTAGAAAGATTTCCAGATAATGTGCAGCTGCTGTAAATAATCTTATCTACCCTGGACCTTCTACGTAGTCTATGATGGCGCCATTTTTTTATTTGTGATCGTCACAGCAAAACATTCGTTCGCAGATTACTTACCATGTGTTTCGTGCTCAGTAAAGATATTCAAAATGTAAAAAGTCCTGCATTTATATATTTTTGTAAGCAGCCTTTGAGATTTGAAAAAGAAATCACTCGACTGGCGAAAATTTACTCACCCCAAAATCATTTTACTCGACCGACTCCATTTTCTTAATAGTCGCCTTACGTAAACATACCGTGAATCGCTGACGGAAAACATTAAATGAAACTTTAATTAAAATTTCGAACGTGTTAGAAAGGATTTAAAACTTTAAAAAAAAAAATAATAACAACAAAATTTGATCTTTTCTCTTAATAATAGCATAAACATTTTGATTATAAAACTTTGTTTTTATGAAGTTTGAGCCCTTTTAACATCATGATATGCTGTTTTCTTTTTGGCAATTGAGTGGAGGTACCTAAATTCGCAGTTTCTTTCTTCTGTTTGACTACAACCTCCATCTCATAGATGATAAAAAAAATAACAAAGCTGATTTTCTCAACGATTTTCTATAAAAAATTACTTACTTGTATAATTTTGTTTTTCGGTGCGTAGTTGAAAGAAGATTACTTTTCGTAAATGAGTTTCCAAAAATCTGTGAGTGTCTTTAATCTGGGCGACAGAGACATTTGGCTTCACTCTGGAAGCGTTAATTAAACGAATGTTTACAATGACCGGGACGATAAAAACCAAGAGTTCAATAATATCATTGTAGGTCATTCTAAGTAACTTGTGAATCTTCAATGGCATACTTTTGGGTTGTAAAAGGAATCAGATTTTCTTTTTCAATATTTGAAAATTTTTAATCGATCGCAGGCGAGTAAAGCAATAAACTTTAATTGCTCAATTAATTTTTTAATCGACTGAGTCGATCGGGCGAGCGAAATCTCAAAGGCTGTTTATAAGTAGGGATCATGTTTTTTTAGTACAAACAGAAAGTACAAAATATTATTTTTATGTGAAATCTTAATTTCATCACTTAAAAATCCGTATGAGAATCACATAACTGTTGTCATCACCTGTATGTACACAAAATTGATTAAATTTTAAATAAAATTACCTTCAGAATAGATATTATTTATATAAAACTATCTTCAAGGTACAAGCTGTTTTATGAAATGCAAAGGGATATTATGTTTATGCTTGGGTCTAATCATAAACTGCCCTGTTTTAAAGATGATATATACAAATTAAAAACAAATCTGTTTTCCAAACTCCTGAAAACCGAATACTTCTGATCGAAAAAAATTTGGAAAAAAACTTTTATTAAAAATAACGAAGTGTATAGAATAAAAATGGATTTAAATTTTTCTTAATTCACTAAACGGAGATGGGGGTTATGTTGTTTGCTTTTTCCGTGGGTGTGTCTCCTCCTTGGTGACTACGGGTCAGAATAAATCCATGCAATATGTTTTTGGGCTAAAAACGAAGAGATTTAGCTTTTCACAATCAAGAACATTTTTCTACTGAAGTTCGCATGAACTCAAAAACGCTGAGGAAGTCTGTCTCCAATTTTCGCCTCTCGACCCACTACGGAAATTTAAATCCTTCTGGGTGTCCCAGCAGCGACAAAGTTGCAAGCCCAGTGCTTTTCAAGGTCACATTCCAAATTTACAAGCAAGATTTTTTGCCTCCTGCGAGAATTATGGAGCCGACGAGATTTTTTTGTTTCATTTGAAATTTGCGAATCATTTATATTGTTTCTAACCTACTTTCGACCAGAGGCTGGAGGAGATTTCTTTCTTCTTTTTTTGTTTTCTATGTGAAGAAAACGACATTTTTTTTTCTTTCGATACGGAGAAGACTTCATTTTTTTTTTTTTTTTTTTTTTACTTTGGAGTTAGAGGAAACTTCATTTATTTTTTTCTTTCGAGGTCGACAAAAATTCATTTTTCCGGTCGCGCTGGTGTGCGGGGGAGGGTCTTCATATTTTTCTTTCAGGTTGAAAGAAACTTTATTTTTTGCATATGTGTGTAAGTGATAGTGAAAAAATTCTCAAACCGACTTCATTATTACAAAACCTGAGCAGATAACCAAACATTAAAATATACTTGAATTTCTTCCTGATCGTGCTGGGTACTTTTCAAAACTACTCTCTCTCTCTCTCTCTCTCTGGGTGCGTGTGCGCGTGAGGGAGAGAGAGAGTGCGAGCGAGAGAGAGAGAGTGCGAGCGAGAGAGAGAGGACAATGATACCGGCGGGTAAGGAAAAAATGAAAATTACATTCTAGAGCTTCCCAAGAACACAATGAAGAAAGATGAAATTGTTTTTCTATTGTCAAAATGCATTCAAACAAATTGTATTCGTTTTCTATTGACGAGGAAGTATTGTAAACTCACAAAAATATTTGCATTGCAAATCAATTTTCAATTGCGCATTGGGCTTCTTTCTGTCATTAAATATATGCCCGTAATTGGCATTGTGAAGAATTTAAATGATTCTCACTTCTATCCCTCTCTCCTTCCTCTCTATGTCTGTCTCATATATGCAGATATATGAGGGAGAGGTTCTGTTCACCTCGACGTGATGTAATGGTTAACAAGCTTGTCTCGCAAAATCAATTACGATTGAATAGTGAATCACTTAGAGCTCCACATTTTCAACCTTATGCCACATCAAATCTTTTTCTTCTTCTTTGTGCCTTGTCCCTTCAAGACGTAGGCGATTATGGCCTTCCACGTCTTCTTGTCGATGGTGGCTCTCAGCACGCTTTCATCACCATTCGTGACTTGGTGAAATGGTGAACTAATTTGTCTCGCTAAATCAATTACGACTGAAAAGCAAGTTCGCGTCTCATCAGGTGCCCCGTACTTTCGGCCTGGTGCCACATCCATGCTTAGAAAATCACTATAAAATCTTATAGGTTGGTCACTTCGATCCTCAATCGGGGCTCCATAATTTAAGCCTTGTGCCACATCAGAAAATCCCTATTTAAGAGAAAACTTGAAAAGTTTTCCGATAGAACATTTCTTCCCTCCAAAAGATGGTTATTTATATATATATATATATATGTGTGTGTGTGTGTTATAGTTATATATATATATATATATATATATATATATATATATATATATATATGTGTGTGTTATAGTTATATATATATATATATATGTGTGTGTGTGTGTGTGTGTGTGTGTTTATTTATTTATTTATTTATTATATATTATATATATATATTTATTATTATTATTATTATTATATATAGTCATCCGCAGACAGATCTGTTTCGCTGTATCACAGCTCATCAGTACGGTTAGACTCCGATTGCTTCTTAACCCAGGATTGAAACGCAACCGAATTTGCGTCAGTCGGCGATTCCACCACTGGGCTATGGCTGTTCGGTAGAAGAAGGTAGACTTTTTAGCGTGTATATTATCATTATACGCGCCCAATAGCCAGAGTGCTCTAATTCATTTTACTGAATGAGCAATACGTACATGCCAGAGTAGCTACTGTTTTTCAAACTTTACCATTCTTCCAGAGTGCTCAATCAGGGTGTGAGAGCGTAATATATATATATATATATATATATATATATATATATATATATATATATATATATTTTATTTTATTTTATTTATATTTATATATAGAATAAAAAGTGTGAGAAGTCGTGAACGTTTTCTTTAAAGTGTATATTTATTGTTTTTGTTATTATACATACATGATACATTAAGTGTCCATAATGGTATTTGTGACGCTACACGTGTTTCGAGGGTAAAATTGACTCTCTTCAGGCGAATAAATTTGTGGCTTTACTTATCGACTTCTTTTTTGTTTCTGATGTCCAACTTGTTGTTTTATAAATAAGTAAGTAGAAAAAATAATAAAATAAATAAAATCAGTAAAATAAAATAAAATAAATCAAATGTTGGCACGTTGAATGGTCTGTGTTTTCTCACATCAGCACGTGTAGAAATGGATAAACAGATAAATAAATAAACAGATGAATGAATCAAGTGGTTACCCCAATTTGAAGTGATTTTGGTCTGAGGTTACATTTTCAGTATGTTAAAATTATCTTCTAGTCGCTTTTGCTTATCTATCATCGGTCAGTTGGTTGTTCTTTATTTCTTTGACGGTGTTTTGAATTTGGTGTGTGTGTGTGTGTGTGTGTGTGTGTGTGTGATCGTATTTTTATTTCGTCTTTATGTTTTATATATATATTTATTTAGTCATATATATATATATATATATATATATATAAAGCAATCGGATGTCTAACCGTACTGATAAGCTGTGATATAGCGAAGCAGCTCTGTCTGCGGATGACTATATATATATATATATATATATATATATATATATATATATATATATAGTCATCCGCAGATCTGATTCGCTGTATCACAGCTCATCTGTACGGATAAACATCCGAATGCTTTTACCCAGGATTGAAACCCGACCGAATTGGGCGTTCGGTAAAAGGAGGCAGACTTTTAGCGTGTGATATATCATGTATACAGACGCCAATAGCTGAAAGTGTTCTAATTCATTACTGAATGAACGATGCGTAGATGCTAGAGTAGCTACTGTCTTTTCACAGTCTACCATTTTTCCAGAGTGCTCAATCAGGGTGAGAGCGTAAATACTCATCTGCAGACAGATCTGTTTCGCTGTATCACAGCTCATCAGTACGGTTAGACATACGATTGCTTTTTACCCAGGATTCTACATCTGAGCTATGAGCGCTCAGGAGAAGGAGGTAAACTTTTAACGTGTCAGATATCATGTATACACACTCCAATAGCTGAGAGTGTTCTAACATATATATATATATATATAAAATAAAACCTAGCCGTAACATACTTATTGATAACTCAAATATAGCTTTATCTACATGCAAAAAAGGCTAAAAATAAGGAAGCATTATTAGTAAAAAAGAAATAAACCAATACTGAATAATATCAACTACGAACACGCTAACAACGCTAATAAAAAGTTTCAATAAAACGGTTGAATTCCCTTCATTTTAACATTTCATGATTTTGCACTACACATGAAGGAATTCTAAAACAGACTAACATACATAATAAAAAGTTTCAAAGAAAACGGTTGGGTCCCTTCATTTAACATTTAGTGATTTTGCACTACACATGGAAAATTCTAAAACAGACTAACAACGCTAATAAAAAGTTTCAAATAAAACGGTTGAATTCCCTTCATTTTAACATTTAGTGATTTTGCACTACACGCCAGAGAATTCTAAACAAGACTAACATACATAATAAAAAGTTTCAAAGAAAACGGTTTAAATTCCCTTCATTTTAACATTTCGTGATTTTGCACTACACATGAAGGAATTCTGGCTCAGACAACATACATAATAAAAAGTTTCAAAGAAAACGGTTGAATTCCCTTCATTTTAACATTTCATGATTTTGCACTACACATGAAGGAATTCTAAAACAGACAACATACATAATAAAAGTTTCAAAGAAAACGGTTGAATTCCCTTCATTTTAACATTTCGTGATTTTGCACTACACATGAAGGAATTCTAAAACAGACTAACATACATAAAAAGTTTCAAGAAAACGATTGAATTCCCTTCATTTTAACATTTCGTGATTTGCACACACGCGGAAGGAATTCTAAAACAGACTAACAACGCTAATAAAAAGTTTCAAATAAAACGGTTGAATTCCCTTCATTTTAACATTTCGTGATTTTGCACTACACATGAAGGAATTCTAAAACAGACCAACATACATAATAAAAGTTTCAAAGAAAACGGTTGAATTCCCTTCATTTTTAACATTTCGTGATTTTGCACACTACACATGAAGGAATTCTAAAACAAACTAACAACTAATAAAAAGTTTCAAATAAAACGGTTGAATTCCCTTCATTTTAACATTTAGTGATTTTGCACTACACATGAAGGAATTCTAAAACAGACTAACATACATAATAAAAAGTTTCAAAGAAAACGGTTGAATTCCCTTCATTTTAACATTTCATGATTTTGCACTACACATGAAGGAATTCTAAAACAGACTAACATACATAATAAAAGTTTCAAAGAAAACGGTTGAATTCCCTTCATTTTAACATTTCGTGATTTTGCACTACACATGAAGGAATTCTAAAACAGACAACATACATAATAAAAAGTTTCAAAGAAAACGGTTGAATTCCCTTCATTTTAACATTTCGTGATTTTGCTACACATGAAGGAATTCTAAAACAGACTAACATACATAATAAAAAGTTTCAGAAAACGATTGAATTCCCTTCATTTTAACATTTCGTGATTTTGCACTACATGAAGGAATTCTAAAACGAACTAACAACGCTAATAAAAAGTTTCAAATAAAACGGTTGAATTCCCTTCATTTTAACATTTCGTGATTTTACTACACATGAAGGAATTCTAAAACGAACAACATACATAATAAAAAAGTTTCAAAGAAAACGGTTGAATTCCTTCATTTTAACATTTTCGTGATTTTTTGCACTACACATGAAGGAATTCCTAAAACAGACTAACAACAGCAACAATAAAAAAGTTTCAAATAAAACGGTTGAATTCCCTTCATTTTAACATTTAGTGATTTTGCACTACACATGAAGGAATTCTAAAACAGACTAACATACATAATAAAAGTTTCAAAGAAAACGGTTGAATTCCCTTCATTTTAACATTTCGTGATTTTGCACTACACATGAAGGAATTCCTAAAACAGACTAACATACATAAAAAAGTTTCAAAGAAAACGGTTGAATTCCCTTCATTTTAACATTTCGTGATTTTGCACTACACATGAAGGAATTCTAAAACAGACTAACATACATAATAAAAAGTTTCAAAGAAAACAGTTCAGATTCCTTCATTTTAACATTTCGTGATTTTGCACTACACATGGAAAAATTCTAAAACAGACTAACATACATAATAAAGTTTAAAGAAAACGATTGAATTCCCTTCATTTTAACATTTCGTGATTTTGCACTACACATGAAGGAATTCTAAAACAGACTAACAACGCTAATAAAAAGTTTCAAATAAAACGGTTGAATTCCCTTCATTTTAACATTTCGTGATTTTGCACTACACATGAAGGAATTCTAAAACAGACTAACATACATAATAAAAAGTTTCAAAGAAAACGGTTGAATTCCCTTCATTTTAACATTTCGTGATTTTGCACTACACATGAAGGAATTCTAAAACAAACTAACATACATAATAAAAAGTTTCAAAGAAAATGGTTGAATTCCCTTCATTTTAACATTTCGTGATTTTGCACTACACATGAAGGAATTCTAAAACAGACTAACATACATAATAAAAAGTTTCAAAGAAAATGGTTGAATTCCCTTCATTTTAACATTTCGTGATTTTGCACTACACATGAAGGAATTCTAAAACAGACTAACATACATAATAAAAAGTTTCAAAGAAAACGGTTGAATTCCCTTCATTTTAACATTTAGTGATTTTGCACTACACATGAAGGAATTCTAAAACAGACTAACATACATAATAAAAAGTTTCAAAGAAAACGGTTGAATTCCCTTCATTTTAACATTTCGTGATTTTGCACTACACATGAAGGAATTCTAAAACTAAAATATTCTGTTGATCTTTTGAAATGATTTGTGAGCGTCTTTGTGGTTGTCAACACTGTTTGTTTATAGATACGTAATTTAGAATAAAGCTCATTTCATCTTTTTGCCTTGATAAAGTCCATCACAGGACAAAATGCGTAGGCGATTTAAATACAGTTTTCCTCTTCTCTTTATTTTATTTAACCACACACACACACACACACACACACACACACATATATATATATATATATATATATATATATATATATATATATATATATATATCATTGAATAATATATACATATTATGTCTTTTTATACTGATTTTTTCTAGTTCTCTAATCAGTTTCTTGATGCTAAAATGAAATTCATAAAGGAAGGCACTATAGTTTTTCCCTACCCAAGTCCTTTCGATCACCTCCGAGATCCTCCTAAGAAGGGAATACAAAGAAAAACTTAATTGGAACTGCGATCGTTTGATGGTGATTTTTTTAAATAAGTGGGAACACGCTCTGTTATAAATATTTTAAATTTTCAAAATTTTTCCTTGTAATTATCATATTCTGTTATGGGCCCTACCCTTTTTGGACTATAATGAACTCTTCCTTTTATTATGAATACTGGGAGAATATGCCTCTCTGGGTGGAGCTGAGTTGGGTTGAGTTAACCCGGTCTAATACTTGGCAGTCAGACTGGCGTGTAAAACTCTTGTATTTGTTTTCCGTTTAATATATGTGTTTCACTACTTCCCGAATTCGAGTTTTTTTCCGGACCTATTCTGGGTCCACAACGAAGGATCTAAAAAACGAACTTCACGTGAAATCATAAAAGAAATTGGGGAGAGGCAGTGTCTACAACATATACTAAATCCTAACTTTACTAATGAACCAAAATCATTAACCAACTCATTACGCCATATATTGGAGTAGATAGACTAAACTATCGCCCGGTTCACACTCCACCTACGTCTATTGAACAGGTGTAGAGGCTCATCCTTTGTTTCCTGTTTAGGATGTGGTTTCCGGTTTTCTCTTTTCCAATTTTTTACTCTTTTCCATTCTTTTACTCTTTTTTTTTTCTATTGGAGTAGATAGACTAAACTATCGCCCGGTTCACACTCCACCCACGTCTATTGAACAGGTGAAGAGGCTCATCCTTTGTTTCCTGTTTAGAATGTGGTTTCCGGTTTTCTCTCTTCCAATCTTCTTACTCTTACGTAGCCCCTGCGCATCAGTAGCGTTACCGCCTTGCTTGGGGTGATATGATTAATATATATATATATATATATATACTTAGTAAATACAGCATCAAATCAACCCTCGAACTAATCCAAATCTTAAAAATCTAATAATAAAACCACGGCCTCATTTGATGTTAAATATTTATTTGCAATGGTCCCAGTTAGAGAAACGATTAATATAATTATAAAGAATATTTACAACAATCCGTCTCTCCCTTAACTAAAAATTAGACCTACCATATCACGAAAATTACATTTGACTCTTACCACTGACAGTCCTTTCTCTGACCACCAAAATAACATCTACGTACAACGTGATGGCGTTTCCATGGGTTCAGTTCTGGGACTAACATTTGGTAACTTCTACATGGCTGACTTTGAAAATAAGATATTTAACACCAGTAAAAACCCTCTATCTACGGAAGATATGTGGATGATATTCTTAAACGATGCCCTCAAAGATTATCACCACCTACTTCCGAGGCGGGAAGGTTTTTGCGCAGCTTAGAGAAGGCAATTTGTTTTTCAAAATAGACTTTAGCGACGCATATCTTCAAATTCAAATCGATGAAGAATGTGCAAAATTTTTTGCCATAAATAAACATAGAGGATTTTATAAATTTAATCGTTTGTCATTTGGCATTAAGGTCGCTCCAGCTATCTTTCAGCAAGTCATAAACACAATGCCAGGTGGCCTCGACTTCGTCGTTGCATACCTTGATGATATTTTGCTGAGAAGTAAGAACACAGAAAAACATAAGAAAAATGATTTTGAAGTGTTTCAAAGAATCCAGGATTATAGATTCAAGTTAAAGGACAAAAAATATGAATTCTTTACGGACAAGATTAAATACTTCGGGCATATTATTGATAAAAATTGCAGGAGATCGGATCCAGCGGGAGGTTGTGCTATTAAGGACATGCATGCTCCATAAAATATCAGCTCCTTACGAAGTTTCCTGTGATTATCAAGCTACTACAATGTTTTTGTGAAAATCGAGCATTGTTTGAGAGCGCCGCTATATAAAATTTTAAAGAAAGAATCAAAATGGGTTTGAACGTTGGTGTGCCGGAAAGCGTTTCAAAAAATTTAAAATTATACTAACTTCAGATTTGTTTTTGGCACACTACAATTCTAAAAAAGAATTGATCGTGGCAAGTGAATCGAGTGTTTATGGTATCGGGGCTTGTATTATGCATAAATTCGATGAAAACTCTGTTCAACTGAATGCGCATGCACAGACATAGCATGATTATAACTTTCAGTGCGAAAACTACTCCACAACAAGATCATACTATCTTATTCTCGTCGACAGATTTTCGAAATGGCCAGAGATTTTCAGATGTAAAAGTCAAACCATGCAGGTAGTAATACAGTTTTTGCACGAACTGTTCGCGAGGCCTGAAGTTCCAGATTCAATTGTTTCCAATAACGGTACGCAATTTACGTCGAGAGAGTTCAATGAATTTTGCAAGATGTTTGTGGTAAATCACATTAAAATTGCCTCTTACCATCCTAGACGCAACAGCCAAGCAGAGCGTTTCATGGATACGTTCAAAAGAGCTTTACAAAAGCCAACGGTGTATCCATAGATGCAGTCATACAACAAATTTCTGCAGCTATATAGACTGACACTGAGTAAAACCGCGCCTTCAGCCACGTCTCAAGTAGAGATAATGTTTGCGCGTAAGATACGATCAGTGCTTGATAAACTGATTTCCAATAGAAAAAAAATATGCGCATAAAAAATAGGGGAAGGACTTTTATAATATTGGTCAGAAGGGATTTTTTTCCGCATGTATCGATAAATAAGACGTATTGAGAAGTCGGTACTACTGTCAGAAGAATTGGAAAAATGGTATATCTGGTTCAGTCAGTAAAGTACCATACGTGATACACACTTTGGGCGATCATGTCTCGAAAGAAGCATGACTGACTGGGCAGAAGATTATCCCGCAGTAGGTTGCCATTGCTTTTTGCAGTAGACTGGTTGCTAGCCAAGGCTATAGAACCGAATCTGTCCTGTTATTGAAACCATAATTGGAAGGAGAAAAGATAGATTATATTACATTATTAAGTATAAATAGTGAGGCATCAGTTTATAACTTCATAACAATAGAAAACCGATCCCCCACTTTATATCCAGTAGAAGTTTTAATTATGCTTCCAACTATTATATTTAGTCAGTCAGTTAAGTGTCATACGCGATACACGCTTTGGGCGATCATGTCTCGAAAGAGTCATAACTGACTGGGCAGAAGATTATCTGGCAGTAGTTTGCTATTGCTTTCTGCATTAGACTGGTTGCCAGCCAAGGCTATAGAACCCAATCTGTTCTATTATTTGACCCATAACTGGAAGGAGGAGACGAATTAATACCTTTCCATAAGAATATTTGTGTGTAAGTGAATGCCATGAATTCAACTGGAATTCGAACTCGGCTCCCCAATTTGTCGTTCCGAGTCGATAAAAAGCACATCCTTAGTGCATAAAAAGGCACTACAACCAAATAAAAAAGAGGCTTGCAGTTCAAGAGAACAATTCTTCAGATGAGGTGGAACCTATGGAGGGTCTTCTTTTATGTTTCACATGTGTCCATCCCACAAAAAAGTTCCGGAAAAAGCGTAATAAGAGAAAGAGAAAGGATTGACTTCGACCCTAAAAAGAAAAAACATATTGACTTATGAAAATACCAATCTAAAAAGGAAGTGTTGTATATTTACCTGTATACAGGAATATAATTTTTTTAGCCTCTTGAATACGTGGACGCTAATGTGGGAGAAGAGGGTGATTATTCTGACTAGCAGTTCACTTGCAGTGTATCTACTTCACGCAGCGTGAGAGCACTTGTTATTGATATACTATTATTCCCAGCCTCTGTTTTGGGGATTAATCTATCTATTGTAACTTGTTAGGGTTACAATAGATAGATAGATAGATAGATAGATAGATATGAGGAGACTAAGATAGATAGATAGATAGATAGATAGATAGATAGATAGATAGATAGATAGATAGATATGAGGAGACTAAGATAGATAGATAGATAGATAGATAGATAGATAGATAGAGGAGACTAAGATAGATAGATAGATAGATAGATAGATAGATAGATAGATAGATAGATAGATAGATAGATTGAGGAGACTAAGATAGATAGATAGATAGATAGATAGATATGAGGAGACTAAGATAGATAGATAGATAGATAGATAGATAGATAGATATGAGGAGACTAAGATAAATAGATAGATAGATAGATAGATAGATAGATATGAGGAGACTAAGATAGATAGATAGATAGATATGAGGAGACTAAGATAGATAGATAGATAGATAGATAGATAGATAGATAGATAGATAGATAGATAGATAGATAGATAGAAGAGGCTAAGATAGATAGATAGATAGATAGATAGATAGATAGATAGATATGAGGAGACTAAGATAGATAGATAGATAGATAGATATGAGGAGACTAAGATAGATAGATAGATAGATAGATAGATAGATAGATAGATAGATAGATAGATAGATATGAAGAGGCTAAGATAGATAGATAGATAGATAGATAGATAGATAGATAGATAGATGTCATTACCTCTCGATTTTTATTTCTTAAACCGTGTTTTATTCTCTCTCTCTCTCTCTCTCTCTCTCTCTCTCTCTCTCTCTCTCTCTCTCTCTCTCTCAGTCTTTCAAATATATTTCATTTTTGACGAAAATGTTCACATCTGCATTTTTGTTTCAAAATATCCCCTGTGTTTGCCCTTTTATTTCTGTTTTCATCAGGTGTATATCGATCTGCATAATTCGATAGGGAATTTCGAACTGGACCCTTTATTTAATCCATATGGGGGTGCAGACTGCTCTTGTTTTACAGCTCATGTCTCTTAATTTCATTCAGTAGCCTAGTCGGTATGTAAATAATGTAAATAATAATAACGCCTCATCTCAGAAACTCGCACGCGCATGCGCACACATACTCTCTCTCTCTCTCTCTCTCTCACTCACTCACTCTCACTCTCCTAACACCTTTCTCTTCTTTGTTCTTTTGATAACCCCCTGTTCCTCTCTTCTTCAATTCTTTTTCTACCAACCTTTTTCTCCCTTGAAAAGGGAAAATATTAAGATCCACAAGGAACAGCGGCAAATGGAAGTCCATGATTGCCAACGTCCTGAAGGGACACGACACATGAACAAAAGACTCTTTATAACCCTCTCTTTCTCTCTCTTCCCATTCTTCCTCCTTTCCACCCTCTTTTTCTCTTTTGTTTTCTTCACAGCGCTTCCCTCCTCTTCTCTTGTTTTCCATACTTCCTCACCCTCTCTCTCTTTTCTCTCTCTCTCTCTCTCTCTCTCTCTCTCTCTCTCTCTCTCTCTCATCGGATTTCGTAAAATTTGATTGCATAGAAAATCTGAGCTAACACGCGCCACACCTTTACATAAGCCTGTAAAAAAACATATACATTTATGCATTCACCAATAGAAAAGCTCTTTTCAAAAGACAATCGGCTCACTATATTTTACTATACGCAGACGTTTGCAAAAATCTAATACAACCTCTTATTTACTGGCCAATCAGGAACAAGAAAAAAATCTTAAAAGTTGATCCAATTCGATCCTCTACAAACGTATAAATGCACGTAATTTTTGCTTTTCTTGGTATAGACCCACAGGTCGTCAGACCGGATGTCAAGTCCGGACGACCTGCCTTTTCTTACTCTCTCCATTTCTTACTCTCTCCATTTCTTACTCTCTCCATTTCTTACTCTCCCCATTTCTTACTCTCCCCATTTCTTACTCTCTCCATTTCTTACTCTCTCCATTTCTTCTCTCTCAATTTGTCTATCATGCTGCATTCATTAATTCTCCTTCTTATTCAATGTACTGTCAACAAAGAAAGAAATAACATTACAGTCACAAGTCATCAATTTTACGAGAGGCATTCAATAAATAAGGTAAATTTTTCTAATACAGATAGAAGCTTACTTTCTTTTTTTGTTCAACGTAAACGAGGATAAAACTGGAAGCGGTCGAAATGTGGTTCTACAGAAGGATGCTACGGATATCGTGGACTGAGCATGCAAGCAACGATGAGGTGTTGGAAAGAATGTTGGAAAGAAAGGAAATGGATACAGAGCATCAGGAAGAGACAACTGAAGTTCCTGGGACACGCAATGAGGAAGGAGAGCCCGGAGAACCTGATACTGACTGGACAGATAGAAGGAAAGAGAGACAGAGGAAAGCAGCGGATAACATATTTGCAGGGTCAGATCAGGTGGATGACGGAATGGGGGTTGCCAGGAGCAACAGGAGCAAACATACTAAGAGCCACAAGGGATAGGGAGACATGGAGAACCATGATCGCCTACGTCCTGAAGAGACAGAGCACATAGAAGAAGAAGAAGAAGAAGAAGAAGAAGAAGAAGAAGAAGAAGAAGAAGAAGAAGAAGAAGAAGAAGAAGAAGTCTCCCAGCAGTGTCACACACTTTTCCCATCTGTTCACGAGCTTCCGTATTCCCTTAGCGCAAAAATCTTGGGACTGATGTCTCAGCCCATCGCTCACAGCACTTTTGACTTCATCGTCACTTTCAAACTTTTTTAAACAATTTATCCCACTTGTAGATATTTTTTTGACTGAAACATGTGGCACCATACACAGTTAACATTCTCCTATGAATTTCAACTGGTTTGCAGCCTTCAGCAACCAAAGACTTGATAACTGACCTCTGTTCAATTCTGGAGCATGCTTCTTGGTCGGCCATCTTTGTTAATCTCCAAAACTCTCAAAGTTTGTTTTGTTTTTTTCAATCTACAAAAAAAAATTAAATCCCTTTAAAAAAGAAAAAAGTAAAGGAAAAAAAATAAAAACAAAAAAGTAACCTTCTATCTGTATTAGAAGTTCTTATACAGAAAATTTCACCTTATTTATTGAATGACCCTCGTATCTAGGCAACATGTCTTTTTCCCGCTCTACAACTCGATGTACTTATTGATTCCTACTTTTCCTCATTTATTTGTCGGCAACAAAAAAAGGATGAAAAAACATTACCGCTTTCATTTCAGACTTAAGACGAACATTTAACAGCGACATCAGATTTATCTTTTCTTCACAACAAAAAGACGAACAAAGACGTCATACTCATTAGCGACATCATTTCTTTTCTTCACAAATTCATTTCATTCGTCCTGAAGTGAACTCATTAAACGCACATTCAAAAGAAAAGGGCTTTCCAACGTATATGTTATTTTAAAACAACAAAAATTATTGTCATTCTCCTCGTTAAATAAATTTACACTTATTTATACAAACGGGACCTCTTCGCCTTTTGTGCAAACCTTCTGATACTTTCAAATGTTAGGGGCTTGTTTACGTTTCTCCCGTTCAACTCATTTTCTGCCTTGTTCTCTTCATAGCTCCTCTCTCTATTTCCTTTTCAACCTATCTTTCTCTTCATATCATTCTTCGTGCGCTCCCTCCCTCTCTCTCTCTCTCTCTCTCACTTTTCTCTCTTTCTTCTTCCTCTCTCTTCTTCTTTCTTTCTTCTTCCTCTCTCTCTTCTCTTTCTCTTCCTCTCTCTCTCTCTCTCTTCTACTTTCTCTTTCTCTCTCTCTCTTCTACTTTCTCTTCTTCTCTCTCTCTTCTACTTTCTCTTCCTCTCTCTATTCTACTTTCTCTTCCTCTCCCTCTCTCTTCTACTTTCTCTTCCTCTCTCTCTCTCTTCTTTCTTTCTTCTCTCTCTCTCTCACTTCTACTTTCTCGTCCTCTCCATCTCTCTTCTACTTTCTCTTCCTCTCTCTCTCTTCTACTTTCTCTTCCTCTCTCTCTTCTACTTTCTTTTCTCCTCTCTCTCTTCTACTTTCTCTTCCTCTCCCTCTCCCTCTCTCTTCTACTTTCTCTTCCTCGCCCTCTCCCTTCTACTTTCTCTTCCTCTCTCTCTTCTACTTTCTTTCTTCCTCCCTCTCTCTCTTCTCTTCTCTCCTCCCTCTCTCTCTCTTTCTCTTCCTCTCTCTCTTCTACTTTCTCTTCTCCTCTCTCTCTTCTACTTTCCTCTCCCTCTCTCTTCTACTTTCTCTTCCTCTTTCTCTTCTACTTTCTCTTTACGTTTCCAAAACAAAAGCTGCCAACGTATCGTTTTAACAAACAACAGTAAAAGTTTGATTTTCTAAGCCGTCTCAAGAGCTGATCAATGGACATAAATATCGACCAGGGACGCGCCACTCTTCTCCCCACTGAGGCGAGAGACAACACAGCGGGTCTTGTCGGTCAGGGTTTGGTCTGGGAGAATTTGTTCGATGGCTGGGTAATTTTTTGTCAATATATGATCAATAAACTGAATGAACATTTTACGTTCCTTAGTTTGTCATTCCGCCAAACCACGTGATTTAAACAAACAAACAAAACCGATTGCTTTCCTGACTACTTCCGTTTCCGGTTAGGTCGTCATAACAACAACGGAAGAGAGAAATATTTTCAGTTTAACGTTGATGCCCTGGAATTGGATGACGTCCATGATTAAAATATACGGAATTCACGTTTTGAATTAACGGTGACAAACGATATTTAGAAAACAGATTGCATCATTCCTATCGTCGGCGAAGGTGGTGCTGGGTAAAATAAAATATCTAACCGAAGAAAAATAACATTCCCACCCCACCCACCTGATAAAACCCCCGACTGTTCGATTTTGTAAGGTTTAAATCCACGTATCAGGTTTTTTTGCTTTAAGCTTAGGAGTTATAAGTTAATTCTCTATCGCCTAGTCACTTTTCTGCTACATGAGCGTTTTTTTTTTTTTTTTGTTTTTTCATGAACATTAGATAATGAATAGAGTAACATAGATAGATAGATAGATAGATAGATAGATAGATAGATAGATAGAACGATCTACACAGGCTGCGATAGATAGATAGATAGATAGATAGATAGATAGATAGATAGATCTACACAGGCTGCGATAGATAAATAGAGAGAGAGAGAGAGAGAAAATAGAGAGAGAGAGAGAAAGAGAAAGAAAGAGAGAAAGAAGGATTTGTAATCTAATCGATCCTGACCCGGCATCTCACCGACGGAACGTAGCTTCCCTCTGTCTTTTCTACAAATATTTTCATGGCAACTTTTCTGACGAGCTTTATTCTCTAGCTCCCCGACTAAGTGAACTTAAACGCGCCATTTGATTGACTTTCACATCCTGGCCTTTTTCCTTTGAATTAATTTAATGTAACCGCTACTTTTATTTCAACAGTTACTCTTCTCGCAATTTCCGACTGTGGAAGCCCCTTCCATTTACTTACTTCCTAGATATTAACTTCTTCTTCTTCTATGTGCCATGTCCCGTCAGGGCGTTAGTGATTATGGCTTTCCACATCTCCCTATCCCTGGTGGCTCTTAGCACGCTTTCTCCTGTTACACCACCAAAACCCCACTCTATCCCATAAATCTAGAATATAAATCTATAGAAACTAGCATGGCTACAAAATGAGGGATCAGATTATATATTGATTATAATATAGATTTGATCCCCCACTTTATATCCACATTATAATTGCTTATAAACAGTTGGCATATATCTTCTTCTTCTTCTATATGCCCTGTCCTTTCAGGACGTAGGTGATCATGGCTTTTCACGTTTCCCTATCCCTGGTGGCTCTTAGCACGCTTTCTCCTGTTACACCACTCAAACCCCGCTCTGCCAGCCACCTGCTCAGGCGCTTCAAATTTGTTATCCGCTGTTTTCCCCTGTCTCTCTTTCCCTCTATCTGACCTGTGAGTATCAGATTCTCCAACTTTTTCTTCCTCATCACATGTCTCAAGAACTTCAGTACGGTTGACAAATTGTAACTCTGTAATGTTATTTTTTCAATGTTGAAGTCAACAAGCTCCTTTTCAATCTCATAGAAGCTGAAACCTTTAATTCGGCTACGGAGGAAAAGCTTCTGTTACACATCCGGTTCGTTGCAGAAAAGGGATTTGCACAAGGAGATTCACCGGCAAACCTTTCATTCCACATTTCAGTCGAAAGTTGAGTCAATCATTCATCTTTTAGCAAGGCTACGACAAAGGCAAAGCCAACTTTTGTTCGTTCACAGTTGATTGTCCCAATACTGAGGGCTGCGGTCAGCAATATGACAGATGGGCGAATGGTTGCAGGACTCGCCAACACGGAGCACCAGGGTTAAGTTTTGACCGAGTCTGCCAACCTCACCACACTCGAGCAAAAGTTTGACCGACTCGTCAACTTGGAAACGACGGACAAGTCAGCTGCACGGTTACTAAATGAAGTTAGCCCGTTAACCTCGTCTTTTTTTTTATGTTTTTTTTTATAATCATATCGCCCAAAGCTCGGCATTTTACTGCCACTGTTTTGCAGGGGGTTACATAGGAGGAAAGTTATAAGAAAGAGTGACAGGTTATAGGGGGTGTCAGGAAGTGGGTAAGAGAAGAATGAGAATACTGATGAGAGTGGAGTGGACGGAGAAAGAGCATAAGAGAGAGGATGCAGGTTAGTGAGATAGGAGATGACTATTGACTTTTCATTTAAATTCTTGAAGATTGTAGCTGTCGGGAAGCAAGTAAATTCCCCAGGCGGGAAGTGCGAGAAAAGAAGCTGTTGGAGCAGAATTTACCTACCTACAGATATCTGTCTAACCACGAGCGCCGTGAGCTTCGACAGTCCCGAAGAACAAATGTACCCGCTTCTTTGCCGAATAAGAATCCCTATGTGACTTACAGGAAGATATTCTACCCAGGTGGGTCAATTAGTAGGAGAGACTGCCCAGCAGCTAAACTGGTATGTCTTAATCGCGGGATTAGGGGTCACGTAAAAGGCGCATGCCAGTAATCTACTTAATTTGAAATTAGAACCACAAACTGATCAACAAGGTGCAAGACAGCAGGGCATCATAAATTTATTTTCCCAAACATCATAAAATTCTTCCGAGTCCCGCTTTCCGCTGGCAGATGAAAACAGGGCCATAAAACTGGTTTAATAGCGCACGGTGCTGCGCCTCATCTTGCCTTTAATGGAAAGCGATTTGAACGAAGTGTTCCAGATTCACCGCCATCACTGACAATAGAAGGGACTATAATACATCAAACCCACGCTTCAACCGGACGCACCTAGACTGGTCCAATTAGCCCCAATAATCATCGCATCCTCGATCAAACTTGTTCAAGTGGATCCAGAGATAGTAAAACTCCTCAGGTCCCGAGAAGAATACTTTGTGCCAACTGGTCATCGAATATGTAACATTACAGGCAACCAACATCATATAAAAGGCGTGTTGCTCATACTTATAAGAACTGACTCGAATGAGACACGACAGGTAATGTATGGTTTAAACAACATGTCTGTTTTTTTACTTACGACGGAAAACAACAGGCAACCACTGGAACGACTGATACATGTTTATTTCAAGTCCAGCACATTTGATATATACCCATACCAACCCTTAGAAACCATGACAAGAAACCCATTTGACAGTATCTTCGTCTCAAATGGGATGCCATCAGCTGTCCACACACCGATCCCTGTCCTACAGGAAAAATACGAGGTACGTAAGCAGTGGAGAAAATTTTGTGAACTAAGAGAGTAAACAATGGCTAAAAGCCTCATGCAGAACAAAGACTTTTACAATGAACCTTGTCGACTATTTCGGGAATTACAGATTGACGATTCTGTTCAGATCCACAATCAAGGTGGTTCTTACCCTCGTTGGTGAACGAAAACAGGGAAAATCACGGAAATATTCAGTAACCGGTAGTACTATGGGCGGGTGGATGGAAGCAATCGGGTAACTCTACGCAACCGTCGCTTTCTCCATAAAGATCTACCCAGTTATCGACGTCCACCATCATTCTACCCATGAAACAGTCCCCTTGAGCTCATTGTCATTCCCATTTACAACCGGTTTAAGATAGCAACACGGAAAATAGATTAATCACATCTAGACTAGGCTTACGGCCTATCACGTTCTCGCTCGATCACCGAAGTTAAGCAACGTTGAGCCTGGTCAGTACTTAGATGGGTGACCGCTTGGGAATACCAGGTGCTGTAAGCGTTTAGTGACGGATGTGCGTTGTGGTACAGTGGATTCGGAAAGAGAAATCGGTGAGCCGAGTTCGAATTCCAGTTGAATACCCTGCATTCACTTAAGCACTGGTACCCTTGGGAAAGGTATTAATCCGTCCCTTCCCTCCAGTTTTGGGTTAAAATAACAGGGTAGGACTTGGGGACCCTGCCCTTAAAAAAATCCCAATGAATCTTGATACTCGAAAAGAAAAAAGTATTACTAGACACAAAAACTTATATAAACAACAATAAATTATTGAAAGAAAAAGGTATTACCAGCAATAAATAAAAAAAATTTAGTTGGCAATAAATGACCCGCCGGGGTTGATTTGCCACAAAAACAAAGCAACCAACGAAGATCTAGAATATAATCGTATGATACCTCTGCAGGTCCTGGGGTTTGGCCACAGCGACCCGGTGAATTCTTTATGGTGATAGACACGGATTTTTATCCCTCATCACCCCAACGTACAATATAAACCAAATGTCGCGAGTAATGAACCAGAAATAATGGAAATTGATGTTCCCGTGGATTCAGTAGGTCAAGTACAAAATGGTATCGTCGTCATCTTGCGGCCTTTGGTCGAGATAGAACCCACTACACCCCTCCAGTATTCCCGGTGCACTTGGAACCCTGGTGCAATTTGTAGTGAAATTCATAATCTTGTCAAATAGCTGAATACTTGATGCTTCGCCAGGGTTACCAAGGGTGTTTTTATTGTGACACCAATACTAGATGGGTTGACTCCAGGCCCCATCCCGTTATTTAACCCCTAACTGGAGAAAAGTGACGGATTAATACCTTTCCCAAGGGTACTAGTGCTTAAGTGAATGCAGGGTACTCAACTGGAATTCGAACTCGACTCGCCGATTTCTCCTTCCAAGCCGACATCCGCGGCATCACAACGCACATCCGTCACTAAACGCTTACAGCGCCTGGAATTCCCAAGCGGTCACCCATCTAAGTACTGACCAGGATCACGTTGCTTAACTTCGGTGATCGAGCGAGAACCGGTGTATTCAACGTGATATGCCGTAAGCACAAAATGGTATTGGAGAACACCAACATCGGGGGACACCAGCCCCAAATCGGCGCCCCCGCCGAAACACGCGGGAACCTTGAATTCCATTCTCACAAATGTGAAGACAATTGCATATATATTCTGGGACAAATTTTCAACTGACCACGTCAATCCAGCTGCTCTTCCTTACGTTTTCAGTAGAATTCCATTGATTTTCATGCGAAAAGGGCCTACGACGAAATCTTAAATCTGTTTTTTATTACAGAAAGTTGATTTTCCCATTGAAGCATTCGAGAAGAAATGTTAATGAGGTTTAGGATCAGGTGAATTCGGCGTTCTATTATCAATTTTCATAGCACTGCCTGAGAAGTTAGCCACAAAGGAATGTGAACTCCACCAAACATTCAGCTTATTGAATATAACAAAACTCATCATCCGAATACTGATGAAGAGAGCACACAGCAGAATCGGACCAGAGATATGACAAGAACAGTGGGGTTTGATCAAGGAAACTGAAGCAAGGAACGCGATATTTACGCTTAGAATGTTATCAGAAAGAGCAATCCGAACGCAGAAAGACGTGTACCTGTCTCAAAGACTACACAAAAGCATTCGTCAAAGTACACCCGAAATCTAAATCTATCTAAACTTATTTATAAATGGAACTTTGTCTGTGTGTGTGTGTGTGTGCGTCTGTGTGTGTGTGTGTCCGTTACCTATAGACTCTGAAACGGCTGAACTGATTTTCTTGAAAATTTACAGAGTTGTACTATAAGCGTCTGCGGGTGTTCTTAACTAGGTTTTATGTCGAGGTACCCCCGATAAATATCGAAAATCGATAATCGAAAAAATCGGGTTATAGAAGGAGTGGTCCGATTTTGATCAAATTTGATACACTTATAGACAAAGACATAAGAAACGATATTCAGAAGTTTCAAGGTTGCAGTTCCTATAATAGTGCTGAAAATCGATAAAATATGTATATAGAAAAGGCAAGATGTTTCTGTGCGTGTCTGTTTATCTGCCTGTATGTCTGTAGTTTTTTTTTCAGCCCTTTTATTTTAGTTTTTGTTTCGGGTTTGGCTGTAAGTAGCTATAATTGTAGTTCTCAGTCTCAGCCATGATACCATTTACTCAGAGGACTTATTTAGCCTTCAAAATTCAGTTTAGGACGAAAAAAACTTATTTGATATCGATACCAGGAAATCAAAATTTGACTTACATCCATTCATTTTTCTTTCAGTCTACGGTTTCGCTTTACCTGGAAACAACTATTGGTTTTTAGTTTTTCGTACCAGCGTCCAAAGAGTCTGAGCTCCAGGACCATAGATTAGTTTTAAAGCTTTCTTTACACCCGAGCAACGCCGGGCTATACTGCTAGTACTTCATAGAGATGCTTGGCAATCTAAACATATTCGGGACATTAGAGTAATGAAGAATCTCTGATGGCAGCAAACCGCCTGCCTATGGGCGGGAAACGAGTTCAGTAGATATCAGTCACTTAAGTGTCATACGTGATACACATTTGGGCGATCATGTCTCGTAAGAGACATGGTTGACTGGGCAGAAGATTATCCCGCAGTGGGTTGCCATTGCTTTCTGCGATAAACTGGTTGCCAGCCAAGGCTATAGAACCTATTATTTAACCCGTTACTTGAGGGAAGGAGCATAAAATTATCTCGCAGTAGGTTGACATTGCTTTTTGCGGTAGACTGGTTGCCATCGTTGGCGGCCACAATCTCTCCTGTTATTTAACCCATAACTGGAAGGAAGAGACGGATTAATACCTTTCCCAAGGGTATTTGCGCGAAAGTGAATGCAAAGAATTCAACTGGAATTCGAACTCGGCACCCCGATGTCGCGTTCCGAGTCGATATCCACTGTACCACAACGCACATCAGTAGATATACAAAGATAAAAAGGGGTTTAAGACAAAGATGTGACTTCTCACAAGATCTATTCAACCTTATACAGCAATACTATCCTGAGAACCCGAGAATCGTGCCAAGATTCATCGTTGGTGGTTACAATCTGAACAATGTAAAATACCCAAATGATACAAGGTCCACACAGACACAGAAAGGGCACCACAAGACATCCTAGAGAAGAAAGCAGAAAGAAAGAACTACATATAAACTACAAGAAAACGAAATACATGGTCATCAGTAAAGAGAGAATCCCTAAATGCCAACTACAGGTACAGAAATTTAAATACCTAAAAAGTGTTCTAACAGAGAACGGAAAGTCCGACACTGAGTTCCGAAGGCGAATTGGTACGGCCCAGAATGCATTCCAGAAGCTAGGGCGAGTATTGAAAGACGGAAAAATTTCGTTGGAAACATAGTCTTGGATAGTTATGTGATGTCTGCTCTTATGGCAGCGAATACTGGACAATCTCACTAGAGACAAAAGAAAGACTTGAAGCAAGAAAATGTGGTTCTACAGAAGGATGATGAGAATACCATGAACCGAATATGTGAGCAACGATGAGGTTTTGGAGAGGATGGAAACGAAGAGGGAAACATACTTAGCTGAAGTTTCTGGGACATATAATGAGAAAGGAGGGCTTGGAGAATCTGATACTCACGGGATGGATAAAGAGAAGGAGAAACAGGGGAAAGCAACTCGTGACATACTTGACAGACTTGAGCAAATGGATAGAGGAGCAAAGTTTGGGAGTGGTAACAGGAGAAGGGGTATTAAGAGCTATAATTAATAGGAAGATGTGGAAGGCCATGATCCCCTACGCCCTGAAGGGACACGGCACATAGAAAAATGTGATTAGAAAAAACCATCCCAATTTTCTTAACTGCATTTGAACTTGTTTTGTTGTGGAAAAGAACACCATTATCTTACAGACCACCGGAAAGTGTCTTTTTGAGTAAATCTTTATGGGTACGTTGTCACCGCTGGACATTCATTTAGTCTTTCGTTGTATTCAACGAAATCTAACATCATCTTCACCGGCGAGAAAACTCACACCACCGCCATCAAAGCGTTTTGCAGCAATAGAATGTTTTATTTGCCAATACTTCTGAGATGAGGTAGTATTTACATTATTTACATTGTTTGAACTGTTGTACTCATCTTTATTGCCATATTTACGACGTTTCGGCCGTTGTACGCTTTGTCTATTATACTTCTGAGATGAGGTAGTATTTACATTATTTACATTGTTTGGACTGGTGTCCTCTTCTTTATTGCCATGTTTACGATGTTTCGACCGTTATACGCTTTGTCTATTATACTTCTGAGATGGGATAGTATTTAAATTATTTGCACTGTTAGGACTGGTGTCCTTATTTTTATTGCCATTTCTACGACGTTTCGGCCGATGTACGCTCCGGACTTCTTCAGGTGTTAAGAATTTTGAACCAAACCCTTTATTTCGATCACTAGCGTATATCATTCTCATTTCATGTGCGATGGCACTTCTGGGTGCCGTGCAGTTATCCTTCTTTAACACAATTAAGTTAATTCTTCCCGACTGCTCTAGCCAGGTCACAACTCTTTGAGAGAAATGTCGTTTGTATTAATTGAATCTAAAAAAGTTGAATATCTCGGTTTGATCAGAAAATAAGGAATGCTTATCTATTAAATCAACATGAAAGATGACACAAAAATAACTCGAGATTGCAACCATTATCGTCACTTGGTACCAGTCACCGGTCGGTCATAATAATTAGCTCTTGAAGTGCACATAGCAACATCTCGGACCGTAGACACTCTATAAAGCCATGTGAAATAGTGGCTATTTCCGGTTTTATATTTTTAACAGTTTTTCCTTTTCGGTTTGACCATTACCATCCATCGAGAAAATATATCACAACCACCGTCCCTCGCAATATAGATGTTCTATTTCGTGATCAGTTTTGACCACTTTTGTCATCGAGATACAAATATTCAAATTTCAAATTCCCCCTTTCTACTCGTGCATTCTCTCTCCCCTTCCCTCTCTCTCTCATTCTTATCTTTTCTTCTTCCTTCACTCCTATCTCCCCTTCGCCCTTCGTTCCTCTGTCTACTTCTTTCTCTTTATCTCCCCTCCTACCTCCTTCTCCATTCACTTCTTTCTCCTTCTCTGTCCTTCTTCTTTACATCTCTCTTCCCATTCTCACTTCACCTTTCTGTCTCTTCCTCATCTCTCTCTCTCTCTCTCTCTCTCTCTCACACACATTCTCGTCGCACATTTCAAAGTAGTCTACTGATGATAGTTTTGTGAAAGATGGAAAAGGGACATTTTGGTTTATACCTCAAGTGCATTGCTCGAAATGTATTCATTCATGTCTCTCCTTCTTTCACCACCCCTCTCTCTCTCTCTCTCTCTCTCTCTCTCTCTCTCTCTCTCTCTGTCCCCCCCCCATACAAGGTGGTCTTGGAGAAATTTGAAGCGTTTTGAATCATTATTTTTTTTTATCCCTCCTTCCATGTATTTGTCTCTACCTGCTTATATATAACGTACTTTACACACACACGCACACACACACACACACACACACACACACACACACATACATGCACACACACACATTTGTTCAGGTATAGTCTTCTGATAACAAAACTATTTATGCAGAAAGAAGTTGGGACTTTTGGGTTCATGCCTCTTTAAACATTTAGATTGAAACAAATCCATCATCTTTCTCTCACTCTCACTCTCTCTCTCTCTCTCTCTCTATATATATATATATATATATATATATACTAGTCATCCACATACAAGCCTGTTTCGCTGTATCACAGGTCATCAGTGTGGCTAGACACATCCACTTGCTTCTGGCCGGGATCGAAACTCGACCGATTTGGTATATATATATATATATATAAACCTACTCCCTTTTCACACTCATTCTTCCTTCTCAAATATTGTTTGCTGACGACAAACCTATTGGTTGTGGAAGAAAGAGTAGGGAATTTTAAGTTTATGCCTTTTCAAGTATCTTGCCAAACTATAATTTGTTCTCACTCTCCCTCCCTTTCACAAAATGCGAATTGAAGTCGGCAAGTCCAAGGTACGTTGCTTTGACATTCTCATTGTGTGTGTGTGTGTGTGTGTGTGTGTGTGTGTGTGTGTGTGTGTGTTTATATTCGTGTATAATTCACAATTTCAAACCAATTTCACGCCCAAAATTACGAATCTACCTAAATGTAGCGGACAGTCTTGTTCGGTTCAAATCAAGCGCATGTTACTTCAGATGTAAAAAAAAGAAAAAAGATATTTAGTCGTGACCAAAACACTGTGGTGTAATAATATTTTTCTAGCCTGGTTTAATAATGACGTAAATGAAAATCTAGAATGGTGATTTTCTAAGCATAGCTTAGATATGACATAAGGCCGCGATTATGGGGCACCAAGTGAGAATCGAACACTCTACTCAATTGTAATGATTCTAGCGAGACAAGTTTGCTAACCATTGCCCCACCTCGAGGTAGAATGTTTTGTTAAAAGTTGCCATGACTTTGAGCAAGTTTGTCAGAGATCATACTTTCTTGAATATTTGGTACTGGCGCTACACAATCACAAAGTACTATACGAAGTAACAGAAGCCACATCACTTGAGGACCACCAACAATAGCAACTGATAAATAGACAAATAATCATTTACAAATAGTAAATACACAAACAGAAAAACTCTTTCTAAATATGTCTGGGGAAATTAAAAACAAACACCAAATCACATCATGGAAAATAAGGAAAACAGCACCAGTCTACAACAATAAATCCAAAAAGTGTAAACTCTCCTTGGAGGAGAAAATAGCTATAATCACCTTTCGAGACCAACAATAAAAGTCTATTTTTATGTATTCTTCTTCTATGTGCCTTGACCTTTCAGGACGTAGGCGATCATGGCTTTCCACGTTTCCCTATTCCTGGTGGCTCTGAGCACATTTTCTCCACACAACCCTCGTTCTGTCAACCACCCGCTTAGCCCCATCAAATATGTTATCCGCTGCTTTCCTCTGTCTCTTTTTCCCTCTATCTGGCCTATTAGCATCCTTGTCTTACGCCCCTTTCTATCTTTGTATATCTGCTGAATTCGTTACCTGTCTATATGCAGGCAGTTTGCTGCCAGTAGAGATTCTTCATTACTCTTATGTCTTTTCCAAATATGTCGAGGCTGCTGAGCATCTCCATCGGTTCTTTGTAGCGTATTTTGTCGAACGCCTTTGCATAATCGATAAAACATAGATACATGTCCTTCTTCATTTGTATTGCCCTTTCGGAGAGCATCCTTATCATGAATATGGCGTTCCTTGTTCCGGTGTTTTTGACGAACCCGCACTGTTCTTGTCCTATCTCTGGCCTGATTCTACTTCTCGCTCTATTCAGCAGGATTCGGACGAGCAGTTTTGTGATATGACTCATTAAGATGATAGTTTGGTGGAGTTCGCACTCGTTTGCATCTGGCTTTTTAGGCAGAGCTATGAAAATCGACTTGCTTAGGTCGTCTGGCATTAAATACTAAATAAACAATTAAAAAATAGTTTTATTCTGAAATTCATGCTATAAATAAATAATACTTGTGTAAATCGAATTAATTTAACGTTAAATTTGCTAATTTTCCAAAACTAATGTGTCACGGATGTTTATTTTATTTTTGTAAGATTTTTAAATCCAAGAATTAACTTTTGTTTACAAATGTGTCGATCGCTCACAAATGGCCAAATTCATTTTTTTAATTTTTAATTTTAAAATTTTAAATTCCATCCAATATCATTTCTGTTTAAAATACACCAGAGTTTTTTGCTTAATGGAAATACTAAATTTAAAATAAATAAAATAAAAGTTTCAACAAAAACTTTTTATTTTTAAGAATTCAATTTAATAGTTATTGACAATGAGTGGAGGTAACATATATATATATATATATATATATATATATATATAGTATATCGAGGCAGCAAGTAATTTTCTAAACATATGCTGTTAAATATAAGAGACAATGAATGTCTATTATGTTTAATCATTAGCCGTTCTAAACGTCGTATTTTTCCTTAAATTTCAGTTGAAAATAAAGACAAAAATTCTCCAACATTTGGATAATTATTTATTGGTTTTCTTCTAAGCTTTCGGCTCACATGAGCCATCTTCAGAGAGGTTATTTAGACTGAAATATTATAAAATCCACCATCACCGACGATTTTATTTTGTGTTGACATAAAACTCCGCTTGGCAACGGCAATAGTTACCAAAAATAATAAACGCAGTTCTTAAATTTAAATATTTATACACAAATAGATGGTATTGCGATGGGATCTCCTTTAGGTCCCCTCTTTTCTAATTATTATATGCCAAATCTAGAAAATAAAATAATTAAATACAACAATAAACCCTCTATATATCTAAGATACATAGATGACATCTTTGTTTTAGCTCAGAATATCGATCAAATTAAATATCTTAAAAACAAATTTGAAAGTCACTCCGTCCTCAAATTTACATTAGAACTTAATATTAATAACAAAATCCCATTCCTTGATGTATTCATTGATTCTAGCACACATAATGTACTACTTCTCTATATAGGAAACCAACTAGCATAAATTCGTGTCTTCTTAATTATAATAGTGAATGCCCCCAACGATATAAGTTAGCTGTTATAAAAAACTTACTTCAACGCACACAAATGATATCTTCTTCCAAATCTATATTTTATAAAGAATTACACAACATTAAGCAAACACTAGTCAATAATGGATTTCCTAACTCCGTTATTGATCAACAAATTAAAATGTATCTCAACAAAATTAACAATAGCTCTAAAAATAATGATAATATTAATAATAATGGTTTACATCAAAATAAACATAACACTATTAACTTATATTATTGCAACCAAATACATAATAATTATAAATAAGATGAAAAAACTCTCAAAAACATAATACGTAGAAATGTTCAACCAGTTGAAAGTAATAATCAAATTAAACTCATCATATATTATAAAAAGTTTAAAACAATAACCCAACAAGCACTAAACTAAATTCTCTACAAAAAACAATGTAGTGTACCAATTTACATGCCCATTCAGAGATTGCATCTCTGATACTAATCAGAAACCTAGTACATATATTGGTTTTACTACAACCCCGCTCTCCCGTAGACTTACATGTCATCTTTCTGATCACTCGGTTTCTAAATGAAAAATATTCAAAAGTTCTACAGTAAAAGTGTATTGAACACTTTTTAATAAAACTTTGTACTGGTCTAATTTGATTATGACCAAAAAGTAACTAAATTATATATAAACCATCAGCAGACAGGCCTGTTTCGCTGTATCACTTTGCGGCTAGATTAACCGTTTTGCCTCAAGCCGGGACGGAAACCTGACAGCAGTCGGATATTCACCTACCAGGACATAAGCGCAACGGCAGAAATACCCGATTTCGCAGCGTCTAATGTATTTTACGAAATGTAAACAACGCCAAAAACGAGAGTGTTCCATCCGATAATTGCTTCAAACGGGCGTTTTTCACGGTAACCAGAGAACATCGCGGGAAGCCGTAAATAGCGGCTATAGGGTTCAATCGCAAGCGAGATCATATATATATATATATATATATATATATATATATATATATAAACTTATTTATAAATGGAACTTTGTCTGTGTCTGTGTGTGTCTGTGTGTGTGTCCGTTACCTATAGACTCCGAAACGACTGAACAGATTATCTTGAAAATTTACACTGTTGTACTATAAGCGTCTGCGAGTGTTCTTAGCTAGGTTTTGTGTCGAGGCACCCCCGATAAATATCGAAAATCGATAATCGAAAAAATCGGGTTATAGAATGAGTGGTCCGATTTTAATAAAATTTGATACACTCATAGACAAAGACATAAGAAACGATATTCAGAAGTTTCAAGGTTGCATTTCTTACAATAGTGCAGAAAATCTATAATATATATATATATATAAAGGCAAGATGTTTGTGTGTGTGTGTCTATATATTTTCGACTGAGGACGGTTAAAAACGTCATCGAGTGATGGCCAGAGAATAGGCACCCAACAAAACGTTGTGAAGGAAATGAAGGCTTGCTAGTCTCGAAAAGTCATTGAAAAAGTGAGCTTAATAAAACTAATTCGGTTAACGGGAAACGTCATTCGAAAAAATATAACATTCAATATTCTTTTATTCTCTTCAGCTACTAGTAATTCGTCCTTACGCCAATTTCCAAAGTATCGTTGCACTAACTAAGCCAGGGATTGAACACATGACACTCGAATAAATCTTTATTTCAGTAGATGTAGAAATACAATATACATCAATCCAACCGAAAAAAAAATGTTCTTGCTTTTATTTTGTCTTCTAAAGTCCAAACCGAACCTTAGTAAATACTGACAATATAGCCCGGCGTTGCTTGGGTGTAATGGAAGCTTTAAAAATTAATCCATGGTCCTGGAGCTCAGACTCAGCCTAAAGAATATCTGTGTGAAGTTTGGTAAGAATCGGATAAAAATTGTGGATTTGTATAAAGGACATACAGACAGATAAAGAGACACACACACAAACATCTTGACTTTTATATATACAAATTATCGATTTTCTGCACTATTGTAAGAACTGCAACCTTGAAACTTCTGAATATCGTTTCTTATGTCTTTGTCTATGAGTGTATCAAATTTGATTAAAATCGGACCACTCCGTCTATAACCCGATTTTTTGGATTGTCGATTTTCGTTATTTATGGGGTACCTCGACACAAAACCTAGCTAAGAACACTCGCAGACGCTTATAGTACAAGTGTAAATTTTCAAGAAAATTGGATCAGCCGTTTCGGAGTCTATAGGTAACGGACACACACACACACACACACACACACACACACACACACACACACACACACACACACACACACACACACAGAGACAAAGTTTCATTTATAAATAAGTTTAGATTTAGATTTCTACAGTTTGAAAGCGTAAAGGCCCCATTCTCTTTAGAGTTAGTATTCTTTCTTGTTAAATACAATTTATTTTTTTCGTTTTTTTTTGTAATCATTTTGTCCGTCTTCCTACCTGGTTTTATTGCCTTGAAGCAAAACACGGTATGAAGTGACAAGCTTGATTTTTTATCTTTTTACGCATTGTTTGATAATGTGAGATTAAAAGAAAAGGTAGCAATAATTTTGAGAGTCGTGCATATCAGCTGACACTGCCAACACTGTTATCGCAAACGGGTAGATATTACAACATGGACGATGTCGACAACCTTAAGTTGTCCTTTTTCTATCCCCGGCTTCGTTTTGCTAACGGTGACTAGAATCTTTGGCGCCACTGGAGACATAGAAAAAAATTATGCACAAACACAACTACAAATCTCTCGCTGTCCTTGAATGAAAACGAGGCTGGTGTACTGTGAAAAATCACCGAACAGACTTAAGTGATTTACAAGAGTTTTCGTTGTGGCGAGCCGGCTCGTCTCACAAGCCGTTGATTGCAAGATCGTTTGCTTGGGCTTTGGGAGGATTTAATTCAATTCTGCAATTGTATAGATTCGCCAGAACACATTCATTACGGGATTAAGAGCATAGCCTTAGGGTAGTTTCTTCTTCTTCTTCTTTTTCTTTTTTTCTTCTTTTTTCTTCTTTTTTCTTCTTTTTCTCTTCTACTTTTTCTTTTTCTTCTTTTTCTCTTCTTCTTTTTCTTCTTCTTCTCATCCTCCTTCTTCTTCTCATCCTCCTTCTTCTACTTTTTCTTCTTTGTCTTCTCTTCCTTCTTCTTTTTCTTCTTCTCTTTTTCTTTTTCTTTTTCTTTTTCTCTTCTTTTTCTTCTTTTTCTTTTCCTTCTTCTTCTTCTCTTCCTCCGTTTTCTTTTTCTTCTTCTTCATTTTCTTCTTCTCCTCCTCCTCCTTCTTCTTCTTCTTCTCATCCTCCTCCTCCTTCTTCTACTTTTTCTTCTTCGTCTTCTTTTTCTTTTCTTTTTTCTTCTTCTTCTTTGTCTTCTCCTCCTTCTTCTTCTTCTCCTCCGCCTTCTTTTTTTCTTCTCCTTTTTTCTTCTTCTCCTCCTTCTTCTTCTTCTCCTCCTCCTTCTTTTTCTTTTTCTTCTCCTTTTTTCTTCTTCTCATCCTCCTTCTTCTTCGTCTTCTTTTTCTTCTTCTTTTTCTTCTTCTCCTTTTTCTTTTTTTCTTCTTTTTTTCTTCTTCTTTTTCTATGTGCCGTGTCTTTTCTGGGCGTTTGCAGTCGTGGCTCTCCACAATTTCCTATCCTTTCTAACGCTTTATAACTTCTGTTTTTTTTGTTATCTTCCCTGAACCTTGTTCCGCCCTCCATTTACTCAAGGTCATTCATCTTCTTCTATGTGCCATGTCCCTTCAGGACGTTGCCTAGCATAACTCTCCACAATGCCCTGACCTTTGTAGCTCTTAATAAATCTTTTCTTTTCGTCATCTCTCCGAAATACTGCTTCGCCATTCATTTAGTCAAAAGCTCACCAGATATTTTATGTGTTGCTTTCCTCTGACCTTCAATCAGTCCCGTGAGTATTCATTTTTCCAAACCATCTTTCCTCATTATGTGTACTAGAAAATTCAACTCTCTCTAACTTTAGAATGCCGTTGTTGTTCACATGTTCGGTTCATGGCATTCTTAGCAGCCTTCTGCAGAACCACTTTTCTATTCTTTCAAGTCTCAATTTCCATTCCTTCAATCTGTGAAGAAATTGTCTAGCATTCACTGCGATATAGGAAGATGATACTATATAACAGTTTTGTATTTTTTTTTGTTTTTGGTTTTAATGATATTATTCTGTTTATTAATACTTTGCTCGGTTTCCAGAAGGCATCCTTTCGCTAGCCCATTGCTCCTTCGGATTGCGGTGTCACACTTTCCGTCCTCTCTTAATACGCTTCCCAGATATCGAAATTGTTGCACCTATTTGATTTCGGCATCTCCAATTTGTAATTTGCATGTTGGTCTGCTCCTTTTGTTAACAACCATGCATTTAGTTTTCTATCTTGATGATTTTTTTCTCGTCTTCCTTTCCTATCTTGTGGTTTCTTTTCTCCGTCTGCTATCGACACTTTGCCTATCTTATATTCTTAAGACTTTTACTGTCAGTAGTGGATCTTAGCAGGACTTCTAATTCTTTTAAAATTGCCTCGCGGAAAGGTCTGGCGAGAAGACCTATCCATGCCTTACACTCCCCTTTTTTGCGTATTTACTAGACTGATTTTCTATCCGTATGCAGTCGGTTTGCTGCGAGTATTGATTCTGGATTATTCCAGTATTTAGCCACAGCTGCACCCAGTTAATGTATTTCCGATCTTATTGACCATTTTTGGTGAAGAACAAATCTGTAAATTTAGCTCAAATTATCAGATATACTTTGATAAAAAAAAAAAATGGCTTACAATAACAAATGCAGCCTTGTAATCAATTTGGATTACACTGAAAATTTAAACTTGGATCAAATTTGACATATACTTAAAACGTTGCGAGCTGGTTAATGTTTCTTTAATTCGGCCTTGTGTCAGACTTAACCGAACTCCCTACAGCTTACAGGATTTATGCAGAGTAATAATCATCAAATTTATCAGGTTTTCACCAGAAGGTTGGTTGTCGGTTGAAATGTCTGAAATTGAGTGGAATGTGTCAGTCAGTTAGTTAAGTGCCATACGTGAAACACGCTTGGGCGATCATGTCTCGAAACTTTTTTGTAAAATTTTAGGATTTAGATACGTACAGAGTCGGTCTTGTTATTATATATATATATATATATATAAAGAGACTTTTATAGAAAAATATAAATTTTTGAAGGAAAAATATTACCAACAATACATTTTTTTAGGAAAAGATTATTACCATAACACATTTTTGAAGGAAAAAATTATTCCCAGCAAAACATTTTTGAATACGAAACTAAAAGACATTTTTAGTTTTCTAAAATAAAAAAGAATAAAAACAAAAAGATTTCATTAAAATCTGACAAACTCAACCTTCTCACTATAACCGAACATTAACAAAAAAACCTTAAAACCCAACTTTTTGGCATTAAATGACCTACATAGGTTGATATGCCGTTAAACAAAATTCAAAATTCGTGACCTTTAAGCTTACCTCTTTGCTTTCTTTTGCTATCTAAACGAAATGTGACTATATTTTAACCCCTAATGTGTGAATATTTTAACGTCTTGGATGAAGTAGCTTGTAAAAAGCGTGAACCTGGATTTATCATTAATTAAATGAACTTATATTTACAACATAAAGGCGTAGATGGCTTAAATATTTTAATTCTATTGTTGAATTAAAAGCAGTAACTCAAGGCGCAGTTGTTATCAGGGTGGGCCCGAAACAAGCACAGCATTAAGTTATTCTTAACCGGCCCTGATCGAGTCAAATATAAAACATACTTCAATGGTGTCATGGTGGTTCAGTCGACTTTATGTATATCATTAATCATTGTATGATGTTTTTCAGCAGTTTTTGTCCGTTCCGACGGATGATTTACAGAACTCAGACTTTAGGTGAGCGGATAGTGGACAGATATCGGCTGAATAACCACTTTAATCTCGAGAGAGAGTGCAACTCTTGTCTGCGCATGCCCATTGACATGCGCACAAATACCAACCAATTCGTCTCTATCTGTTCGTCTCTATCTCTCGATATCTCACGTCAATTTGTGTCTTCATTTCTACTTCTTTATTTTTTACTATTTTTTGTTTAATTTATTCAATGCGTAAAACGCTGGATAAAAAATCTGCAGTCTTCGAGAAACTCTTGGTATTATTATTTTAGTCTGTAAATACCACGTCTGTATATATAAAAAAAAAGCTTGCATTTTACATTTAATAACAAAATTTAATTAATCATTGTCGAAATTAATATAGTAAATATATATGTAATATATTATTATAGTAAATATAGAAATTAATATTATAAATAACATGTAATAATTGTGATAATATTTAAAACTGCAATTTATTTATATTTTTATCACAAACGTTTTCTACGTGTAAGTTGATTCTCTGTGGATGTAGCTTTTTCAAGCAAACAGTCTAATATAAAATTAGGTACCTTCACTATTTCGGCATAAAATTTCGATACCTAAGTTGAAAATGAAATTTTTAAAATGAAAAAACATTCTTGAAGATTTCATTTTAGATTTATTTAAAAGCTTAATGATTAAATTTATTATTTCCATAAGTAAAAATTCAGGTGTATTTCAGATAAAAAATTATATAAATTGGAATGTCACACTTAATTTCGATTTCTTAAAATTTTCTAAAAAGCGGCCATTTTCTTAATTTTAAGAAATTTGTAAACAAACAAAAATTCATCGATTTTTAAAATATTTCAAAAGATCTCTGACACTTTATTTTAGTAAAATTAGAAAATTGAAAGTTAAATTAATCTGACTTTAAAGAAATATTATGACTTATAAAAAAGTAATATACAACAAATTATTAACGATTGGTCGTGTTCAACTGATCAAACGTTTAACGGACTGTTGAATGACAAAGCGATGACAGCTGCTACGCATGACCATCAATAACAATTTTCATAAATCTAAGGGAAGGAACGAAACTCTTAAATTACGTAACCTTTTCATAATAATGGCAATTTCAGTCTACCATACATGAAAATAAGATCACAATATACATAATAAAAAATTATTTTAAAAATAGAGAAGCGTAACTACGTTTATTAATCTTTGTAATTTTGGACTCGTAAAGTTCGTTTCCACTTAATTACCATATCACATCCAATAAATACCCCAATACAGAATTTTACACGATTTTAAACTATTATAAATTGTTATAATTAAAATGTAAAAAAAAAAAAAATGAAAAATTTCTTGAAAAATTCATTATTCATCAGAAAAAATTTATTTCTTCAGACAATATTGTCCTTAATATTACTTATTTACAAAAACAACCAAAGGCTTTTCTAATTTAGTAATGTCATAGTTTTATTGGATTCATTATTTTTCAATTCAGAGCGGATTTTATGTTAAATGGTACAAATTTGAAAAAAAAAAAGTAGGGGATTTACAATCTCCAATGAGTTCTACTTTTAACAAAAAAATAAATAATTTCAATAAATAAGAAGATACTGTGCAAAATTTCATGAAATTAAGTAAGTGGCGGGTAACATATTTAAAAAAACATAATTCTTTTACCAAAATTTTCTAAAAAATACATGTCAAAAATAAATTCATTCATTTGTGAATAAGTCCTAAAAATTTTATTAAAATCAGACAATTATTTGATTTTTAAAAATATATTTCTGAATACATATGTTTTTAACGGAAAAAAACGCGAAAAAAGTCAATGTTAAAAGTTAGCCACGGCGATGACGTAAACAAAAGGCGATGACGTAAACAAAACAAGATTTTAAACCAAAAATTCTAACGTGTTAGAAAGGATTAAAAAAATTTCAAAAAATAATTAAAAAAAACTTTGGTCTTTCATCTTAATAATAACATCAACATTTTGACGATAAAACTTGATTTGTTTGTTGCCTTTTTCATTACGCTATGCTGCTTTTTCCCGCGATATAGTGAAGGTATCTCTATAAAATGTTCGTAGAAATGGAAATGTGCATGATATAGAGAAAATTCATACGTTTTAGTAAATGTCATTACTCACAGTTTACAGGAGGAAAGGAAGCAGAAGCGTATTGACTTCAAGAAGCTGCCATGTAATTTCAGTTGTCGGTGAGTCTTTTGATCTCTAGCCGCTTCGCTTCCCTGGTTGGGTAAAGGGAACTGCTTGGCGTAGGTTTGGGCAAAGGAGATGGATTTTTTTTTATTGACTAACCATGACTTATAAAATTTCGTATGTATGTTTTCAAGAAAAAAACTTTATTAATTGACACAAACAATAGTTGATTGTCATTTTACATATAATTATCTATTTTCTACTACGACCGCAAATTTAAAAACTTTTATTATATTATTTTTTACTTTATAATTTCATGTTCTAATGAAACCTGCTTTATATATATATATATATATATATATATATATATATATATATATCCGAGTGAATTAATATAAAGAATTAATATAACGAATTAATTATAAAGACTCGGCTTAAATAAAAAATATCCGCATCATCCACTACGGGCTCTTCTAAGAAATCCAAACGATATAGTCTTGTCACTAGATAATAAAAACTTACAAGGTTAAATCTGCCTAGAAATCAAAGACTCTCATTAATCAACCACTGAAAAAACACCCTCTACAAAAATTTCAATGGTCAGAGACTTATTCCCCTATCACTAATCCCCACCAACACCTCTAACAAAACTAAATAAATATAAGGAAAGAGGATTTCCATTACTTTACACACCGCCTGATGAGACATTGAAGTTTCAATGTCGAAACAATCGTACATGTGTAGCGGATATATATAGAATAATTATGTACATGTTCTAAAATATAATTTATAATAAATATATATATATATATATATATATATGTGTGTGTGTGTGTGTGTGTGTGTGTGTGTGTGTGTGTGTGTGTGTGTGTGTGTTTAGGCAGCAAATTTTCTTTTAAACATGCCATTTTAAATAAATTGCAAACACTATGTTTGCTTATTTTTAATAAAATCCGTTCATACTCAGGAATAATCTTTCGCTTATTACAATCAAAAGATGCCAAAAATAAGCGGTAGCATTGACAGATGTTATTAAGAAATGAATGAAAATAACATCTGTCAACGTTTCAGCTCGTTTCTGATGTATTCTGATTGAACTAAACGAGTGATTATCTGTATGAACGGATTTTATTAAAAATTAGCAAACATTGTGTTTGCAATTTATTTAATCTGACATATATATATATATATATATATATATATATATATATATATATATATATATATATATCAGTGAAATGAATTAGAGCACTCTAGCTATTGGGCGCGTATAATGATATACGCGCTAAAAAGTCTGCCTACTTCCACCGAACGCCCATAACCCAGGGGTAGAGTCGCCGACTGACGCCATTTCGGCCGGGTTTCAATCCTGGGTTAAAAAGCAATCGGAGTCTAACCATACTGATGAGCTGTGATACAGCGAAACAGATCTGTCTGCGGATGACTATATATATATATATATATATATATATATATATATATATATATATATATATCAGTGAAATGAATTAGAGCACTCTAGCTATTGGGCGCGTATAATGATATACGCTAAAAAGTCTGCCTACTTCCACCGAACGCCCATAACCCAAGGGTAGAGTCGCCGACTGACGCCATTTCGGCCGGGTTTCAATCCTGGGTTAAAAAGCAATCGGAGTCTAACCATACTGATAAGCTGTGATACAGCGAAACAGATCTGTCTGCGGATGACTATATATATATATATATATATATATATATATATATATATATATATATATATATATATATTGCATTTTACGCAAAATTATATATATTTTCTGAACTCCAACTATGGACAATATTATCAATTCACATATCAAATTTTAAAGAGTTTAAATAATACCAACACAAAACAGGAATTATAAAATCTTGTAACTGTAGATACCTGAATAACTGACCAGTGGAAGGCAAGTGTAGATCTACCCAGATAATCTAACAATTGTATATTTTTTAAAAATATACATATATGGCTCAGTAAATATATAATACTATTTACATCGAGCCCTCCATTTAAATCATTTTTAATCTTATTAAAATTAATATTAATAGGATCTGGTTTTTGGGATTTTACATATATGCTTTTTCTTTTATTTTTATTTAAAATATACATATATATATATATATATCAAGCATGAAACTGATTGCCGCCATTCGACGTTGTTTTCAGTGTTCCCTTATATATATATATATATATATATATATATATTAATCTTACATTTTATATATATATATATATATATATATATATATATATATATATATAGTGTATCGAGGCAGCAAGTAATTTTCTAAACATATGCTATTAAATATAAGAGACAATGAATGTCTATTATGTTTAATCATGAGCCGTTCTAAACGTCGTATTTTGGCTTTAATTTCAGTTGAAAATAAAGACAAAAATTCTCCAACATTTGGATAATTATTTATTGGTTTTCTTCTAAGCTTTCGGCTCACATGAGCCATCTTCAGAGAGGTTGTTTAAACTGAAATATTATAACATCCACCATCACCGACGATTTTATTTTGTGTTGACATAAAACTCCGCTTGGCAACGGCAATAGTTACCAAAAATAATAAACGCAGTTCTTAAATTTGCGATGCGGTTTTATGACGTCACACCGCGGGATAGCGCGAAATGACAACAAAACCATCTAGTCAAATGCAATGTAATATGTTATTTCCGGATTTAAAGTTGATTTTATTGAGTGTTCGTTGCTTAGATTTGATGTACATGGCCTCCAATATCTGCAGGTTCCTCTTACTGTGTGTAATTTCTTTCTTCGTTCTGTACTCACTCGGCTATATATATATATATATATATATATATATATATATATATATATATATATATCGTCTAATAAGCTTAATAGCATTATACTTGAAAGAGGAAAGAAAATCACAATATTGATACATGTTTTTTATTTAATCCGTTCTCAGCTTTCGGCTTACATCGCGAGCGAACAATAGTAGTACTCGTCTATTTTGTTTGTATGGAAGATTGGCGAAGAGGTGCTTGCGAGCTGGAAGCAAAAATCGCACTACAGCTTGTGGCGTCACACATGATCACGTGAGAGTGGTGGCGAGGAGTATTAAGTATGGAAAGCCATTGGGATAACCAATCGCTTCTGTTATCTATTATAGGCATTTGAGAATCTTTGTGGAAATTTCGTCGGTAATTTTGTTCAGGTTAGGTTTCAACTGTTTTATGTATCTGGCTTCGAACCATATACTTCGAACTGCTTAATACATCCATGATCGCCCAAAGCGTGTATTACGTATGACACTTAACTGACTGAAGCGTTACAAATTTTCTATTGACAAGATTCATAGCACAAGAACATTGTTATTAGAATCATTAGACCATCAAATATGACCTTCATCAATTTTAAGGTAAAATTATAATGAACGATTTAGCTACAATATATTGTAATATATTATACAGTACAGTTGTTTTAGTTTGATTTTCTATAAACAATGCAAATGTAAAACATTTTGTCGAATAATTTGTTCCCAGCATTATTATGGTGTTATATACACTTTTATCTACTTTTGGTTTTTATTAATTATGATTTATTAATTATGATTTATTAATAATGATTTATTAATTATGATTTATCAAATGAGCTAACAAATTTTATTCATTGTGTAGCCCTTTTTATAATCTTTTACAATATTTTTTAAACAGTTTTTACTTATCAAATACAGTTTTAAAAAATGAATATTTTTTTTATGGCAACTTATAATTAGTATTTTGGGTCGAATATATTTTCTACTCAATGTATCTAATACAAAAGATATCAACTTTATTTGGATTTATTCTTGAGATAGTGACAATTTGAAGTCAGTTTGTAAGCAAAACTCTGCGGAAATTGAGAAATTCTGTACATTTTTAAGAGCATCTTAAATGATCAAAAATGAGTAAAACTCTTGCTCTAATTTTTTTAACACTGTTTTTACTAATCGAATACAATAAAAAATGCATATTTTGTCTGTAGTGATTCATAATTAGAATTCTGGTTTGAACATATTTTTCATTTAAGATCTTAACTTTATTTGAATTTATATTTATAAGTGTTATATACACTTTTATCTATTTTGGGTTTTTTTATTAATTATGATCTATCAAATAATCTAACAAATTTGATTTATTGTGTAGCCTTTTTTGTAATCTTTTACAATATTTTTTACACAGTTTTCACTTATCGAATACGATAAAAAATTAATATTTTGCCTGTGGTGATTCACAATTAGAATTCTGATTTGAACATATTTTTCATTCAATGTATCTTTTGTTGACCAGAATAGGTAGCGAAGAAAGCACAACTCAGGTATTAATTAGTGTATCAAAGATATATTTACGAAAGACAAGTAAAAATATTACACGTCAGGCTGACTGCCATTTGGAGACCAACTCAACTGCACTGTCAATCGTCTAAGGTATTTACCAACCTTCCCACACAAAGCTAGATGTGACACAAGGCCTATTTATTGTGGGTCTTCCCGGCCATATAGCCAGGCCAAAAAATGTCTGTCTATTTTTCCCCAATCGTGATTCTACCCTTCGGCGGAACCACGACTGGGTTAGTGCCCTCTGCTCGGAAGCAGAGAGCGCCCTCTACCCGAAGGCAGAGTGCTGACAGTGTCGCAGTTGCAGAGGCAAATGCCAAACGTCCACTTGGGTCAGTCTTCCGATATTTATAGTCACGAGAAGAGTTCATTATGGTCCAACGGGTAGGTCCCATAATAGTATCTAATACAAAAGATATCAACTTTATTTGGATTTATTCTTGAAATAATAAAATTTTGAAGTCAGTTTTTTTTTTGTTCTTTTGTTGTTTTTTTTTGTTTTTGTTTTTTGTTTTTTGTTTAAATTGCGGAAATTAGGTATTTCTGTCCAAATTTATCAGGTGATCCTTACCACTAAATGCTCAAAAATTAGTAAAAGCTAAGAATCTAAATTTTGGTGTCAGAACTTACCAGCTAAAATACTAACTAATAAATTGAGTGCAATGTTGGTTGTTTTTTATTTTAATAAAAATCAACTAGTTATATTCGACAAAATGTTTCTGGAGACATTAAAATTATTTGTTATATTATTGTACATTTAATGTTTTACTGTCTTTTATGAACCAAATGAATAATGCCCCGACAATTCCTCTAAACACACGTTATTCCCATTCATCCATGGAACCGTAGCCGATAAGAAATTAATTCCAATCAACTCTTTTCTTCACTTTTACAAAAATTCACAACGATGCGTGAAATCCTGGTTTTCCCAAATAGAAAAAGGATTGACCATGTGCTTTTCACAAGTAGGTGTTAAAATGATTTTTTTTACCAATTGGAGCGACTTACAAGATTTGAGGACTTAGCGAGCAAGTGTGAAAATCTGAATACTTTAAAAGGCCCCGGTCAGCGTCAAGACGGTTCGTCAGGGATGGAAGCAGCAACGACGACAAGCTAAAATGTAACGAGAGAAGCTTCAAGCTGACCCGGACATTTGTCCTTTTCCTTTTTCCTTCTGATGATTCCTTTTACTTCTACTTCTCCATCCAAAGACATTCATACTGAATACATACATACATACATGCATACATACATACTCATATACTCCGTCAACAATTACTACTACGAACATTTTTGTACGAACTCTACTCTTAACCTCTTAATAATGTTTCTAATTGAACATGAACTTCTACAACTTATGTTAGTCTTTCCATTTAATAAATCCATTTATTAAATCCATTTAATAAATTTCTATTTTAAAATGCAAAAAAAACCAAAAAGTGGGGAAGAGAAGTTATGTAGCAGATAAGAAATTCATTAAAATCAACGCCCTTCTTCTTCACTTTTACAAAAATTCACAATGACGTGTGAAATCCTGGGTTTTCCCAGGAGAAAAAGGATTGACCAATTGCTTAACGAAAAAGTCGAAACCAGATTTCGCAAGTAGGTGTTAAAATGACACCAATGGGAGCGACTTACAAGATTTGAGGACTTAGCGATCCAGTGCTAAATTTAAAAAGACTATTAATGACTTTGGCGTCAGTCGAGAGTCAAAGATGGAAGCCGAGAGACGAAAGAACTAAAATGTAACCAACTTCAAATCAACCCGGAGATAAGGTCAGGTCGCACCTTGTTCTCTTTCTCCTTATCACTTTCAACAATTACTACTAAAACATTTTGTACGAACTCTACTCATAACTTCTTAATAAGGTTTCTAATTGAACATTAATTTTTACGAATTCTTATTATTCTTTCTTTTAATAAATTACTATTTTAACATTCAAAAATGTATATTTTATTATTCCACTCTTCTACACTAATCCACGCATTCCAACCGACAAAAAACTTTCTGATTATGAAAAACCTTCTGATGATAATTCAGCAGAAAACTTGTAAGCTGTAGGTTAAGTCTGACACAAGGCCGAATCAAATTAACCAGCTCCCTACGCCACACTGGTGACTCCCGACGTTCAAGGAACACGCACCCCAACGCCACACTGGTGACTACCGACGTTCAAGGAACACGCACCCCCACGCCACACTGGTGACTCCCGACGTTCAAAGAACACTCACCCCCATACCACACTGGTGACTCCCAGTGTACAAAGAACACGCACCCCTAACCTACAGAACTCAGCTTTTGCTGACACCAAAGTTTATTTTGAAGTGCCACGCCAAATTACGAACAACAATGATACTTTCACCGTTACAATTACTTCCCAAAAACAGAAATCTAAACTTATTTATAAATGGAACTTTGTCTGTGCAGAAAATCGATAATATATATATATATATATATATATATATATAAGGCATGATGTTTGTGTGTGTGTGTCTGTTTATCTGTCTGTATGTCCTTTATACAAATCCACAATTTTTATCCAATTCTCACCAAACTTCACACAAATATTCTTTAGGCTGAGTCTGAGCTCCAGGACCATGGATTAGTTTTAAAGCTTTCATTACACCCGAGCAACGCCGGGCTACACTGCTGTTTACTTATAAACCGACCTAATAACAGGCAATACCTGCGATAATTTACTATTTTCTTATTTTGAATTCTCCGATGAATCCTAATTCTTAATTCAATGATTGAAGCTAATGGCGAGTTCCAAACTGTAAAATATTTGTAGAAATTCCCCTGCTGCATCGTTAAATATCCAAGCTTAACAACTTTAACATTTAAATATTGCATTAACAACCATAAGACGCAATGCAGGTCATTATTTAAAGAAGTAAGAGGGTACAAATGAAAAGATCCAAAATTGGCAAGGTTTTTCATTTCACTGAAGCAGACGTTAAATAGCGTTTCGTTTTTTCTTTTTTTCTTTCTTTCACTAAAACCAAACATCGTCTCTGGTATATCATTTTTTCCCGTCTTTCCTCGTAATCATTACGGAATGGTCCATTATTTATCTAAGGCAATGGCAAGAAGTACCACACGCGCTAACTAACAAGAAAACTTGTGATTTTTTGCAAGTGTTAATTATCGTCAAGTTTATTATTATTATTATTGTTGTTGTTGTTTTTGTTTGCTTTTTTTTAATCATTTCACCCCCAAGCAAGGCATTCCATTGCCACTATTGCGCAAGGGGTTACAGAGGGGAAGGTAATGAGAAAGAGTGGTTAGATATAGGAAATGTCAGAAGGAGGGTGATAGACGGGTAGGAATACCGAGGATGAGGGTTGGGTAGATGGGAAGAGTGTTTGATAGAATATATGCGAGTTAGTGTGTTAGTGTGTTATTGACCTTACTTTTAAATCCCTGGAGATTGTAGCTGTCGGGGAAGCAAGCATGTGGAAGGGAATTCCACAGGTGTGAAGTGCGAGATAAGAAGCTGTTGGAGTAGAAATTGCGGTTACATTTTATCGGTTTCACTGTAAAAGGGTGGGACCTAGTTGCTAATCTAGTATCTCGTGCAAATTCGTACCTAGGGGGAACCAGTGATCTTAGTTCATCGGTGCAGAAGCCGTGAAAGTATTTATAGAAGAGGCACAGAGAAGCCACGTCACGCCGGTGAGAGAATGACTGTAGCCGGTTTGCCAAGTCGGTATCGATCACATTAACAGACTCTCCGTTGTATTTTGTGAAGAACCCCGAGGAGAACAGCAGGGGCACCCGACCAGTTGTGGCAGCAGTATTCAATGCACGGGCGGATGGTAGATTTATATATGTGCAGGATAGATTCAGACGGGAAAAGCTTCCGGGCCCTGCACAGAGAACCGACTTTCATAGCAGCGGATTTAGAAATGAATTCGATATAGTCATTCCACTTGAGGTCCGCTGAGAGTGTGAGGCCAAGGAGGCGGAGTGTTTTACTCTCTGGGAGGCAAGCCTGTTCCATGCTAATGGGATTTTTTTGGTGGTGATGGTGGTGGTGGTGGCGGTGACTGTTGTTGTTGTTGTGGTGGTGGTGGTGCGAGAGAGCAGCACGTCAATGTATTGACGCTGGGATAAAAATATACAAAGCCCAGTTTACCCTTCATTACACCCTGTTTGATAAGGGTATACCAGGAGCAGGCAAATGTACACGATATGATTATAGGTTTTGATGAAAGTCGTGTACAATGTTGCCGTTAGAAGAACCCAGATTGGTTAACCAAGTCCGCTGAGATACAAGTTGTTCCAAAGTATCTAGATCTGACTCCCAAGTCACCTTGGCTGTTTCATCCTTCAAAACTTTAAAAACACGCACACCGGCCAATAATGCCCCGCCACTAATCCCGCTTATGAACAGAGATGCACAGGGGACATGCCCAACTGGTTAGAGTCAGGCATTTGGCACGCAAATCTTTTCGTTTGAACGGGATATTTACTGTGGCACATCTTATTTCACTGTGACTAAACGTGTACATTTTAATACATGCAATCAATTAAGATCGGAAGCCGCATGATTTATACCTAGTATATCATCAAGGAATTTATTATTATGTCATTTTTCATCATATTTCGATTTTTGCTTTGGTCTCACTACCAACCAAGTCTGCGGGGAGACCTAAGGCAGGTAGTGGCGTGTTGTTATGACTCCATTTCATGTTTTTCTATCTTCCCTATCATTCCTAGCATTACATAGATAACGTTTTCCTTAGTGTGTGGACAGTACTTAATAAGACAATTTTTTGTATATCTCTTAAGTTGGGGTTTCCAGGGATTCTTTCAATGTGTTGTTTTGTTTCATTTTTTATCATTCCAAGTGCACCTACTATCACTGGCACAACTCTTGTTTTCAATTTCCACATTTTTTCTATTTCAATTTCCAGGTCTTTATATTTTGACAGTTTTTCAAATTCCTTGATTGCTATGTTACAATCCGCTGGACAGCGCCATATCAATTAATAGACAAGTTTTCTCCTTCTGGTTTTTAACAATAATGTCTGGCCTGTTTGCTTCAATTTTTCTGTCTGTGTAGATGGTGTAATCCCATAGAATGGTTACATCTTCTATTTCTGTAACCGGTGCTGGGTGATGTTCATACCAGTGTTTGTTTACAGATTTTCCATAATGTTTGCATATTGCCCAATGTAAATATTGCCCAACTCTATCGTGGCGATTTTTATATTCATTTGGGGCTATCACAGAACAGCCTGAGGTTAGGTGGTCTATTGTTTCTTGGTGTTTATCACAAAACCTGCATTTTGGATCCATATTATTATGCATAATATTTGCCTGAAAGTTTCTAGTGAAAAGACTTTGGTCTTGTGCTGCAAGAATAAAGCCTTCAGTTTCAGACTTTAATCCAGATGCACGTAACCCTCGATGAGTATTAACTTTGTCAACATTGGATTTATTGGCACGTTCTGGATATTGGCCATGCAGAGGTTTGTCTTGCCAGCGCTGTTTCATCTTTTCATGAGCTTTATCTTTGGCTTTCATTTTCATATTTTTTGCCGCAATAGTTGGTTCTTGGCTTCTGTTTTGCTTTTCTACAGAATCTACTAACTGTAAATCTTGTTTGTATTTACTGCCTTCTTTTATTATTGAATATTTTTTCTTTCTTTCTTCATGTTGCCTTACTAATTGTATCATCCAATCCTTTGTTGTTTCTATGTATGTTAGTAAGCCAATAGTTGTTGTCTTGTATGACAATTCCAGCTGAATAAGACCTCTTCCACCTTCTTTACGGGGTATGTATAGACGGTCTACATCAGCCTTTGGATGATGCATCTTATGCTTAGAAAGAAGATTTCTTGTTTTAGAATCCATTCGCCTGATGTCGTTTAGAGTCCAGTTTAAGATGTTGAAGCTATATTGGACAACTGGGATTGCAAGGCTATTAATGGCCATAACCCTGTTCTGAGAATTCAATTCAGTTTTTAATATCATTCGTAGCCTTCTATAGTACTCTTTACGCACTATTTCTTTCATTTTTTTATGGTGAGTGTTTTCACTCTCATTTACACCTAGGTATTCATGAGCTTCTTCTGGTTTCAATTCTTTTATTGTTATAGCAGGGTCTAAGCTAGAGGATGTTTCTTGTATTGATCCACGTAAAACTGTAGCTTTAGCACATTTATTCAAATTGAATTTCATTCCAATGTCTTCGCTGAAGCATTTTACAGTTTGCAGAAGACCTTCCAGCTCATTATCCTTCTTCTTCTTCTTCTTCTTATTATTATTATTATTATTATTATATAATTATTATTATATAATTGTGCTTGTCTCATCCTTCGTTAGTTCCTTAGTTACTTAGAACGACCTTTACGCCCTGCCAATACCTCATAAATAGTGAACTGTTCCGTTTTCATTGCATGGAATATCAAAATACATATCAGAGACGCTACTTGGTTTCAATTTGAAAATAAAAGAAAAAGTTTTTAACGCTTGTTTCAGCGAAATGAGAAAATTTGTCAATTTCAAAACTTTTCCTTTGTACCCCCTTACTTCTTGAAATAACAACCAGCATTCATATTTATGATTGTTATTGCAACATGTTGTTAAAGTTGTTAAGCTCAAATATTTAATGAAATGATCAGGGAATTTCTACGGATATCGTAGAAATTCGACATGACCTTATTCAATCATTAACTTAAGAATTAAATTCATCAAAAATTAAAATAGGAGTTCCAGTTATCATTATTATTAAACAAATGTAAGTCATACAGAGAGAGAAAATAGGATGTCATTGAAATTCTCTTGTCTATATCCGATAATTTTAAGAAAATCTAATAAAACATAACAATTTGACTTAAGGGGTGGATGAACACTTAAGGTGTCAATGGCCAGCTAATTAAAGGTGGTGTCTCGATAAAACACTGTGGAGGAAGCAACGGGAAACCACTCCACTATTCCTTCCACGTATATTCATGGACTTGCACAATAATAATAATATTAAATCCTAGCGGCATGAAGGAGGTTAAGTCTAAAGACACTGACTCCTCACCTGGTAAGGAGCGACATGCGTTACAGGTATCACCAGACCGTCATCCTGCAACTGTTAGAATTAACGACGTAAAGGGGACAAATGTCCTCAGAATTTATCCTGGAATGGAATGATATGAGCGACTGTTCACAATAAACTAAAAATAACTACTGGGACGTTGAATGTCAGAACCATGAACAACTGTGGACAGCAAATGACAAGACAATAACCAATTCCTGGTTCCAAGAGCACCCAAGAAGGCTATGGACATGGAGAAGTCCAGGAGGAGAGATTAAGAAACAAATTGATTTTATTATTATCAACAAGAGATTCAGAAATGCAGTCCTTCACCGTAAAGCCTACCCAGGGGCTGACTGCGGAAGTGAGCCCCTACCAATTGTATACAAACTAAGAATAAAACTAAAGAGTTTAAAGAAACCAAATACAGCCCTAAAACTGCAGTATAATAGACTTGTGAATGACCCAAAACTGCAGAAAATGTTTATGGACAATGTGAAAATAAAATATGAAGGACAAATTGGAAACGGAAGCTCAAAATGGAACTTTGAATAAGCACTTGACCCTTAACATTTCAACATAGACACAAAACACCCTGAACAGCAGCTACTATAAATATCAATGGTGATATTGGTAAATGGCATCTGGATAAAAATAAGCCTGACAAAAATATCACTATTGCTTATAAATCCCTCTACTATTAAGTAAACATTAGCCTCCAAGAGAGCTCAAATTCTTCTATTATTTACATTACAGTATTCTGGATTGAGACAAGGTAAAAGGATTGGTAGTCTGTGGCATCTGGTGAAACATTAACCTACCAGAAACTTCACCATTGGACTTTATCAAGGCAAAAAGACGAAATGAGCTTTATTCTAAATTACGTATCTATAAACAATGTTGACAACCACAAAGACGCTCACAAATCATTTCAAAAGATTAACAGAATATTTTAGTTTTTAGAATTTCTTCATGTGTAGTGTAAAGTCACGAGATATTAAAATGAAGGGAATTTGACCATTTTCTTTGAAAATTTCTTTTTTTTATGCATGTTAGTCTGTTTTAGAATTCCTTCATGTGTAGTGCAAAGACACGTAGGCGATTTAAAATACAGTTTTCCTCTTGTCTTTATTTTATTTAACCATCCTATCCTTAATCTCAGATCATAACTGAGTATATTTTTACAAATATATATATATATATATATATATATATATATATATATATATATATATATAAGAAAAAGTGTGAGAAGCCGTGAATATTTAGTTTAAAGGGTAGATTTATTGTTGCTATTATTATAATTATTACTTGCTTTTTGTACGATATATTAAGTGTCCATAATGGTATTTGTGTCACTACACGTGTTTCGATACTAACGTTGACTCTCTTCAGGAAAATAAACTTGTGACTTCATATATCGAGATCCGTTTGCAAACTTTAGCCTCAAAACACGTGTAGCAACACAAATACCATTATGGACACTTAATATATCATACAAAAAGCAAGTAATAATTATAATCATAGCAACATAAACCTACATTTTAAATAAAACGTTAAATTAGATTATAGTTTGTGGTGTGTAATCGGTAAAATTTGATGTAAGAGTGTTGTTAGTACTACAAAGGTTTATCGTCTCTAGGGGACGTATTTTTAGCATGATTGTAAGGTTAGTTCTTTAATGTGTTTGCAGTTTACTGTGGTTTCATACCTCTGGTTTAAAAGTTTGTCGTTATTCATGTATTTAATGATTTCAATTATTTTCTTGAATACAAAAGAAACATGGTTCCTTTATTGATTTAGCTGTTCTTGCTTGTTTGATGATTTTCCATTTAACTTTAGGTGTTTTATTTTCGTTTTTTAACTTCCAAAAATGTTCGTTTTGTTTTTCAGTTTTATAGAAAAAAGAAAAAGTGATTTCCTAAATTCAAAATTAATGTTAAATATACAAAATTAGATTAATTATAAAACTGTGCTTAAATACAAAAATATTCTATAGTTGTACAAATAAGCATTAAGGATAGGTTCAATTCCATCCCTTCCCACCCTTTACACCTCCTTACTCCCCCCTCTAATAAGCCCAAAGAATAAACGCTAACCAGGCAGCCATAAAATCTATAGATACACCATTTTCTAATGTTAAATCTGTCTACAAAATTCTCGACACTTTCATGAATCAACTATATCCCCTACCTACCCCACTTTCTTCAAAATTCTAACAGACAATTTACAAGACTTATTCTCTTATCCCTAACCCAGACCAACATCCCACACACAACTGGCCAAATGTAAGAAAAGAGGTCTTCCTTTCCTTTCTACACCACCTGATGAGATATTGGAAGTCCGATGTCAAAACAAAATGTACAATTTATAGTGGATATCTATTAAAAAAATGTACATGTTCTAATATATAATAATAATAATAATAATAATAATAATAATAATAATAATAATAATAATATATATATATATATATATATATATATATATATATAAAAGAAAGAATAAATCCAAGTAAGAGCCAACAGACCTACCTAGGTTTCACCGACTTACCCTGACGAGCCGTAGGGTGAAACCTAGGTAGGTCTGTTGGCTCTTACTTAGTTTTATTCTTTCTTTGTTGCTCTACTATTGTATTGAGCGCTTTAGTGTTAGGGTTCTCGTCTCGGGGTTTTTATCTTTCCTACGAGTATTTTGACGTATGTTCAAGTACTTTGTTTCTTTTTTTACTTCCCCTTTTTTCCCCTCCGAGTTTGTTCTCGCTGGGTTTTTTGAGACGAACTGAAATATATTATAACAATTATTAGTATTAGCATTATTATTATTGTGTCATTTTTCACCATATTTCTATTTCTGCTATGGTCGCACTACCAAACAAGTATGCGGGAAGACCTAAGACAGGTCGTGGTGTGTTGTTATGGCTCCATTTCATGTTTTTTCTGCGTTATATAGACAAAGTTTTCCTTAGTGTGTGGGCTGTACTGAATAAGACAATTTTTTGTATATCTCTTAAGCTGGGGTTTCCAGGGATTCTTTCAATGTGTTGTTTTGTGCCAGTTTTTATCATTCCAAGTGCACCTACTATCACTGGCACCACTCTTGTTTTCAATTTCCACATTTTTTCTATTTCAATTTCCAGGTCTTTATATTTTGACAGTTTTTCAAATTCCTTGGTTGCTATGTTACAATCAGCTGGACAAGCCATATCAATTAATAGACAAGTTTTTTCTTTCTGGTTTTTAACAATAACGTCCGGCCTATTTGCTTCAATTTTTCTGTCAGTGTAGATGGTGTAATCCCATAGAATGGTGGCATCTTCTATTTCTGTAACCGGTGCTGGGTTTGTTTACAGGTTTTCCATAGTGTTTGCACATTGTCCAATGTAAATATTGCCCAACTCTATCGTGGCGATTTTTATATTCATTTGGGGCAAGTACAGAACATCCTGAGATTAGATGGTCTATTGTTTCTTGGTGTTTATCACAAAAACCTGCATTTTGGATTCATTATGTATAATATTTGCCTGAAAGTTTCTAGTGAAAAGACTTTGGTTTTGCGCTGCAAGAATAAAGCCTTCAGTCTCAGACTTTAATGCAGATGCACGCAATCATCGATGAGTATTAACTTTATCAACATTGGATTTATTGGCACGTTCTGGATATTGGCCATGCAGAGGTTTGTCTTGCCAGCGCTGTTTCACCTGTTCAAGAGCTTTATCTTTGGCTTTTATTTTCATATTTTTTGCCGCAATAGTTGGTTCTTGGCTTCTGATTTGCTTTTCTACAGAATCTACTAACTGTAAATCTTGTTTGTATTTACTGCCTTCTTTTATTATTGAATATTTTTTCTTTCTTTCTTCATGTTGCCTTACTAATTGTATCATACATTATTATTATTGTTATTATATATATATATATATTAAATTGTTTTTCAATCACAAGAATCTGCGCGGATCCCTTTGCCCAAAACTTTAAATATGTCATTTTGTTTTAAGTAGTTGAGAAGATAACTTCCTGTTCACCTCATTTCTAACCTCAGCCTTTAGTAAGAAAAAACTTAGCCGATAATAAGCTCGTACCCAAATATGTTTATAAAATCTTTTTAAATAAAGACAAATTAATTGTTAGACGAAAATAAAACATTCAACGCCAAATCGGTTAACCACTCATTACAACTATAGTGAGTTCAATTCTCACTGGGGGTACCATATTTGTCGCCTTATTTATTGTCATACGGTCTTCGCTTTGTGATAGTTGTGGAAATCAATTGGAAAGCAAGGAAAACAAATCATAGTTTTGTGAGATGAGTATTAATTAGCAGACGAGAAAAACGCCATTTTGACGTTGTTGTCTTAGACGAATTGGTTCATCTTACGAAATATCCAATAGAACTCGGTAAATGAAATGAATCAAAAATATTCCAATCGAAATTTATCCAAAATAGCATTATTTGTGTGAAAATGTATATGCTGAACTCAAATCAACAATTAGTTATTGAAGAAACCTACCTTTTTTTATCTGAATGTCCAGAAAAAATCGAACTACATTTTGTCTCCCGTAACTCTAACGCAGTCATGTAATTAACTGCTGAATGACTTTCGGCGTAGGACAACAAATTTCGGTCTTTTTTCGGCCTTTTTACTTCCTTTACTGAAATTTCTGTCTATTTAATTCCTGTAATGAAAGTAATACGAGATTTTTTTCTACGCGTATTACTTTCATTACAGAAAGTAGATAGGCAAAAATTTCAGTAAAGGAAGTAAATAGGCCGAAATTTGTCGCCTACGCCGAAAGTCATTCTGCAGTTAATTATATGAGAGTTACGGGAGACAAAAAGTGTGAGATAAAGTTCGAGTTTCTTCTGGTCGTTAAGATCAATAAAGGTAAGTTTCTTCAGTAACTAATTGTTGATTTGAGTTCAGCATATACATTCGCACAAAAATAACGCTATTTTGGATAAATTTGAAGGGGGAAAAGCCTTCGGGACCTAAAACGAAAATTTACCATGTTTTTAATTGTTAGACTTTAGTTTAAAGCCTTTTACATTATTGTCCTTTTAAAATGGTTTTGACGGCATTTTCCTCTTACTGACAGCCACACTTTCGTCACTTCCGGAAAGATTGAAAATCTTAACTACACTGGATTTATTTATTATAGTTAAAAACAATTAAACTATTATTTTGTCGTATCTTTTATTTGTTAAATAATATAACCTAATTATTTATTAATAAAATGATAATCGATAATAGAAAAGTACATTTGTATCTATTTTTTATTTTTACTAAACTAAGTCCGGTTGAAGACTTCAATTCCTGAGTTTCCATTAAGGATCGAACTTGTTATCAATGCTTTACTGAAGCTTAAATTTAACAAAATTAGAGAATTTCGATCATGCCAATGATTGTGAATTAAAGTGAAAATTAGTCGGTTTAAACAAGGCAGTCTTTCTACTCCCCCGCCACTTTTATATGATGTATTCGGTAGGTGCCAGAACTGAAAGTTTTGAATTATAATTTTGAAAATGTGAACGAGAAAGGAAAAAAATGGCTACTTTCGCTTGTGACATTTAAGTCAAACTAAGCGAAGCTTAGTTTATAAAATATATATATATATATATATATATATATGAAAACAAAATCTATTCCATGTTAACACGAGAAACAAGCGGGGTAAATGGCTGGAAGTGATTCTACTTTAGCTGAGAAGAGAAGTCTTCATACTGAACGATTTGAAAGTAAGACCTTCTTAGAAAATGTGGCATCCGGTGTCAGGAAAATGTTCCAAGTGTTTGGCTGCTTGATTGGCAATTGTTGCAACAAAAATAAGGAGAATTGTATCTTTTGGTGAGTAAATGGAATGTAACGTCAAACCAAATTCCGTATCAAGTACTTTTACTGTCGTAAAGCAACCCCCCTCTAAAAAATATTTACGGTAAAATCCCAATTTAGTCCTGCTGCAAAAATATATAATATTCTTCTCAAACTATTTAAAGATTCCATTTTTGACTTACGTAATTTTATAAAAAAATCACTAAAAAAAAAAAATAATGCTTTTTGAGAACTGCTATCGACTGAAAATTTGCGATAAAGATTACACTTTTATTACTAATCCATTGAGATTATCGAGTGGACCAAATAATCCACTGAAAAAGTGATATCTGATGTAGAAGATGAACCTCTCTTATTTTTTTCTAATTCTGTAAAAATGGCAATGAAATCAAAGAAAAAAAAATGAAATTATTAACAAGCGATACTAGTTTGGCCATTGTCCATACATGCAAACGACTTGATTGATGTTTGTCAATATTGGCTAAGTAGTGGGTTTACATTTTGTTATTCTTGGTGAATTTACCACAGACTATTCGAAAAATTAAGACAACATTCTGGAAGTGCATATTTTATAACAGTTCAAAATGTTTTTGAAAATTTTGACTATTGAAAAAACTAAAACTGCTTCTTAAAATAAATGTTTAAGTCAAAGAATGCAACAGCAATTGTTCAAAATGTGAACATTTGCTGGATGAAATCGGATGTCAAATATTTGATAACTTAGCAGACCTTGAAACTAGGATCTCTAAAAGATATTAAAACATTACTATTGCATATACCCGGCTATGTTACAAGAAACGATTGTCCCATAGAAGAAAAAATGATTAATAATATCTGTTTGTTCTTGTTTTGCTTTTTGTTTTTTGTTTTTTTAGCAATACAAAATTCGAGAAAAATGTTCTCGAAACAAATTGATTCTGGTAGGTCCCCACCGTATCCATAACAAAATCCCAGCAACTTAGAAGACTAATTTATAAGATTAAGTACAAGGATTATTCGCCTGTAATCATTTGATCTTAAGGTACACAGAGCCTTATGTAAGAGAACAGCGTTGTTCCTGTAGGTCGTTGAAACCTGCATTCATTTATTTCAAATGAGCATTTAAGAGCATAAATTTGTAAGCGTAAAATAAGTATATATATATATATATATATATATATATATAGTCTCCATTTGACATAGCAGTGTATATATTGAATTGTGTACATATCTAAATCTAAACTTATTTATAAATGAAACTGTGTCTGTGTGCGTACGTTACCTATAGACTCCGAAACGGCTGAACCGATTTTCTTAAATTTACACAGTTGTACTATAAGCGTCTGTGAGTGTTCTTAGCTATGTTTTGTGTCGAGGTACCCCGATAAATATCGATAATCGAAAAAATCGGGTTATAGAAGGAGTGGTCCGATTTTAATCAAATTTGATACATTCATAGACAAATACATAAGAAACGATATTCAGAAGTTTAATGTTGCAGTTCTTACAATAGTGTAGAAAATCAATTATATATATATATATATAAAAGGCAAGATGTTTGTTTGTATGTGTGTTTATCTGCCTGTATGTATGTATTTTTTCAGCCCTTTTATTTTAGTTTTTGCTTCGGGTTTGGCTCTAAGTAGGTATAATTGTAGTTCTTAGTCTCAGCCATGATACCATTTATTCAGAGGACTTATTTAGCCTTCAAAATTCAGTTTACTACGAAAAAAACTTATTTGTTATCGATACCAGGAAATCAAACTTTGACTTACATCCGTTCATTTTTCTTTCAGTCTACGCTTTCGCTTTAACTGGAAACAACTTTTGCTTTTCAGTCTTTCGTGCCAACATCCAAAGAGTCTGAGCTCCAGGACCATGGATTAGTTTTAAAGCTTTCATTACAGCCGAGCAACACCGAGATATACTGCTAGTACATGTATATATTTGATATTATTATAGTCAGTAGCGATTCTATGGGGAGTGCAGAAGAGATCAAGCCCCAGAATTTTGCCCGGCCCCTCTGGTTTTGGTAAGATTTGATCTTCAGCACTTTTTTTTTTTCAGAGTTTTCCTTTTTATTTAAGTTTTTTTAGGACACCTACAGAGATCAGTTTGAACGAAAAACAAACAAAATGAAACAACCAGATAGATTTTTAAAAAAAAAGGCATGTTGTTAAGGAAGGAAAGAGACTTAATTGTCCTGCTTCCTCTGAAGGAAGACGTTGAAATAATGTCCCCCTAACTTGATATGGAGATACATAGGCAGTCAGTAATTAGTGGCCGACTGAAAGAATTGGTCAGTAATTACGTTGCTTGAGTTACCCCCCCCCCACCGCCACTTACAAAAATCTCAGCCCCTAAGTGCCTCACAACTTTCAGAGTTCTTCAATTGCTACTGATTATAGTCTCAATTGGACATTAAGTCTTAATAAAAAGTTCCTTGAATTTTTTCAATGTTAAATTTGTTTGCAACTTATGAGACTGGGATTTTATTAATTTTTGGGATAAAAGATTGAAACGCCACCAAGACTAACAACAAATTTCGGTCTTTTTTCGGCCTATTTACTTCCTTTACTGAAATTTCCGCCTATTTACTTCCTGTAATGAAAGTAATACGCGATTTTTTTCTATGCGTATTACTTTCATTACAGGGAAGTAAATAGGCGGAAATTTCAGTAAAGGAAGTAAATAGGCCGAAATTTGTTGCCTACGCCGAAAGTCATTCTGCAGTTAAGTTAATTACATGACTTCGTGAAAGTTACGGGAGACAAACAGTGCGAGATGAAGTTCAATTTTTTCCTGATCGTTAAGATAAAAAAAAGGTAAATTTCTTCAATAACTAATTATTGATTTGAGTTCAGCATATACATTTGCACAGAAATAATGCTATTTTGGATAAATTTGAAGGGAGGGGGGAAGCCTTCGAAACCTAAAACGAAAATTTACCGAAATATTTTCTCTCGCTCAAAAAAGAAACTGTTGGATATTTTTTATTATTTGTTAGTCCCAATTAGAAAAAAGAAAATTTTCAATCGTTAACTTTGGGTGGAAGACAGAAATAAACTAAAGGAATGACTTAAAAGACGAAAATAATTGACAAAATTACGTTTTGAAATCCAACTAAAAAGATGTCCCAAAATCTGACCGTTTGAAAGTTCAAAATAGAAGGCATATCGTTGATACAATAAAATGTGACACAAGGCCTATAAATTGGGAAGCTGTCGACTTCTGTCTTTTAATCTAGACATCAAAATCTGACACATTTTCTCGAATAATCTTTGCATTCACTGGAAAAATACATGTAGATTTCTCATCTGTATCACATGCCCGCTTCCTGTCATAATAGTGTTTCTGTAAAAATACATAAAATGTGTCACAAGGCCCCAAAATGAGGGGGGTGCTGGCAATCAATGTTAACTTTAACTCGGCTAGTGACATTCATTAACCCAATCATACTTATAATTTTTCACCTTAATACCATATTTATATAAAAAGTCAGTTAAGTGCCATACGTGATACACGCTTGGGCGATCATGTCTCGAAAGAGATATGACTGACTGGGCAGAAGATTATCCCGCAGTAGGTTACCATTGCTTTCTGCTGTAGACTGGTTGCCAGCCCATGCTATAAAACCCAATTTGTCCTGTTATTTAACCCATAACTGGAGGGAAGAGACGGATTAATACCTTTCCCAAGGGTAACTTGCGTGTAAGTGAATGCAAGGAATTCAACTGGAATTCGAACTCGGCTTCCGAGTCGATATCCACTGCACCTCAGCGCACATCCTTATATAGAAACAGACATGTTTCAATCACCAAAACAACGCATAGTCTCCATGAATACCCAAATTTTTACAAATATCTGGAAAGGGGAATAATCAAAATGACTTTTTCAATCATAAAATAAGCTCATGGATTTGCATATATCTATCTATCTATCTATCTATCTATCTATCATATCATATCACTACAAAAGTAGCTATTTTGTTTCGGCTGTATAAATAGACCAGTAAATTGTTGCCTTATGCGCTCAATACATATTTGAAGGGGGGTGAAGATTCAACATCCGGTTACGCTACCCTGTTTTAGACCTTTTTAGTTTCGTCAGGCGATTTGTTTTGACTGATGGCTTAATGGTTAACGCTTTTATAAGTTCATAACCGGAAGTTCAAAGTAAAGGATTCCGGCCTGTTACAACGAATCCTTTCATTCAGGTTTGCACGAGCCTAGAAAAATATTTTATAATATAATTTTAAATTCTAAGCTTTTCATGTTTAATTGGTTTTCTTTCATTCTTTTTTTTTGATTTTAGCAGAAATCTGTTGACTGGACTTTTACTACCATGTTTTTTTTTTGTTTTTTTTTAATTGGACTAGATAGATTTATCTATCGCCCGGTTATCTATCGCTCCACACACGTCTAGTGAACAGGTGCAGAGGCTCATCCCTTGTTCCTTGTTTCCGGCTTTCTCTTTTCCAATCTTTCCACTATTACGTAGCCCCCTGCACATCAGTGGCGTTACCGCCTTGCTCGGGGTGATACGATTTTTAAAAAAAATGTCTACATCCGAACATTATTTCGGACTTTGCATTTAGTAGCTTTTGTCGTTCTGGTAATATCGTAAGTAACTTTTCTTTTTGGTAAAATTTGCAGATATCGCCACTGTTGCAGAGGGTGACTTTTTAAAATATTTTCCATGTTACTCGGAGGGTTTCCGTCATTTTTTAAATTTCCATACGTAGCTAACTAGTTCGGTTCTATTTTAAAGTCTTTCTAGTTTGAATGTGGGACTTGTGATTATTCCATCGTGTTTTAAAACGGCTTTCAGTCCAACCTAAATTTATTTTATCTTTGACTTCTGCTCTGTAGATAACTCCTTCGGTTTTACAAACTACTGCAGAGATAAAAAGAAATGTCCGCTTAAAGAGAGTTTGTAAAATTAGATTACCTTTCTTGAAATCTATTCCAAAAATGAATTTGAAAGGATTTTTGTACTGGAAGTTATTAGCTTCATATAACTTAAGTTTAATATGTAACAATTCTTTCTAGATAGTATTTCGTTTCAAAGCGAAGATGTAGGTCAAATACATTTTATTTATATGCGTACTCTTCGTTCAGTCAGCAGAAGTGGATACTGTATCCTAATTTCGAAAGCAATTATTTAAGGAATGGCAAGATTTTTCATTGAAAATATTGTTCTCGTTATATTTTTATTTGTTCAGTCATTTGCCACAAAGTCTTAATAAGAAACCCCCAGAAAATCTGGGGTTCCTTCTTGGTTCAATTGATTTCTCACAAACATAGGGCAGTGTTTGCAAAAGACTTTTTTTTTCTCGTTGACAACCCCCTTTTATCCCAGGCCACACCCCAAGCGCCTCTATATAAAGATCTTTCTCTTGGGTACTGTAAACGCATTTTCCAATAAAGTAAACCAGTATCATTAACTGAAAGGGAAAACTTAGTTCTAATGGGGTTGAACCACTTCGTGTGGGGATATCGGCTTCTCTGTATCAGGCTGAGAAAATGTCGCAGCCTCCCCAGCACCGCCATGTTCAGTAATGTCGGAGAAGTGCGACACAGAGATCCGAAGGTGAATTGGCATGGTGAAGGAAGCATTCCAGAAGTTGAGTAAAGTATTATAAAACAGGATAATTTCGCTAGAAACAAAGATTACTGGATTGCTATATGATGTCAGTTATTCAATACGGCAGTGAATGCTGGACAATATCATTGAAGATGAAGGAAAAACTTGAAGCCACTGAAATGTGGTTCTACAGAAGGATGCTGCGGATATCATGGACCGAGCATGTGAGCAATGATGAGGTTTTGGAAATGATGAAAACGAAAAGGAAATTAATATTGAGCATCAGGAAGAGATAACTAAAGTTCCTGGGACATGTAATGAGGAAGGAAGGCTTGGAGAACCTGTAACTAACAGGCCAGATAGAGGGAAAAAGAGACAGAGGAAAGCAGCGGATAACATATTTGGAGGGCCTGAGCAGGTGGATGACGGAACGGGAGTTGCGTGGTGTAACAGGAGAAAGCATGCTAAGAGCCGTCAGGGAGATGTGGAAAGCCATGATCGCCTACGTCCTGAAAGGACAGGGCACATAGAAAAACAAGATATATGCCAACTGTTTGTAAGAAATTATCATGTGGGGGATCAAATCTGTATTATAATCAATATATAAACTGATCTCTGATTTTGTGGCCATGCTAGTTGCTATACATTTATATTCTAGATTTATGGGCTAGAGTGGGGTTTTGGTGGTGTAACAGGAGAAAGCGTGCTAAGAGCCACCAGGGATAGGGAGACGTGGAAAGACATGATCACCTACGTTCTGAAAGGACAGGTCACATAGAAGAAGATATATGCCAACTGTTTATAAGCAATTATAATGTGGGTATAAAGTGGGGGGGTCAAATCTATATTATAATCAATATATAAACTGATCCCTCATTTTGTGGCCACGCTAGTTTCTATACATTTATATTCTAGATTTATGGGCTAGAGGGGGGTTTGGTGGTGTAACAGGAGAAAGCGTGCTAAGAGCCATCAGGGATAGGGAGACGTGGAAAGCCATGACCGCCTACGTCCTGAAAGGACAGGGCACATAAAAGAAGATCCTTGCTTAGAAAGGAGCTGGGCGACTACCTTGAAACCCTGTTATAATAAATATATTTTTAAAAAATACTTTATTCAAATGACATGATTTATTTACACTATTCAGGCTGTTGTACTCATCTTTATGCCATGTTTACGATGTTTTGACAAAGATGTGAAATAGTTCAAATAGTGTAAACGTTTTTTTTTTTTTTGTAATAATGACTCAATTTCTTGCTCACTGTCCCCTGAATATTTCCACGACTTTCGAAACCATATCTATAATGTAGGAGGATTCTCTTACTGCTCTCTTTCAAATAGAGAGAATTTAACAGGCCTTGAAAATGAACATTCAGTTTCTTCCTTTGCATTATTTCGACTATCTTCTATATGCCGTCTCTCTTCAGGACGTAGGCGATCACTAAAAATCGAACAGCCTGGCTCGAATTCCAGTTGAATTCCTTGCATTCACTTACGAGTAGATACACTTGGGGGGAAAAGTATTAATCCGTCAATTCCCTCCAGCTATGGGTTAAATAACAGGACAAGGTTGGGTTTTATATTCTTGGTTGGCAACTATATCGCAGAAATTAATGGCAACCTACTGCAGGAAAATCTTCTGCTCAGTCATGTCTCTTTCGAGACATGATCGCCCAAGCGTGTATCACGTATGGCACTTAACTGACTCACTTCTTTTCTAATAAATTACTGCTTAATATAAAACTGTAACTCGTGTTCCTATGTTCAAGGTTTCGAATCTCAAAGGACAACTTCCAAGAAATATATATAGTAATAAAACTGTCTAAAAACATCTTTATTTAAAATAAATCTTCGGATGCGAAGTCTTTTCTTTTTTTAATCGTATTTTATCCCCTGCATTTTTCTCAGATTTCTGAAAAAGCAGCTCTTACTATACAAGCAGACGCCCAGAAATACTGACAGCCACCTGTTATATTTAATTTTAGCGTGTATGCAATGTCATGATATTATCCATATATACGTAAGAATTTGCCAGAAAATTACAGAAAAATAGTCTATCTTTGAAGCTGTGTAATCGTAAACCTGTAGTGATATGTAAATTGTTAATGTCCACTTCTTTTGTTATCAGTTAAACTCATCCTCTTTATCGATTTGCACTTGGAATTTTAAAATCTGACTCCTACATTGTGTGACTAAGATTTTTGTGATTGTGTGTGTGTGTGTGTATGTATGTATATATATATATATATATATATAATGTGTGTGTGTGTGACGTTGTATTTACTACCACATTCTCTTTTTCAATCTTTTTACTCTTTTTTCTTTTCTTTTTTTTCAATTGGAGTAGATAGACTAAACTATCGCCCGATTCACACCCCACCCACGTCTATTGAACAGGTGAAGAGGCTCATCCCTTGTTCCCTGTTTAGGATGTGGTTTCCGGCTTTCTTTTTTACAATCTTTTCACTCTTACATAACCCCCTGCACACCAGTGGCGTTACCGCTTTGCTTGGGGTGATATGATTAAAAAAATAAATAATATATAAAAATTTAAAATTTTATCTAAAAGGAAAGTAAGTTTTTAGATTTCAAGTTTTAGGGAAAAAGTAAATGAAAGGGATGCCTGTACTGAAGATTTGAAAAACAGGTGAAATTTTCATAATGAGGAAGGACGGCTTAGAAAATGTGACGCTCACAAGGCATATTTAGGGAAACAGCAAGTAACCGACCTAACGAGCTTGTGCAAATTGATTGGCTGAATACAGATCTAGAAAGATTAATTAGAACTAAAAATGATCGAATGTTACGGAGACTCATAGTCGCTCACATTAAGAAGAGAAGTAGAAGAAAAATAATTCGAATCATGTATCGCTTTCTTTGCAAGGAAATCATGGTTATGGATTCTTTTTCGACTCCGTCATATGTCATATGGCCTTTGGAGTAACACTTGTCCTTGTAAATTTTGTTTGAACAATATGTTTCATTTCGCATTGTTATAAAGTAACCACTATTCGTCACCATCACAATTTGTTTCAAAATAAAGCATTTTCATTACGTTCTTGAGTGGTATGATCGCCAACGTCCTGAATGGACTCTGCACATAAAGTTCGGTCGGTATTCACGCATCTTTTGTCCGTATATATTTCTGATAATTTTCTCAAATAGTCAGATTAATAATGCGTAAGAATCGATTTCTTCTGATGAAATTAAATTACTTTGATAATTCTGTAAAATTACTAATTTTTCAAATATAAACATTTTTTTTTTTTTTTTTTTTGAATATTGCTAGAAACTTAAATAATTGGGTGGATTAAGCTAGACATAGCATAGTCTAGAGAATTCGACATGAAATCGCATCCGTTGAAAATTTCGCTCGCTAACCACTGTTCTATTGAAAAGCATAGAGGTGGTAGTACCTGTTGGGGTCTCAGCTATGGGTAAATACAAAACGCGATGAGAGTATAAAAATATATTTTTATTGTAAAATGAGGTGTTGATATACCGACAAACAAAATCAAAATCAATCAACCAACATAAAACAAATCTTTCAAGATATTAATTTAAGTACCTCCACTAAATCGCTGAAAAAACAGCATAATATGAATAAAAAAAAGAACCCCAAACTTAAGAAAAAAACGAACTTTTTCCATCAAAATATTTATATTATTATTAAGAGAAAAGAGCAATGTAATTTTTGATGATTTTTTTTTTTTTTTAAAGTTTTTAATCCTTTCTAACACGTTCGAAATTTTAGTAAAAATCTTGTTTTGATTTTAGTTAGCGGGTAACCAAATCGTTACGCGAGGTTACAATAAAAAACGTAATATTACATAACTCACTCTTTTCCGTTGATAAACATTCATTTGAAAATTCTTGCAAAAATCAAATAATTGTCGGATTTTAACGAAACTTTCAGGACTTATTCACAAATGAATGAAATTATTTTTGAAATCATTATTTTTAACAAATTTTGGTAAAAATATATATATATATATATATATATTTTTACATCTGTTACCCTACGTAAATTCATGAAATTTTAAATTAAATTTTGTTGGGAAAATTGATTTTATTAGTTAAAAGCAGGACTCATTAGGGAATGTAAATTATCTCTTTTTGAAAGATTTTGCCTATATTTCCGAAAACCTGTTCCCAATAACAAAATGAAAATTATATATAACTGACATTTAACTTGATAAGCTTTTAATAGCTCGGATAAATAATAAATTATGGTCTGAAGAAAAAAAATTCGATTAATAATAAAATTTAAAAAGAATTGTTTTCATTATTTTTTCCTTTTTTTAATTATAATAATTAATAAAGTTTCAAAAATATTTTAAATACTTGGGTTAGTTTAAAAACTTACTAAGCGAACATCATACTAATCGAAAATTAAAATTTTAATGCAAATCGTCGTGCCTTCCTATTTTTATAATTTTTTATTTATGTGTATGATTTTTTTTATGGTAATTTCTATATAAATTAAAAGGTCAGATGTTTCAGGTTTCTTCCCCTTACATGGAAAAATCATTTATACAATTATGTCACTTGTGATCGCCATACACTTATCTCACATCTGTCAATACATACGGTGGAAAGGTCAAAGTTGAAATCTGTATTTAAGAAATTTTTATTCTAAATTTCATGCTATAAATAAGTAATACTTGTGTAAATCTAATTAAACATTAAATTTGATAATTTTTTAAAAATATTGTGTCACAAATGTATATTTTATTTTTGAAAGATTTTTAAAGCCGAGAATTAACTTTTGTTTTCAAATATGTAGATCGCTTAAAAATGGCTGAAAAATTGGAAGATTTTTTTAAAATCTCAATTTTAGATTCCAATCAATATAATTTCTGTTTGAAATACACCAGAGTATTTTGTTTGGAAGTAAAAAATTTAATCATTTAGGTTTCAATTAAAACTAAAATAACAATTTCAAGAAAACATTTTTTAAAAATTCTATTTAAAATTTAGATATCGAAAATGAGTGAAGTACGTACATTGATCCCCATAATGTCCTACAATTTTTTAACTCAAACTGTATTCCAAAAGATAAATTCAACAAAACTAGAACATCAAACGCACGTCTCTAGTAATTCTATCCGGAAACCTCGACGTGGTGTAATGGTTAGCACGCTTGTCTCGCTAGAATCAATTATAAATTGAGTAATGAATTCGATCCTCACTGTGTGTCCCATACTTTCGGCCCTTGTTCCACATTTAAGCTATGCTTAGAAAATCACTTCTAGAATTCATGTCCACACAGATGCACAAAATCTGAGTGTCATTTACCATGGATTCAACTGAGAAAGCAGAATAATATTTTTTATTACTTCAAATCTCCCATGAAAATTTCAGCATTAAATGACTCATGAGGATGTTTGTATACCGTGTTAAACAAATCGGTCAATGGAGAAATCTAGATGGGACAAAAACACAGTTATCTGCTTAATCAAAATTTTAATGATAAAACTCATTTCCGTGTCACTTGGTTTTGTTAAATTAATAGATACACAGTCTAAAAAAACAAACGGTAATTAAATCTATTTTAATTCTACGAAAAACCTCAACTATTTTCACGCCCCCCCCCCCCCAGGTCCGCTTCGTGTTCTTTTTTCCTCTTCGTTGTTGTTAATAATTTTTTCGTCATTTTGACACATTTTGCTTTGCTGAGGACATCTAACGTGATTCTGCTGTTGGAATAAACACTTTGCTTTGCTGAGGACATCTAACGTGATTCCGCTGTTGGAATAAATGTTCCCATTGATGTCTCGAATATTAAGTAAACAAGAATGTTTCCTTGATCGCGTTTTATTTCCAAGTTTACAGCGATCATCTGATGTTAATGTGTGAATTTTTTTTAATTGAACATTCCTCGAAGGACAATTTCTGTTAGTTACTTTTCCTGCTTCCATTTCTGAAATGGACTGCTTACTTCAAATTCGAGAGAAAACAAAATACAAAAACGGACATCTTGGGTACTGTATTTTTATTCATTTCTTTGTTTGTTAGAGAATTTTTTTTATCTGATTTTATTTTAATTTTTTACTGTGTGAGTGAGGGAGAGATTTGTCATGGCCAATGTTCAACTCAATAGAAGCATTTTTTTCTCTTTTAGACTCAAAACAAAGCCAAAATCGGGTTGTGACCAGATTTTATCATAAGTATAACGAAATGCGTATAACAGTAAAATGTTCGTTCGTGACAACCATTAATAATACCGTTCCATCTCCCCGACACCAAAGAGGCGATCGTTGCAACAAAATTAAAACTCGAGCAGTCCTGCATTAATGCCCTAATTAGATTAACAGTGAAAATCAAAATACTTTCAATCTGTAAAAGTGTCCTAATTTTGTTTGCTTAGTAAAACGATGAGGCCTAATTGCCAATTGAGTCTTTTTATGTGAGGTGTCTCTTCAAGAAGTAGGCGGTCATGGCTTTCTGCAACTTCCTGCCCCTTGTAGATCTTAAAAAATGTAGTATTTGTTGAGTCTCATAAGCTCTGTTCAGTCAGTTAAGTGCCATACGTGAAAGACGCTTGGGCGATCATGTCTTTTTTGAGACATGACTGATTGGGCAGAAGATTATCCCGCAGTAGGTTGCCATTGTTTTCTGAGGCAGACTGGTTGCCGACCAAGGCTATAGAACCCAATCTGTCCTGCTATTTAACCCATAACTGGAGGGAAGAGACGTATTAATAACTTTCCCAAAGGTATTTGTGCGTAAATGAATGCAATGGATTCAACTGGAATTCGAACTCGGCTCCCCGGTTTCTCGTTCCGAGCCGATATCCACTGCACCACAACGCACATCCAAGCTCTGTTCAGTCATCCATTTATTCAAACTCAATAGGTTTTGTGGAGAAATCGAAGGTCCAGCGGGAAAGGAGTAATCTACTTAGCTTGTGTTGCTGAAATGATTCAGTTAGTTAAGTGCCATACGTGATACACGCTTTGGGCGATCATGTCTCGAAACAGACATCACTGACTGGGCAGAAGATTATCCCGCAGTAGGTTGCCATTACTTTCTGCGGTTGCCAGCCAAGGCTATAGAACCCAATCTGTCCTATTATTTAACCCATAAGTGGAAGGAGAAGAGATAGATTATATTACATCATTATATTATAATTAGAGGGTGATCAGTTTATTACTTCATAACAATAGAAAATCGATCCCATACTTTATGCTCAGTAGAAGTTTTAATTATATTTCCATCTATTATATTCAGTTAAGTTTCATACGTGATACACGTTTTGGGTGATCATGTCTTAAAAGAGACATGACTGACTGGTCAGAAGATTATCCCGCAGTAGGTTGCCATTACTTTCTGCTGTAGACTGGATGCCAGCCAGGGTTATAGAACCCAATCTGTTCTGCTATTTAACCCATCACTGGAGGGATGAGACGGATTAATACCTTTCCCGAGGGTATTTCCGCGTAAGTGAATGCAAGAAATTCAACTGGAATTCGAACTCTGCTCCCTGATTTCTCGTTCCGAGTCGATATCCACAACGCACATCCTGTTGAAATGATTACTAGACAAAAAAAAAAACTTGTTTTCTGTACTAAACTTTATAGCTACAGTGTTCCCGTGACAGGGTTACCATATGATTCCTGAATTTTTATAAACGGCTTCTGCTCCGATGAACTTAGCTCACTGGTACCCCCCCCATATACGAATTTCCTCGAGCCACAAGATTAGCAACTAGGTCCCACCCTTTTACTGTGAAGCCAATAAAATGTAAACGCAAATTATATTCCCTCAGCTTCTTTTCTCGTACTTCCCGCCTGTGGAATTCTCTTCCGCATACTTTCTTTCCCGACAGTTACAATCTCCAAGAATTTAGATGTAAAGTCAATAGTCATCTCCTGTCTCACTAACTTAAATCCTCTCTCTCATGCTTTTCTACATCCACCCCACTCTCATCAGTACTCTCTTCTCTCTCACTCTCTTCCCGATACCCCCTTCAACTTCTCACTACTCATAACATTCCTCCTATGTAACCCCCTGCACAACAGTTTCAGTAAAAAGCCTTGCTTGGGGCGACACGATTATTAAAAAAAAAATGGAATCTCTCTTTTTTGATTATTTAAATTATTTTCCATATTATCGGACGGTTATACGTAACAGAAAAGTGGGGCAAGGTAAATGCTGTTGCTTCTTTTTTTCCTCGGCTCAGCTTGTTTCTCTTTGTACGAGGAATTGAAAGCATTTTCTTGAACTCTTGCGAAATATAACCTCAGACGTAAATTAATATGGATAAAAGCAACGAAAGATTTCTTTCCTGCGATCGAAAATTAAGACGACTCTAGATGTTGCACATCGGGAGGAAGAACTTACCCTGAATTCATTGTCAGCAGAAGAATAGACTAAAGTACCTGACATTCGATATTATATATTGTACATAGTTGCATTTTTATTGTCATGGGTTTTCTCCCTTTTTAGGTGTCCCTTGTAAATTTGTGGTATTGTGGTGTATAGAGGATTGAGAGGTGATGGATGGGTTCTTGTGGTGAATGTGCAAATTGTAATGAATGTTTGGGTCGTGATAATGTTTAGCTAGGTAGAGGATAGTTCAGTGAGTACAAACCTTTACCCCCTTCCCTTTTCGGCTTTGTGCCACAATTTTGTAATTTTTTACAAAATAAATAGTGTGATAGTGTTTAGCTAGGTATAGGATAGATACTAAAGACCACCCACTACCCGCCCCCTTTTTTCGGCCTTGTGCCACAATTTGTGTAATTTACGCAAATAAATATGAAGTACCTGACAGACGTTGTGATCTGTGTCAATAAAATACACCTTGTCTTTTGAGGAGGAGGAAGGAAAGCTGAGAGAACATAGAGAAACAATCTCTGAAGAACTCACTAAGGTTCCAAAGAGAACTTGAGGATCTCGAACTCAAATTCTTCTCTGACCAAACTAGTTACCCGAATTTGACATCTCCATGTTCCCCAAGGATTAATCGAAGTCCGTCCTCATTTGTGATAAAACAACCGCAGATCCAGAATACCGGTTCCGTGGTCTGGAAATGACTTTCCGGGACTCTTTATCTCGTTTCAAGAAGTGTGTGGCCGACATGGCCAGCTAGGGCGGAGAGGCTAAACTTCCTAAAATGTTCCCTCTCTAGAGGACTTACTGCTTATTAACCATCTCAGCATCAACAACAAGAATTATCGAGTGACCTTCACTGTCCTGAAGAATGAATACCTCGATGAGGATGAAATCATTGATAATATTTTTTGACCTTGTGCCACATCTAAGCTAAGCTTAGAAAAACCTTCGTCATTAAACGGATGAAGCATTTTTCTCCACTGACCGAATTCATTTCTAAGATTGCCACTAATTCTGGCGGAAAATGAATGCTCTTTTGGCTGAACCTTCTCAAATGACCGTTATTCTAGAGCTCGCCTCATGGCAAACATCCTATTCCCCAGAGAAGTTAAGGGTGAATTAATTCAGCTCTCTTGTGGTACAGTGGATATCAGCTCGGAACGAGAAACCGGGGAGCCGAGTTCGAATTCCAGTTGAATCCATTGTATTCACTTACGCGCAAATACCCTTGGGAAAGGTATTAATCCGTCGCTTCCTTCCAGTTATGGGTTAAATAGCAGGACAGATTGGGTTCTATAGCCTTGGCCGGCAACCAGTCTACCGCAGAAAGCAATGGCAACCTACTGCGGGATAATCTTCTGCCCAGTCAGTCATGTCTCTTTCGAGACATGATCGCCCAAGCGTGTATCACGTATGGCACTTAACTGACTGTAAAAGAATTTTCACCGTGCCATCCATCTTATGAGATACAAGGGGACTGTCATGCGCCTACTTATTAAACAGTGGGATTCCTCTAACTTTACCTCTAATTTTGAACTGGGCACTCTTAGGTATATGCAGTCGATACCCCCGATCCAATTCTTCCTTTAATATCGATTATGCATTCCTCACATGTTTTTGGAGTTGTACTAATATAATTTCCAGTCAAATTCGTTTCATTCACTTACACCCAAATACCCTTGGGAAAGGGGTGAATCCATCTCTTCTCCCTCCTGCTATGGGTTGAATACCAAGACGTACTGTGTTCTATGGCCTTTGTTAGCAACTGGTCTACCACTAAAAGAAATGGCAACATACGGTGGTAAAATATTCTGCCTAATCAGTCATGGATCGAAAGAGACATGATCATCCATATGACTTAAGTGACTGAGATGGATAAAAGAATTGAATAGCAAAACAGACTGGATCATATAGCCTTGGTTGGTAACCAGTCTACCGCAGAAAGAAATGGCAACCTACTGCGGGAAAATCTTCTGTCTAGTCGGTCATGGATCGAAAGAGACATGATCGCCCAAGAATGTATCCCGTATGGCAGTTAACTGACTAATCTGCCCACCCCCTATTTTTATGTGTAACGTTTGGTAAGAATGACGAGAGCGTCTGTGCTAATTGTTTATTAGGCACTGCTACAGAGCGGACTTATCTGTCCAGTGAAGTTTTGAAGCCCCTCAACAGCTTAGTCTGTTGGGTTTGATTGCGATTTCATTTCGTCTACACGCTTTGGAGACTGCGACAAACACTTCAAGTAGATCGTCCTGGAAATTGATATTTGGTTTGATTGTTCCTTATTCACTCTGTGTTGTTGTCTTTTCTTTTTTTAATCATATCACCCCAAGCAAGGCGGTGACGCCACTAATGCGCATGGGGCTACTTAAGAGTAAAATGATTGGAAAAGAAAGCCGAAAACCACATCCTAAACAGGGAACAAGGGATGAGCCTCTTCACCTGTTCAATAGATATGGGCGGGGTGTGAACCGGGCGATAGTTCAGTCTATCTACTCCAATTGAGAAAAAAGAGAGAGAGAAAAATGAAAAGTGAAAGAAGATTGGAAAAAAAAAGAAAGCCGGGAACCACATCCTAAACAGGAAACAAGGGATGAACCTCTTCACCTGTTCAAAAGACGTTGGTGGATAAAAACAGATTTGCCGGTACGCATCAAGAAACTGGACTGTCTGTTGAACGAATTCCAACGCATCGAATGTTCTTTTTGTCAGATTTGACAGATACATGAACTTTATTGCATCAGTTTTATTATTAGATTTACTAATCTCATTTTGTGCAATTGTTGGCATTCAAATACCTGAAAATACCCTTAGTAAAGATATGAATCTGTCACCTTTCCCTCCAGTTATAGGTTAAACAGCAGGACAGATTGGATTCTATATCCTTGGTTGGCAACCAGTCTACTGCAGAAAGTAATGCCAACCTACTCTGGTTCGAAATTCCTAGCACCTGAAGAAGACCGGAGCGTACAACGGCCGAAACGTCGTACAAATGGCAACAAAGATGAGGACAATAGTCCGAATACTGTAAATATTACCTCATCTCAGAAATATAGACAAATACTAAATGGGATAAACGCCCTTTTTTTGTTGTTTTTGTTTTTTCCTATACATAATTATGAAGTTTTATTTATAAACTGGAATGCTGTAACCAGGTCTCATCGATTCAACCGTAAGTTCTATTCTAATAGTTTCTGCTATCTCCCGTGGAACTCTTTTTCCAGTTATTTGCTTCCCTGTGCCACTAAACAATCTTCAAAGTTAAATGTAACGTTAATCGCTATCGTCTGTCTGTCTTCTGAAATATGTTCTTTTATTGTGGCTCAGGTTTTTTTTTTTTTTTTTTTTTACTACCAGTAATTCCTTGCTTTGGATGAAATGATTATATAAAAAAGAAAAAGACATTATTAGACACAATAAGAGATTAACATTAATAATAATAAAGTAGAATAATTGTAGCAATATTCTGTGATATGTGAGAGGCAAGATTTTTTTTTTTTTGTAAATCTAAACAGGCTCACCATACGATTAATTTTCATAAGTCATTTTTTTTTTTACTTCAAGAAATTATTTTTGGTCAATTTTATGGGGTATGTCACGTGTGTTTCGGGGCCATTATTAAGAAAAACTTATGTCTCTCCTGGAGTTGACTACAGCCAACCAAACCTACAGACACGCGGGATATCTTTTGTACGTGTTTATTATTTTGTAAAGGATCATCACTAAGAAAAGACGCTTTCTGTCTGCGTTTTGTCTTAATGACAGACCAAGATACAAATTCTACGTAGGACACTTCTGCTGTGTTTGTCATCATCGAAAAAAATGCCACTTAAACAAAAGAAAATCGTTTGTGAAGAATACCTAATTCGCCTTAAGCGTTGTTTATTCAAAGTTGACAAAGTGTTTGTTAAAGATCAGTTTCCTTCAACCTGTGGTATGCAATGATAGGCAGGTTGACTAAATTAAAACGGAGTAATTACTATGTTTATCGCAGGCCGAACGTGTTTGTAAGCGACCGGATACAATGATCGTAACTTCCTTATCAGTTTGAGGGGACATAGAGGTAAGAGGGAATTCACTAACTAATCGAGGCCCGTGTACAGTCAGAATGGCATTAACGAGGACAAGTAAAAGCAGCATTATGGTTAAAGTAGCAAACAATGTTGTGCGAGGTTTCGTATTAGACACGTTACCACTTAGGATTGCCAGGTCTGAAATGTTGAAAGTCGTGGGGATTTCGTTTGTCATTATCTAAACTTATTTATAAATGGAACTTTGTCTGTGTGTGTCCGTTACTATAGAGTCCGAAACGGCTGAACGGATTTTCTTGAAAATTTACACAGTTGTAATGTAAGCGTCTGCGAGTGTTCTTAGCTAGGTTTTGTGTCGAGGTACTCCCGATAAACATCGAAAATCGATAATCGAATAAATCGGGTTATAGAAGGAGTGGTCTGATTTTAATCAAATTTGACCTGTTAGATTTACTAATTTCTGGATTAACGAAATTCATGCTATGATTTTACAGTCAAAATTAACATAATGGAGATCATCCTTCAAAGATGTTTCTCCTTTCCAACAATCCGACATAATCGTAGTCCCAGGTAAAATACAGCTTCGGATTGTGTCCAATAATGCGGAGGCTGTTCTATCTGACGCCCAGTCATAAAGCAATTCTTTTGTTTCATGACATCCTCTCCTCAATTACCCATTGGTTTGGCAGTTAAACCCTCATTCAAGTTTTGTTAAAAACAAACTTTTATTTAAAATTTATAATTACTTGGGGTGAATTTGAATTAACGGGTTTTTAAAAATCTTTAGAAATACTGAACAATAGATCGTAGAAATATTTGTTTAAATAGTGTTCAATGTTTGTCGTAATTTTTCTTATAGTCTGTAATCTTCTACGACATGTTAAATGTATTTCGATTGACTGATTGTACAAGCAATAAAAATCTAAAAGTTTAGACTTTTAAAACAAAGACGCTAGTAAATCTAATTGTGTCATCTCTCGGGGAATTTTGAGATTCGCATTCAAACACTAAAACAACCATAATGCCAGATTGCAATAAGATTTTTATTGTTTCATAATTTTAATTCGTTCTCTAGACTTGACTTTAAATCTCGGGTCATAGAAGTAAAAAAAGTAATCTTTTTGCAAACGTTTGCAATTATAGAGTATCACTTTTGTCATGGAGTATTTACTCTATATTGGCCTTATCTTTAATATGTTTCAGTTGTTGTATTCACCAGCCTTCATCAGACGGAAATCTAATTGACCCTATGCAAGACAGTAAAGCCACTAAGGCACAAGGGGTTACAGAGTGTAGAAAAATTCGAAACGGAAACCTTAATGAGCGGCAAGAGAGTACTCAGGGGGAGAGTATAAAGCGATAGAAATTGCATCTAAATTATTGAAGACTAAAGTGGACTGGAAAGCATGGCGTCGGAAAGGAGTTCCACAAGCGAGAAGTGCGAGAAAAGAAACCTTTAGCATAGAACTTGCGGCAACATATAGCCAGTTCAACTTTAAATTGATGCGATCTCAAATCCAGTCTAATACAGCGCTTAAATTTTTTTAAAGTTTTGGTACAATAACGAAGAGTTCATCCGAAAAGTGTTAATATTTATAGAAAAGAAACAGGAAGGCGACCTTACGGTGGTGCGAAAGTGACTGAAACTGAGAGGCCAGATTAGAACCAGAAATATTGCTGATTTTTTTCTTGTTTGCTTGTTGATTGTAACGGGGTGTGGGAACATTACTTGAATTACCTTGTCCGCACGTTTTTATTTTTTTATTTTTTTTATAAGTAGGGAGTCCCGTTCGGAATATCGTGTTAAATCGATCCCTAACTTTATAATTTGTTTGTTTTTTTTTGTTTTTTTTTTTTTTTTTGTTTTTTATAAATGTCAAGTTTGAAACTGCTTATGTCATTAATAACTGGGTATATGTAAGTAGACTATGTATTTCCCCTTCACTATGGATTAAATAACAGTGGATACAATCTAAGTTTAGAAAGTTTAATAAGAACAATTTTGAATTTAAAATTGAAGAAGGCCACATGAAAACTTTTCCTGTGAATTCAATTTTTTTAAAAATCAAATTGGCCCCAAGCATGGCAATAATGCTACAAAAACGCAAGAAAAGTTGTGGAGGTTACTGTGAGCAAAAGAACTCAATTTTAAACATTAAAATAAGGGATAAACCTATAATCTTGTTCAAAAGATCAGGGATGTGTGTGAACCGAACGAAATAACTATGGGGTGTCTTCATCGCCTACGAAATGGCATTTATTTATTTATTTACTTTTCATGCGTGTCATGTAGCATTTTTAAAAATTATCATGCGTGTCATGTAGTCTAACGCTACCTGCTTCATGTTCGGATCATTGGTGACGAAACAGGTTTTTCTTTTCTGGTGTTCAGTGTCTGGGCACTCAGCAGGATTAAAACCCAAGACCATTCAAAGTATGGATGAACCTTCAAGTTTATCCAGCACAAAGGAGGTTGACTGGGCGGTACATATGCAGCCAGTGCGGTAATGACACAGCATCGCTGAGCGGCGGACTGAAGTATCCGACCGGAGCGGTGGGCTACCTCTATAAAATCCAACGGCCCCATGTCCATGACCATGGTTAGCCTTCAAGTTGTACATCGGCTGTGGCTTGATCTGGAGAGGGATGGGCTTCGTTAGCTCTGTTTACCTAAGCCATGCTACGCCTGAATGAATATATCTCCGGCGTTCAATCTGGAGGAATTAATCAGATGCAAAGTTACGAAGGGAAACTACGACCACGGGACGGACGTTAATGTCTTATTGGGTCCTGCTTCTGGGGCTAACAATCTTTGTTATCAATATTAGTAGTTGTTATATTAGCATTTTATTTCATATCCTCGCCCATCTTCGAGCGGGCTTACGGCCATATCACGTTGAATACACCGGTTCTCGCTCGATCACCGAAATTAAGCAATGTTGAGCCTGGTCAGTACTTAGATGGGTGACCGCTTGGGAATACCAGGTGCTGTAAGTGTTTAGTGACGGATGTTCGTTGTGGTCCAGTGGATATCGGCTCGGAACGAGAAATCGGGGAGCAGAGTTCGAATTCCAGTTGAATTCATTGCATTCACTTACGTGCAAATACCCTTGGGAAAGGTATTAATCTGTCTCTTCCTTCCAGTTATGGGTTAAATAACAGGACAGATTGGGTTCTATAGCCTTGGCTGGCAATCAGCCTACCGCAGAAAGCAATGGCAACCTACTGCGGGATAATCTTCTGCACAGTCAGTCATGTCTCTAAAGAGACATGATCGCTCAAGCGTGTATCACGCATGGCACTTAACTGACTGACCCTGCATTCGCTTAAGCACTGGTACTCTTGGGAAAGGTATTAATCCGTCCATTCCCTCCAGTTATGGGTTAAATAACTTGGTAGGATTGGGGACCCTGTTTTAAAAAAAACACAAATCCTAATTAATCTTGATACTCGAAAAGAAAAAAGTATTACTAGACACAAAACTTATATAAAAACAACAATAAATTGTTGAAAGAAAAAGGTATTACTGGCAATAAATGACCCACCGAGGTGTTGATATGCCATAAAAACAACCAACCAACCATTTCCAAGCTTTTCTATTTCGGCCCTCATCATTTTCTCCATTGTTATTTTGAGGCATCATTTGTAAATAGTTTCAGAATACAAATATCGAATTGTGGGAAAAGGAATTTCGTTTGTCGGCCAAAGAAAAAAAAAATCCTCCCCCCGCCCCCAACACATGCACTAAAAAAAAAAATCCTTGGATTGTGTCTTCAATTATGAACGCATGATTTCTGGATTGTTTTCGGATGATGAAAGGGAAAATAATCAGTTGCGTGTGAACGAAAGGCCGCGAAACAATCGCTTAAAAGTATTTCCCGCGTGTGACACCCGACGGGTTGGAGGCAGTGTTGACGTTCGCCCAATACTACTGATGATGATGATGATGATGATATTCCGCATAGAACGTACTTCACACAACGATTATATATATATATATGTGAGAAACCGGGTCTCTTATTATTTTTGCTTTTGAATAAAAAATCTAACAATAAAAATGTAAAAGAGTAAAACGAAACCGTTCCAACTTGACTGTATCCTAGTTTTCGGAGTGGGATTAGTTCCCCCCCCCTTTTCTCTCTCTCTCTCTCTCTCTCTCTCTCTCTCTCACACACACACACTTTCTCACTTTCTCTCTCTCACTTTCTCTCTCTCTTTCTCTCTCTCACTTTCTCTCTCTCACTTTCTCTCTCTTTCTCTTTCTCTCTCTTTCTCTTTCTCTCTCTTTCTCTTTCTCTCTCTTTCTCTTTCTCTTTCTCTTTCTCTTTCTCTCTTTCTTTCTCTTTCTCTCTTTCTTTCTTTCTTTCTTTCTTTCTTTCTCTTTCTCTCTCTCTCTCTCACTGCACCACAACGCGCATTCGCACGTTTGGTTGTCTTACTATTCCGAAAATGATTACAGCAAGTATTCAATGAAGAACAGAACAAAATCTGGCTTAAGAACCTAGAAATAGCTGTGAAAATCTTTATTATAAAATTAATGGCGGAACAGGCTCATAGTGAGTTTTATGACAATAAAATATCCGTAGGAATTCCCCGATAGCCTCGTTAAATATTTGAGCCTGTCAACTTTAAGAAAGATATTGCAATAAAAATCCTAACTATGAATTCTGGTCGCTATTTTAATAAGGGGGTGTAAATGAAGAAACTTGAAATTGACATTTTTTTTTTTTTTTTCACTGAAGCAGACGTTAAACACTTTCATCTTCCCTTTCTTCTTTCATGCTCTCACTGAAACCAGGCAGCTTCTCTGATATGTCTTTCTCAGTCTTTCTCCGTCTTTCTCCGCAATCAAAACTAAATAGGCAGCTATTTATCTAAATCTAAACTTATTTATAAATGGAACTTTGTGTGTGTATTAGTATATCTCCGTTACCTATAGACTCCAAAACGGCTGAACCGATTTTCTTGAAAATTTACACAGTTGTACTATAAGCGTCTGAGAGTGTTCTTAGCTAGGTTTTGTGTCGAGGTATCCCCGATAAATATCGATAATCTAAAAAATCGGGTTATAGAAGAAGTGGTCCGATTTTAATCAAATTTGATACACTCATAGACAAAGACATAAGAAACGATATTCAGAAGTTTCAAGGTCGCAGTTCTTACAATAGTGCAGAAAATCGATTTTATATATATATATATATAAGGCAAGATGTTTGTGTGTGTGTCTGTTTATCTGTCTGTATGTTCTTTATACAAATCCACAATTTTTATCCGATTCTCACCAAACTTCACACAAATATTCTTTAGGCTGAGTCTGAGCTCCAGGACCATGAATTAGTTTTAAAGCTTTCATTACACCCAAGCAACGCCGGGCTATACTGCTAGTGACGGTATATGTTAGCGGAGTATAAACGGAATTATAAGATAGCTGCTTACTCCCTACTATAGGGTCGCCAATTTGGTTCATCAAGCAAAGAAGCCATTAAGACTTTTACAATCCAATCAAAATATTAGGCATGACTCATTTGGCCTCACTCTCTCAAATGACTTCAATTGGAATGACCACATTGAATCCATAACTGCATCTACTGCTAGGAAGGTTGGTTCAATGTGTTGGGCCAGGAAGTTTTTTTCTTGTCAGAATTCATTTTGCACATTTGTAAATCTACCATTTGTCTATGCATTGAATACTGTTGCCATATTTGGTTAGGTGCCCCTGCTATTCATCTCGAGGTTATCGACAAAATCCAAATAAGCATCTGCAATATAATCGATCCTGACCTGGCATCTCGACTTACGTCACTTTCTCACCGACGTGATGTGACTTCCCTCTGTCTTTTCTACAAGTATTTTCATGGAAAGTGTCCTGACGAGCTTCCCCCCCCCTTCATACCCCGACAACGTATTTATTCATGTTACTTATTTGGCATCAAGGTCCCACCCTTTTACCGTTGAAATAATTAAATATAACCTCTTCTTCTACTCTAACAGTTTCTTTACTAACACTTCCCGTTCATGGAACTCACTTCCATTTGCTTGCTTCCATGATAGCTACCATCTCCAAAGGTTTAAATGCAACGTCAATTGCCATTTATTTACTTGATTCGCCTCCATCTCTTATCTTTCCTTCGACATCCCCTGCACATTTATTTCACGTCTTTTATTTAAATTCTTCTGGTCAATAGAGGTGTCTATTTTCTACATTGATTGTTGCTGGTAGAAGTAAAGACAAACTTTACTAAGAGTTAAAGGGCAAGAAGTTGAGTTATGATTTCCCAACTACTGAAAAGACATAGCATGTAGAACTTGAACTTCCCATGTGTACCTTGAGATGGTAGTACTATTTTTATATTTGTTTGATGATTGTAGTAATTTTTTTTAAATTTCTTTAAAACAACATTTCTAAGTATTATTACGTTTACAAATATTTTTTAAAAAATCTGTTACTTTCTACGTCACGTGATGTAAACAATCTCTCGACGAACGCTCCTCGCGAAAACGCTTCTAATTTAAATTTTAAAATCATTTGTTTCTGATGAAAGGCCGAGGACGGTCTGAAATATCAAATATAATAATAGAAATAAATAAATACTGTAAAAAAAAAAAATACATTTTTAAATTTACAACTTTTTAGTAGTTTTTCCTATATATATGAGAGAGAGAGGCGAGAATGGCAACCCTTGAAGACGGAGAGGATAATCGAAAAGATTTTATGTAATCTAATATAAAATTTCAATTAGATGAAAAAAGATTATGCAGAGCAAATATATTGAGGAAGACTCGGCACATAATTAAACGGTTATAAATCCAAAATTTAATTCAGCGATGAAAACAAACCTTAAAATTGTCACGTTCAGAGAGTTAATGAATGTTAATTTCATTCAGAAGGATAACTGTCCAGCTGGGGATACATGCATGTCTGAAAGTCATATACCAAGCTATTTTCTTTAAAGAATACGATAAAAAAAAGAAAGTATATTTTGAAATTTCTGCCGGACCTTGGAAACAAAGATTTTATAATCATAAATATTCCTTCTCTAGACCCCCACCCCACCCCGCTTATTAAATCCCAGATAGCACTATCTAAACATTTCAGGGAATTAAGACAGAGGACTCTTTCCACAGGTCGAACGGAAGATAGTTGGTAAATCTCAAACTCTTATTAGCTCCAGAAATAGATGTAACCTATGCTTAGATGAAAAAATAAAAATTGTTGAATTTTGTGGTAAATACCAGCTTTTGAACAAATCATTTTTAAATGTTGTCACAAGAATAAGTTTAAATTAGCGAAATTGTTTGATTAATTTGATTTTATATTAATTCTATCTAATATTTATTTCTCCATTGCGATTCTACCCCTTTATTTCTGTCTGTCTGTCTGTCTGTCTGTCTCTCTCTCTCTCTCTATTATACGCGCCCTATATATATATATATATATATATATATATAGGGCGCGTATAATGATAATATACACGCTAAAAAGGCTGTCTTCTTCTACCAAACGCTCATAGTCCAAAGGTAGAATCACCGACTGACTCCAATTCAGTCGGGTTTCAATCCTGGGTTAAAAAGCAATCGGAGTCTAACCGTACTGATGAGCTGTGATACAGCGAAACATATCTGTCTGCGGATGACTATATATATATATATATATATATATATATATATCCTTCTCCACTTCATTTTTTTATATTTAAATCGGTTGAAGATTGGCTTCGTAATGTTAAATACTTGACTGTATTGTGACGTTTACTACATTAGCCCCTTCGTCTTTATCCGGATTGTTCTATTATATATATATATATATATATATATATATATATATATATATATATATATATAATTTTAGAAATGTTTAAAACAAGTTGTTTTTTCTTTATTTTTCTGTTCGCAAATATTTGAGAATGTAAGTGTAAAATCAATCCGAAACTTTTCTTTTTAAATTATATTTTATTTTTCTCTTTCTTTCTCACCCTCTTTTTTATTTTTATTTATTTATTTTTATTTGTGAAGATTGTCTGTATGTCTATATTGTGTATGTCTAGTTCAAATGATGTTCACTTCTTTCGTCAAAAACTGTCTTTAGAATAGTCTAAGTTAATTTAGCTTTTATTTTTGTACGGTCAAAATGGAAAAATAATTTTTAATAGAAATTTTATAAAGCTAATTTTAAATTTAAAAAATTTCTTATTTTCTACAAAAAAAAATTGTTAGCTAAAATTTGTGACTGTATGGTTTTCTGTCTCCTTGCTATTTTTCCTAATCTTCCCCTTTTTTTGTGTGTGTATGTATATACATTCCTTTAAATAATGTGCGTGATTAATTTTGTTCGTGGTATAATTTATTGTTATTTGTTTAATGTCTGTGTAATTTACTTCCTTATTCTGTTTTGTGTTATATGTGTGATTTGAGGTATCTATTTTCAATTGATTACCGGTTTAAAAATCCATTTGTTATAAACCGTTTTTTACTAAAATGTTCTGAGTGAAATTAACACTTATTTATTCATCCACGTTCTGAATGAGGGAATTGTAATTTTTCTTTTTTACATTGCTGAAATAAATCCTGGATATATATGTATGGGAGAGCCTAAAGACTCAAATTATTGTGTGGCTAGCGTGATGTAGAAAGTGGAATCGACGAACAGGGTTCAAGTTCGGTCACATTTCGACACTAATTTTCTTGGCAAATGCTTATGTGAATCCCCAAGCTATGAGTTAATAGAGTAAATTGGGCGATGTAGCATTCTGGCAACAAAATATCTTTATTCTAAACCTTGAAGGCAATGTAAAAACATTGCATTTTCTTTAAATAAAAAAAAGTCATGGTAATTCAGATAATAAAAAGGAAGTTATAGAGAGCCATGATCACCAACTTCCTGAAAGAATATCGCATTTTAAAAAAAAGTTTCAAACGCTGTTTTTAGAGACTAACAAACCCTCTTTTCTTGAGTTTGTGTGCGATTGACAACTTTACTAAACTGAATTGCATTGAATTCGCTTAGTAAGTTTTGCTGTACAGTGAAGCGACAAACTGTCGGGCAAAAGATAGTATCCTTGGCCTGCGAAATGCGTTTTCTAACCACTGCGCCACGGTAGGCCCTACTGATAACTCCAGTGAAAATGTTGCAGCTGTGAGGTTGTTGGTGATATCTAAACTGACTTTGAAATGAGAGAGAGAGAGACGGACGTGGGTATCGATGACAGAAACCGATGTAGACTGGTAATTGACGACGGGTTGAAGTGCACTGTGTGTGTTTACAGCCTTTAGAATAATGAATTCAAATGACCTGCTTTTTTTTCTCCTCCTAAGCTATTTTAGAACGAGATCAGTTTCCCGCCACTTGCAGGCAACGTACGGCCATATTGTATGTTAGAATAATTTTTTTTCTCGCTTGAATTTCGCCTCACAATCGCCAACCGTGTGAAAATGTGATTTTGTGTGTTTTCACTTGTTAAAATGTTTTCAGGTGTAATGTACACATTTTTTAAAGACTTTCTTTTTCTTTGTTGTTTTAAAAAAAAAAAACAACAAAGAAACCCACTTTAAGCTTTTTTTTTATTTTTCGATTTTTAATTAAATCGATCTTCATTGTTTTCATTTCGGTTCGTTTTCCAGACAGTGATAGAAATTCGAAATAAAATTCCTTTTGTTAATTATTGCTATACCTTACTAGTTTTAGCATTTTTGTTTTGATTAAAAATTTGGTAACTACTTTACCGAAAAAAAGCTTCTCGAAATTAATACTATTTTAAGATTTTTTTTTTAAATTATTTTCAGGTGGTAATGTTGTTAATTTAAAAGCATTATAAAAACTTAAATTAAAAACAAACATCAGCCAACTCCACTAACTGCAGAAAAACATTCAACAATATCTGGGAAAGGCCTTAAAATATAATTGTTCTGTAACAGCCTAGTCCAAATGTATGTGTGACTAGGTTATGAAATCTGATCTTGCAGACAGACCGCTTGCCAAAGGGGGTTGGGTAGAAGAATCATTTGCCATATTCTCCCCTTGAAAATAATGTAAACTAGTTCTAGTACGCAAATTTTTATTCACGACTGCCAAACACACTGGTCCGCTTGCAGAGCATCGCCCTTGAAAGATGTGCTCCATGCTTATCGGTTATGAAACCTATAGTTTATTAAAATTAATATGGTAACATCGTTGTTTGAGGAGGCGATTAATAAACTGGTCGTATAGCTCATGACTACTGAATAGTGAACTAGTGTCCTCCATATATTTGGCCTGGTGCCAAGACTAAGCTACAGTTACTAAGTATCCTATAAGTACTCACTGAATAGGTAAGCAACTCTCTTATGTGTAACATGAATATTCACACATCTAAATATAAACTTAAATGTCAGTCAGTTAAGTGCCATACGTGATACACGCTTGGGCGATCATGTCTCTTTCGAGACATGACAGACTGGGTAGAAGATTATCCCGCAGTAGGTTGCCATTACTTTCTGCGGTATACTGGCTGCCGACCAAGGCTATAGAACCCAATCTGTCCTGCTATTTAACCCATAACTGGGAGGAAGAGACGGTTTATTACCTTTCCCAAGGGTATTTGTGCGTAAGTGAATGCAACGAATTCAGCTGGAATTCGAACTCGGCTCTCCGATTTCTCGTTCCAAGCCGATATCCACTGCAGAACAACGCACGTCCTAACGTAGGATCCATGAAAATCAACAGTTATTGGTGCTTACAAACCACGATGTATATACGGTAATGTTAAATACACAAACCTGGATACCCATTATGATCTATTTCTCAGACCCCAACGCCTATAAACCAATTACCAAAATTCTTCAACGATATTATTACTCCATATCTATCTACTAATCTTCGCATCAACTCAATTCATGAATTCCTTCAAATCCTTAAAGCTCCAAAACCAAATTATGACGTTCTAGCGTCACTTGACATAGAAAATTTATTTACAAACGTCCCAGTTGCTGAAACCATTGATACACTCCTTAACGCCATATATAAAAATAATTCAATTCCATCTTCATCTATCATACCCAATATTCTCCAAAAATTATTACATGCCTGTACTGCCTAAGTTTCCTTCTACGACTATAATGGCAATATTTACTCCCACTAACGAATTTAGTATGAGAAACCCTCTTAGTACGTGCTTTTAACTTTTCTATGTCCCACTTAGAAAACTTTTTTAGTTTTTTTTTTTTTTTTTTTTTTTTAAGTTACTAAACCAAAAATTTAGTCCATAATGTAAAATATTTCTATTTAAGCTGAGAACAAAAACGAAATTATTTTTTTTAAACTACGTGAAAAAATTCCATCCTCAAATTTACATACGAATTTAGGCCAAAAAAATAAACTCCTATCCTTGGATACTCATCTGGAGTTTAGTAATAATGCATTAAATACTTTATTATATAACAAAACACAAGTAAAACTCTTGCAACCTTAATTTTAAAACATCATTCAATAAATCTTGGGAGTAACTAATAAAAGAGCAACTTTTAAGCCAAATTTGACTTAATGCGCCAACATATTTCTCCCTTTAATGCGCCAACATATTCTCCTTCTGGGGTGATACAGATTCCAACGCTTCTCTAAAAATTCAATGTCTTTTTTATAGAACGATTTGCCTTTGGCCTCAAAATACGCCTTAGTTTCCGATATCACTTCCTCATTGGAGACAAATCTTTCCCTGTAGCGTTCTTTTTTAAGTCTGCAAACAGCCAGTAGTGGCTGGGGGTGGGGAGATCTGGAGAATAGGGTGGATGCGGAATCAATTTGAAGTGAAATTCATGTCGGTTTGCTATCGTTGCAATCGACTTTCGACACCGTGAGTTGTCTTGGTGAAAGATCACTTTTCTTTCTTTCTTCATTTGTGGCCGTTTTTGGCGATTACTTCCTTCTGTAATATAACAATCTGGGCCCACCCGAGGAAGCTGATGCAAGCGGGGGCGTTTCCGGTCGTTGAAAGGAACGGATGTTTGTTTGACCTTATTTCCGGCAGTAGCGGAAATGGCTACAGAGGCAAACAGAACAGGTGTCTCTGAGAATTACGTGGGCGTGCGTGGGCGAGGCAAAATCCGGAAGTCCCGGTTTGGAGATTATAAAAAGACCTCGGCGCACGGATTTCACCAGACAGAGAGCCAGACAGACCAGACAGACAGACAGACCAGACAGACAGAGACGAGACAGAGGCAGACGAGAGAGCCAGACCAGACCAGAGGAGCAACAGATACGACCCCCCCCGTCAACCCCTTAGAGGCGCGCTCTCTCACTCTCTGTTCCCTAGGCTACATGGTTCATCGTCATTAATAAAAAAATCACTTCATATATATACATTTCTGTGTTTGCTGTTTTGAGACGATATAACTGGAACCAGCATTCGCTAGGTATAACACTTCAAACGCACCAATAATGCTACATAATATTCTCTATTGATGGTTCTTCCTTTCTCATGGTAATCTATGAACAAAATACCTTGCGCATCTCAAAATACGGAGGCCAAAATCTTAGTTGCTGACGTTTGCGTCTTTGGTCGCTTTGGATGGCTTTTCCCTGTCTACTTAGCTGACTGTCGATTTGACTCCGGAGTGAAGTGGTGGATCAACGTTTCATCCATTGTCATCTATTTACGCAAAAACTCCTTGTTGCGTTGAAACAGTTGCAAAAACGCTCTGAATCATCGACGTGTTGTTTTTGATCGACTGTGAGCAAACGCGGCACCCACTTTGAACACAACTTTCTCATTGACAAATGTTCATACAAAATGGTGAATACACTGCCTTCTGATATGTTAAACTCTTCTGCTATCTCATGCAACTTCAATTTACGATCAGCCAAAACGAATTTGTGGATTTTTTATTTTTCTATTTATTTTTTTTTATCAGTGTTTTCCCGGGACAACTGCCAATTTTGGGCAACCTGAGCCTCATTATGTCGGCACGACAGCGTTTAGTCAGTATACCACCTCTTAAACGTTGTTTCCGACGGAACAGAGTCCGAATAACTTATGAAGTCCTTGCTTTGCTTGAACAGTATTTTTCCCATCAGAAAGCAATGCTTTATCAACACACAAAATTCAGATTTTTCCATTTGTTTTGAAAATTTGCAACAGTAGCTTCACTTAAATTATTGTTTATTTGTAATCCGACTAGGTCCAAATTTTGTCACGTGCCATTTGAAGGTCAGTACTTCATAAAAATCATATGGATTTTTTTATTAGTGGCGCCATCTATATGTCAGGGCCAGGACTTATTGAGTGATGTGTCAATGTCCTCTTAGATGTAAAATTGGTGTTATTAAAATTTCCTTATGAGAGCACATGAGAATTCATCCTCTCACCCACTTTTCTTTAAAGAACTTAATGACGTGAAACAAACGCTTGTTAATAAGTTTTCCAAACCAACTTATAGATTATTATTAGACCATTTTCTTTCTAAGGTAACCAATAGCAACACTAAACATATAGAAAAAAAGGGATACAAAATATACAACCAAAACAAAAATAACATAATCCGCAATAATAATTTACATAAAAACATAATACTACCGCCCAACACTGTCACATCCACTATCCAGAACAACCTATCTCATTTAAATAATCTTAAAATAGTCACAAACATTTTCAGATCCATTATGGATATACTCAGATCATCAAACACTAATAACAATATTTCTAAAGCAGGCAATCACTCCACCCATGTCTATTGAACAGGTTAAGAGGCTCATCCCTTGTTCCCTGTTTAGGATATGGTTTCCGGCTTTCTCTTTTCCGATCTTTTCGCTATTACGTAGCCCCCTGCACATCAGTGGCGTTACCGCCTTGCTCGGGGTGATACGATTAAAAAAAAAAATTTATAAAATAAATTGCCAAAATTGTTACTCCTAATATATTGGAGAAGCAAGTAAAAATTTAAAAAAAAACGCATTTATGAGCACAAAAGAAACCTCAGAACTTAGCTAATGCACTAGTCATACATAGAAATAAATTCAACCACAATAAAAATGCTATGTGGCGGATAAAAAATTTAATTAAAATCAAGTTAATCAATCTTCTTCACTTTTACAAAAATTCACAATGACGTGTGAAATTCTGGTTTTCCAAAATAGAAAAAGTATTGACCATGTGCTTAACGCAAGTAGGTGTTAAAATGATTTTTGACGAATGGGAGCGACTTACAAGATCAAAAAGGACTTCGAGTAAGTGTGAAAAATCTAGATTACAATAAAAGGACTTCATAAAAGTCAGTCAGTCAGAGATGGGAGCCGCGAAACAAGCAACAACGAAATAAATTTATTAAACAAAGTAAAGCCAACAAAAACAAAATGTCCGTAGCAACCGGAACAAATAAAGAACACTATTTTTATACTGTTAACTGAAAATTACGTCAAATACTGTCATGTGTACAGATATTGTTTATACTCAGATCCTCAAGCACTAATAACAATATTTCTGAAGCAGACATTTATAAAGTAAATTGCAAAATCTGTTCTCCCTAATATATTGGAGAAACAAGTAGAAATGGAGGGAAAACGCATTTATGAGCACAAAAGAGACCTCAGAAATAAGAACTTAGCCAATGCACTAGTCATAGAAATAAATTCAACCAGAAATTTTATTTTAAAAATGCCACACTCATAAGAAAAAGAAAATAACTTATAAGAAAAATCCTCGAGAGTGCCGCCATTGAATATTAGTCAAATATTAATCTACACCCAGTTTTTTATTTCACCTTTCTTAACAGAATTACTACTCTCCCAAACAAACATACACACACAATCAAGAAATCAAAAGAAAAAGATTGAATCCGTTAATACAAACAATATCTCCACGCGTGACAGTAATTGACGTAATTTTTAGTTAACAGTATGAAAATGGCGTTCTTTAAATTCTTCCAGTTGCTAAGGACATTGTTTTGTTATTATTAGTTACTTTGTTTAATAAATTCATTTCGTTCTTGCCTTGGAAAAAGTCCACATTGGATGAAACGCGTTGGCAACTAATACAGTTTCCCAATTGTCTTTTACATTTATAAATATTGTCTTTTTCTACAGGTTAACTCCGAGAGATCTTTTATAGAAAATAACATTTTAATTTTTTTACAAAAATTAAATGCATAGTAACAATAAAAAAGATGAATCTTCTCCGAGACGCCTGATGCGAATTTAACCAAAATCGGGTAACTTTTAGATTAAGGTCCGAACTTTTGATGTACACAAAAATTTTTCGAATCCATGTACAGGGTTTGTCAAAAATCAACGACAAACATAATTCCGGGTGGAATTTTGTGCACTTCTCCAAAAAGCTTCAAACACAACCAAATTTAAGTCACTGGTAGATCAAGGTCTGATGCCTTGATATGAAACAATTTCAGCAACCACACTGGCAACAAGGGTCTCGCCCTTTTTACAGTTAAAACAACCAAATGCAGCTGTCATTTCTCCAACAGCTTCTTTTTTCGCACTTCCCACCTGTGGAGCTCCCTTCCATATACTTGCTTCCCTGACAGCTACAATCTCCAAGAGTTTGAACGCAATGTTAGTTGCCATCTCTTGTCCCTTGGACTCCTGTCCTTCTCTTGTCCTTTCCCCAATACCCTTGTATCTTGTTCTTCTCTCTTTTCACTCGACTCTCACAACTCTCTTCACACCAGTATTCCTATCCTTCTCTTGCCCTTTCTCTAACGCCCCCTGTAACCAATTTCTCTTTCTCTTCACTCTTCTCTTATGTAGCTCCCTGCACATCAGTGGCAGTACTGCCTTGCTTGGGGTGAAACGATTTTTTAAAACATTTCAATTGACACAGAGGGTGCGGCAAAAATTAATGGAAAATGTTGATTTTTGCGATCGTATATTTCTTTGAAACGCTTAGTTGTATCCCAACAAAAATCAGATCTTTTTATAACTTTTACCTTATCATATGCCATAATAATTTAACGTTTTCTACAAAGTGCCAATCCTTCCGACAGTGCAAGGACAATGCTTCACTTCTTCTGCGTCACAACGTCATTGCATCATATTACAGTAACGCCCTCCCCTCGTTCATGTACATACATCATTCACGTTTATTGGTAAAACTGACCAGGCATGAATCTCATTTTACAAATGCAACAAAAACCAATATTACTTTGCATTTTTTAACTTGCACGTCACGGCAACCACATACTGGAGCGTTTTGAATAAACAATTGACCTCACCATTTCAACATAACCACTAAATATCCTCGAGCTACGCCACAGGTAGTTTGTAATAAATTGCGTTGGGTGATGGTTTTGATATAGTGCTTTAAGAATTTGGATTTTGTATTTTCGTGGGTATTATAATGGTGCTGTCAACGAGTGTGGTTTATATATATATATATATATATATATATATATATATACACATACACTAGTAGTATAGCCCGGCGTTACTCGGGTGTAATGAAAGCTTTAAAACTAATCCATGGTCCTGGAGCTCAGACTCTTTGGACGTTGGCACGAAAGACTAAAAAGCAAAAGTTATTTCCAGTTAAAGTAAAACCGTAGACTGAAAGAAAAATGAATGGATGTTAGTCAAATTTTGATTTCCTGGTATCGATATCAAATAAGTTGTTTTCGTCGTAAACTGAATTTTTGAAGGCTAAATAAGTCCTCTGAGTAAATGGTATCATGGCTGAGACTAAGAACTATAATTATACCTACTTAGAGCCAAACCCGAAGCAAAAACTAAAATAAAAGGGCTGAAAAATACATACAGGCAGATAAACAGACACACACAAACATCTTACCTTTTATAAAATATATATATATATATATTATCGATTTTCTGCACTATTGTAAGAACTGTAACCTTCAAACTTCTAAATATCGTTGTCTTTTTCTATGAGTGTATGAAATTTGATTAAAATCGGGCCACTCCTTCTTTAACCTGATTTTTCGATTATCGATTTTCGATATTTATCGGGGGGTACCTCGACACAAAACCTAGCTAAGAACACTCACAGACGCTTATAGTACAACTGTGTAAATTTTCAAGAAAATCGGTTCAGTTCAGCCGTTTCTGAGTCTATACGTAACGGGGACAAACACACAAAGTTCCATTTATAAATAAGTTTAGATTGGATAGATTTAAAGTCATTTAACTGTTTACAAATTTAGTGTTAACTATTCAGCACAGACTAAGTAATCTAATGCAAAATTTAACTCCATAATTTATATGTTTGAGTGTTTTGTCGTGGTGTAATGGTTAACAAGTTTCCTATTTCATTATTAGTTTTTTCCGTGCTCACTAGTTGCAAGAAGCAATTTCATTAGACCATTGAAGTTTTTGTTTTTTATATTTTTAATAATATTCAGTCTGCGTTTTGTTTCTTCATCTAAATATTTTTCAATATTTTCTTTTAAGGGTCAATCCAATTCTGTTTGGTAAGATCGAAGCGGAAATGGCATTGAAAGACAGTTCAATCGGCACTTATTTAATGTACAGAGATTATGAAACAGACCATTTGTACCTTTCGATACGGTAAGCAGTTTTTCTCCTTTTACTTTTATTTTTCAAAAATGTTTACCCAATTTCCCATTTAAGAAATTGCCAACATTGTCACTCGTCTTGAAAGCGTTCAAAATGAAAGGGTTTATAATTCAGGGGTGGAGGGATGTAAATCTCTTAACAGAGACAAATCGAAATTTGTTGCTTTTTCTTCCTGAGAGATTTCTAAAATCTCTTTTCGTTTTTCTCTCTTCTTTCTTTCTTTTTCTCTCTTCTTCTTTCTTTCTTTTTCTCTCTTCTTCTTTCTTTCTTTTTCTCTCTTCTTCTTTCTTTCTTTTTCTCTCTTCTTCTTTCTTTCTTTTTCTTTCTCTTCTTCTTTCTTTCTTTTTCTTTCTCTTCTTCTTTCTTTCTTTTTCTTTCTCTTCTTCTTTCTTTCTTTTTCTCTCTTCTTCTTTCTTTCTTTTTCTCTCTTCTTCTTTCTTTCTTTTTCTCTCTTCTTCTTTCTTTCTTTTTCTCTCTTCTTCTTTCTTTCTTTTTCTCTCTTCTTTCTTTCTTTCTTTTTCTCTCTTCTTCTTTCTTTCTTTTTCTTTTTCTCTTCTTCTTTCTTTTTCTTTTTCTCTCTTCTTCTTTCTTTCTTTTTCTCTCTTCTTCTTTTTTTCTTTTTTTCTCTTTTTTTCTTTTTCTCTCTTCTTTTTTTCTTTTTTCTCTTCTTTTTTTCTTTTTCTCTCTTCTTTTTTCTTTTTCTCTCTTTTTCTTTTTCTCTCTTCTTTTTTCTTTTTCTCTCTTCTTTTTTTCTTTTTCTCTCTTTTTTCTTTTTTCTTTTTCTCTCTTTTTTTCTTTTTCTCTCTTCTTTTTTTCTTTTTCTCTCTTTTTTCTTTTTCTCTCTTCTTTTTTCTTTTTCTTTTTCTCTTCTTTTTCTTTTTCTCTCTTCTTTTTTTCTTTTTCTCTCTTCTTTTTTCTTTTTCTCTCTTCTCTTTTTCTTTTTCTCTTCTTTTTTTCTTTTTTCTTTTTCTCTTCTTTTTTCTTTTTCTCTCTTTTTCTTTTTCTCTCTTTTTCTCTCTTCTTTCTTTTTCTCTCTTCTTTCTTTTTTCTCTCTTCTTTCTTTTTCTCTCTTCTTTCTTTTTCTCTCTTCTCTTTCTTTTTCTCTCTTCTCTTTCTTTTTCTCTCTTCTTTCTTTTTCTTTTTTTCTATTTGAATCAATTAATCATGTCTTAGTCACTTCGGATTTCCTAAAATGGATAGTTTACCCTCCACCACCACCACACACAACTGGTGTCTGTCTCCCGCAACAAGTAAGCTACAACTGTGCTACACTTTTAATAAGGAGGGTAGTCACACCACATGTACTGCAGCCGTGGTATAAATAGGGTCTTGGGCAAGACAGCATGACAGAGACCAAGGTTCTCCAGACTCGTTTGAATTCAGTCTGTCTGCATCTTACTGTACTGGACAAAAAAGACCTTTCGTTCGACCTCTCTTGTGTACGTGCTTCGTGGTTCTCACCTGTGTCCTAGTTACCCTACCCTCTACGCCAGTCTCCGACAGCGCCGGCTCCGCTGGCTTGGACATGTGCCGAATAGGAGGATTCCGAAGTTCTGGGGGACTAGTCAGCATGGACATCGAGCGGTGGAAAGACGTCGCGGACAATTGCGATTTACACTTAGGATCGGAGAGAAACGAAGGTCTGCCGCCAGTTTGAAGGGTGCTCGAAAGAAAAAACAAAGAGGGATCGGCTGCCGAAAAGCGCCTTCACATGCATTCATCGCAATCGAAACTGTCATTCCGGTGTGCGCCTGTCAGATGCTACACCGCCATTAGCTGCTGAGGCCTAACTTTTTGTGTGCAGATCTAAGGTTTCTCCAGACTGGCGGATGCCACACGTTTTTGTAAATACTCCCCACTCCCAACCAAACAATTTCACTGCAACTCGTGTTTTTAGCAGGTTTCAGTTTCAACAAAAACACCGGTTGTAAACAACCTTGTAATTATGAACTATGTTATAAAAAAACGTTTTAATAATAATTTTTAAAAAAAGTGGGGAAAAAGAACTTTTCAATATTGAATTACATTTTGCTTTCACTGCTACCGGACATCTGATTCAAGACGGGAAAAGATACCGGTCAGCACATGTCTGAACGAGATTTTTCAAACGAGATTAAAATATTGCAGCGCATAGCGACAAGAAAATTTATGCAATTTTGGGGGGGAGGGGAGATGTGCAGGTGGTGTAATGGATACGGCTTGCAATGAAAAACTAGAGAGCCAGGTTCAAATTCCAGTCGGCTTTGTTCATTCACTTACTGGTAAATATCCTTAGGAAAGGTTTGACTTCATATCCTCCACTCCCACCCCACACACCTCGCTTATGTTCTAAATAGTAAGACTTGTATCTGGAAAAATCATTATTATATAAAAAAAAATATTAATTCACTCGCATAAAATGTTTTTACAATTCAAGAAATGTTTTGAAATTAAATAACTCTACAGTTGGTTGATAAAGATCCTACCCTTTTACAGTGAAACCGATAAAATGCAGCCGTAACTTTTACTCCAACAGTTTCTTTCCTCGCACTTCCCGACTGTGGAATTCTCTTCCAAACACGATTGCTTCCCTGACGGCTACAATCTCCAGGAGTTTAAATGTAAGGTCAATAGACACCTCCTAACACACTAACCTGCTCCCATTCTATCAAACACTCTTCCCATCTGCCCAACCCTCATCCTCGCTATCCTTACTCATCTGTCACCTTCCTCCTGACATTCCCTATGTCTAACCACTCCTTCTCTTTACCTTCTCCTATGTAACCCCATGCGCAATAGTGGCAGTGGAATGCCTTGCTTGGGGTGAGATGATTAAAAAAAAACTGTAAGAAACAAATCTATCAATCGTTAGAGTAAAGGACTAGCATCATAAGGTTTTTTCTTCAAGCTTACGAGCCGTTTAGTTTTTTTATTTATATATATATATATATATATATATATATATATATTTTTTTTTTTTTTTTTTTTTTTTTTTTTTTTTTTTTTTTTTTTTTTTTCGTGTAGACGGCTTGAGCTTAAAATTTCTCTATCGACAACACATCTTCATTTAGAGGTGTCTCGGTTAGCAAGCGATATTGGGTTATCACTAGTATTCAGTAACGAGTTCGGGCCTCGCTAGGTACTTTAATTTGGCATGAAGCCTTAAGTATAAACACAATAAATAGCAACTAAAAGAAAAAACATTGATCTTTTTAATTATATTCCATTCAAATGAAAGGACTTTGTTGATAGCATGTTTAGTCCGGAAAGTATCCTGCCATTTTTTATTTAGTTCTTATGTAATATGGAAGTAAAATACGAGATTATTAGTACGCATGCGTGACCACTGATCTTTTTATCGATTCTGCAATGAGACGCCATTTTGAGAGCTTGTTCCGTATAAGTGTTACTTCCCATTCCTTACGTCTCGTATAGGGTGCACGCGGGAATCACCGCATCGTCTGGATGTTACAACGCACGCGCGCTACCCTCCAAACGGTTGTAATTTCCAGATCTTTCCGAAGCTAAAAATGCCGTTTAAAAAAGAAATTTCATATTGTAGACTAGATTACTGAGAAGTCAAGGAAGCAGTTTATTTTTTCTTTGTTAATACTTAATCGTTTATTAATATTAACGGAATATCTGCATTTCAAGCAGGTCTCGCATGCTTTGCAAAGTATAAACACCCATCCCTGAGCAATAGCGAGTTTAAATTAATTCTCCCGTTCGAACACCCGAACTTAGGTTGAAAGGTGATACCATGAAATATTCCTCTTTTTAACAGATAATCTGAAATCCACACAGTGAATTTTTAAAAAGAATCTATTAGCAACAAACCCCCCCCCCGCTAAATATAGCAGAATTACTGGCCTTAATTGAATGAGAAAACAATAAACCAGATATAAACGTTATTGAACAAATGGGTGAGCAAAGATTTCGTCGGAGTTTATCAACTCCACATGCCAAATTCGGATCCAACAAATCACCGAGGCTGGGATCAGAAATGAAAATTTTTTCATGACTTAATTCATTGCCAATGTGGCATTCCAATGAGTCCTTTTTCATTGCATCTCTCATGATAATTTACGTTGTTAATTGAGGGCGCCCATCTCCTCACAAGTTAACTTTTAACAAAAATTGGTTCGATTCGTTTTCTATGACTTATCAAACCTTTGATGGTTATTTAAAGTAATATTTTTTATGCATTGATACAAGACTAACCCACAGAGATGTTGATATGCTGTTAAACAAGTTTCAAACACTTTCATGATTGGAAAATGTTTTATTGTGCATGAAAAGCTCAAAATGATAACTAAGTGATAATCAATTGGAGAGGGTGAATATGGAGAATGAGACAAAATTTAATAATTCAGCTTGGTTGGTTGTTTTGTTTTATGGCATATCAACCTCGGCGGGACATTTATTGCCAACTAAATTGTATTTATTGCTGGTAACACCTTTTTCTTTCAAACAATTTATTGTTGTTTTTATTTTTATAAGTTTTGTGTCTAGTAATATTTTTTCTTTTCGAGTATCAAGATTCATTGAGATTTGTTTTTAAGGGCAGGGTCCCCAAGTCCTACCCCGTCATTTAACCCATAACTGAAGGGAAGGGACGGATTAATACCTTTCTCAAGGGTACTAGTGCTTAAGTGAATGCAGGGTATTCAACTGGAATTCGAACTCGGCTCACCGATTTCTCTTTCCGAGTCGATATCCACTGCACCACAAGGCACATCCGTCACTAAACACTTACAGCACCTGGTATTCCAAAGTGGTCACCCATCTAAGGTTGCAGTTCTTACAATAGCGCAGAAAATCGATTATATATATATATATATATATATATATATATATATATATATATATATATAAATAAAAAGGCAAGATGTTTGTTTGTTTGTGTGTGTGTGTTTGTTTATCTGCCTGTATGTCTGTATTTTTTTCAGTCCTTTTATTTTAGTTTTTGCTTCGGGTTTGGCTCTAAGTAGCTATAATTTTTTTTTAATCACATCACCCCAAGCAAGGCGGTAAGGCCACTGGTGTGCAGGGGGCTACGTAAAAGTTAATAGATTGAAAAAAAGAAAGCCGGAAACCACATCCTAAACAGGGAACAAGGGATGAGCCTCTACACCTGTTCAATAAACGTCGGTGGAGTGTGAACCGGGCGATAATTCAGTCTATCTACTCCAATTGTAGTTCTTAGTCTCAGCCATGATACCATTTACTCAGAGGACTTATTTAGCCTTCAAAATTCAGTTTACGACGAAAAATCTTATTTGATATCGATACCAGGAAATCAAAATTTGATTTACATCCATTCATTTTTCTTTCAGTCTACCGTTTCGCTTTAACTGGAAACAACTATTGGTTTTTAGTCTTTCGTGCCAACGTCCTAAGAGTCTGAGCTCCAGGACCATGGATAACTTTTAAAGGTTTCATTACACCCGAGCAACGCCGGGCTATATTGCTAGTATGCCATAAAACAAAACAAAAAACAAACGAACATCTTATTGGAGAATGTTTATTACGTACAAGAAACTCAAAATACTTAAGTGACGATCAATAGAAGAGATGCCATGAGGATAAGGAAGATGAGGCATAATTGAGGCTTTGCAGCGGCAGGGGTTAGTTATTTGATAAGCATGCAGTCGTGCAGCAAAATCGTGCCACTCTTGTTCACAAGCCTAGGATGTTTCTTTTCCAATAACCCCTTTGAAAGACCACCATACAGCAACCATTCTTTTGCATCTAGCCACTGGCATACTCTCTTGCAGTTGTCAGAGCATCCATTTCTCACCACATGTAATGACTCGATGCAAAACTGCTTATTTCTCCAGTCGGTAAAGCAACAATGAGCAAACCTCAAAGCGACTATTTTATTGGGCCTCATTCTGTTTAACAATATAAGATATGCAGATGACACAGTGCTGATAGCAAACACGGAAAGTAGAAAATCTCCTACAGAAGGTAACAAAGGAAAGCGAGAAGAAAGGACTAAACATAAACTAGAAGAGGAACCTAAAATGTAAATTATAAATCGGGAATACTAAAATCAAGCAGGAACATAGATTTAAATATCTGGGAAGTGGACGGAAAGTGCGAAACACTGTGTCAAATACATTCCAAAAGCTAAACAGATTAAGAGACATAACATGGAAACACTGATGAATACTGAACTGTTATGTGATATGCTTTCATATAATTCAGCGAATACGGGAGAATCCATTCAGAGATGAAGAAAGGACTTGAAGCAACAGAAATGTGGTTCTACAGAAGTATACTGAGGATCCCACGGCCCGAGCAGCAATGTGGTTTTGGAGAGAATAGAAACGAAAAGATAACTTTAACTTATCAAGAGGCACTTGAAATTTCTGTGGCGTGTAATGAGGAAGAAGTCCTTGGAGAATCTGATACCCAAAAGGCCAGATTGAGGGACAGAGGAAAGCAGTGCATAATATAGGTGATGGACTTCAGCAAATGGATGGAAGAACACTGTACTCATTACCCATGATCATTTACGTCCTGATGGGACACGGCACATAAGAATTGGTTGGTGCAAGAAATAGTCGCTAAGTACTTATCACTTAGCTACCTATTGACTAGAACGAAAGCTGGTCTTTAAATGAGGAGTTGGTATATTCAGTCAGTTTAGTGCCATACGTGATACACGCTTGGGCGATCATGTCTCGAAAGAGACATGACTGACTGGGCAGAAGATTATCTCGCAGTAGGTTGCCATTGCTTTCTGCGGTAGACTGATTGCCAGTTAAGGCTATAGAACCCAATCTGCCCTATTATTTATTATTTAACTCATAGCTGGAGGGAGAAGACACATTATATTATATTATATTAAGTAGAATTAGTGGAGGATTAGTTTATTACTTCATAACAATAGAAAACTGATCCCTTACTTTATGCCCAATAGAAGTTTTAATTATGTTTCCAACTATTATATTCAGTCAGTCCAGTTAATTGCCATACGTGATACACGCTTTGGGCGATCATGTCTCGAAAGAGACATGACTGACTGGGCAGAATATTTTCCCGCAGTAAGTTGCCATTACTTTCTGCGGTAGACTGGTTGCCTGTCAAGACTATAGAACCCAATCTGTCCTATTATTTAACCCATAACTAGAAGGAAGAGACGGGTTAATACCTTTCCCAAGGGTATTTGCGCGTAAGTGAATGCAATGAATTCGGCTGGAATTCGAACTCGGCTTCCCGATTTCTCGTTCCGAGCCGATATCCACTTCACCACAACGCACATTGTATATTAGGATGCTGATATCACATTTTGGTAAATTCTCCTATCTTTCGGCCAACTTCATAATTCTTTCTTGGTAGAGATATCTGGTAAATATGGCGGAAAATTTCTTCCAACCAATCTTAGTCAATTTTTTACCTGGTCACCAAAAAAAACTTTGTATTCTAGCGTTATCTGCAGAGGACTAATTCCGGGTGATTTTTGGTCTGTTGATTTCGGTTGGCATAAGAGGAAACAGTACTTGTTCAAAACCGTTCTCTAAGCCAACATGCTCCTTTTGACTGTTGTGTCCACAACATTTTAGACATTCTACACGTTTTCACCCTCAGGTCCTGGGCATGACGGTAAACTGCATCCGGCAGCAAGACCTCTGATTGGGAGGTTGTGAGGATCCTGGAACCACCTCTTAATGGCTGTTGTTCCCAGGTCCACCCTGACCCGGAGTAATAGCACCTGTTAGGGTCCCAGCTATGGGCAAATAGTTAACCCCTCCTAAACTGGGGTCAAAACACTATGAAAGTATAAAAATAGACTTTTATAGAAAAACATACATTTTTTTAAGGAAAAATATTAACAATACATTTTTTTAAGAAAAAAATTATTTCCATAACACATTTTTCAGATTCGGTTCTGTAGCCTTGGCTGGCAAACAGTCTACCGCAGAAAGCAATAGCAAATTACTGCGGGATAACCTTCTGCCCACTCAGTCATGTCTCTTTCTAGACATGATCACCCAAAGCGTATGGCACTCAACAGACTGACTGATCAACGTCTGTTTTGCAAAGTGAAACTTAGGACCTCTCTCACATTTCATAACAGACCAGATTTTTTCCCTTTCAGTCAACGACACTTTACCCCTAATTTTTATCTAGAACGCAGCTTGACAGTATCAACCAACGTTAAGAATTCCCTATTTTCCGGTTGAGTTTCACTCTATTCTTTTCCCCTTTTCTTCTTTTCCTTTTCTTCTTTTCCTTTTCTTTTCCTTTTCTTCTTTTCCTTTTCTTTTCCTTTTCTTCTTTTCCTTTTCTTTTCCTTTTCTTCTTTTCCTTTTCTTTTCCTTTTCTTCTTTTCTTTTCCTTTTCTTCTTTTCCTTTTCTTTTCCTTTTCTTTTCCTTTTCTTCTTTTCCTTTTTTCCTTTTCTTCTTTTCCTTTTCTTCTTTTCCTTTTCTTTTCCTTTTCTTCTTTTCCTTTTCTTTTCCTTTTCTTCTTTTCCTTTTCTTTTCTTTTCTTTTCTTTTCTTTTCTTTGTCTTCTTTTTCTTTTCCTTTGTCTTCTTTTTCTTTTCCTTTGTCTTCTTTTTCTTTTCCTTTGTCTTCTTTTTCTTCTTTTCCTTTGTCTTCTTTTTCTTCTTTTCCTTTGTCTTCTTTTTCTTCTTTTCCTTTGTCTTCTTTTTCTTCTTTTCCTTTGTCTTCTTTTTCTTCTTTGTCTTCTTTTTCTTCTTTGTCTTTTCTTCTTTGTCTTTTCTTCTTTGTCTTTTCTTCTTTGTCTTTTCTTCTTTGTCTTTTCTTCTTTGTCTTTTCTTTCTTTTCTTCTTTTTCTTTTCCTTTTCTTTTCCTTTTCTTCTTTTTCTTTTCCTTTTCTTCTTTGTCTTTTCTTCTTTCTTTTCTTCTTTGTCTTTTCTTTCTTTTCTTCTTTTCTTCTTTTCCTTTTCTTCTTTTCCTTTTCTTTTCCTTTTCTTTTCCTTTTCTTTTCCTTTGTCTTTTTCTTCTTTTCCTTTGTCTTTTTTCCTTCTTTGTCTTTTCTTCTTTTCCTTTTCTTTTCCTTTTCTTCTTTTCCTTTTCTTTTCCTTTTCTTCTTTTCCTTTTCTTTTCCTTTTCTTCTTTTCCTTCTTTGTCTTTTCTTCTTTTCCTTCTTTGTCTTTTCTTTTTCTTTTCCTTTTCTTCTTTTCCTCTTTTCCTTTTCTTCTTTTCCTTCTTTGTCTTTTCTCCTTTGTCTTTTCTTTTCTTTCTTTTCTTCTTTTCCTTTTCTTTCTTTTCTTTTCCTTTTCTTTTCCTTTTCTTCTTTTCCTTTTCTTTTCCTTTTCTTCTTTTCCTTTTCTTTTCCTTTTCTTCTTTTCCTTTTCTTTTCCTTTTCTTCTTTTCCTTTTCTTTTCCTTTTCTTCTTTTCCTTTTCTTTTCTTTTCTTCTTTTCCTTCTTTCTTTTCTTTTCCTTTTCTTTTCCTTTTCTTCTTTTCCTTTGTCTTCTTTTTCTTCTTTTCCTTCTTTCTTTTCCTTTTCTTTTCCTTTTCTTCTTTTCCTTCTTTGTCTTTTCTTCTTTTCCTTTTCTTCTTTTTCCTTCCTTTTCTTTTCTTTTTCTTCTTTTCCTTTTTCTTCTTTTCCTTTTCTTTTCCTTCTTTGTCTTTTCCTTCTTTGTCTTTTCCTTCTTTGTTTTCCTTTTCTTCTTTTCCTTTTCTTTTCCTTGTCTTCTTTTTCTTCTTTTCCTTCTTTGTCTTCTTTTCCTTTTCTTCTTTTCCTTTTCTTCTTTTCCTTTTCTTCCTTTTCTTCTTTTCCTTTTCTTCTTTTCCTTTTCTTCCTTTTCTTCTTTTCCTTTTCTTCCTTTTCTTCTTTTCCTTTTCTTCCTTTTCTTCTTTTCCTTTTCTTCCTTTTCTTCTTTTCCTTTTCTTCCTTTTCTTCTTTTCCTTTTCTTCCTTTTCTTCTTTTCCTTTCTTTCTTTGTCTTCTTTTCCTTCTTTGTCTTCTTTTCCTTCTTTGTCTTCTTTTCCTTCTTTGTCTTCTTTTCCTTCTTTGTCTTCTTTTCCTTCTTTGTCTTCTTTTCCTTCTTTGTCTTCTTTTCCTTTTCTTCTTTGTCCTTGCATTCACTTACGCGCAAATACCCTTGGGAAAGGTATTAATCCGTCTCTTCCCTCCAGTTATGGGTTAAATAATAGGACAGATTGGGTTCTATAGCCTTGGCTGGCAACCAGTCTACCACAGAAAGCAATGGCAACCTACTGTGGGATAATCTTCTGCCCAGTCAGTCATGTCTCGAGACATGATCGTCCAAAGCGTGTATCATGTATGGCACTTAACTGACTGACTTCTTTGTCTTCTAGGCAGTTGTTTTAAGCTCTCTCACCCCGATTTTGCAATTGTCATAAAACTGCCGGTCGTTCCAGGCTCAGATGAAATCTTTTTATATTTTATCTCAGTACGTGGCTGTCCTAGCAAATTGTACTGTAATCCTATCAAAGTTCAACTAAATACTTCTAATGTCCATCTCTTTTTCTATTCCAATAATATTTGTCTATGATGAACGTAAATTATCGTTACTCCGCCAGGCTACTGACTAATTCAGTCAGTTAATTGTCACATGTCATAGACGATTGGACGATCATGTCTCGAAAGAGACATGTCTGACTAGGCAGAAGATTTTAAGTTACCCTTATTTTCAGTGCTACCGGTTGCCGACCAAGGCTATAGAATTTAATCTATCCTGTTGTTCAACCCATAACTGGAGGGAGACGAGATGGATTAACCCCTCTCCCAGAGGTATTTGTGCGTAAGTGAATGAAACGAACTCTACTGGAATTCGAACTCGGCTCCGATTTGTTCATTCCGAGCCGATATCAATGATACCCGCGTCGCATATCCTGTTTATTTAATTACCTACCATAAAGCAGAAGCTGAAAACGGGTTTACTCAACACGATCGCATTTTCAAATATTGCGAAAGCATTTCGTGAATATCGTTCCCCACCTACGGAATGGTTTATCGAGATCTGTCACAAAAGATTGCAGAAGAACCCGTTTATTTACCTGCTCTTCTAGCAATCAAGATAGACCAGGTAAGTTGTCACCATTTTGACAGATCGAGTATTCGTTTATTATGCGAGTAATATATATCTTGTCAGGATGGCCGAGCGGTCAGACTGGAGGTATCATTTATCCTTCACCAGAGCTGTGAGTCTTCTGGTTCACGAATGTGGGCGTGGGCTCGAATCTCACTTCTGACAATATTTTTTTTTTAAGTTGTGGTGCAGTGGATATCGACTCGGAGCGACAAATCGGGCAGCCGAGTTCGAATTCCAGTTCAATTCGTTTCATTCGTATTAATCCGTTTTTCTCTCCAGTTATGGGTTAAATAATAGGACAGATTGGGTTCTATAGCCTTGGCTGACAACCAGTCTACTAGCAGAAAACAATGGCAACCTACTGCGGGATAATCTTCTGCCCAGTCAGTCATGTCTCTTACGAGATATGATCGCCCAAGCGTGTATCACACAGGCATTCAACTGACTGAATATATATATATATATATATATATAAAGGACGAAAAGTAAAATCGCAACATTCTACACGTACGAGCACATGGGTGAAGACACGCATGCACTATAAAAAAAATTGGACTAATAAAATGTGCATCATAAAAAAAATCGAGAAATTTGCTGTTACCCTCTGAAGAATGGACGGAGTAATTCCCAAATGGTTCTTCTACAAAATGCTGAAGGTAACATCAAGTAACAAACCTTTTACTTACATTAATTATATACTAAACTTCAGTCAAAACAAGGCACAAAAGCCACTCGTGATAGAGGTCCACTGAATACTGTGGCGGTAAAATGAGAAGATTTCATAGCAATTTTTTCTCGGGCTTTCCGTCCGCTAAATTGTATATTCCCGACGTATAGATTGTCAGTTAAGTGCCATACGTGATACACGCTTGGGCGATCATGTCTCGAAAGAAACTTGACTGACGTGGCAGAATATTTTCTCGCAGTAGTTTGCCATTGCTTTCTGTGGTAGATTTCTTGCCAACCAACCCAAGGCTATAGAACCCATAGCTGGTGAAAGAAATGACGGATTAATACCTTTCACAAGCGTATTTTCTCGGAAGTGAATATAATGAATTCAACTTGAATTCGAACTCAGTTCTCTAATTTCTCATTCCGAGCCGATATCCACTACACCACTACCATATCGAACAAGAAAAAGTGTTATCTTATTTAGCTAAAAAAAATTCTGCTAACGACCGCTAGATGGCATAGATACAAATTCTCATTCCTACTTCCGCCCCTTTTTATTGTATTTTGGTCACCAGCGAAACTAATGCGGTATTTTATAATATGCATCATACAAATGTTTCCAAGTAACTCGACTAAAGGCGGCGATATCTAATAATACTATTAAAAAAAAAAACGAATTTTGCTGCTGTTCATTGTGTATTCATTCTTAGTTTTTTGCTTAAGAAAACATTCCCAACACGTTCACTATCTAAAATTACTTGGGCGAATTGCGATTTAATAATGCTGGAGTGATTGGTGGACCTTACATTTTTCTGCAAGTCTGTCCCGCGGATTATTGAGTCGGCGATATATAACTGTATATATCATTCACGTTCGCAAACCGGATGCAGATGTGAAGTCACGTGCTTACCAATTCGGTGACCCTCTCAAGTCAATCCCATGGTGCACCCGGTTTCTTTGGTCTGATATGAAATTTGAACGCGATGTCTGTTACTGCGTCATACTGAAATTACATCATTATTACAATTACTTCACTGTCCACAAAAACATATCTTGAAAATACTAATTGACAAAAACTAATCCCTCATCTTTATTGCGATGTTTACGACGTTTTGGCTGTTTTACCCTCTCCGGGCTTTCTAGAGGACACGTGGCTCAGTGAATATAGGCGTTTGAGTAGTTCCAGCGACTTTACTGAAAGAGTTGTGAGTTCAATAACTGGCTACAGCAGTGGTGAACAAATAACGTTTCCTCCTAAAGGAAGTTAAAGGAAGATAACTACATGGTATCCGGAAGTGGCATCACACACTGAATGAGAATATATCTCACTGATCGAAATAATGGTTTCGGTTCGAACTTCCTAGCACTTGAAGAAGGTCGAAGCGTACAGCGGTCGAAACATCGTAAACATGGCAATAAAGATGAAGACAACAGTCGGAACAGTGTAATGTAAATACTACCTCGTATCAGAAGTGTAAACAATATTAATCCCTCAACAAACACTTTATTGCTTGTAAAAAAAGTAAGGCACTTCTCAGATTTCTCTAGTTAAAAGATGATTCCAGAAACGTGTATGACGCTACCTAGTTGTCGAAGAGAAGGAAAACTATTTCGGATGAGGAAAACTATTTATCAAGGTTTCCTTCCCATCTTTTGCGAAGTGGCCTTTTGCTTTCTGTTCGTACGGTAGCTCTGAATTGTCGGCGGCAAAATCCGTACAATATTAGATTCCCATCGGAATTATCGTGTTTGCTAAAGTGTGTCCGTGCGTCTAATATAAATAGTTGCTATCCAAGTGACCTTTATTGAAAACCCTGCATTCCTGAAGTTGAGACGGTTGGATTCGTGGACTGCGACGAAGAAAATTGTGATTGTTGGCTCCGATTTATGTAGATGAGACGTTAATTTATGCCAATGAGAAAAATAAATCAATTTTACTTGAAGAAATTGGAAATTGGAAGAAATTGATCCGGTTTCAAACACGGTCGCCGCAAGAAAAAAAAACTTTATTAGGAGGAAATAATATAGTTTGTTTTTTATAAAAATTTGTCCGGACATATTTCAGCCTTAACTAATGATAAAGACCAAAAGTTACACCAAATGAAAATTTCAATTCAAGTGCAAAAGTGCGTGATATGAGATGATAGACGCGGGAATACTGAAAAGTTCTCTGCCCGGGGGAGAAGGATTGATGTCTGGTTAGGTTTGTGGTTGGGCTGTCATTGTTTTGAGTCTTTTGTTTTGTTTTTTATTTTATTTTTGATGCCAGATTTTATGGGGGGGTGTTTTTGAAAGGTTTTTCAGAGTTCTTTGGCTTTTGGTTTCTTCCCTTTGGCTTTTGGGTCTTTGAAGCTTTTGTTTTCTTTAACTTCAATATAACCTTTTTATATGTCGCGTAAACTATTTCATCTCTCACTAATGTACTGATAAGAAAATGAAATAGAAATTTTATAAAAGAAACTGTATGTTAACGACAGGGAAATTTGAGAAGAAACTTTGTAAAATGAATATTTCTTATTAAATCGTTTAATTTTGAGAAAACGCAATATTTTCACTATCAGCCGAATCACTAAGATCCATTTTTACGTACTTAAGCAAAATAATGTGTAAGAGTTGGGGAGTAAGCAAATTATTGCCTCGAAACTGTTTGCTTTGTAATGGTTGTTTGAAAAATTGCATATTTATCGGAAAGGACATAAAATCGATGTAATTGAAGTTTATTTAAATTTTATACCAAAAGGTAATTTTTTTTTTAACCGGCTGCTTCTCAATGAGATGCTAAACTTTCAATTATACAAGGAACCTGAATTTATTTCCCAGAAACAAAATTTGAAAAGCTTTAAACTTTTGTATTTGAATATTGTACTATTTAAATGAACCAAAGAGATAGAAACAAATGAAAATTTGGTGATAATGGCGGACGTGAAAGAAACGCTTATCTTAACGATCTGTTTTTGCCTTCAATTGCCATGCTTTTTAAACACTTTACAAGTTACTAGCAATAAACGTCTATAGTGATGGTCCTTCCATGTTTCAGATGCTCGTAATGAACGACGCCTTTAAATTCTACATGAGTTTTGTTTAACAGCATATCAACACCTTTGTGGGTTATTTAATGCTAAAAAAGTGGGGGTTTTAATATATTATTTAATGGTCGATTATAGTGAATAGATTGATTTAGTCATATTTTAATGAAATTTATTTTAATTTTTTATTTTAGAAAACTGAAGATGTCTTCTAGTTTTGTATTCAAAACTGTATTACTAGTAATGATTTTCTTTCTTCAAGAATGTATTATGGCAGTAATTTTTTTTCCGGGGCTTACGGCCATATCACGGTAAATGCACCGGTTCTCGCTCGATCACCGAAGTTAAGCAACGTTGAGCCTGGTCAGTACTTAGATGGGTGGTTGCTTGGGAATACCAGGTGCTGTAAGCGTTTAGTGATGGATGTGCGTTGTGGTGCAGTGGATATCGGCTCGGATAGAGAAATCGGTGAGCCGTGTTCGAATTCAAGTTGAATACCCTGCATTCACTTAAGCACTGGTCCCCTTGGGAAAGGTATTAATCTGTCCCTTCCCTCCAGTTATGGGTTAAATAACAGAGTAGGACTTGGGGACCCTGCGCTTAAAAACAAATCTCAATGCATCTTGATACTCGAAAAGCAATAAGTATTACTAGACACAAACATTTATATAAAAACAACAATAAATCGTTGAAAGAAAGTATTACCAGCAATAAATAAATAAATTAGTTGGTAATAAATGACCCGCCGAGGTTGATTTGCCGTAAAACAAAACAACCAACCAACCTTTTTTCCTTCATAAATGGTCCTGGGCATGACGGTAAACTGCATCTGGCAGCAAGGCCTCTGATTGGGAGGTTGTGAGGAAGATGCAACCACCTCTTAATTGCTGTTGTTTCCAGGTCCACCCTGACCCGGAGTGGTAGCACCTGTTAGGGTCCCAGCTATGGGTAAATAGTTAACCCACAAACCAGGTTCAAAATGCTATGAAGGTATTTACCAACAAAATATTTTTGAATGAAAAATACATTAGCAACAAAACATTTTTGAATAAACAATCCCCCCCCCAAATATAAACAAACAAAAACAATAAAAAAAATAAACTAAATAAAACAAATCAAAACGATTTTCAGCATTAAATGGCCTAATAAAGGTTGATATGCTGGTTAAATGAACCAACCAACCATGTTTTGGGATAAATTATTTGCTCATAGTAGGGACCCTACCAGGTGCTACCACCCCGGGTCGGGATAGACCTGGGAACAACAGCAATTAAGAAGTGGTTCCATACTTCTCTCAATGAGAGGCCTTGCTGCCGGGTGCAGTTTATTGTCACACCCAGGACCATATTCCACTAGACTCAAAGCGGGTGTGAATTGTGACGTAATAGATATCGGCTCTGCATGATAAATAGGAGAGTCAAGTTCGAATTTCAGTCGAGTTTGTTACACAAAAATACCCTCGGGGAACAGTATTTACATTATTCGGACTGTTGTCCTCATCTTTGTTGCCATTTGTACAATGTTTCGGCCATTGTACCCTCCAGCCTTCTTCAGGTGCTAGGAATTTGAGGACAATCGTCCGAATAATGTAAATACTATAAATACTACCTCATCTCAGAAATATAGACAAATTGAATGATTATTATTAAACGTCGTACAAATGGCAACAAAGATGAGGACAATAGTCCGAATAATGTAAATACTATAAATACATCATCTCAGAATTATAGACAAATACCCTCTGGGAAGGTATGAATCTCTCTTCTCCTACAAGCTAAGGGTTGAATAGCAGGGCAGACTGGGCTTTATAGCCTTGGTTGGTAACCAGTCTATCGCAGAAATAAACGGGAACCTACTGGTAGAAAATCGGTTATGAATCGAAAGATATACGATCGTGTATATCACGTATGACCCTTTACTGTCTGAGACAGAAAGCAAGTACTTCTGTGGATTAGGGGTTAGGGTTTTCACCCGTTTGTCATTTTGCGATGGATCCTAAGCATGACGGTTAACTGCATCCAGAAGCAAGGCCTCTGATTTGGGAGGTTGTGAGGAGCATGGAACCACCTCTTAATGGCTGTTCCCAGGTCCTACCATGACCCGGAGTGGTAGCACCTGTTAGGGTTTCAGCTATGGGCGAATAGTTAACTCTCAAACTGGGGTTAAAACACTATGAAAGTATAAAAATACACTTTTGTAGAAAAAAAACTATTTCCATAACACATTTTTGAAAGAAAAAAATTATTCTCAGCAAAACATTTTACAATACAAAACTAGAACACATTCAGTTTTCTAAAATAAAAAAGAATAAAAACAAAAAATTTTCATTAAAATCTAACTAAATCAACCTTTTCACTATAACCGAACGTTAAAAAAAAACCCTCACCTTTTTAGCATTAAATAACCCACTGAGGTTGATATGCCGTTAAACACAACTAAAACTCATTTTGCGATAATCACTGCATTTTTATTTTTCTGCTGATCTGCAAAACCCATTTTTCAACACTTTTTAACAATATGATACAAAAATAAAAGGCACCTCTTCTCTCCCTCGCATTTCTCGTTAAGAGGCTGCTGCAGATGATGGAACGCTGCGTTCATTTCTTAAGTGAAAGCTCCTGAGGAACTTAAATCACAATAGTGTTTAATAGTATTTTGGTTGTTTGCAGTCACTATGTGGAAGACCCCTTCCCTCACCACCATCACCACAAAAACTACACACGTATGCACTCATTTTGTAGACGATTAATTATTTGAATTGCTGTTCTTCAGGGGTCACTTCTCCAAGATTATAAGGAGCTTCAGGCTCGTTTTTATGAAAAGAGATCGGGAGAACGGCGATGGATTTTTTTTTTTCAAATGAATGGAAGAATCCACGCACTTAGCAAAGAAAATTTGAAAAAATGTAAACAAATTTAATTAAATCTCTCCAGAAAAGAAATATTTCCTTCTGACGTGAAAACATTAAGTTCCGATTTATTGGAAAGTCTCCATTTTCAATTGGCATTGTTTTTGTTTGTTCTTTTTTTTTGTTTTTTCGCTTTCAGAAAAATTCACGATTTTAATCATGATCAAAATGCTATTTATTTATTTATTTATTTATTTTATCTTTTCCCCTCCACCCTTAAAGTTAATTTTGTACCGGTTATTTTACAGGTAGGCTTGAGGTAGAACTCAATATCCTTTCTCAGCAGATCAAAACTAAAGATGCGAATTTAATATAATTTAGAAGCACAAATTCGTTCAATTTGATTTTAACAAAAGTTAAAATGGAAAATTTAATAGAAATGTTATTTATTTTACGAGCAGAATAAAATTTACTTGTAAGAACAGTTTTATAAAATTTGGATACAGTCAATTTTCTTTTCTGTTTTTCCTATAGATTCACTGTGTATAGCTGGGTTGATTTTGAATTTGTCAGCCATTCAATCGATTTTTATCTGTCTGGGACCCACGCATTGATGTTGGTTGAAGAAATATACAATTAAATTATCTCCCCCTTATCCGTCCATTTCTCTCCATCTCTCTCCCGCATATATAATTCATCCGCTGTTATTGTTTCACCTTTCTGATCATGGATTGGTTTACCTTCTTGCTCATTAACCATAACCTGATCAAATTATGTAAAACTAGAGTCGCGCGAGAATTATTTATCGTTAAATTAAAAAAAAAAATGATCCTCAGTATTGTTTTACAATTCCCCGCTCCTCAGTAAAAATCTAACTGCTTTCACTGCGGTGACTCGGTGGAAACCCTGGCTCACACTTTCTTCCGCTGCAAGGTCGTACTCCTATTGTGCACGTTTATTAAAAATACCGTTGTTAACATACAGCACAGAAATTTCTTTGCCCGTGAGGCCAGTTTTCTTTTTAGCAATGTGGTACCGTCGTTAACTAAAGCTGAGCACTGTGTTCTTGTTTGCTAGGTGTGATGCGGACGATGCGATAGAAAGAATTTTATGGAGACGAGAAGTTTACCTCTTGCCAACTGATCTTGTTCGTTAAGTGTCAGGTTAGCCACGATCAGGACAGAAAGACGACCCCGCCTCCATCAGTCTTGCGCGTATTTGTCGAAGCCGACATGGTGGCATTTTGTTGTCGGTTAGGCATCAAGATATTGGGAACCCTGTGTTAAACATTGGCAACTCCGCCCAAAATAGGTTAGTTTAGGCTTGTTTTGCCTTTAGTTTTTACGCCAAGTTCACCTAGCTAAGAAATGTATGCGCATTGACACGCTTTCTCCACTTTCTCCACTTTAATTTTTCATCCGCTACCCCTGTTAGGTGTTCAGAGATGTTAGTTCTCTGGTAGATGCGGGAAACATTCATTCTTCAGGTGTGTTTTTCGTATCTGTTGTCGTGTCTGAATGAGTGTGAAACTGTGTAATTGATTGGTCGAATGACTTATTATTTATCCAAGTCTCGCTAAATTTTGTCCAAGTAATTGATGTTTCTGCTGCAAATAAAGATTTTTTTTAATCACACAATTTGTTTTAGTTTCTTGCATATACTGTATTATTCATCGGGGTTTTTATTTTTAAAAGTTGTTTCCCACTCCCCACAAATAAATTGTACATAGACTGGTTAGGATTTCATATTCTTACTACAACCATCATAAAACCTCAAAGACTGTTTGGGTCAGTGATTGTGGCTAGATAAGTTTTTAAGATAAGACAGATGAAGACCTGTATTCCCTGTCTCCCTCCTCTTTTGACCTTTTGCCACACTTTCCGTATTTCTACAGAAATAAATATTATGGCCTGATACTTGCGTTTAAGAGTATAACAGTCTGTCGCCTCTGAGTGTTGACCTCAATGTTCACTTTTATCTTTACATACGCTCTATTCTTGATATTGAGCACTTTAGTCCATAAATATAGCATATATTGAAACTATTTTTTATCATATATATATATATATATACATATATATATATATATATATTATTCAGATACTTTAATCCAAGCGGAAAAAGCAGGAAGGTGAATTCCAAAAACCCGATCCTAATTAATATTAAAATTTTATTTTAATATTAAAAAATGATACAGGAAGAGAGCTCCATGTAATAAAATATTACAGAGCAAATATAAATTAAATATGATTAATTCAAGGATGTTGAATGACCATTTCGATATGAAATCCCCACAGGAGATAACACACCATTTTTTATTTATTTATTTGCTCAGTTAATAAAATGTTAAATACATATATATTTTTTGTGTATTGATTCATACATCTCTTCCGGCCACATCACATTAAATGATTACTTCCCTTACGATCACTGAAGTTAAGCAACATCGAGCCTGGTCAGTACCTTGTTTGTTTGTTAAACAACATATCGACTACTCATGAGTCATTTAATGCTGAAATTTAATTTTAGGGGAAGCTCGGGTATTTTTTCACACCAGTTTAGGGATTCCCTATTTGCCAATAGCTTGGACCCTAACAGGTGCTAACACCCCAGGACAAAGTGGACCTGGGAAGAACAACAGTAATTAAAAGGTGGTTCTACACTTTTCAAAACCTCCCGATCAGACGTCTCGCTGCCCGATGTAGTTTATCTCCATGCCCAGGACGACAGTACCTCGATAGGCGACCCCCTTATGAGTATAGCTGGCGGTGTAATAAATAATGGCTCAAAATTGTTAATCGGAGACTCGTGTTCCAATTTGAGTTGGGTTCATATACTGGAGAACTTAAGCAGATCAATTTTCATAGCACTACCTAAGAAGCCAGATGAAAAGAATTGTTAACTCTACCGAACAACCAGCTTAATGAGCTATATAACAAAACATCAGGCTTCTGATGAACAGAGCACGCAGCATAATTGACCCATAGATGGGACATTGTGGCTTAAAGATACCGAAATGAGGTATGAAATATTCATGCTCGGAATGCTACCTGAAAGATCAATAGAAATTCAGGTCCTATATCTATGCTTTATAGACTGCGCAAAGGCATTTGACAAACTAGGGCACAAAGACTTGATAGATACTCGACATTTTCGGAAAAGTCATTAAGATAATCAAGAATATCTTTTGGCAGCAAACCGCTTGCGTACGGATAGAAAGTGAATTCAACAGATATAAAACAGGTCATAAGACAATGATTCAACTTATACAAAATAAAACCCTTGCCAGGATTCGTCATTGGTTGCCACAATCTCAACAATGTTAGATATGCGGATGACACAGTGCTGATAGCAGGCACGGAAAGGAGAATGCAGGATCTCCTGCAGAAGGTAGCAACAGAAAGCGAGAAGAAAGGACTAAGCATGAACTTCAAGAAAACCGAATATATGGTCATCAGCACCCCCCCCCCCCCCGAAATGCCAACTACAGATCGGAGAAAATAACTAAAACAAGTAAATAAATTTAAACGCCTGGGGAGCATTAGTGGCAGGGGATGGAAATGGCCATGTTGAAATCCAAACGCCAAGTTAGCATTTCAAAAGCTAACCAGGGTACTGAAAGACAGGAAAACTTCATTGGAAACAAAGACAAGAGTGCTGGATTGCTAGGTGATATCTATCCTTATGTATGACAGTGAATGTTGGACGATCTTCTCAATGATGAAAAAGAGGCTGGAGGCAGCAGAAATGTCCTTCTACAAAAGGATGCTGAGGATATCAAGGACTGAGCACGTGACTAATGACGGTGTTGGAGAGGATAGAAACGCGGTGAAAACTCGTACTTAATATAAGGAAGAGACAGATGAGGTTCCTGGGACACGTAATGAGGAAGAAGGGCCTGGAGAATTTAATACTCACAGGACGGATAGAGAGAAAGGAAGATGGGAGAAAGCAGCGCGATAACCTACTTGATAGGGCTGAGCAAATGGATGGCAGAGCGGGATTTTGCAAAGATACCAAGAAGAAGAATGTTGAGAACGGCAAGAGACAGAGCAAAGCGGAAGGCCATGATTGCCTACGTCATGAAGGAACACGGCACAAGATAATTAATAAAGATTAATTAGTAAAACTTGTCTCACTAATATTTGTCTATTTCCGAGATGAGTTATTTACATCATTTACACTTTTTGAACTTCTCATATTTACGACGTTTCGGTTATTGTACTGTCCAACCTTCTTCAGGTAATTAGAATTTTTACCGAACCCTATTCTCAAGGACACATGGCTCAGTGGATAAAAACAAAAGTTAGAGAGTTGAGTTAAATAGAGATAACTAAAACATCTAGAAGTGGCATGATTCATGGAACGAGAACACTCTACCCCAGTAATGGAAATAAGGGCTTCGGTTCGAAATTCCAGTCACCAGGAGAAGGTTGAAGCGTGGAACGGCCGGAATGTCGTGAATTTGACAATAAAGATGACAACGTCTGACAATGTAAATAATTGTATCCTCTAATCATGAACAAATTCTTAAAATTTCAAAGCTTGATCTCCTACCCATAAGGCGAGCGGAGGTGACGAAATCCCAATCATTGTTCTGGAGAAATGTGCCCCCTGAACTCTCCTTTGTTCTCTTAAAATTCTACAACTACTGCCTCTCTGCTTCTTGCTTTCCTATCTGCTGAATTCCTCCTCTGGTTCCTGTATTTAAGAATGCTGGGAACTCTCAGACCCTTCTAATTATCGCTCTATCAGGCTCCTACAGATTGTTGGCAGTGGTAGAGGCTATTATCAATGCTAAAGTGGTTGAACATTTCTCACAGCCCACGACCTTTTCTCAGTAGGCTTACGGCCTATCACGTTGAATACACCGGTTCTCGCTCGATCACCGAAGTTAAGCAACGTTGAGCCTGGTCAGTACTTAGATGGGTGACCGCTTGGGAATACCAGGTGCTGTAAGCGTTTAGTGACGGATGTGCGTTGTGGTGCAGTGGATATCGGCTCGGATAGAGAAATCGGTGAGCCGTGTTCGAATTCAAGTTGAATACCCTGCATTCACTTAAGCACTGGTCCCCTTGGGGAAGGTATTAATCCGTCCCTTCCCTTCAGTTATGGGTTAAATAACAAGGACTTGGGGACCCTGCCCTTAAAAAAACAAACTCCAATGAATCTTGATACTCGAAAAGAAAAAAATATTACTAGACACAAAACTTATATAAAAACAATAAATTGTTGAAAGTAAAGGGTATTACCAGCAATAAATAAATAAAATTTATTTGCAATAAATGACCCGCCGAGGTTGATATGCCATGAAAACAAAACAACCAACCAACCAACCAACCAACCGATTAGCAGTATGGTTTCCACTTCACCAGGTCTACTGCTGATATGTTAACCATCATCACAAAGTATACATACCAGGCTCTCGATAAGAACGGCGAAGCTTTATCTGTTGCACTAGATATCGCCAAAGCATTTGACAGTCTGGCATGCTTGACTTCTGAGCAAGCTACAGAGCTATGGTATAATTGGATGCTTCTTTGACATAATCCAGTTTTTTTTTCCAAATTGCGGAATGACGGTAGTACTGAATGAGCATGCTTTCAGATACTATCATATGAACGGGGATGTCCCTCAAAGCTCTATTCTTGCAATTTTTCTGATCTTCATCAACGATCTCCCTGATGCGATCAGATCCCTAATAGGCATCTACACTGACGACAACACCAGCATTTACTCCTGCCTCAATAAAAAATTTGATAAAGCAAAATTCGCTACTGGTCTTGAAAAGGACCTCCAAACTGTGGTGGACTGGGGTAAGAAATGGTTCGTAAATTTTAATGCTTCCAAAATAAAGCTTCTATCTTTTAACCGCCATAGACAACCGCTCATACCCCTCCATCAAAATGGATCAAGCTAGTCTCCCTGAAAGTAAATGCGCCTTCTCGGCCTAAATCTATCAATCGATCTCACGTGGTATGTCTTCATTGAATCTATAGCTAAATCTGCTGCTAGAAAGATCGGTTCACTATGTAGGGCCAGGAAGTTTTTGACTGAATCCATCTTGCACTAATATAAATCTACCATCTGCCCGTGCTTTGAATACTATTGTTACATCTGGTCGGGCACCCCTGCTATTCATCTTGGGGTTCTTGACCCAATCCAACGGAGAATCTACAATGTAATCGATCCCGACCTGGTAGCCCAACTCCAGTCACTTTCTCACCAACGTAATGTGAATTCTGTCTCTTCTACAAATACTTTCACGGCTTCTGCTCTGATGAGCTTAGCTCTCCTGGTGCCCCCTTTACATGAATTTACTTGAGCTACTAGGTCCCACATTTTACAGTGAAAAACTTCTACTCCAACAGCTTCTTTTCTCACACTTCCGACCTGTGGAATTCCTTTCCGTATACTTGCTTCCCTGATAGCTACAATCTCCAAGAATTTAAATGCAATGTCAATTCCCATCTCTCATCTCTTTGACTCGCATCCTTTCCCTGAAAATCTTTGTATCATGTTCGTCTCCCTTTCCACTCTACTCTCATGCAGCTCTCTTCACACCAGTGTTCTCATCCTTCTCTTATCCATTCTCTGACACCTGCAACTTCTTTCTTATAACTCACCTCTTATGTAACGCCCTACGCTCCAGTGGCAGGTGTTGAACTTTTTGCAGACATATATACTGGGGAGACAGCCATGGGCTAACCCATTTTATAGTTCACCAATAGAAGACTTAACCAATCAGTTAAGTGCCATACGTGATATACGCGCTGAGCGATCATGTCTCGAAAGAAACATGACTGGGCAGAAGATTATCCCGCAGTAGGTTGCCATTGCTTTCTGCGGTAGACTGGTCCTGTTATTTAACCCTGGAAAGAATTGGAAAGAAACCCTGGAAAGAATTGACGGATTAATACCTTTCCTAAGGGTATTTGCGCGAAAGTGAATGCAATGAATTCAGCTGGAATTCGAACTCGGCTCCCCGATTTCTCGTTCCGAGCCGATATCCAATGCACTACAACAAAATATTCAATGCGACGTGTATAAAAGGCGGCCATATTTTTCCGAGTATTGCCGATCTAATCCGATTCAGTAACAATTAATCTTTGACGTTGTTTCATTGAACAGATTACGTGCTTCGCTGTATCAATAAACTATGGCGGACAATGTCAACAGCAGTACTGCCTTGCTTAGAGTGAAATGATTCTAATAAAAAAAAAAACTATCTAGGTACTGACCAGGCTTGACGTTGCTTAACTTTGATCGTAGGGTAACTAGTGTTTCAAATCGATGCGATTGTAAGCTCATTTAACCATAGAGAAGGGCACCTTGAGATGGTGTAATGGTTAGCAATCTGGTCTTGCTAAAACCACTGCAATTGAGTAGTGAGTTCGATCCTCACTGGGTGTCCTGTACTTTCGGCCTTGTGCCACATCTAAGCTGCGCTTAGTAAATCCTCATTTAACCATAAAGGCTGACAAGATGGAAATGCTAGCATGTGTGTCTAGTATAGAAAATATTTCATTTGCTCTGATCTAAGCGGCAAGTCTGAGGTCGCTAAAATAACTTGCACAGCTAATTCTGGAACCATTGCACTCAATTTGAAAATTGGGGTTTTACGTGAATTTTAAGATATTTTGTCTTATAATTTCTACCCAGCAGCATTAAGGTGTCATATACACTTTATATATTTTTTGTTTTTATTAATTATGATCCAACAAATCTTATTCATTGAGTATTCTTTTTTGTAATATTTTAAAATTTAAAGTATAGTTTTTACTAATTGATTACAGCAAAGGTTCCCAACCTTTTCGCTGCGATTACCCCAAAATGCAATTTCACTTTTATCGATTAACCTAATGAACAACTACCCGTAATATAGGAAAAGAAGTAATATTTTCATACATCAAAAGCAGACAAAGTTAATGGAAATTATTCACTACAATAGTACCAATCTATAATAATCAAAGGTATAGTAGCCGTAACCTAGACCTGATTCTTAATGTGAGTGTTGAGCTGGTATTGCCTGTGCCAGTTTATTTATTCTTGGCTTTGTGATTGAAAGGGCGATTCGGGCGTCGTTTGCCACGTTGAGCCTGCTACGTTTCTTGGTCTTCATTCTAAAGACAGTAGAAAAAGCTTGTTCTCATAGATAAGTGGTTGAAAATCTATAATAATCAGAGGTATAGTAGCTGTAAACTAGCCGTGATTCTTAATGTGAGTGTTGAGCTGGTATTGCCTGTGCCAGTTTATTTATTTATTGGCTTTGTGATTGAAAGGGCGATTCGGGCGTCGTTTGCCATGTTGAGTTGCGACGTTCCTTGGTCTTCATTCCAAGGACACAGTGTGAAAGTATAAGCTGATTGCCTCTTGCCAAACCAAACATTCATTACCCACAAAATATGGGCTCATTACCCCAATGGGGTAATTTACCCCGGGGGGTTGGGAAGCATGGGATTACAGTAACAAAAAAACTGCATATTTTGTTTGTGGTGATTAACAATTTGAATTCTGCTTTGAATATATTTTCCTTTCAAGGAATCTAAAAAAAAAAAATCAACATTATTTTGAAATAGTAAAATTTTAAAGTCAGTTTGTAAGGATAAATTAGGGTCTTTCTGATGTGCATTGTGGTGCAGTAGTTATCGGCTCGGAACAAGAAATCGGGGAGCCGAGTTCGAATTCCAATTGAATTCCTTACATTCACTTACGCACAAATACCCTTGGAAAAGGTATTAATCCGTCTCTTCCCCTAGTTATAGATTAAATAACAGGACAGATTGGGTTTTGTAGCCTTGGTTAGCAACCAGTCTATCGCAGCAAGTAGTGGTAACCTACTACGGGATAATCTTCTGCCCAGTCGAGACATGATCGCCCAAGCGTGTATCACGTATGGCACTTAACTGACTGACTGAATATAATAGTTGGAAACGTAATTAAATCTTCTACTGGGCATAAAGTAGGGGATCTGTTTTCTATTATCATGAAGTAATAAACTGATCCCCCACTAATTATACTTAATAAAAAAAATGTAATATAAGCTATATTTTCTCCTTCCAGCTATGGGTAAAATAATAGGATAGGTTGGGTTCTATAGCCTTGGCTGACAACCAACCTACCGTAGAAAGTAATGGCAACCTACTGCGGGATAATTTTCTACCCAGTATGTCTCTTTCGAGACATGATCGCCCAAAGTATGTATCACGTATGGCACTTAACTGACTGACTGTACAAAATAAGATCTTTCAGACGACCTTTAAAACTAAATGCTCAAAATTGGTAAAAGCCATGAATCTAAAATCTGGTGCTATTACTGACCACATTAAACCCCAGCGTTCACGTCGAGTTCAATGCTGATTTTCAAAAAGCAAAAAATCAACCCGCCCTACTGTATAATATATTTATATCTCAATAATTGTTTTTCTCTTTCTTTCAGAACGGAAGATTCCCTCCGGCATCATTGGATTACCCAAAGGGATGGACTCTACTATGTTGATAAACAGCCTTACCCCTATTTAGACTCTATCATTCTCTACCACAAGAAACACAAGTTAAGGGGAATTAAATTAACGCAACAGGTAATATTTAATTTCGGTCAATCAGTTAAGTGTCACACGTAATATACGCTTGATGATCATTTCTCTCCACAACTTCCTCATACAATTGTTGACTGTTTTAGTTGGGGCAATACGTGACAGATGTTTGGACGATCATATCTTTTTATCTATGACTAACAATGTAAGTTTTTCCCGCAGTAATTTGCTATTTCTTTTTGCGGTATACTGGTTGCCAACCAAGGCTACAGAACCCAGTCTGTCTTGCGATTCAACCCATAGCTGGAGGGAGAAGATATGGAATCCGAATTTGGCTCTCATATTTCTCATTCTGAGCCGATTTTCGCTTTTCGCTTTGTGTCCCGGTGGAATAATGAACAACACAGTGCTGAGTCCCTCCAACTTTATTCACCCGACAACTATCACCTTTAAGTTTGTTAAATGACTCACAATTTGATTATTTACACCAGCGTTTCTTAACTGATGTTCTCTTTAAAGCCTAGAGTTCCCCGCAATAGGGTCCCCAGGGGTTCAAAGCGAAACACTGATAAATAGGCTAATGCATTTTTTAGTTACTTTTTGTTAAACTTTATATTCGCAATTTTTCAAACATTTATCGGCACTGGCGCCATTATATATCTTTTGTCAAACTGCTTTCTGTTCGTACGTGCTTATAGTTCATAGTATGGTAGTCACGTGTTAGAAGCTTTCTTGCTGAGGTTACAGTGTAAACATGGCCGCTCCGCTAGCCGTGTGCACAAAGTAAGAACAAAAAGCAGTGATTCGATTCCTTTGATCGAAAAGTGTGTCCTGTGCTGACGTTCACCGGAGGCTTCTCGCACAATACGGCGACAGTGAACTATCCGCATAGAAGTATGTATTAATAAAAAATTATAAAATATCCTAAGCAAAATTTACTCTTAAAATTAAGAAAATAATTTAGAAGCAAATATCGTCATAAATTCAATTTTTAAAAATTTTAAATTTAGATATAAACCCCCTAAATATTAACCCAAATTTCTAAATTTCTATTTCCTTCTCATTAACAGTATAATTATATCATACGTTAACCTCTCTTTAACCTATACTCCTTCTAGTCTAATCATTTGATGTTGGTGACGTCATAGATTTTTTTTAATTTTTAATTTAATAAATCTGAAACTTAATTCCCATAAAATAATTTTATTTCCTACACTTCAGAATATTTAGAATAATAATTTCCTTTTTCTATGCCTTTTTTTCTAGTTCAAGTTTTTTTTTTTTCATTCCGGTTCTATATCTTTTATTTTGACCCAAGTGAGGATTAACTTATTTGCTTTAGTATTAATGCAGCCTTAGTCCTAAATTTCATTTAAGTTCCTATTAATTTGAATTGATTTAAATTACTTCAGTTAGTGGTTGTTATCCCTTATCAGCAATATAGCATGAGATTATATATATATATATATATATATATATATAGCATGAAATTATATATATATGTAATCTCATGCTATATATATATATAATCTCATGCTATATATATATATATATATATATATAATCTCATGCTATATATATATATATATATATATATATAATATCTCATCTCATGCTATATATATAATATCTCATCTCATGCTATATATATATAATTAATTTCTTTCTTTTTCGTTCAGTTTTATCTTTGTTTATATCCAAAATATTATTTAAGTATTTGGGTTTATTTCTGATTTAATTTCCTATAATTAATCTAAATTTAAAATACCAAAAAATAGAATTTTTTTTCTCATTAGCTCTATAATTTATTTTTATTATAGATTGAATTCTCATTCTTTTGTCTCTTTTTATTCCTGAGGTAAAATTTTAACGTAAATTATTTTTATATCAGCATAATTCGAGCCACTTTTTTGTTTCATCAGCCGTCTAAGACGCTTTTTCTATTCCCATTTTCTTTTCCTTTTCTCCTTTCTCTCTCTCTCCCTCCATTACTCTCTCTCTCCTTCCCTCCTCTCTCTCTTTCCTTCCCTCCATTACTCTCTCTTTCCTTCCTCCATTACTCTCTCTTTCCTTCCCTCCATTACTCTCTCTTTCCTTCCCTCCATTACTCTTTTACCTCTCTCTCCCTCTCCCTCTCCTCTATTAGTAATATACTCTTGAAATTTTTTTTCGATATTCTACAAATCCATGGGTAATAGATATAAAAAAAAACCTCAGATTGTTTACATTTAATGACTTAAAAATCAGTCTGTCCACAACAAAGTTTAATCACATCTACAGGTGTGATCAAAAGTCTAGACCTGGCAGCTTGCTTCCTAAAAGAAATCGGTTTAGCTAAAAAATCAAAATGTAGAAGATGTAACTAAAATAAGAATTAAAAGAAATGGCGTAGCTATAAACACTAATATAAAATTTAACACCACCGAAAAATGATAGGTTATATCATCTCAAAAATAGAAATTTACATTTCCAGATTTTTACGATATCAGAACTGCCAAAGATTTGGCCACCATAAAGACAGATGTACTAGAATTTCGGTCTGTCCAAAATGCAGAAGCACAGATCAAAGAACTGAGTGCAAATCTTCCACAAAAAGAGTAAATTGAAATGAGAATCACCGCGCGTTCTAACATTTATGTAAAAGCTGGACAGAAAGAAAAATAATTTAGATTAATCGATAGGAGAAAAACTAATCCAGAAAAGTTGCTGAAAATACCAGACAAAATATTACGATAAATTATGCAAATGAAATTAAAACAAAAAAAAAACGCATTGATGTGAAATATTTCTGTAAATTAATAACATTAATAAAAGAAATTAATTTAAATAACGAAACCTGATAGCAACAGGGAAAAATTCATTGAAAAATTAATGATTTTTAAGTTTTTAATTTATATCAAATTTAAATTAACACAAAAACTTTGAATTAAAAACAAAAATCGTTTTTAATCGGTGTCAGCCGCAGGCAAAGCAGTGAAGACTAAGACACAAGGGGTAACGGGGCCTAGAAAGATTAGGAACATAAATTTTAATAAGCAAGTGATTGTTGTATCTCAGTGACTACGAATACCCGTGTGACGTAGATTGTATAAACTGCAAACCAATGTTAATAATCGGCTTCAAATATAAGGACGGGTTATATATATATATATATATATATTATTAAATTTGTTTTGTATTTAAAATTTATTTAATTTACATTGCGACACGGAAATTTCTATGTTTCCGGATTTTACCTCGTCATCAGATATCTAATATGACTATTAATACAAATATAAAAAAAGTAGGTTTCCTCGATGTGACTTTAGATTTAGTAAATAGTATATACCAACCAACTGACTGACTGAATATAATAGTTTGAAACAATTCAAGCGTCTACTGGGCATAAATTGGGGGATCAGTTTTTCTATTGCTATAAAGTAATAAACTGATCCCCAACTAATTATACTTAATATAATAATGTAATATAATCTATCTCTTCTCCTTCCAGTTATGGGTTAAATAATAGGATTGGGTTCTATAGCCTTGGCTGGCAGCCAGTCTATCGCATCAGGTAGTGGCAACCTGTTGCGGGATAATTAAATACCTGAGGTTTATTGTCTGCTTCATCTGTGGCATTTATATGCAACGACTGGGTGTATCAATAGTTCCGAAAAGTGTGGATGGTTCATCTGCACAGGCCTTCACCACTTTAATCAAGTCAATTCTGTTGGTCTTTTGGCGGTTTGCCTTGGTTTTCATAACTGAAGCAGTTGAGGTGTCAGATCCTCATATGTCAAATCCGACGGGAGAATCCATTATTATATATATATATATATATATATATATATATATGAGAGAGAGAGAGATAACTACTCTTGTCGAAAAACCTTCCACGAATCTCCGAAGAAGGGAAAAAATGGTTTTAAAAAAAGAAAGAGCTAAGTACATGAACATCAGTCAAAAGAGCTCAGACCGAGTCAGTACGTGGCCCAAAGAAAAAACCCCGACACGAGCAATCAATTAACAAAAAAAAAACGCTCAATACTTAGGTAGAGCGGAATAAACAAAGAATGCCTATCGAGCCAGACAACCTACCTAGGTTTCACCTAAAAGGATCGTCAGGGAAACCTAGGTAGGTTGTCTGGCTCTCTAGCTATTCTTTATATATATATATATATATATATATATATATATATATATAATTTTCGCTTAGTTTATTCTTTGCAAACAATGCAACGGTTGTGTGTAAAGTGGTCAGAGGGACACACACACACACATACGAGGGAGTGACGGCTGAAGTTGTCTTTCCTTGAGTTCTTTTCGCGTCCTGAGCTTGTCTGCTCTGTCCTCTGTCTCTCTCGAGCCGGGAAAACACGGTTTTATAAACTCACGTTCTGTCGAGCTTTACCCAATTACGTCATTCCTGGGCAGGCCTAATTCCCAATTGTTGTCTTTGGCCGGTTGCATTTTGACGTGAACACGTTATTATTTATTCAATTGTTCAAATGTTTTCCAACTTTGACACGCTGACGAAAATGCGTGTTTATCTTCTTGTTTCTGATAATCAAAACATATTTCTCGTCCGTTCTAAAATATAATTCATTGTTTTATAATCCGAAATAATTTAATGTAAATTATATTCACTTCTGACCTAATAATTTAATTAAACTATTTTTATTGTTTATATTTCGTGTCCTTGAAAACCGGCGTTGTTTCCACAATACTCTGTTTATTTTTGTTTTTGCATTCCAACTTCAACTGAAATCATCGCGTATTCCATTTTCGCCTTCGACAGGAATAAATTCTTTCAAATTCAGTTATATTTTATTGGTCCCCAGAATATATAACATGAGATCTCGATGCCAGTTTAAGTGTTACCGCTTAAATTCAAAAAGTTTCGGTACCAAAGCCAAGAGCCCAGCCAAACAATTACTATAAATGTAGTTATTTAAAAAAAAGACAGAAGCAACGTTACGGTGGTTGATAACTGAAGTTGAATCCTCGTTGGATTTTATTTTGAAAATCGAGGTAAATAGCAAGGGCACCGGACTTTATGTGGCAGCAATATTCCAAGTATGTAGAACCACATTTCTCTCTGTAGAACCACATTCATTTCAGTTACTTCGTTTTTCCTCCATCTTCGAAGAATTCATATTGAAGAACTGACATCACATAGCAATTCAGTGCTCTCCTTTTTGTTTCTAGTGAAATTGTCCTGTTTCTTAATACTTTACTCAACTTCTGGAATGCTTTTTTCGCCATGCCAATTCGCCTTTGAAAGGGCTGAAAACCTGATTTTGATCAGACCCGATAGGATATCGGGGTATCGATTTCCAATATCGGAGACAAATAAGTCATCCAAGAATAAACTAACAGTGGGGGGAGGATCGAAAAAAATAAGTAGCCCATGACCTGACCGGAAGCCTAAAGAATATTTGTGTGAACTTAGGTGAGAATCAGATGAAAATTGTGGATTTGTATAAAGGACACACACACACACACACACACACACACACAAACATTTTGCCTTTTATATATATATATATATAATTTTTTTTATTCTTTCAGGCTCCACTAAGCGCCAGAGTTGTCAAGTCTTTCGCATCCAGATTCGCTGCCAACAACGGTAATTTGCCAACAAGCAAAGATGTCCAAGATAAAAACATCAAACTTGAAGAAGCATTATCCCGGTTATAGAACATGCGACCAATGCTCCCAAGATTTCTTCTCGCATCGTTGTCTTCTTCTTTGAAACTTTAAAAGCTTTTCGAAGCTTTCATTAAACATATTGGAAATTAAAGTCCAAACCATATGTATACAATGTTTGGTCGACAGTTTAATTTTATTTTCAGTCAACCATTCTTCATTAAGAAACGATTCGATTTACCAATTTCTCGCTCTTTGAACTTTAGATCACCGACACTTTCTGCTTAATCGTTAGGCTTATATATTTGTTAAATTTAATTTAGACATTTTCCCGATTTTTTAAAAATTTAATTTGGAATGACTTCTATAAAAATTTATCTAAGAAAGAAGCAAGCAAAACACGAATCACTTGTGTTCGCTGACATCAGGTCTTATTTATTTATAGTGTTTACGTTAGGTTTTTTGGGGTTTTTTGTTTGTTTGTTTTTTTTTTGTTTGTTTGTTTTTTTTGTTTTTTTATTTGGTTTTTTTTTCGTGTGTCTAAGACAAAGAGCAAATGAGTCACGTTATTTCGAATCGTTGAGCCTCTCATAAAACCCAACTTCAGATTCGTTTACAAAAAGACCATCATTGAAACTAAGAAACTATCGTTGGTTTGGTTTATAATGGATATTGGTCAACATTTAATACCTTGAATGTTGATTATTTTCATTTTATCCCCAGTTGGAAAAAAAAATCTCTAAGTATACGTAATCTCCTAATCTCTTAATCAGCGGATTAATCTCCTGATGTCGGACAACAGGAACAAATAGCGTTCGAAATAAAGACAAACCGGAAATGAACGAATGACAATTTATAATCTGCTAATGGGGAACCAACTGAAAGGGAATTTTCTTTATCACATTTTTTTCCTTTGAAATGAAGGAAAAAGACAAAAATACCTTTTTCTTGTTATTGTTGCTCCCATTAAGTCGTTATTTTATTTTAATTTTTTTTTTTTTTTTTTTTTTATTCTAAATACAACTGTTTTCATTTTTTCTGTCTCCTCTGTTTCCGACCGCAAAAGTGGCAATTTTAATTTATGACATCAGTTTAATTTCCTGTGTCTTCCACAGAGGGCAAACATGTCCGTTGTTTAACTTTTGAAATCATTTGGCTGGAGAGTAGTCTTTAATCTTTTAATGGTCACTAAATTTAACTCTATTCTTCCGTCCATTTGTCTATAAAAAAAAAACAAATTAAGAAAAGATAAGGTTTTAGCTGCAGAAATTTAACAATGTATTTATGCAAATAAAGTTATTTTTTCTTTTCTCTCACTTTATAGCTAAACGTTTTATAAGATATTTTTGAATATATTGATGTTCAATCTTTAATGAGATATTCTTTAAGCTTATCTTGTCTTAAGTTGATGGTGGGACTGATTTTTTTTTTTTTTTTTTTTTTTTCTTTTGAACTTTTAAAATAATTGTACAATGTTTCTATTTTCTTTAAATTAACGGAGTAAAAACTAAATTAATATTGTTGTGAGCGATAGAATTTCTCAAAATATTTTCACTTTACCGTAAAAAAAAGACTTCTTTTTCCAGACTACCACACGTCCATGGCGCTTATTTCTCTCGCATTCATTCTAAAATAAAAGTAACATTTTAAGATCAGATTATTAAAATATTTGAATAATAAATAAAAACTTTAACATTTAATTCTGGAATTGTTTACTTGTTATTCTTATACCATCATTTTAACACAGTCTGATGGTTTTCCAGAACTCTCCGCAGTATCTCTCTTATTATTTATCCATCAGCTATATGAGTGGTTTTGATGCTTCCTCGGATTTCCAAAATTTCTTGTTATTTTCCAAGGTTCTCAGCACTTCGTGACTGATCAGTGGGTTAACTGTCATACGTGATATACGCTTGGCCGATTCATGACTGATTAGGCAGAAGATTTTCCCGTAATAGATGGCTGTTTCTTTCTGCCTTAGACTGCTTACCCACCAAGGCTATGAGAACCATTAAATCCTGCTATTCAATTCGTTGATGCTGTGAGGGAACGCTTCATAACTCCCTCCCAAGGATATTGTAAGTGGATGTAACGAGCCCGACTGAAATTCGAACGCGGCTCTCGATTTCTCATTCCGAATCGTTATCCATTGCACCAACCGCACATTCCATGGATGACACACCTTACGTAATTTTCCTATTTTGAACAAGGTTCAGTTATTTTCTAACTTTAACTCTTTTTCAGATTCATTGCACGATCTCTAACTACGCTATCTGTCGAATCTTTTTTTGTTTGTTTTTTACTTTTTTACGATGATATTTATCTAATATTTTATCTAACATAAGGCTTGAGAACCACTCAAGGCAGAGTACAATCGAAACGGTAATAATGAACGAGATATGTGGTAGTAAGCAATAATTGTGGAGAAGGGTATATAACGATTGCCTCTTGTCCTGAAGTGTTCGGAGAAGCAGCCATCGTTTTTTGTCAACAGTGGCGAGCATGAATTTCAACATACCGCCAAACCCATCTTCGGCCTGAGTTTCGGATTTCTACCTTATTTAGTGATTAAAAACGATAATCAGATCCTAATGTTGTTCGAAAACTTGTAACGACCGTTGCACGTTTCTGCTTATGTTCTCGCTTAATACAAGACATGAGAGCCAACCAAGGTAAAGCATTATTGTTGAAATGTTAATGAAGTGTAATATGACTGAAAATGGTTGTATATGGTATAAATTATGAAGATCGGTAACGGCTCACCCTTGTCGTAAGGAGGTAAACATTGGTGTCCAGCGAAGCATTTACGAGAGCTTGCTCAACAAAGTATCGGTTCCTGGGGATGGGAATAAGGGACCAGCTGCAATGGTCAGGACTGGTCGAAGCAAGGAATGTAATTCGTTAAAACACTAAACATATTTATCCGTGGACATTGGAAACGTTCCTCAAAGAATAAAGTAGAATAAGTTGTTAATTTCATCCAAAAGGATTTAGACATGAAAAATATTAAAACGAACAGCAAAACTTCATTGAATTTCAATTATATTCGTTCATTCTTTCATTGCCAAATAATTTTTTATTTTAACTGTTATAAGGTGGTACCCTATATTACCTTTTCATTTGACTGTCTTCTCGTCATGACTTCAGTACGAGATAAATATATGACGGAAAAAGGGTGGCCTATACTAAATTTCACAAAGCGAGCATTATTTATGCTTGTAGAACACCAGTGAGAGGAGAGTGGCATTCACCTGAGATTGAGTTTATTTCTAAGAGGTTGTTATTCGCTTCAGTATTTCGTAAGAGGGGGGGGTAATTTGTTTGTTTGTTTTTTTCTTTCTTTCTCTCTCTCTCATATTCCTGTAATTGTGATCATTTTCCTGTTTACCGATGAAAGCTTGAAAATAAACTGTTTAAATATTTTTCATAAACCATTATCAGTTTCTTTTTGTTTTATTATCGCTCAAATATATTATTCCTAAATTTGACAGATTTTTATTGTCATGTGTTTGTTTTGGTTGTGTTATTTTTTTTTTTTTCAGGAGAGTTTTATAATTTGCTTGAAGCATTGTGTATATTAGGTTTATGGGTAGGCTTTGAAGGCTATCGCAATACGCGTTGACCGATATCAGAATTTGGCGTTTTCGCATTTCTGTTAAAGTGATAGTGGGCGCTGTTTTACGATCTGATGTTGGATCTGTCTGCTTTAATTGGAGGCGTGTTTATTGCTATATATATTTTTCGCATCTCTGTTAAAGGCATATCCCATACTCCAAACGCTAACATTAAACCAGTAACAGCATAAAATAAAACATACTATACACCGGAATACATACACATAAGTATACACACACACACATATATATACGCACGCATGATACCGGGGAAAGGTGTGTATATATAATGGATACAGAAGTATAGGGGGGGAAAAATAGATGTATCCACACACATACACCCTAAACGCAGATAACATGCACACATGAACGAATACCGGATATCAATTTTTATATATATATATATATATATATATATATTTATTATTTTTATTATCTATCCGAATAAACACGCCTCCAATTAAAGCAGCCAAATCTAACATCAAATCGTAAAACGGCGCCCACTATCACTTTAAGAGAGATGCCAAATACTGATATCGGTCAACGCACACACATAAACCACACACTATAATTAAGTAAGTACCAGCGAAAGATGCCCATTCGATGAAAGGCGAGGACATGAAATTAAGCTCTCTGATCATTTTGAAGATGAGACTATGATCTTGAAATATTAATAAATAAAAAATAGGTAATACGCAACATCTTTATTGCTTTCCTTTATTTTTCTAAACGTATTGTGATAGCCTTCAAATACCTACTCATACATTTTTTTACATTTTATAATATATTATTTCTGTGTGAATTTATGAGGATTTGTTGAATTTTTGAGGTGGCAGTTGGTCATATGCTACTTAACTGAATTATTAGTGAATAAATGACAAGTTAATCGGCGTGATAATACTGTAAGAGTGTAACCAATGTATGTTAAGCTTGAATTATTAATAGAGAGGCATTCTTCAAGTGGGTCGGCGAATTCATAAACACTTAGAACGAAGAATCTCACAAAATCTGTCACACAGATAGAAAATAGCTATCATAAACATATTCTCGACATGTACAATATCAAAAAACAAACAATAATTTTCTCAACTTAGTCTGTTAGTTAAGTCTTGATGATAGTGATGATAAGCGCTTGGGCGATCATGTCTCGAAAGAGATATGACTGACTGGGCAGAAGACCACTCCTTCTATTACCCGATTTTTTCGATTATCAATTTTCGATATTTATCGGGGGTACCTCGACACAAAACCTAGCTAAGAACACTCACAGACGCTTATAGTACAACTGTGTACATTTTCAAGCAAAATCGGTTCAGCCGTTTCGGAGTCTATAGGTAGTGAACACACACACACACACACACACACACACAGAGACAAAGTTCCATTTATAAATAAGTTTAGATAACGTTTTCCATTGTAAACTCTCGTAACGATTCGGTTATTCGTTAACTAGAATCAAAACAAGATTTTTACCAAAATTTCGAAGGGATTAATTTTTTTTTTTAAGTAATTAAAAATACTTTGATCTTTCCTCTTAATAATAATATAAACATTTTGTTGGGAAAAGTTCGTTTTTATTAATTTGGGGGTATTTTTTGTTCATACTATGCTGTTTTTTCAACGATTTAGTGGGGGTGCCTAATTACATAAAATAAAATAAAAAGTAAAAATATTGCAAAAATTAAAAACAACACAAATGTTTAACAAATTTAAGAACAGACGTGGTTGATACTGACTTGGCAGACCGGCTGCAGCCGCTCTCACACCGGCGTGATGTGGCTTCCCTGTGCCTCTTCTACAAGTACTTTCATGGCTTCTGCTCCGATGAGCTTAGATCACTGGTGCCGCCTAAGCACGAATTTACACGAGATACTAGATTAGCAACTAGGTCCCACCCTTTTACAGTTAAACAAATAAGATGTAACCGTAAATTCTACTCCAACAGCTTCTTTTCTCGCGCTTCCCGCCTGTGGAACTCCCTTCCACAAGTCTGCTTTCCCGACAGTTACAATCTCCAGGTGTTTAAATGTAGGGTCAATAGACACCTCCTATCACACTAACTCCCAACTATTCTCACAACACTCTCATCTACCCAACCCTCATTCTCGGTATCCTCACCCGCCTATCACCCACCCTCTGTTATTTCCTATATTTAATCAGCCTTTCGCCACTCTACGTAGCCCCCTGCACAGTAGTGGCAGTGACATGCCTTGCTCGGGGTGAAACGCTTATTAAAAAAAAAAAAGACATACAAAATACACTTCATAAAAAGAACACTACACCAACTGACGCGTGAAATCACAATACTTTAAAAAATCTACATTACACGCGAAGACGAGATATTTGAAAAAAGATGAAAGTGACATAGCATCAAATATAGATCATTAAATAAAAGCTTATGAAAGCTGAAACGATGAATAATTTATGTTTAAATATTCGCCAGGAACCAGAAAAAATGCTTCAAAATACAGAAAAAATTAAATATAAAAAATACCTATTTAACAAAGAATTCTCGTTGGTTTTTAACTAAACTTGAATAAATAGAAAAATTGGTTGTTGTTAGTTGTCTTTATTTAGCTGCATATAAACTTCTATAGGAAAATCTAAATATTTTGTATGCCACTTTTTTTGAAATTTCATAAATAATAACGGCTTATAAGTCTTACTAATTAACCCATAGCTGGTGGCAGAAAAGGTGAATCAATACTTTTCCGGCATTTCGTTTTCACCGGGTTCTTTTCCTTTCATTGTTGTTGTATACAGCATATTTTTTATCGACTGTTTTCCAGGAGTATTTGCGTGCGTAAGTTAATCTAACGAACCCAACAGGAATTGGAACTCGGGTCTCCGATTAACGATTCTGAGCTATTATCCATTATACCACCAACTCATCAAATGCACCTACATTCCGAAACGATCTCTCATCTAGTTATCTCTTTCTAACCATGTATGTTCACCACTGCTGTAGCCCAGTATTGAACTCACAACTCTTTGGGTCAAGTTTTAAGGACACAAAAGAGGCACTGCTATTACGCAACAAATGGAGTTCATATACTTCAGTGATAATAAAAAAAGGTTCGATTCGAAATTCCTAGCACCTGAAGAATGCCGGAGTGTACAACGGCCGAAACGTCGTAGAAATGGCAACAAAGAAATTGAATTCTTGAAAAATAAGATTAGACGACTGATTTTCTTGGGTTGCAAGAAAATAATGTCAATTTTATTTAAATGAATTTCAAAGAGAGTATTTATACATAAATTTATTCAACAATATATGTCATTTCTAGATGGGCAATTTGTGTCCTTGGTCCTAGTGTACGCGCTCGGGTTTCCAAACCAATGTCGCTCCAGCTGTCGAACTGAAACAAATTGAATTAATATTTATTTTGACATCCGCACTTAATGAATCATTTTGTTTTTCTTTTTAACATTTTTTAAAAATTCCTTGTTGCTTACTCGCTCAGTCCATGGAAATCTCAGTATCCTTCTGTAGAACCACATTTCTTTTCTTCCTCCTTGGGAAAATTGTCCAACAATCATTGTCAAATATATGGCAATGCCTGTTGAACGATTTCCAGGAACTTTAAAGAAAAAAAGAAGTATGAATCTTTCTGTGATATTCAAATTCTAATTCTTCTTTTATATGCCGTGTCCCTTCAGAACGTAGGCGATCATGGCCCTCCACATCTTTCTGTCCTTTATTGCTCTTAATATATTTTGTCCTGTTATTTCTACCAAACTCTGCTCAGCTATCTATTTGTTTAAGCACATTAAGTATGTCACGAGCTATTTCCCTTGTATCTCTTTCCCTCTATCCACCCTGTGAGTATCAAATTCTCCAAGACTTCCTTCCTCATTACGTGTCCCAGAAACTCCAACTGTCTCTTCCTGTGTTAAGTATAAGTTTCCTTTTCGTTTTTATTCTCTCCAAAACTTCGTCGTTGATCATATGTTCGGTCCATGGTATCCCCATCATCCTTCTGTAGAACCATATTTCTGTTATTTCGAGTTTTTCCTTCTTTAATGAGATTGTCTAGCATTCGCTGTCATATAAGAGAACAGATATCACGTAACAGTACAGTACTCTTTTCTTTGTTCCCAACGAAGTTTTCCTGTCTCTTAATACTCTGCTTAGCTTTTGAAATACTTCTTTGGCCATTCCAATACGCCTTCTGATCTCATTGTTGCACTTTCCGTCTTCTGTTAGAACATTTTCCAGTTATCTAAGTTTCTGTACCTGCTTTGATTTTAGTATCCCTAGATTTTAGTTGGCATTTTGGGCTCCTCTTTTGCTGATGACCATGCATTCAGTTTCTATGTAGTTTGTGTTTAGTCCTTTCTTCTCGTTTTCCTTTGCTACTTTCTGTATTAAAAAAAAATAAATGTATCATTTTATATTTTAGGACATCACTTGGTATGGGCGTATTTTTATATTTTTTGTATCACAATTCTAAATCTATGATATATGAACTTTCCGACCCTTTCTTAACGAAGATCTAGGGGGCACCAGTGATTTAAGTTCGTCATAGCAGAAGGCATGAAAGTATTTATAGAAGAGGCACAGGGAAGCCACGTCACGCCGGTGAGAGAGTGACTGCAGGCGGTCAGCCAAGTCGGTATCAATCGCATTACAGATTCTTCGCTGTATTTTGTCAAGAACCCCGAGGAGAATAGCAGGGACACCCGACCAGATGTGGCAGCAGTACTCAATACAGGGCGGATGGTGGATTTATATAAGTGCAGGATAGATTCAGACGGAAAGAATTTCCGGGCCCTGCACAGAGAGCCGACTTTCATAGCAGCGGATTTAGCAATGGATTCGACGTAGTCATTCCACTTGAGGTCCGCTGAGAGAGTCAGGCCAAGCAGGCGTAGTGTTTTACTCTCTGGGAGGCAAGCCTGTTCCATGCTAATGGAAGGTAGGTGCGGTTGTCTGTGGTGGTTAATTGACAGCAGATGTGCCCTGTCCTTTCAGGACGTAGACGATCATGGCCTTCCATATCTCTCTATCCCTGGTGGCTCTTTGCACGCTTTCTCCTGTAACGTCTCGCAGCCCCCGTTCTGTCATCCACCTTCTCAGGCCCTTCAAATATGTTATCCGCTGTTTTCCTCTGTCTCTTTTTCCTTATATCTGGCCTGTCAGTATCAGATTCTCCAAGCCACCCTTCCTCATTACATGCTCCAGGAACTTCAGATGTCTCTTCCTGATGCTCAATATTAATTTCCTTTTCGTTTCCATTCTTTCCAACACCTCGTCATTGCTCACATGCTCGGTCCACGATATCCGCACATCCTTCTGTAGAACCACATTTCAGCTGCTTCAAGTTTTCCCTTCATCTCTGTTGATATTGTCCAACATTCACTGCCATATTAGTTAATGTAATTATAGTTGTTGAGTTATCGTCCTTGAAATTTTGACTATTGAAGCGGCTAGAGGGCGTGCAATTGGTTGGAGATTCGTAGTATGCGCGTTTGATGTAGAGAAAGCAGAAGCCGGTGTCGGTGAACAATTAAACAAAAAAAAAATTATTGTTAACAAAGATAGCAACATTCTTAAAGAAATAGAAACATTATATAAAGCTGTAAACATACCGTATGCACCATTCTGGCCATAAATTTAATAATCCTTACAACTCCTTGTGTTCCACTGATTTTCCTTCAAACGAACTTCCTTGCTGTTTGCTTTTATATAACTCCTAATAAAAAGAAATTGACTGTTTCCTTTCGGTTAGTCAAACTGACTGTATGATTGGAAGTGGAGGCCAATCCCTATTTAATAATTTTTCCTTATTCTAATATTTCAAGATAAATTAATTTTTACGATGGAAGAGGCTCTGAACAGTCTAAAAATAAGACAAAAAAATGCTGACCAAGCGTCCTAATGTCATGCTGACAACAGAAGAGGAGGTTAGTAGTTTACTCATATCAAAATCTGACCGCCTTCAAACGGAATACATGGGAGCACCCGGAGAACGAGGGTAACTGTGCATGTAATGTTCCAGACGTCTCTACTGTGGATCGGCTGGGCACCTATTTTTCAAAATTTGGAAATGTTGGAAATGTCTCCCCGATAAAAAGCAAGGAGGACTTTGCCACCAGTTATTTTTGTCTGGCAAGTGACAATGGACTGAAAATGTTTTTTGAACTTCCTCGATACACTGGCGTGTCGCAAGATGTTGGTAATTGTAGAAACCCGGCGCCCCCACTGCTGAGCCTTCAGCGTCACGGGGCTCTTGTTTAACAACACTGAGGACCGGCTGGGCACCTATTTTTCAAAAACCACTTGACTCTAGTTCTTTCTACATCACCAGTACATCTTTTCCTTTCTCTCTACCTTTCCAACTGTCATCACACCTGTATTCCCATCATTCTCTTGCTCCTTTCTAACTGGTTCGTCTTTCTCTTTACTCTGCTCCTATCTAATCTTTTACTCTTATGTAGCCCCCTGCGCAGCAGTGGCGTTACCGCTTTGCATGGAGTGAAAAGATTTTTTTTTTAAATTTGGAATTGTCGGAAATGTCTCCCCAATAATAAGCAACATGGACATTGCCACCGGGAATTTTGTCTTGACCATGATGCTGAGCCTTTGGCGTCGCGGAACTCTTGTCTAAGGCGTCTCCCGGGAAAAACCCGGTGTCGCAACCTAAACCGACACTCCCACCAACAACGGAAGCCGGGAGGTCAGAAGGCGGGAAAGACACCGGAGGTTCTCGGTGACTAAAAGGCAGTAGTGAGGAACATGAGAACAATTGCCATGAAAGTATTTATTGAAAAGGCAGACGGAAACTACGATACAATGGTGGGGAGTAGACTGAACGCTTTTATTTGGTGGTAATTTTCAACAGTCAGCCATTATTTGCGATAACCCATCAATAAATTCATAATACTATACAGAAAGATTAGTATTTCGTATCAGTTAAATACTCTTTTTATAAAATGTTCCTATTTTCATAGTCCTGAGTGCGAGATACAAATTGAAGTCACCAGAATCTAGCAAATAAAGAATTTTACCAATTTGGGAAAGGATTTAAAAGATGGTGGTCAGTATGACAGAGGACACTGAGCATGCGTTAGAATTACAAAATCTCCTTTCTCAAAGCTAAACTTATTATGTAGATCTTTGTCAAAGTAAAGAATTGAATACTTACTGGGTACCATATTTGGGGTGTGCGTTGTGGTACAGTGGATATTGGCTCGGAACGAGAAATCGGGGTACCGAGTTCGAATTCCAGTTGAATTCATTGCATTCACTTACGCGCAAATACCCTTGAGAAAGGTATTAATCCGGCTCCTCCTTCCAGTTATGGGTTAAATAACAGGACAGATTGGGTTCTATAGCCTTGGCTGGTAACTAGTCTACCACAGAAAGCAATGGCAACCTACTGCGGGAAAATCTTCTGCCCAGTCAGTTATGTCTCTTTCGAGACATGATCGCCCAAGCGTGTATCACGTATGACACTTAACTGACTGACCATATTTACAAAACGACGGGTCAACTTCATATTCACTATTAAAACCATTTTGACGTTTCGCCAGCTATTCCTTATTTACAACAGGGAAATCGCTTAAAATATTACACTACCGGCCATAATTATTAGGCAATTAAAAAAAATGGTGTTTTTATACTATTTTCTAGTATTCATTGCCAAACGAATAATTGTAAATGAAAATAGAATGGTTCTTTTGTTAATGTAATATAACAATCCCGCCCCACCCGAGGAAGCTGAGCAAGCGGGGGCGTTTCCGGTCGTTGAAAGGAACGGATGTTTGTTTGACCTTATTTCCGGCAGTAGCGGAAATGGCTACAAGAGGCAAACAGAACAGGTGTCTCTGAGAATTACGTAGGCGTGCGTGGGCGAGGCAAAATCCGGAAGTACCGGTTTGGAGATTATAAAAAAGACCTCGGCGCACGGATTTCAGGCAGAGAGACAGAGGCAGACGAGAGAGCCAGACCAGACAGAGAGAGACGAGACAGAGAGCCAGACAGTAGACAGAGATTGGTCGGTGAAGAGAGACACTCCCGTCAACCCGTCAACCCTTAGAAGAGCGCTCCCTCAACTTTCTCTGTATCCTAGGCTACACGGTTCATCGTCATCAATAAAAATATAACTCATATTTTTATATATATGCGTGTTTGTTGTTTGTCGCTATATAACAAACATCATTTGGTGCCTAAGTGACTTGCTGTTTTGGGACAACAAAACAGATTGATACGAGCTAGTTACCACGGCAACGATTGAAAATTCAACGGACTTAAAACTACTGGATAGAAGACGAAAATAGTAAACAACCGGACGACAGCGAGGAAGGAAGAAAAAGAAAAAAGAAGACGAAAATATATAGCAGCCGCGACTGTAGACATTCAGCCAAGGTAAGTGACTCATTGATTTGATAGTGTGTGTGTTCTCTGCTCGTGTTTATAATAAGTCCAGTTAGAAAAAAAAATGCATACTTTTGCCATTGAGAAATGTGGATTGTTGGTGTCAAACACATTAAGAAGGGTAGAACGGAGGGGGTGAAACAGACTACATGTAGGGAGTAGCGCATAGGTTTGGGGTTGACGGGGGTGTTAAAGTTGACAGGAGTGTTAAAGTTGACAGGAGTGTTAAAGTTGGCGGGAGGAGTGGAATGTAAAAGTTGACGGGAGGATTGGAGTTGAGATATTTACCTATCTGTAAGTACAAAACATCTGAGTTAATGATTTATTTTTGTTGTTAATATTTTACCATATATGTGAAGTGAGTTTACTGGTATGTTGCTTAATTGATCTGACTTTTATTGAGTAAGTGAGATGTAAAATCATGTAAAGGAAGTTTCTTCTACTCTTTAAAGTGGATAATTGGATTAACTTGTTGATAACAATGTTTTCGTTGGGTTGTGCAGGTTCCCATCAATTCAACATCCTCTGTGAATTTTTATTTATGTGACTTGGGAAATATCTTTTGAAGATATATTAATTTCTGAAAACTAGTAAATACCTTGGAACAGATAGATATGGAAAGATTTAGTGAAGGATATGAAGAACTCCCGAAGAGGTTGACGATAGGAGTCATTGCTGGCGTGGTCGGCGTAATAATAATCCTGGGAATAATAGCCAGGAAGCGGATTTTTAAGTGTAAAAGAAGCAACAGTGCTTCGGAAAAGGAAATTGAATTATCCGTTGTGAATAGTACTCCGGGGTCAACGGGTGTTCAACACTCAAATGTCTCTGCGTTAAACAGAGAGATGTCAACAAATCAGATATGCTTGGTTTCGAATCAAGAGGAGGTAGTTCAGGGAATGGAAAGCATTGTACAAACTAAGGAACTACGAGTCACGGGCCCATTTTTTTAGACTAAATTAATATCCTCCACAAGTAAATTGCATGCGGATTAACGTTGGAATCAGGGTAATTTTCTTCATTTTCTATTGAACATTTCTCGGTCAGACTATGAATGATATGTACGGCAGATAATGACCATTTGTCTGTGTTCAAACAGTATGTTTGAAATTAAATTAAATTAAATGAAGTTACATGTGTAACAATAAACTCGAGCAGAAGCACGCATGGTGTTGGTCAAAGGTCATTTACTCGATGTTAGTTTGGAAACTGGGGCGCGGTTACCGCCTATAATCACGTGGTTATGCATCGGGGTGTCTACGCTTATGGACAGAGTCGAGAAAGAAAATGAACATTTTTAAGAACTTTGCCCAATTCTGTGAAAATGGATATTAAAAAAAAAAAAAAAAAAAAAAGGAGGAAAAAAAACAAGAAAGAAAAAAAAAACAATGAAACATCGAGCTGGTAGAACAATGTTCAAGAGGGACACGAACATTGTTGGGTTGCCGATGTAGGCTCCCCTATATTTTTTTTTTGTTGTTTTTTTTGTTTCGGCATGCACATGTTTTTGTTGTTTTGGCGTGCACATGTTTTATATAATTGTCGGGCTTGTGTGGCATGGGGAGGAGAGTGAGGGTGTTGCGCTTAAAATGTTCTTAGGTGAACATTTTGGAAAATGGGTGGGCGAGGAATGTAATATAACAATCCCGCCCCACCCGAGGAAGCTGAGCAAGCGGGGGCGTTTCCGGTCGTTGAAAGGAACGGATGTTTGTTTGACCTTATTTCCGGCAGTAGCGGAAATGGCTACAAGAGGCAAACAGAACAGGTGTCTCTGAGAATTACGTAGGCGTGCGTGGGCGAGGCAAAATCCGGAAGTACCGGTTTGGAGATTATAAAAAAGACCTCGGCGCACGGATTTCAGGCAGAGAGACAGAGGCAGACGAGAGAGCCAGACCAGACCAGAGGAGCGACAGATACGACCCCCCCCCACCCCGTCAACCCATTAGAAGCGCGCTCTCAATTCTCTGTTCCCTAGGCTACACGGTTCATCGTCATTAATAAAAATATAACTTATATTTTTATATATATACATGTTTGTTGTTTGTCGATATATAACATTAATACTGCACAATAAAAAATGTGCATCAAATGAATTCAGAAATATTTAATAATTACCCATATTGCAGTTTCATCAATGAAAGAATGAAGAAAATTTAAGGTGATTCGGACGAGTTCATCTTTGTTTCCTTGCCATGTAAAATTTTGCAAAGTAATAATAGCAAAAGAACCATTCTATTTTCATTTGGCAATAAATACTAAAAATAGTATGAAATGCATCATTTCTTTTAAAAAACTGAAGTAGACTAATAATTATGGACGGTAGTGTGTGTATATATATATATATATATATATATATATATATAAAATAGACAATTTACCCATCGCACTTTGATATATATATATATATATATATATATATATATATCAAAGTGCGATGTGTAAATTGTCGCTATTTGGCTTGTAAAATTTTGCAAAATAATAATAACAAAAGATCCATACTATTTTCATTTGGCAATAAATACTAAAAATAGTATGAAATACATCATTTCTTTTAAAAAAACTGGGAGAGACTAATAATTATGTCCGGTAGTATATATATATATATATAAAATCTACAGGGTGCGATGGGGAAATTGTCGCTATTTACCTTGTAAAATTTTGCAAAATAATAATAACAAAAGATCCATACTATTTTCATTTAGAATTATCCACTTAAAATTAGTATGAAATACATCATTTCTTTAAAAAAAAACTCGGATTGCCTAATAATTATGGCCGGTATGTGAAACAGCTCTTTCGAAAGAAATACCTGTAAAACTTTATGATGATTTTTTTACGCACGGCTTAGATGTAGCACAGGGCGAAAAGTTTGGCACACAGTGAGGATCGAACACACTATTCAGACATAAATGATCGAGTTAGACAAACTTGAAGTGCCCGAGTAATAAGACTTTGACTTTCTAAGCGTAGATTATATGTGGCACAAGGCTGAAAATATGGGGCACTCAGTGAAGATTGAAGTCACTATTCAGTCGTAATTGATCCAGCGAGACAAGCTTGTTGACCATTACACCACGTCGAAGTACCCGACCTTAGGAGACTTTATGAAACGTGACAGATTCTGTAATAATGCACTTTAAAGATTTTTACATGACTCAAAAGTATTATCAATAATAAAAAAAAAATATAAAGGACACTGTCTTGAAGACCTCTTATCTCATGAAGACAGACAGCACGCACTTATTTATGGAAACCAATCGACCTTCGATGGCCATGATCTGATCTTTTGAGCACGGAGTTTATTACTGTCAGTCTAGTACTGAAGTGTTACCTGATATCAGTCCTCATTTATGGCAATGAATACTGGACAATCTCTTCAAAAATGAAAAAGAGATTTGTAGTAACAGAAGGATGCTGGACATACCACTGACCGTCCATGTGAGCAATGACAAAGTTTTAGAGAAAATGGGAATAAAAAGGAGACATATCAGACTTACATCAGAGACGGTTGAAATGTGTAGGGTACCTAATCAGGAAAGAGAGCTTGGAAAATCTGATACTCAAAAGGCAGATTGAAGATAAGAGGAACAGAAAACAACAACGTATAACGCAGTAAGCTTGAGAAAATGAATGCTGGAACAGGGTTTAAGAGAGATTACAAAAAGACAAAATTTATTAATTAGACACAAAAGAAAACAAATTGTGAAGAGCCATGATCGCTAACATCCTGAAGTCACAAAGAAGAAGAAAAACGATCTTGTGCGTGGTGGAACAGGGTTTTGGAGAGATAACAAAAAGACAAGGTTTTTTAATAAGCCACAAAAGACAAGAAATTGTGGAGAACCATGATCGCCTATTTCCTGAGTGATAAGGTACATAAAAGAGAAGTTTGCCTTAAAACCCCTTTTAAAACGCGGTCAGTCTCACATTGTATGAAGTCATCAAAAAGAACTGTTTGTTAGAATACGAAAAGTCAAAATATTTTTTCAGGTTGATATAAATTTTGAACAATTAAGAGCCCATGATAGGGAATCTAGATATTACAGGCCACAAGGTGCATTGTTATATTTTTAAACTCCCTCATGTTTTTAAAGCTACAAGATCTTCAGTTATGGCACGCGTTTAAGCAGTGGTTAGCAAACAAGTATCGATCATCATTAATGGGAGTTCGATTCTCAACGCCTTCTCTATATTCCGGTCTTGTGACAGAAGCCAGTCAGTTAAGTGCCATACGTGATCGCATCTACGTAATACTGTTATGTCTCGAAAGAGACATGACTGACTGTGCAGAAAAGTTTTTCTACAGTAGATTGTCATTACTTTCGGCGGTAGACTGGTCTCCAACCAAGGCTATAGAACCTAATCTGCTCTGTTATTTAACCCATAACTGGAGAGAAGAGACGGATGGTTACCTTTCCCAAGGGTATTTGTGGGTAAGTGAATACAACGAATTCAACTGGGATTCGAACTGATATCCACTGCACCGCAACGTAGTTAATCGTAATAGTGGGCTTCTGTCAGTCTCGGGTGATTATGGATTCTACGAGGGTGTCTACCTAATCCCTGGTGCAAACGACCACTCAAGTATGTTTACGTTTAAACAACACCCAAAAAGACTAACCGCGTCTATGTAACACGTTTAACTGCGGAGGCCATCACACTACTGATCTGGATGTAGTAAGCGTTTATGGGAGGCGCATAATCCCGTGTGATCAACAGTTTGTATAACACCAGTACGCTCAGACTCTCGGTCAGGATGTGCAGAGCACGAGGGTCGTCTCACCACACCGAGATATGATCAAGAAATATATTAGAAAGATTCAAACGTATTATGGTTGTAACGGTAACCATATTTGGCCACGTGGCACTAAATTCAATTGGATTAAATAAATAAAGTAAGTTTAGCCTGTTTTTTGTTTTAGAGCAATATACTCTTGACCGTGACACCACTAAATTAAACCACTAAAATAAAAGGGAAACATTTTCTATCAAGTATATATATATATATATATATATCCGCAGACAGATCTGTTTCGTTGTGTCACAGCTCATCAGTACGGGTAGACAGCCGATTGCTTTTTACCCAAGATTGAAACCCGACCGAACTGGCGTCAGTCGGTGATTCTACCTCTGAGCTACGGGCGCTCGGCAGAAAGAGGCAGACTTTTTAGCATGTATATTATCATTATACACACCCAATAGCTGAGAGTGTTCTAATTCATTGCTGAATGAACGATGCGTAGATGCCAGAGTAGCTACTGTTTTTCAAAGGCTACTATTCTTCCAGAGTGCCCGATCAGTATGTGAGAGCGTAAATAGTCATCTGCAGACAGATCTGTTTCGCTGTATCACAGCTCATCAGTACAGTTAGACAGCCGATGCTTTTTACCCAGGATTGAAATCCGACCGAATTAGCGTCAGTCAGTGATATATGAAATAAATATCTGTTCTGTTAATTAAATTTACATCGAGCTCTCTACTGAATCAGTTTTAATATTTAAGCTAATATTACTAGGATACATTAAGACTATTTACAAAATCTTCTCATATATATATATATAAAGTACGTATATTTTGGCAGCATCTTTTCTTTTAAACAAGTTGTGTTAAACGATAGAGACAACAGAGTCTTATATATTTTCTTTTGAATTTTATATGAATATATATAAATATATAAATATGAAAAAATTCAAAAGAAAATAGATATGACTATGTTGTTTCTATCGTTTAACACAACTTGTTGATATATATACACACACTACCGGCCATAATTATTAGGTCACCCCAGTTTTTTTAAAAGAAATGATGCCTTTCATACTATTTTTAGTATTTATTGCCAAATGAAATTAGAATGGTTCTTTTGCTATTATTACTTTGCAAAATTTTACAAGGCAAGGAAGCAAAGATGAACTCGTCCGATTCACCCAAAATTTTCTTCATTCTTTCATTGATGAAACTGCAATATAGGTAATTATTAAATATTTCTGAATTCATTTGATACACATTTTTTATTGTGCAGTATTAACAAAAAAAAACATTCTATTTTCATTTACAATTATTCACTTAGCAATAAATACTAAAACATAGCATGAAATACATCATTTTTTAAAACACTTGGGTGGCCTAATAATTATGGCCAGTAATATATATATATATATATATATATATATATATATATATATATATATATATTAGTACAAACAAATGGGCTAACAGTTCACTGTTCGTAGTATTTACTTTTTTGATGAGTGATCGATAATTAGTAAAGCAATATTTATATTAATATATTTATTATAAGTGTTTATAATAAAAATATAGTTTACTGCAACACTAGTGGTGTCATGTTTCGATACTAATTTTAAGTACCATATCAGGCAGTAAAAGCTCTTGTATTGCATAAAGTATGTTTTTATTATAAACACTTATAATCATATATATATATATATATATATATATATATATATATATATATAAGGGAAAACTCAACACGTCATTTCAATTGGTTATAAATTATAATTCATTTCAATGAGCTTAATTAGCTCATTTCATCAGACCACACAATATTCCTTCCATTTGGTAGAAAAGATTTTGCCGGAATAAGCATTTTCTTTAACTGAAGAGGATAAAAAATATAAAAATAAAAATAAAAATAAGAGAAAGGAAAAGAGAAAAAGGAAAAAAGAGTCAGGACTTAGGCATTGGCGTCAGAACGGCTGGGGGTATTCAGACCAGTCGTGAAGGGGTTGACCTCTGAAGAAACTTCTAATTTCATGGATACGTGTGTTTGTGTGACCCCATAAACTAACCCACCCATTTATACTAACCTATATCTATATATACATATGCGTACATTCCCGTATATACTTACAAATGTGACTTTGTTTATGCTTATACATACTTATCTACCTACACTTTTTCGTGTCTGCATACGGATCCTTGCTATATATATATATATATATATATATATATATATATATATATATATATATATATATAAAGTGAGAGAGAGAACTTAATAATGTGAAATAGATACTAGTTAACAACAGTTTTCCGGACGACTTCCTTGATCACCAGCTGAGACTATTTCTTTTGAAATTAATTAAAATCAGTATCGAACATACAAATAAAAACAGCAACATTTTCGATAAAAGCCAAATACACGTTAACTATAAGCAAGATTAATTTTCTCTGTGAAACATTAGAAAGAAATACACGTCTCTAGTCGACCAGAAAAAGTAAATTGAATTAATTATTTACTATGAAAAACATTTTAAACGGCTAACATTTATCACCAATAATAAAAACGCAGCTGCCAGATCTAAATTAAAGATAACCAACATAATTTATGAATTCACTTCTCTCTGGTGTCTCTGACCAAGCCAAATACATGAATATTGGACATACAACTATGTGCCTATTAAGAAGACTCACATTACACCTGTCTGATCATAGATCAGTTAGTATCCATTCCAACATACCCGGAAACCTACCAAATTACATTGTTGCATTGGAGCTCAGACTAGCCACCGGGTTTGTTGACAGGGTGCAGTTTCTTTCAGTTAAACGTTTGGGGCTTGAAATTACGCTTTGGCCGGATCGTTACCCACAAGTGAAGAACAAAACAATTTCTGGCAGTAAAACATATTTTATTCTTAGTTAACAATTTAATGTTATAAGCGGGCAAAGTCGGATTGTGGTGTAAGTGATAGTGAAGTTACACATTTCAATGTCTGTTGTCTATGTCCATTCTGCGAAATCTACTTCATTCCTTCTGTTTCCCTTTTCGAGAGATCGTCAGTTTTATGAACAATAGATTCCTTTGTATTTGTCTATATTTCTGAAATGAGGACGTATTTAGAGGATTTAAAGAGTTAGAGGGAGATAACTCATGACTTTCAATTGAGGCATTACGCAAGGAATGAGGATGATATACCCCAGTGACTGTAATAAAAGGTTCGGTTCGAAATTCCTAGCACCTGAAGAAGGCCGGAGCGTACAACGGCCGAAACGTCGTACAAATGGCAACAAAGATGAGGATAATAGTCCGAATAATGTAAATACTGTAAACTTTTTGTCCCGACATCTTTGTCTAAAACTATAATTAATATTCCTTCTTTGAATTTCTCTCGGTCTGAGCCTCTTGCTCTGTACTTTGAAGTTGACTCCATATCGAGTTTTGCGACGGGTCCCGTTGTTTTAAATTTAACAAGACCCAAGCTTCACTCATATTGCTACATCATCTACAACATACTTGTAGAAAATACAAGAATAATCCACATGTTAAAAAAACGACTAAAAATAATAGAAGCACAAATAAAAAAGAAAACGCTAACACCCAATAACAACAACTATGAACACGGCTATAATGTGCTGGCAGTGTTTTGAATATGAAATATTCCTATAACGTACAGTGAAACTATTCTGAGGATCCTAGAGGTTATGGCAGGATTCGTCATCGGCAGGCCACATTTTAAACAATATACGGTACGCAAATGGTACAGTGCTGATAGCAGACGCGGAAAGGAAACTACAAGACATCCTACAGAGGTAGCTGAAGAGAGTGACAAGAAAAGACTACAAATAAACTGCAAGAAAACCGAATGCATGGTCATCAACAAAAAGGGCAGCCCAAAATTGCCAAATACATGTGGTGGATACTAAAATCAAGCAGGTGCAAAAATTTAAATACCTGGGAAGTGTTCTAACAGAAGACGGAAAGTGCGACACAGAGATCCGAAGGCGAATTGGCATGGCAATGGAAGCATTCCAGAAGTTGAGTAAAGTATTAAGAAACAGGACAATGTTAAGAAACAAAGAAGAGACTCCTGGGTTGCGATGTTATGACGGTTCTTCAATATGGCAGTGAATGCTCGACAATATCATCAAAGATGAAAGAAAAACTTGAAGCAGCTGAAATGTGGTTCTACAGGAGGATGCTGCGGAATATCATGGATCGAGCATGTGAGCAAAGATAAGATTTTAGAAAGAATGGAAACGAAAAAAAATTAATACTGAGCATCAGGAAGAGACAACTAAAGTTCCTGGGACATGCAATGAGGAAGGAGGGCTTGGAGAACCTAATACTAACAGGCCAGATAGCGGGAAAAAGAGACAGGGAAAAGCAGCGGATAAAATATTTGAAGGACCTGATCAGGTGAATAACGGAACGAGGATTGCATGGTGCATCAGGAGAAAGCTTGCTAAGAGCCACCAAGAATAGGGAGATGTGGAAGGCCATGATCGCCTATGTCCTGAAATGACAGAGCACATAGAAGAAGATATATGCCAACTGTTTATAAGCAATTATAATGTGGATATAAAGTGGGGGATCAAAACTATATTATAATCAATATAAATTGATCCCTCATTTTGTGGCCATGCTAGTTTCTATACATTTATATTCTAGATTTATGGGCTAGAGCGAGCTTTTGGTGGTGTAACAGGAGAAAGCGTGCTAAGAGCCACCAGATCGCCTACGTGCTGAAAGGACAGGGCACATAAATGAAGAAGATTTAAAAAATATTTTCCTTCAACAGCCAAATACATCTAAGAATATTATATACCGAGTTAGCATCCATTTTATAACAATATTAAATTTCATTTTGGTTTCTCAGGAAATGCTTGAAAATTTAGTTTTTATTATCATCTAATCACTTTAGATATTATGAAATACAAAAAAAAAGCACTACTCTCTGTAAATATTTCTAGAAGTTAAGAACTAATGATAAGACTTCTTTTACTACCACATGGGACAACGGTAGAAAGAGTCAAATCTTGTAACGTTCAAGAAAATAGATGCATCGATACCTTGCTTAAAAATAAGTTATCTTAAAACACTTAAATAACCCCAGTTTATTAAGCAAGAGAAATAAATTAATGATTACATGCAGGCAAAAAATAAAAATATCTGCTTAAATAAGTTGATCTAGTGCCATTTTTAAATTAATTTTAATATGAATTGTGTTTTTTAAGAACGAGTAAACTCTCTTTGTGTTTACTATTAATATAAAAATTAATATTCACAACTCTAACATATTTTTTACATATATATCCAAACTCTGTTTATTTTAAATACCAAATATATATTTTTTTTAAATTAAACAATGTAATCCCAGTATCATATATAACTACACAAAAATTGCAATAACTATAAATTTAATATTAAGTAACGGATAGTTTATGTTCATATATATATATATATATATATATATATATATATACTAGCAGTATAGCCCGGCGTTGCTCGGGTGTAATGAAAGCTTTAAAACTAATCCATGGTCCTGGAGCTCAGACTCTTTGGACGTTGGCACGAAAGACTAAAAAGCAATAATTGTTTCCAGTTAAAGCGAAACCGTAGACTGAAAGAAAAATGAATGGATGTAAGTCAAATTTTCATTTCCTGGTATCGATATCAAATAAGTTTTTTTCGTCGTAAACTGAATTTTGAAGGCTAAATAAGTCCTCTGAGTAAATGGTATCATGGCTGTGACTAAGAATTACAATTATACCTACTTAGAGCCAAACCCGAAGCAAAAACTAAAATAAAATGGCTGAAAAAAATACAGGCAGTTAAACAGACACACACATACAAACATCTTGCCTTTTAAATATATATATATATATATATATATATATATATATATTATTGATTTTCTGAACAATTGTAAAAAGTACAGCCTTGAAACTTCTGAATATCATTTCTTATGTCTTTGTCTATGAGTGTATCAAATTGGATTAAAATCGGACCACTCCTTCTATAACCCGATTTTTTCGATTATCGATTATCGATATTTATTGGGGGTACCTTGACACAAAAACTAGCTAAGAACACTAGTAGACGCTTATAGTACAACTGTGTAAATTTTCAAGAAAATCGGTTCAGCCGTTTCGGAGTCTATAGTTAACGGACACACACATACACACACACGCACAGGCACACACACACAGACACACAGACACACACACACGCACACACACACAAAGTTCCATTTATAAATAAGTTTAGATATACATATTATGACTGGAAAGTGTATAAAACTTCGAGTCATGTTATAGATTTAGGATATTATGCTCCTATCTGCTTCTTTTAAGAAAAATAAATAATAAATAAGATTTCAGAGTTTAAGCAGAGACATTTAGAAGTGAAGAGTTGAAGTAGACATTAAAAGAATTCGGATCGGAAACCCAGGAAACTTCTGCATCTGTCCAAAAGTCCGTAGAAGAGTTTGAACCGGATGATAGGCGAATCTATCTACTCCTATACTTAAGATATATCCCAAGATATATAGAATACTCTTTGATAAATATAGCATGGTTTGATTTAAACACAGGTCTCATGGTCGGAAAGCAAACTATCCTAACCTTCGGTCACAAGCCCATAATTTGATTAAGCACTTGTTTAATCATCCTAGCTTAGTGCTGTATCCTATCGCCTGCTTGGAGGCTGAGATAGTTGTGTATTTTCCTTTGGCATTACTAGTAAGCGTTCAAGTACAGGTAAAAGGTTAGGATTTCGAATACTAATTTTGAAGGATAGAAGGTTGTTCCAACATGAAACAATGTAGCCCTACGATCAAGCATTTCCAATATTCGACCTTCTATCATAATAAGCTTATTCAATCACTCAGTTGTTATACGTGATACACACTTGGGCGATCATGTCTCTTTCGAGACATGACTGACTAAGCGGACGATTTTCTAGCAGGAGTTTACTATTAATTTCTGCAGTAGACCTGGTTGCCAACCAAGACTATAGAACTCAATTTGGATAGATTAATATATTTCCCATGGAGTATTTGTAAGTAAGTAAATAAATTTATTAGATATTTAAAAAAAAGAAAAATCTAGAATACTGATTTTCAAGAAGTGTCGTTCCTCCTTATTAGGAAGATTGGCGCATAGAACTTTTCCTCCTCTCACTCAGCTTTGAGTCGTACTAATATAAGTTTAGTAAATATTGTCAATGTCGTTAGAGACGGAAGTTGCACGAAAAGTCATTTGCAGCTGGGTATTAAGTCATACAAAATGCCGGAAGTTGGAGTATGGAGTCGAAAAGCGGAAAAGGATGATGACGCTGAGGGGTTGACGGTCTGTGTGTGGGTTGACGATTTCTTTAGATGAAATGGATGCTGTATTGAAGGCCTTCAGAAAATGCGTGACAATTTGGAAGCGTTGTGACAAAGAACTGTAATCTAATAATTTCTATAACAGCAGGCATTTGATTGTGGTAACCTATTGGCATTCGATGCCAGCGAACATGAACTGCTTAAGAGAAATAATTTCGTTCTCATTATAACTTTGACACAAAAAAAAACGACGGAAGAAAGAGAAAAGAAAGAAATAATAAAGAGAAGACGAGAAAAGAAGAAAGAGGAAATAATCAAAGGAGAACGTAATAAAAAAGAAAGAGAAAAAATAAAAAAATAAAAGATAAAATCTTTAAAAAAAGAAGAGAAAAAGAGAAAAAAGATAAAATCTTTAAAGAAGACGAGAAAAAGAGGAAAAAATTAAAGAACGTAATAAAAAAGAAGAGAAAAGAAAGAAAAAGAATAAAAGATAAAATCTTTAAAAAAAGAAGACGAGAAAACGAAGAGGAAAAAATAAAGAACGCAATAAAAAAAAGGAGAGAAAAGAAAGAAAAAGAATCAAAAGAAGAAAAACGTATTAAAAAGCAGACGAGAAAAATCTCAAGATCGTCCGATGAGAGACGCTTCTTAATTTGCATAACCAAAATCACTGAAAATGCTAATGAGACAAGAAATATATTTACTCTATCGAAGAAAGAAATCTCTTCTTTCTTAGACACAGTAAGTATATTTTTCGCACACAAGAAAGACAAAATGAAAACCTAAACAGAATTACAGTGTCAGTAATTTTTAATGAATCATTTATTAGAGATGGACGCCTGCCTAAATATACATGCGTACAAATATATATATATATATATATATATATATATATATTACATTATATTATATTATACTTTAGAACATGTACAAACTACAATCGACTACAAAAGTGTACATTGTGTTTCGACATTGAAAGGACAATAAAAATAGCGCTTACTACCTGATGAGACATTGTCCTTTCAATGTTGAAACAAAATGTACAATTTTGTAGTAGATTGTAGTTTGTACATGTTCTAAAGTATAATTTATAATAAATATTCATTGCTCTATTTTTATATTGAGCACTGTTTTAAATTGATGTTTTGAACGTTGCAAATATGTTCTTCGTTCCTTATTCTTTTGGATATATATATATATATATATATATATATATATATATATATATATATATATAATAAATTCAGAAGATTTGGTAAATAATCTCACTAGATCCTAGTAATATTAGGTTAAATCTAAAAACTGGTCCAACAGAGAAATTGATGCAAATTTAATTTATATTGCAAATATTTATTTAATTTATACGTAAATTAATTTGGGGAATAGCTATTTCTACAGGTTCTAATAACCCGAGTTATTAACCTCAGTCGGACGAAAAATGAAGAAATTCTAGTGTGACCAAAAATAAAGGTTAGTTTAAAAGGAGAAGATACAAAGGTGGGTAGTTTAAGAAAGGAAAGACCGAAAAGGGGAGAGAGTAGAGAAGAATAGTTGCATATATATTGCTTAAACATTATGTTCAGGGGAGGGGATACCCATATTTGAGTAGATGCTATATATATATATATATATCAACATGCGGTGTAGGTATAGAAGAATCTAAAGGAGTATCCTGAACATACAGTCGTAGGATAACTCTGTAAGAGAGCTCTAAATGTATATGTATATAAATACATATAGAGCAAATATAAGAAAAATTAAGGCAGACACGTTATTTCATGGTAAACGATTCGTGTAAAATCCTTTGTACAAAAAAGACGAAAGCTGATGATGGTTCGCCTGAAATAGGCCCATACTTCCGATTTACCATGAAATATCGTGTCGCCTTTAAATTTTCTGATATATGTGTGTGTGTGTGTGTGTGTGTGTGTGTGTGTGTGTGTGTGTGTGTGTGTTCATTTTGAAAAATTTAAACGAAAATATTTAAAGGTACTTCATTATATATGTATTGAGCACTTTTTTAATACAACTATATACTGGTCTGATTATATATAACTGTATAACTGGTTAATAATAATTATATAAATATATCAAAAAAAAAAAAAATCTGTAAATCATTCTCTGACATTTGTCAGCTGTGACTGAATGAAAAGCTGCATATTACAAATCTTTCTAAAAATAAATTACTACTAAACCATAGAAATGAATTGACAGTCTTATATAAACACCGTAAATATTTATCTTTAAATTTTTATTAATTACAATGTCCATGTATAACTTATGCTATAGTATTACTTAACATTTATTTTATTATAATCAATGACCCACACAATACTTAGTTTTCATAACTCTAATAAACCTTAGTATACAATAATTACTTAATTCTAATTATAACCTAAACAATCCAGCCCCTTAAACAGATGAGGTAGTATGAAATTAGATGTTTAAAAAACCTAAAATCTAGCCTGCTATTCAAAACTATTGTTTACACATTTGGATAATGTAATGTTTTTAGTGTGTATCTTCACCAAACAAAATAAAAAAGTGTCATGTTATGACATAAATCAACAATGTTCTCCACGCGACCTAAATGTTCCAACTCCATAGTTCAAACTAATTCTCACTTTGAACTGAGTAATACTGACACACTCGCAATTATATTGTTTAACTTCCTCTAATCACCCCTCCTTAACTTTCTGAATAACCATGAATTCATCTTATATTTTCTAAAATAAATCAATTTTTACAATTTGTTTATAAAATATCATTTGAAAAAGAACAATATTTTTCTAAAACATTAAAAGTTTTGGAATGATGTAATACTTTATAAACAATTTTAATAACAAAATTACAATATTAAGCTCTACTATGTATTGAGCACTCTTTTTAAATGTAAATGCATCATCTGCAGGTTATAATCTATCTGTTCTTTCACTTCCTCATAATGTGTGGGTGGGTGGGTGGGTGCTTCTGAGATGACATATTGTAATTGTTGAGTTGACATTGTTTTCATTGTTCGAATTGTTGTACTCATCTTTTTGGTATATTTCGATCATATATTGTTTTTGTTACTCATGACCCAGTGAATAAACGCGTCGGTTGGATCCAGGGATTGACCCAATAACTGACTACAGCAGCAGTGAACAAAACTTTTGAGAGTTGAGTTAAATGGAGATAACTAAAACATCGGGGAGTAGCTTGACACATGGAACGAGAACAATCGACTCCTGTGATCTGTGATCGAAATAAACGCTTCAGTTCGAAATTCCAATCACCTGAAAAAGGTCGGATCGTACAAAGGCCGAAACGTCACAATATATATATATATATATATATATCAAGTGTGGCTAGACACATCCACGAATAGTGCTTTTTAAACACGGACTTTTCCCGATTATCGAAATATAAATCCCTGCTCACTTTCGTATCCTAACGTTAACAAATACAATTCTTACGAATGGAGTTTTTCTTTCATTAATCCGATATTTTTTTATTAGTGAAAGGTTTTTTGTTTTTTTGTTTTTTGGGTTTTTTGGGGGTTTTTTTTGTTATTTTTAATATAGAAGGTAAAAGAGACAGGGGAGGGCAGCCGATCAGCTATCTGACGGGCAGAGTGGATGACACAAAGGCGATCAGAGAAGGTGTCAAAAGACAAACATTAGAAAGAACTGCAAAAGATGGAAAGTTGTGGAGAGCTATGATCGCCCATGTCCTGAAGAAGAAGAAGAAGAAGAAGAAGAAGAAGAAGAAGAAGAAGAATGTGCTGTGAAAGACGCTTGTTAGCCTTTCTTTTACGACGTGTCACCCAGGGTGGATAGTGTGTGGGTGTAATGGGTAATGTTGTAATATCTTTAATGAGTAACATCTGACTTCCATGAATTTCTCCTGGGATTAAAAAAGAAATTATTCCCACTAAATAAAAACGAACGTAACACTTACAAACTCTGTCGGAAAGTGCAGACGACATTTTGATTATTTGGTTTGGCCTAATTTCGGTTTTATCGAGATATTTGTTTCTTTCGTTTTCATTTGAAGGAATGTTGCTTAGATCCTTTCTCTACAATCTTTCTTCTTCGAAACTATTTTGGACGGAAAATAACCAACCCAGAAAAAAAAAATAGTGCATTAATACTTATAGCGTTTTGATCAGTCAAAACGATTCGGTGAATAAAAAAAAAAAAAAAAGAAAGAAAGAAAGAAAGAAAGAAAAAACTCAGATGGCAATGTCAAACGTTTCATTTTCGCTGTGAGCAAATGTCAAAAATTCCTTCAAAAAAATATTCATCTAAATGATATGTCTACATTTTCTTACAGAGCAAATCTTATTTCTCTCTCTCTCTCTCTCTCTCTCCCTCTCCTTTCTTTCATTCCACATATCTCTTCCTCTTCTCTCTTTTCAAACATCGCTTTCCACTTCTCTTTCCACACGCCTCTCTCTCACTGACTCTTTTTCCACTCATCTCTCTCCTTTTCTCTTTCCACACATCTCTTTCCCCTTCTCTTTCCACACACCTTTCTCTCTCATTCTCTCTTTCCACACATCTTTCTCTTTTCCCTTTTTCTTTTCCACACATCTCTTTCCCCTTCTGACTTTTCATACATCTTTCTCCTCCTCTCTTTGCACACATCACTCTCTTCTCTCTTTTCACATATATCTCTCCCCTTCTCTCTTTCCACATATCTCTCTCTCTCTCTCTCTCTCTCTATATATATATATATATATATATATATATATATATATAGTAGTAGTAGTAGTAAGCTTACGTCAGTCTCGGGAGACTATGAAATCTACTAGAGTAGAAAATTAATCGCTGTTGCAGACACTCGATCAGGCCCGTTGGTTTATACCGCAACTATGCTCACTGGACCTGAGTTACAGCTTCTAGGAGTTTAAATCTTTTATCTAAAATATTTGAGGTTTCTCCTAAAGAGCGAAACGCGTCACGCGGAAAAAACTTACTGTTTTGTCAAAGGTATATATTAGCGATGTGTGAAGCCAAAATGGCTGACAGTAGAATACTGATAGAAAGACATTTAAGGCAAGCAGACATTGTAATAAAGTGCACGATATTAAAGTAAGATCATTAATAGAATTTCTCTGCGCGTTTTTAGTTTTTTTCCTCTTTTATTCATTTTTCTCTTTTTCTTCTTTTTTCCTCTTTTCTTTCGGAATTTATTGTATTGAGTTATTTTTATTATTCGTAGATGTATCACCGTTTTTTTTTAATGTCTGAATGTTGAATGATTTATATACATGCATATATACACACACATGCATAGATGCCTATACTCTTACGTGCACTCACGCAAGCATGCACGCATATCTACACTACCGGCAATAATTATTAGGCCACCCCAGTTTTTTAAAAGAAATGATGGATTTCATACTATTTTTAGTATTTATTGCCAAGTGGATAATTCTAAATGAAAATGATTCTTTTGATATTATTACTTTGCAAATTTTTACAAAGCAAGGAAGCAAAGATAAACTCGTCCGAATCACCCTAAATTTTCTTCATTCTTTCATTGATGAAACTGAAATATAGGTAATTATTAATTTTTTTTAATCATATCACCCCGAGCAAGGCGGTAACGCCACTGATGTGCAGGGGGCTACATAAGAGTGAAGAGATTGAAAAAGAGAAAACCGGAAACCGCATCCTAGACAAGAAACAAGGGATGAGCCTCTTCACCTGTTCAATAGATGTGGGTGGAGTGTGACCCGGGCGATAGTTTAGTCTATCTACTTAAATTCATTTGATGCACATGTTATTGTGCAGTATTAAAAAAAAGAGCTATTTTCATTTACAATTATTCACTTGGCAATAAATACTAAAAAAATAGTATGAAATATATCATTTTTTAAATCGCTGGGGCTGGCTAATAATTATGGCCAGTAGTGTACATATACGCGCATATGCACACACACACACACACACACACATACATGTTTTGTATTTTTCGTTTTTTTCTTATTTGATTTTGAGATGTTAAAATAGCAATAATAATTATAAAAATTAATTGTACAAAAATTTCATTTATAATTAATTTTTTATTTATTATTTATTGTTGCTTAGCTATTTGTGTATATGTTTGTAGGTTATATTATAATTATTTCGCTTGTTTATTTAAAGTATGTCATATTTATTTATTTATATGTCTGTTTTAATAAGGGCTTCAAGTGGCAAAGTAAGTTTTTGTTTTTGTGCCTACATTTACCTATTATTTCATTTTTCTTCTTTAAGAGTTTATTAGTTTCTTTTTTAACGGATTATTTCTAGTTTTTTCTCTAAGCATAATTTACAATTTTTACGATTAATATTGTGTGATGTTGCTCTTTTTATGATTTTCTAATTTGATGTGGGTGAGGATAAAGTGTTCATTATAGGAATTTGAATTCATAATCAATTTTTTTATTATTTGTTTAGGTTTGTGTATGTATCTTTGTAATTTATATTTATTTCGTTTGTTTATTTGAAGTTTATGTTATATATGTTTTAGGTATATGTTTTATTTTAATTAGGGCTTAGGTAGAAAAATAAGTATTTATTTTGTGCCTACATTTACTCATTATTTCGTTTTTCTTGTTTCAGAGTTTATTTTGGGTTTTAAAACTATTGCATAGCGTCTCTCAAGGAAGCAAATAGAATCAAGTTTCGTTTGTAAAACACAAAATTATTATTATGTCATTTTTCATTATAAATTCATTTCTGCTATGGTCGCACTACCTACCCAGTCTGCAGTCTGCAGGAAGACCTAAGGCAGGTCGTGGTGTGTTGTCATGGCTCCATTTCATATTTTTTCATATCTCCCTAACATCCCTAGCGTTACATAGACAACGTTCTCCTTAGTGTGTGGGCTGTACTTAACAAAACAAATTTTTGTATATCTCTAAAGCTGGGGTTTCCATGGAATTCTTTCAATGTATTTTTGTTCCATTTTTTATCATTCCAAGTGCACCTACTATCACTGGCACGATTCTTGTTTTCAATTTCCACATTTTTTTCTATTGCAATTTCCAGGTCCTTATATTTTGACAGTTTTTCTAATTCCTTCGTTGCTATGTTACAATCTGCTGGACAAGCCATATCAATTAATAAGCAAGTATAATATTATTATTATTATTATTATTATTATTATTATTATTATTATTATTATTATTATTATATTTCTCCTACGGCCTCACTACCTACAAAGTCTGCGGGAAGACCTAAGGCAGGTGTGTTCATTACTACATTTAATTATTCCTGTAATCTAACTCTCATAACATCACTAGCGTTACATGGACAAAATTTTTAGTGTGTGGACTGTACCTATCAAGACAACTTTTTGTATTTCTCTTAAGCTAGGATTTCAAAGGATTTTTTTCATTGAGCTGTTGTGTTCCTTTTTTATCATTCCAAGCGCACCTACTATCACTGGTACTATTCTAGTTTTTATTTTCCATAGTTTTTCTATTTGGTTTTTCAGGTTTTTATACTTCGATAGTTTTTAAAATCCTTTAATTGTTGTTACAGTCCGCTGGGCAAGCCATATCAACTAGTAGGCAAATTTGTTTGATTTTTTTTTTTTTCGGATTTTGAAAATTATGTCCGGCCTGTTTGCTTCCATTTTCCTGTCTGTGAAGATAATGCAATCCCCATAAAATTTCTGTCGCCGGTGCTGGGTGATGTTAATAACGGAGTCTGTTAACATCTTTTCTAAAGTGTTTGCACATTATCCAGTGTAAATTGCTACATTCTATCGTGATGATTTTCATATTCATTTGGCGCAAGTACAGAGCATCCTATGATTAGATCGTCTATGGGTTCCTGATTTGTCACAGAACTTGCTGTTTGAATCCACATTATTATTATTATAATTATTATTATTCGTCTTTGAGTAGACGTTCTGGTTTCCTTCTCTATACAATGCTTATTTCATCTACCGACCTTTTTCTTTTTTTTTTTTAATCGAGTTTACTCCTCGCAAGTTATTAAAGCCACTAAGAAACAAAGGGTTACTGGATGTGAAAGAATTAGAAAACATAAACATTGCTAAGGCGCAAGAGCAAAAGAATAATCAGGAGGACAGTAGATTGCGATTGAAATTGCATTTCATTTTTTGCAGGTTAAAGTTGACTGGAAAGTATGAAGCCAGAAGGGATTTCTACACGCAAGATGTTCGAAAAAAGAAACTGTTAGCATAGAACTTACGGCTGCCCCTAGCCTTCTCAACTATACACTGATAAAACCTAGATGCCAGTCAATCAGTGCCATACATGATTCACGCTTTAGCGATAATGTCTTGAAAGATTGAGCAAAGGATTTTCCCGTGGTAGGTTGCCTTACTTTTTGCGGTAGACTAGTTGCCAACCAAGTCTTCAAAACCCAATCTCTTCGACTATTTAACCCATAGCTGGAGAGAGAAGTGACGGATTAATACCAAGGATATTTGCGCGTGTGTGAATGCTACAGATTCAACTAGAATTTGAACTCGTCTCTTCGATTTTTTGTTCGCAGACGATATCTGCTGCACCACAACGCCAGTCTAGCACTGCACTTAAATTCTAAAAGCCTAGTACCACAGCAAAAAACAATCTTAAAGCGGTAGAAAAATGACAGGTTCGAATCCTGCAGGAGCGCACATTTTCTTTCTCAAGTTTTCTCAACTTTAATAAATACTAGCAGTATAGCCCGGCGTTGCTCGGGTGTAATGAAAGCTTTAAAACTAATCCATGGTTCTCGAGCTCAGACTCTTTGGACGTTGGCACGAAAGACTAAAAAGCAATAGTTGTTTCCAGTTAAGGCGAAACCGTAGACTGAAAGAAAAATGAATGGATGTAAGCCAAATTTTGATTTCCTGGTATCGATATCAAATAATTTTTTTTCGTCGTAAACTGAATATTGAAGGCTAAATAAGTCTTCTGAGTAAATGGTATCATGGTTGAGACTAAGAACTACAATTATACCTACTTAGAGCCAAACCTGAAGCAAAAACTAAAGTAAAAGGGCTGAAAAAATACAGACATACAGGCAAATAAACAGACGCACACACACAAACATCTTGCCTTTTATATATATATATTATCGATTTTCTGCACTATTCTGCAACTTTGAAACTTCTGAATATCGTTTCTTATGTCTTTGTCTATGAGTGTATCAAATTTGATTAAAATCGGACCACTTCTTCTATAATCCGATTTTTTCGATTATCGATTTTCGATATTTACCGGGGGTACCTTGACACAAAAACTAGCTAAGAACACTCGCTGACGCTTATAATACAACTGTGTAAATTTTCAAAAAAATCGGTTCAGCCGTTTCGGAGTCTATAGGTAACGGATACACACACACACACACACACACACACACACACACACACACACACACAGACAAAGTTCCATTTATAAAATAAGTTTAGATGACCACAGAAAGGCTTCGTGAAGAAGTCAAGCCGTAAGCAATAAAGAAAGAGTCAACCTGTATTTATGATGGCTTCACGAACAAAATCTTTTCTTCTTAACGAAATTTGACACTTGAAGTGCGTTTTAGGTGGAGTCTATGAAAAACAAAAATACATTATTATTAGTAGTAGCATTATATCAGCAACAAATAAATCATTCATCTAATTGAGAATGAACGCCGGGGGCGGCATCGTTGTAGAATGGGTTGGAGAGGTTACTCCCAAACCCGAAAAACAACAGAGAAACTGGTCTCAAGTTGATAAACACCATTCTACAGCAGGAGCCTAAGTGCACATATGTTGCCATTATTATTATTATTATTTTCTTTAATTTCTTGTGTATACACATTTTCTTCTGGGTTCCAACCAGAAACCTAAGGTCAGGAAAAGCTTTCATGACATTCTCCATTCTCATGTTTATAAAAAAAATAAGATCACACATTTTACATAGATTAAAGCTGTTCGTAATATGTGAGTTGTACTTGTAGTTGCACTTCGGGGTCACCAGTGATTCTTTCATTAAGTAATCTTTTTTCGCGTCAATCCGGGGTCGCCAGTGAAGCTATAGGGTAGGAAGTTGGTTAATTTTTCTTTAATTCGGCCTTGTGTCAGACTTAGCCGAACTCCCTACAGCTTACAAGTTTTATGCAGAATTATTATCATCAGAATTATCAGAAAGTTTTCATCAGAAGGTTGGTTGTCGGCAGGTTGGAATATGTGGAATAGTGTGGAATATGTGGAATGTGTGGAATGTGTGGAATAGTGTGGAATGTAATGTGGAATGTGTGGAATAGTGGGAATAGTGTGGAATGTGGGAATGGTGAATAGTGTGGAATAAGTGTGGAATAGTGTGGAATGTGTGGAATAGTGTGGAATGTGTGGAATAGTGTGGAATAGTGTGGAATAGTGGTGGAATGTGTGGAATAGTGTGGAATAGTGTGGAATGTGTGGAATAGTGTGGAATATGTGGAATGTGTGGAATGTGTGGAATAGTGTGGAATATGGTGGAATGTGTGGAATAGTGTGGAATAGTGTGGAATGTGTGGAATGTGTGGAATAGTGTGGAATAGTGTGGAATATGTGGAATAGTGTGGAATGTGTGGAATAAGTGTGGAATAGTGTGGAATAGTGTGGAATATGTGGAATGTGTGGAATGTGTGGAGTACTGTGGAATATGTGGAATGTGTGGAATGTGTGGAATAGTGTGGAATATGTGGAATGTGTGGAATGTGTGGAATAGTGTGGAATAGTGTGGAATGTGTGGAATGTGTGGAATAGTGTGGAATGTGTGGAATGTGTGGAATAGTGTGGAATAGTGTGGAATGTGTGGAATAGTGCGGAATATGTGGAATGTGTGGAATGTGTGGAATAGTGCGGAATGTGTGGAATGTGTGGAATAGTGTGGAATAGTGTGGAATGTGTGGAATGTGTGGAATAGTGTGGAATAGTGTGGAATGTGTGGAATAGTGCGGAATATGTGGAATGTGTGGAATGTGTGGAATAGTGCGGAATAGTGTGGAATAGTGTGGAATGTGTGGAATAGTGTGGAATATGTGGAATATGTGGAATGTGTGGAATGTGTGGAATGTGTGGAATAGTGTGGAATAGTGTGGAATGTGAGGAATAGTGTGGAATATGTGGAATGTGTGGAATGTGTGGAATGTGTGGAATAGTGTGGAATATGTGGAATAGTGTGGAATAGTGTGGAATGTGTGGAATATGTGGAATGTGTGGAATAGTGTGGAATGTGTGGAATAGTGTGGAATAGTGTGGAATGTGTGGAATATGTGGAATGTGTGGAATAGTGTGGAATGTGTGGAATATGTGGAATCGTATGGAATAGTGTGGAATGTGTGGAATAGTGTGGAATGTGTGGAATTGTGTGGAATAGTGTGGAATATGTGGAATGTGTGGAATAGTGTGGAATAGTGTGGAATATGTTGAATAGTGTGGAATGTGTTGAATGTGTGGAATAGTGTGGAATGTGTGGAATAGTGTGGAATGTGTGGAATAGTGTGGAATAGTGTGGAATGTGTGAAATAGTGTGGAATATGTGGAATGTGTGGAATAGTGTGGAATAGTGTGGAATATGTTGAATAGTGTGGAATGTGTGGAATGTGTGGAATAGTGTGGAATGTGTGGAATGTGTGGAATAGTGTGGAATGTGTGGAATAGTGTGGAATGTGTGGAATGTGTGGAATAGTGTGGAATGTGTGGAATAGTGTGGAATGTGTGGAATAGTGTGGAATAGTGTGGTATAGTGTAAGAATAAAATATACATCTTTCATGCCAAAATAGAAATTTATTAAGAGTGTGAATAACAAAAATTTGTAGAAATTAATGTTCGATGAAAAAGTTAAGAGTATCAAGAGTTTGTACAAAATGTTCTTAGTAGTAATTGTTGAACGAGATAAGGAGAAAGAGAAAGAGTACAATGTCCGAGTCGCTTGAAGTTGAAGTTACATTTTGAAATGTTTGTCTCGCGGCTCCCATGGGACTCTCTGACTGACGGACGTTGATGAAGTCCTTTTATTGTAATCTAGATTTTTCGCACTTACTCGCAAAGTTCTCTTTGATCTTGCAAGTCGCTCCCATTCGTCAAAAATCATTTTAACAACTACTTGCGAAATCTGGTTTCGACTTTTTCGTTAAGCAGATGGTTAATCTTTTTTCTATTTGGGAAAACCAGGATTTCACCGTCATTGTGAATTTTTGTAAAAGTGAAGAAGAGAGTTGATTTTAATTAATTTCTTATCAGCTACAAGTACAATCTTTTGTATTTCTTTAACACGTGGGCTGCCAGGAACACTTTCAATGAGTCTATCGACGCCTTTTCTAATTTATCTGACGGCTTCAACTACAAGTGAAATTATTGATGTCCTCATTTGCCACGTTTTTTTAATATATTTTTTCAATCTCAAGATCCTTATATTTTGATAATTCTTTGAAGATCTTCAAAGATATATTACTGTTTGCAGGGACTGTCATGTCAATAAGAAAACAAGTTCCTTTGTCCTATGATGCAAGAATACAACCTTCGGTTTCATCCTGCACTACGTAATAACCGATGGTCTGTTTGCTACTGGCAAAGAATTGGCCATGAAGATTCTTATCTTGGCATCGTTTCTTCATTGGGTACATTGTATTTGATTCTGCATTGTTTTTATGTTCTTTGCCGCTGCAGAAAGTGTATTACGGTTTATTTGCTCTTCTTCGTTCATTTGAATATCACTTTCGAATTTGTTGCCTTCTTTTATTACTGAATAATGCTTTTTATTTCTTTCATGTTCTTGACAGAGATCGTCATCTAGTTATCTGGAGTTTCTAGGTATCTTTAAAGACCGACTATTGTGATCTTGTAAGACATTTCTTGTTGAATTAATCTTCTGCCTCCTCCGGATCTGAACAAATACAGACGATCAACATCAGCCTTAGAATGATGCATGCGTTGGTAAGTGACACATCTATTTGCTTAATGTCAGCTATGGTCCACTTAAGGATTTTGAAACTGCATTGCACCACGAAGAGAGCCAAGGTGTTTATAGCTGTTATTCTCTTTTGTGAATTCAACTCGATATTTAATGATTTCTCATTTCCTTCATGTTCTTTGACATGTTCTTTGACATAGCATCATCCCGTTTTTGTAATTTCAAGGTAGCTTAGCAAACCGACTATTGTGAATTTGTAAGACAGGTCTAGTTGAAATAATCCTCCACTTCCTTCAGATCTGGACACATACATACGATCAGCATGCGGTGGCAAGTGAAAAGCTTTCTCGTTTAGCCGTCCATTCGCTTAATGTCAGCTATGGTTCACTTAAGGATGTTGAAAATGTATTGCACCCTCGGGACAGCGAAATTGTTTATGGCTGATATTCTCTTTTGTGAATTCAACTCGATATTTAAAACAAGACGCACGTGCCTGGAGAATTCTTTTCTCGTTTTCTTCTTCGTTTGGTATTGCTGTATTCCACCCCCTTCGCTGATTCTTCTCGTTCTCATTCCCTGATCTTTCTGATAAAACCTACATAAACTGAATGTGCTTCTGTAATTCTCCCTTTCTTGAGGGTTACGCATTGATCTAATCCAAAAATCCATACGGATATCGTCACTGAAATATTTTACAGTATTGAGAATGGACTTCAACGCATTTGGATTTTGCAAAAGAGTTTGACATCATCCATGCAAAATAGGTGATTAAATACTTACTTATTTACTTTTCCTCCATAGATATTATTGTTTAGTTCATGCGAAAGAGGAATTAAAACCTAACAGAAGACGTGTCAGGGAGTCTCCTTGAAATGAAAGATTTCTCGTTAAATATTCCGTGGGTTGGAAGTGACAGTGCATTTGATATGATTTAATTATAATCTGATTTTCCAGATTTGTATGCTATATTTAAGAAAACTAACTATCGCCCAGAAGATTTTGTACATTTCCAAAGCCTTAAAGATTAAAAAAAAAACGTGTGGTATACTATCAAAGGCTTTATGGTAATCTATTCGAACAGTGCTAAATTTTTACATTTTTTCCTGTAATTTTCCAGGATAATTTTATTTATCTGTAGTTGATCTTTACAGCCATATGAAGCACTTCGACATCCCTTCTGTTCCAGGGGAAGAATGTTGTTTCCATCGAGAAAAGAGTTAGTACTATGTATCAGAACAGACTGATCAATTTATACGTGATGGGCAGACATGTGATTGGTCTATAATTTTTTGGATCATCAGTTTCACCCGTTTTTGGTAAAAGATATATAATACCTTCAGTGATCCATTCTGGAATTTCATTGGGATTAGTAATTAGCATTGATAAAGTTTATGCAAGGGTTTTATGGATTGATAGATTATAAAGCTAAAAGTCGTGTACCTTGTCATTTCCTAAGGATCTCCATTTTTGTTGTTTTTTAGAGTTTGCCTAATATTATTCTTTGATGTATTTTTTTCATTTTTACACAGTTTTATTTTTCATTCGTTCTTATTGTATATTTGTAGTTTCTAACATTGATTCGTAATAATTTCTTCTGAAAATAAATTAAAATTTTTGTTGTAAAGTGAAACTAAAAATCGATTAGTAACATTAATCTCTATTTTAATCAAATTTTAACATTAATGCCCCAATAAATGGTTTTTAGAGTTTGTTCTTATTTTCTTCAGATTAGAAATTACTTGTATTTTTATTGGTCACCACAGACTGTAACACTGTCTCTCTGATTAACCCTCTAGGGCCATTCGTATCATATTTGATACAGTATGAAAACAAGCCTTGAAAGAAATATTTTCCTGAAAAATTTTTTAAGAGAAATATTTTATAAATTTCAAATGAAAGCAGTACTGACTGCTCAGTCAATGAATACCAAATGTTTCCTTATAGGGAAATACCAAATGTTTCCTTATAGGGAAATACTGTATCCAATATGATACGAATGGCCCTAGAGGGTTAAGTAGTAATTAGTGGGGGATCTGTTTATTACTTCATAACAATATAGAACTGATCCCCCACTTTATGACAAGTAGAAGCCTTAATCATATTATATTATTAAGTAGTAATTAGTGGGGGATCTGTTTATTACTTTATAACAATATAGAACTGATCCCCCAATTTATGACAAGTAGAAGCCTTAATCATATTATATTATTAAGTAGTAATTAGTGGGGGATCTGTTTATTACTTCATAACAATATAGAACTGATCCCCCACTTTATGACAAGTAGAAGCCTTAATCATATTATATTATTAACCCTCTAGGGCCATTCGTATCATATTTGATACAGTATGAAAACAAGCCTTGAAAGAAATATTTTCCTGAAAAATTTTTTAAGAGAAATATTTTATAAATTTCAAATGAAAGCAGTACTGACTGCTCAGTCAATGAATACCAAATGTTTCCTTATAGGGAAATACCAAATGTTTCCTTATAGGGAAATACTGTATCAAATATGATACGAATGGCTCTAGAGGGTTAATAGGGTTTAGCTAGTTTTGAAACATTTAAAACTCTTCAACTCAAAATCAGCCATAATTATTAGGCCATCCCATTTTTTAAGAAATGATGTGTTTCATATTATTTTTAGTATTTATTACCAAGTGGATAATTGTAAATGAAAATAGAATGGTTCTTTTGTTATTATTACTTTGCAAAATTTTACAAGGCAGCCAAGAAGCCTTTGCTTCGGCCAGCCAATAAGAAGAGACTAGCATAGGGAAGAGAGCACAAAAACTGGACACCAGAACAGTTCCATTTGATGCACATGTTATTGTGCAGTATTAACAAAAGAACAATTCTATTTTCATTTAGAATTATCCACTTGGCAATAAATACTAAAAACAATAGTATGAAATCCATCATTTTTTTTAAAAAACTGAGGTGGCCTAATAAGTATGGCCGGTAGTATATATATATATATATATATATATATATATATATATATATATATATATATAGCAAATCTACAGGGTGAGATGGGTAAATTGTCACTATTTGCCTTGTAAGTTTTGCAAAGTAATGATAACAAAAGAACCATTCTATTTTCATTTAGAATTTTTCACTTGGATATAAATATTAAAAATAGTATGAAATTCATCATTTCTTTTAAAAAACTGGGGTAGTCTAATAATTATGACCGGTAGTGTGTGTGTATATATATATATATATATATATATATATATATATATATATATATATATATATGCACATAAACACACATACACACAGAGAGGATGCGATGAGTAAATTATCGCTATTTGCTATGTAAACTTTTGCAAAGTAATAATAAAAGAACCATTCTATTTTCATTTAGAATTATTCACTTGGCAATAAATACTGAAAATAATATGAAATACATCATTTTTTTTTAAACTGGGGTGGCCTAATAATTATGGGCGGTAGTGTATACTGATAATAAATGCACAACGGTCTTTATTATAGTCGAGAGAAGGATTATTATTATTATTATCATTATTATTATTATTTCAAATTATGCTGCAAATTCGTATAAAAGAATTTCACAGCAAGAAATGTTCTCTCTTCTATCGCACCGTAGATTAAGGTTCACTCCAAAACCGATCAGTCGAAAGCGTTTCTTTCTTTGGGTCACCTGCTGTTCTTGCTTAGAGAAAGAGTAACCCGGCTATGCAACATCTTTTCTCTACTTTAAAAATTTAAGGCACAGACATTGTTGTTATCGTAAGTATAAAATGAGTCTTGCAATGGTATCTTTCGATGGTCATACTCGACAACGTGTTGGATGTCATCATACAAGTTATAACTTAGTTCCGGGTTTCTCCGTTCGAGCTCTGTGTGTGTGTGTGTGTGTGTGTGTGTGTGTGTGTGTGTGTGTGTGTGTGTGTGTGTGTGTGTGTGTGTGTGTGTGTTTATACTCTTATAACATCGTGCTAATTACGAAACAGACGAGTTGACTCTTAAATGTCTAATCAAAAGATAAATGATGAATGAAAATGAAACATACCTGGCCGAATCGTGCGTTCTCAAAGCACAACCAGGCAACCACTCGTCTCTTTAGCAAATCGGGTTTTGGATTTCAGCCAATTCAACTGACACAACAAAATAACGATCACATTAATTCGTGTTCAGTTCGTCTGCTTTTCAGTTCACTTATATAATCGATTAAAATCACACCGCATGCAGACGTTAAGTAAGGTATGTGTGGTTTTGTGAAAATGCAGTAAAGACGTCTTTTATTTTCATTTTTTTTTTTTTCACTTCTCTCTTAAAGAAAAGAGCAGAAATCAGATACTATTTAAAACTATTTACAACTGTTCGGACTGTTGTTGTCATTTTTATTGCCATATTCATGACGTTTTGATCATTGACCTCTCCGGCTTTCTTCAGGATCTGTCTATACTTTTGAGCTGAGGTATTGTAATTATTTACACTATTTACATTTTTCGGAATGTTTTCCTCATCTTTATTGTCATATTCACGATGTTTCGACCGTTCTAAAGTCCGGCTTCCTTGTTGATCTGTCTATATTTCAGAGATTAAATATTGTAACTATTTACATATTTTCAGCTGTTTTCCTCATCTTTATTTTCATATTAATGACGTTTCGGCCATTGTACACTCTGGCCTTCTTCAGGTGATATTTCTTGAAATTTCGAATTTAATCCCTTTTTTAGCACACGGGGTGGGAGGGTAGATAATTCTAAGTGCCATATCTGTGGATATCACATTTCTAGTTAATGATTATGATGATGATAAATTCCGCAAACAGCTCTATAGTTGTTTTACTCATTATTCTAGTCCCAATAGAAATTTGGGGTGAGCCTGAGTCTCAATAGAAATTTGGGGTGAGCCAGAGTTCCAATAGAAATTTGGGGTGAGCCTGAGTCCTAATAGAAATTTGGGGTGAGCCATAGAGTTCCAATAGAAATTTGGGATGAACCTCAGTCAGAAAAGAAATTTGGGGTGAGCCTCAGTCCCAAAAGAAATTTGGGGTGAGCCAGAGTTCCAATAGAAATTTGGGGTGAATCTGAGCCCCAATAGAAATTTGGGATGAACCTCAGTCAGAAAAGAAATTTGGGGTGAGCCTCAGTCCCAAAAGAAATTTGGGGTGAGCCTGAGTCCTAATAGAAATTTGGGGTGAGCCTAAGTTCCAATAGAAATTTCGGTTAAGCCTGAGTACCAATAGAAATTTGGTGTGAGCCTGAGTCTCAATAGAAATTTGGTGTGAGCCTGAGTCTCAATAGAAATTTGGGGTGAGCCTGAGTCCTAATAGAAATTTGGGGTGAGCCTAAGTTCCAATAGAAATTTCCGTTAAGCCTGAGTACCAATAGAAATTTGGGGTGAGCCTGGGTCCCAATAGAAACTTGGGGTGTGCCTCAGTCCCAATAGAAATTTGGGGTGAGCCTGAGTTCTAATAGAAATTTGGGGTGAGCCTGAGTCCCAATACAAATTTGGGGTGAGCCTCCGTTCCAATAGATGTTTAAAACAAGGCTTAAAAGAACATCCATTCACATTGACAGAGAATAATGGAAGTGTCTAAATAATATTTATACAACGCAAATTAAAAACTCCAAAATTTAGACTTTAGCCGAATATTTCCTGTTCTGTGTTGTTTGTACAACAAATAAAGCCACAGACTAAGTCAATTTCCAGAAACTTGCAGCCAGACCCTTATCTCTCTATTGTCTCCCTGGTTTCGTCCGTTTGTATGGGTAAAGATATCCTGAAATCCAAACTGAAACAACCAATGACTTATAAACGGAAATTCCTAAAGCCAAAAACCGACGCTGAATAATTTTCTGATATGGCGCACTTTTCACGGATTTTCAATTCCTTTTGTTCATTTTCTTCGCTCTTTGTTAATTTCTGCAACTGTGACTCGCAGACTAAGGAGCCTCAAAAGTCGGAAGTTAGTATAAAGACAAGAGGATGTAACGAAGCCACAATGTTGACAAAGACATTCCTTGTTGGCCGCCATAAAAGAAGAGAGAGAATAGAAATAGAAAAATGTTGGAAGAAAGAGAGTATAAAAGAAAGAAACAGGAAAAAGAAAGAAAGAAAGAAAGAAAGAAAGAAATTTAAAGTAAGGCAGGAAAAGAAAGAAAGAAAGAAAGAAAGAAAGAAAGAAAGAAAGAAAGAAAGAAAGAAAGAATTTAAAGAAAGGCAGGAAAATTTAAAGTAAAGAAGATTTAAAGTGAGGAAGAAATGAAAGAAATCGATAGAAAAAGAATTAAAGAAAAAAAGAAGTAAACTAAATAAGAAAGAAAGAAAGAAAGAAAGAAAGAAAGAAAAAAAGAATTTAAAGTAAGGCAGGAAAAGAGAAAGAAAGAAAGAAAGAAAGAAAGAAAGAAAGAAAGAAAAAGTAAAAATACAAAACGAAAAAAAAAGAAGTAATTAAAGTCAGAAAGGTATAAAAAAAGAAACCAAAAGTGAAAGAAAGAAAGAATAAATGAATTAAAAAACAAACAAACGAAGAAAGAAAGAAAGAAAGAAAGAAAGAAAGAAAAGTAAAAAGGCAAAAAAGAAAGAGAGAAAAATTAAAGAAAGAAAGAAAGAAAGAAACTGTGATGTGAGTGAGAGAGTGATAAAAGGCGAAACAAAGGAAAGAAGTAAACAACGAACAATCGAGAGAGAGAGAGAGAGAGAGAAAATGTTAGCGACAGAGAGAAGAGATGGGATGAGAAAAAAAAGATTTTGTTTTTGCCCACCCAGTCTAATATATAATGTTTCGCATACGGCTACAATTAAAATCGAGCTATATACCCGTATTGGATTGAGGAATTGGACACCCACGGGACATATTAAACGCAAAAAAGACAGTGGGTATATCGAGTAACCAACCTAACGAGCATACCTAAAGAGATGGAAGAATATGGACTGGTGTGCATAGTGTTGGAATACCGACCTTAATGATAATCATAGGCAGAGCGATATTTGATAGGCTTTTTCTCTTTTCCCTTTGACTTTTGGATCGCCAAAACCCGTTTCTTTTTCGTTCCAGATAGACACGAGGCATGTATTTACTTCAGAGACATAGAGTAAAGATTGTATTGAATTGTTCATAACTCCAACTTTGTTTCTTTCTTTATGCTTCTGTAACGTCTCTTGCTAATATATTTATTAACTATTATCTGCTTAATTTATTGTTTTGTGCCCTTTGTACCCGGACTCAAATGAATCTGTGGTGATACCGACCGAGGAAAAGCGAGACCGGATGTTGGCTCTATGCCGACCAGAAAGCGAATGAACAAAACTCGTCGTCGCGCATCCGAGTTCGCGCAGATGTTCCGGTTGAAAAATAAAAATTAATCAAATATCAAATTTCCATTTCGCGAGTCTACGCGAATTTTATTTACCAGCCAATGAGAAGCCCGGAATCAAATACAAGTATGAAATTCGAAACGAGCTGCGTTTTGATCCAAAAAGCAGATATAAAAAGCCGAGAGAAAAAGCACACAGACAGACGGGAAAACGAGAGGAGAAGAGTGTAATTAATATCCCCTTGACTTAAGTCGAGCGGCTACTATGCTGACCTCTTTCTTTCTCCCTGTCTCAAAAGCACTTCTTGACCTCAGAAGTGACCTCTTCAAAGACATTCCACACAAACCAACTCACTGACTTACTGACCTAAGAAGTGGTAACTTCAAATGAACATTCACACGCCTAAGCCTTTTATCTCTTTCAGCTCATTATTATTTTCTATGAACATTCTAACCTCCGTTGGACCTTTATTTCAAGTATTGCTTTAATTGTAAAACATTAATTGATAGGCGTATATATATAAATGTTATTTTATACTCAAATTGCCTTTCTTGGTTGATAATCATTTTATGAATTATAGTTAGGCTATCTTCCACAAGGCCAAATTCCGTTAACCTGCAACGGTACACAATTACCCTTCACTAGAACAGAATCCTAGTACAACTAGAAAAAGAATAAATCAGATAAAATATACCCACTATAAATCCACCAAATATTGTTTTCGGGACAAATGTACCAGGAGGCATTAAATGATAATTTCCATTTCTGCAACGATAATAAGAATACAAACATTACTTCAAGCTACGAAGGATAGGAAGTTGTGTAGAGCCACGATCGTCCAATATGCTACAGTGGAGAATCATGATCGCTTATGCTACGTTATCGAGAGATATTTATTTTTTATATTTTATAATCATTTCATCTCAAGTAAGGCAGGACCGCCACTAGTGCACAGGGGGTTATGGTGAGAGAAAAAAACAAGGTACAGGGGATGTCGAAGAAAGGATGAGAGATGGATGGGAATCAAGTAGATAAAAGATGGCAACTGACGTTGCATTTTAAACCTTTGGAGATTGTAGCTATCAGGGACGCAAGCAAACGAAAGTGAATTCCATAAACTGGAAGTGTGAAAAAAGAAACTGTTAGAGTAGAAGAGGTGGTTACATTTAACTATTTCAACGGTAAAAGGTAGGACTTTGATGCCAATCTAGTAGCATGAATAAATATATGTAGTCGTGGTACCAGAAAAAAAAAGCCCGTCAGAGCAGTTGCCATGAAAATACTTGTAGAAAAGACAGAGGGAAGCCACATCACGTCGGTGAGAAAGTGATTGAAGAAGAGCTGTTAAGTCAGGATCGATTATATTGCAGATCCTCCTTTGGATTTTGTCAAGAACCTCAAGATAAATAGCAGGAACACCCGGCCATATATGGCAACAGTATTCAATGTACGGGCGAATCATAAATTTATAAATCTGCAAAATGAATTCTGACGAGAAAAAATTCCTGGTCCGACACAGTGAGCCAACCTTTTTAGCAGCAAACGCAGCTATGGATTCGATGTTCAGTCAAGTGTCATACGTGATACATGCTTGGATGATCATGTCTCGAAAGCGACGTGATTAACTGGGTCAAATACTTTCTTGTTGTAGGTCCTGGGTATGACGGTAAACTGCATCCGGCAGCAAGGTCTCTAATTAGGAGGTTGTGAGGAGTATGGAACCACCTCTTAATTGTTGTTGTTCCTAGGTCCACCCTAACCCGTAGTGGTAGCACCTGTTAGGGTCTCAGCTATGGGCAAATCGTTAACCCTCAAATTGAGGTCAAAACACTATGAAGGTATAAAAATAGACTTTTATAGAAATAACTACATAAAAATAGTTTCTTTTATAGAAAAATATACATTTTTGAAGAAAAAATTATTACCCTAACACATTATTGAAAGGAAAAATTCTCAGCAAAACATTTTTGAAGACAAAACTAGAAGACATTTTCAGTTTTTTAAAATACAAAAGAATAAAAACAATAATGTTTCTTAAAAATCTGACGAATTCATCCTTCTCACTATAACCGAACAAATATCTTAAAACCCCACCTTTTTGGCATTAAATAACCCACATAGGTTGATATGCCGTTAAACAAAACTAAAATTCAAAACTCAAACTTTCTTGTTGTAGGCTGCTATTACTTTCTGCGGTAGACTAGTTGCCAACCAAGGCTATAGAATACAATCTGTTTCACTATTTAACCCTTTGCTGGAGGGAGAAGCGATGGATTAATGCCTTTCCCAAAGGTATCTGCGCGTAAGTGAATGCAACGAATTCAACTTGAATTCGAACATGGCTATCCGATTTCTCGTTCTGAGCCGATATCCACTGCGTCACGACGCACATTCGATATAATCATTCCATTTGAGAAATGGAATTTGATTTATTAAATATAGCGCTCTAAAAGAGAGAGGATTAGTAAGAGAAAAATGCATCATTATTAACTTGTTCACATTATAAATTTTCAATCTTTTATTCATGACTCCTGCCTGCCGTTTTTCTCTCTGTCATTTGCCTCATCCGATTCGATTTCATTCTTAATAGCACTTTTAGAAATGACCCATGATGAGAATATTGAAATTTATGGGGTCTGCACTTGGTTGATTGTATTCTATCGGGCAAATATCTCTTCTTAACGAGTTTGCTTTCAAAATCGATAATGAAAATCGCAGATTTTACATGTTCTTTCTCATTCTTATTTTTATATGTGCCGTGTCCCTTCAGAACGTTACCGACCATAGTTCTCCACAATTTCCTGTCCTTTGTAGTTCTTTATAACTTTGGTCTTTTTGTTATCCCTCCTAAACCTTGTGTCGTTATCCATTTGCTCAAGCTTGCTAGATTGGCTATGCGTTATTTGCTTTTGCCCCTCTTTTCTTCAGTTTGTTCTGTAGGTATCAAATTCTCCAAGCCCTCTTTCCTCATTATATACCCTAGAAATTTCAACTGACTCTTTCTGGTGTTGAGTATAAGTGTCCATTTTGGTTACATTTTCTTTCAAATTTTCTCGTTGCGCACATGTTCGGCCGATGGTATTCTCAGCATCCTTCTGTAGAACCAAATTTCTGCTGCATCTTCTTTTGTTGTCTTTTCTTCAAGTCTGAGGAGATTTTAACGTAACAGCTCAATACACTATACCTTCAGATTTTAATGTTACATTTTCCATCGTCTGTTAATACACTTCCCGGATATTATAACTGTTGTACTTGCTTGAATTTGGTATCTCCAATATGTAATTTACATGCTGAAGTTTTCATTTTGCTAACAACCATGCATTTTGTCTTCTTGCAATTGTCCTTTCTTCACACTTTCCTCTACTACCTTTTATACTGGCTTCTTTTTTGTGTCTTTGTCGTCTGCACACGTTACGTTGTTAAGATTGACGCCACCAGTCATGAATCCTGATAGGACTTATAATTCTCTCAGAATCACCCCACACTATAAACTGAATAAGTCTGGTGAGAAGACACGTCCTTGTCTTACACTCTTTTCTATTTTTGTATATTTACTAAATTCACTTTTTATCCGTATGCAGACGTCCTTGATGCCAGTAAAGGTTATGGACTATTCTAATCTCCTTTCCAAATACGTGAGAGTTAATAAGCAATTCCAACAGTTATTTGTGACGCATTTTATTAAACGCCTTTGCATAATCTATAAAACATAGATATACCCCACTTGCGCATTTGTTTTTAATCATCTCCCCCCAAGCAAGGCATTCCACTGCCACTATTGCGCATGGGGCTACAGAGGGGAAGGTAAAGAGAAGGAGTGGTTAGACATAGGGAATGTCGGGAGGAAGGTGACAGATGAGTAAGGATACCGAGGATGAGGGTTGGGTAGATGGGAAGAGTGTTTTTTTTTAATCATCTCACCCCAAGCAAGGCATTCCACTGCCACTATTGCGCATGGGGCTACATAGGGGAAGGTAAAGAGAAGGAGTGGTTAGACATAGGGAATGTCAGGAGGAAGGTGACAGATGAGTAAGGATAGCGAGGATGAGGGTTGGGTAGATGGGAAGAGTGTTTTTTTTTAATCATCTCACTCCAAGCAAGGCATTTCCACTGCCACTATTGCGCATGGGGCTACATAGTGGAAGGTAAAGAGAAGGAGTGGTTAGACATAGGGAATGTCAGGAGGAAGGTGACAGATGAGTAAGGATACCGAGGATGAGGGTTGGGTAGATGGGAAGAGTGTTTTTTTTTAATCATCTCACCCCAAGCAAGGCATTCCACTGCCACTATTGCGCATGGGGCTATATAGGGGAAGGTAAAGAGAAGGAGTGGTTAGACATAGGGAATGTCAGGAGGAAGGTGACAGATGAGTAAGGATAGCGAGGATGAGGGTTGGGCAGATGGGAAGAATGTTTGATAGAATGGGAACAGGTTAGTGTGTTAGGAGGTGTCTATTGACCTTACATTTAAACTCCTGGAGATTGTATCCGTCGGGGAAGCAAACGTGTGGAAGAGAATTCCACAGTCGGGAAGTGCGAGGAAAGAAACTGTTGGAGTAGAAGTTACGGCTGCATTTTATCGGTTTCACTGTAAAAGGGTGGGATCTAGTTGCTAATCTAGTATCACGTTCAAATTCGTATTTAGGGGGCACCAGTGATCTAAGTTCATCGGAGCAGAAGCCGTGAAAGTATTTATAGAAGAGACACAGGGAAGCCACGTCGCGCCGGTGAGAGAGACTGCAGGCGGTCCGCCAAGTCGGTATCTATCACATTACAGACCCTCCTCTGAACCTTATCGAGAAGCCCGAGGAGAATAGCAGTTTCCTTATCCTTTCTTTTAATAATGATGCACATATAAAAATAAGAATGAGAAAGAACATTTGTATTGTTCTTTCTGGTATCCTTCTGAGTATAAATATTGCATTCTTTGTTCCAGTGTCTTTAACGAATCCGCACTGCTCTTGTCCTATTTTCGGTCTCATTTTATGTGGGTTCTATTCATCAGAATTCAGGTGATAGGTTTTGTTGTACGGCTCATTAGGCTGGTTGTTCGATGGAATTCACAATCGTTTACACCTGGCTTCTCAGGCAGTGCTATGAAAATGGATCTACTTTAGAAACTTGACTACAACAACAACAAAAATAATTCCGTTAAAAAGTAAACGCAACGAACTACTGTAAGGTCTTGCAATGAGCAATAAGAATTGGCAACCATTACAGGGTCTTGATCATTGCACAATCCGCGTTGCGGTATCTTGCCCAATGCTCTAACTAATGTAGTATCTAAAGAACAAAGGACTTTTTTAAAATTACACAAATAATCATGACAAAAGCTGCTTCTCTCAGTCTTTCTCTCTTTCTCTCTCTCTCTCTTTCTCTGTTTCTCTTTCTCTCATTCTCTCTCTCTCTCACACACACACACACACATTCACTCACATACACAGGCTCCCAGAGAGGGAGATATCACACACATACACGATCTCATTAACAATATCGTCTATACGTGAATTCAAGCACTCTCTCTTTTGCTCAATACGTTTTTGTTGCTTTTTTTGTCTTCATTTTTAAAATGCGATTTGATTAAGTCTGTTTACTTTTAATTTCAAAGCAATAAAAACATGGCGTCTCTTGGTAAAGACACTGACGTCTGATACTGTTGATTATATTTTAAAAAGTGAGATCATTTTTTCTTTTCTTTTTTTTCCTTTTTCTTTCGTTCTTTTATTTTTAATTCATTTTTTCTTTTATTCATTCGTTCTTTGTTTTTTTTCATTTCTTCTTCCTTTTTTTCATTCATTCTTTCTCGGTCTATCCCTCCCCAATTTCTTTTTCTTCCTCTCTTATATTTTCTTTTGTTTTTTCTTCCTAATATGTCTTTGTTTGTTTTTTCCTCTTTATTTTTCTTTTTTTTTTTTTCATTTTTACTTTCTTTTCTTCTGTTTTCTTTCTTTTTTTTTTTTGTGAAGTAAATAAACCACCCTCAGTAACACAAATGAATTAAGCAAAACTCAGTCAGTCAGTTAAGTGCCTTACGTGATACACGCTTGGGCGATCATGTATCGAAAGAGACATGACTGACTGGGCAGAAGATTATCCCGCAGTAGGTTGCCATTGCTTTCTGCGGTAGACTGGTTGTCGACCAAGGCTATAGAACCCAATCTGTCCTGTTATTTAACCCATAACTGGAAGGAAGAGACGGATTAATACCTTTCCTAAGGGCATTTGCGCGTAAGTGAATACAATGGATTCAACTGGAATTCGAACTCGGCTCCCCGGTTTCTCGTTCCGAGCCGATATCCACTGTACCACAACGCACATTAACCCTAGTAGAACATGAAAAATACTGTAATTTTGAACTAATGAAGAAAATCAGGAGAAATTTGCTTTGAATAAATGACTAAAGTTTTTAGCGATAAAAGTTCGTTATTCAATACTGGTTGAAAATGTACGAATCTGACGAAAAAAGATGTAGATTTTGTCACATATTAAAACTACACTGCAAACGTTAACAAGGCGTGTGATAGATTCAAATTAAACGAGCAGACTCCGGATGTGCTTAAATGATTAATTTTCGTTCAAGGGTTAAATGCAAAAAAAAGACGCAAAAATATGTGCTACAATCCTTATGAAACGGGAACAGAATCAAAAACTACCACTACAAGGAAATATCGGACGAATGTCAGAGAATCCTAAATCTGAGACGCGATACGGAGGAAATTGAAGGAAAAGGAATGCGCATATATACAAACAAAAGAAAAATGTGAAAAACAAAATTTAAAGTGAAAATAAGAATCAAGGCCAGTATGTACACCAAAAAGTAGTGTACAGTTCACAGCTCTAGAACAAGTCAATGACGAGTTAGACAAACTTGAAAAAAGGGGATGTAATTAAAAAAAATGGCCATTCAAAATTGGCAAAACCAACAGTGTTTTTGTCTTTCTCTCTTCTTTTCTCCCAACTCGTCTTTTTCTCTTCTTTTCTCTTCCCATCTCGTCTTTCTTCTTTTTTTTCTTTTCCCATCTTGTCTTTCCCTCTTTTTTTATCTACCCATCTCGTTTTTCTCTCTTCTTTTTTCCTCCCATCTCGTCTTTCTCTCTTTTTTTCTTTTCCCATCTTGTCTTTCTCTCTTTTTTTCTCCTCCCATCTCATCTTTCTCTTTCCTTTTCTCCTCGCATCTTGTCTTTCTCTCTTCGTTTTCCTCCACATCTCTACGTTTTTTTTCCTCTTTTTCTCCTCCCATCTCGTCTTTCTCTCTTCGTTTTTCCTCCCATCTCTACGTTTCTTTCTCTTTTTCTCTTCCCATCTCTATGTTTCTTTCTTCTTTTTTCTTACCATCTCTACATTTTTCTCTTCTTTACTCATTTCATTTTTTGCCTTTCTCATTCATTTTGCTTAAACGACAACTGAATTTTTAATGCAAGAAACGAAAAGAAAAAGAGAATATCAACGTGGCCATTTTGTTTTTGCATTCATTGTTTTCTACTTGTTTTTTTTAATGTCTTTGTTTTCTTAACTTAAAACTTAAATTTACTTCAGTGGAATCGATTTATATTTCCTTCCATAACGTAAAGAGTCAGCCCTTGTCCAAAATCAAAGCAGACGACGATAATCTCTGACTTCAAACAACTGACATTCGTTACCAGTTTTGTCAGCATTAACATGGCATTAGCGTTTGTCGAGGTTTCACTTTAATTTTTCAAATCGAGAAAACCTCGACACCCCGTCAGTTTAATACTGTTGTCTTGACTGAGACGAACGAAAAACATTAGTGAGAAAGAAAGATATTCTGTAAAGAAACGAAAGAAAGAACAGAAGGCTTACGGCCTATCACGTTGAATACACCGGTTCTCGCTCATCTGATACTGAAATGTTACTATTAACATCAACGCCTTTTCAGCTTCTTAATTTGATCTCTGATATCCAAAGGACTACAAACTCCAGACTAATCACATCTGATACTGAACAACTACTATTAACACCCAATGCCTTTTAGCCTCTTACATTAATCCCTGACACACAAAGGCTTACGGCCATATCACGTTGAATACATCGGTTCTCGCTCGATCACCGAAGTTAAGCAACGTTGAGCCTGGTCAGTACTTAGATGGGTGACCGCTTGGGAATACCAGGTGCTGTAAGCTTATAGCGACGGATGTGCGTTGTGGTGCAGTGGATATCGGCTCGGAAAGAGAAATCGGTGAGCCGAGTTCGAATTCCAGTTGAATACCCTGCATTCACTTATAGCACTGGTACCCTTGGGAAAGGTATTAATCAGTCCATTCTCTCCAGTTATGGGTTAAATAACAAGGGTAGGACTTGGGGACCCTGCTCTTAAAAACAAATCCCAATGAATCGTGAAAAGAAAAATGTTGTAAAAATAAAATAAACTTACCTCAAAATCATTGGTTATGACCTTAAAATGATCCCATAAGGATTGATAGGTCGTTAAGCCTCAAAAACAAACAAAGAAAGAACAGAAAAGAAAGTAAACTAAAAGAAAAGCAAAACAAAGAAAAAAGAAAAAGAAGGAAAGAAAAAGAAATGAAAGAAAGAAATGATTAATTGCTTCCCGAGTTTTTTTCTTAATGTAACTCATCCTTTTTCTTTGAATTTTCTTTTCAGCTTCTCTTTCTTGACTTTTTCTTTTCATTTCTTTTATCTCTAGTTTTCTTTCTTCTTTTCTCTTTCCAAGTCTTATTTCTCTCTTTTTTCTTCTCCTATTTCTTCTTTATCTCTTCTTTCCTCTTCCTATCTCTATGTTTATCTCTTCTTTCCTCTTCCCGTTTCTACGTTTCTTTCTTCTTTCCTCCTCTCATCTCTTTTTCTTTTTTTCCTTTCTCCTCACACCTCTACGTTCCTACCATTTTCCTCCCGTCCCTTATTTCTCTTTTATTTTTCTTCCCATCCATACGTTTCTTTCTTCTTTCCTCCTCCCATCTCTACGCTTCTTCTTCTTCTTCTTTTCTTTTTCTTCTTATCTCTTCTTTCTCTTTTCTTTTCTCATCCCGTCTCTACGTTTCTTCCTTTTTTCTCCCATTTCCCTTTCTCTTTTTTCTCCGCCCTTCTCTACGTTTCTTTCTTCTTTTTCCTCTTATCTCTTCTTTCTCTCTTCTTTTCTCCTCCCGTCTCTACGTTTCTCTCTTCGTTTTCCTCCCATTTCTTCTTTCTCCTTTCATCAAAAAACCTCGTTGTAAGTAACACCTTTCTTAAACGAGAACTGAATTTTAATCCAAGACACGAGAAAAAAAGAAAGAACACTAACGTGGCTAATTTATTTTTTCAAAGGAAATAAAACGAAATTAAACGAAAAGAATCGTGTGCCTCAGAAAATGGCGTCTGTTTTCGTCCTTCTTTTTATTTGTTAGGCTTAAAATTTTAATTCTTTGTTGCATAAGTTAATACTTATAAAATCAGTTAAGAAACCATTTTCTATTCTTGGGATCGTGGAATAACAATAACAATATTAATAATTCTATGATGATTCAATTCGTAGCCTTTATTTCTATACGTGTCAAACAGTCAAGTGTCTTTTATTAATGGTCACTCACAAAGTGAACAGATAGACAGGCCTAGCGGAAGAAAAGAAAAGGAACCAAGCGGAAATAGATGACTAACTTTCATATCGGAAGTCATTAAAAATTCAAAATGGCTACAGTATTATGTGGGTCAGTGTGATGACCAACACAGTTTGATAAGTGTTATTTATTATTTTTAGAATATGAATATTTGGTGCGTAATAAATGACTATGCAACGGACTTTTTTCTCTAACAGAAGAATCCATATTTTCGCTATTTGGGGTAAATACATCATTCGGTGATTTTTAAGATCAGTAGTGAAGGAATATCGACTCGGAACGAGAAGCCGGGGAGCCGAGTTCGAATTCCAGCTGAATCCATTGTATTCACTTACGCGCAAATACCCTTGGGAAAGGTATTAATCCGTCTATTCCTTCCAGTTATGGGTTAAATAGCAGGACAGATTGGGTTCTATAGCCTTGGTCGGCAACCAGTCTACTGCAGAAAGCAATGGCAACCTACTGCGGGATAATCTTCTGCCTAGTCAGTCATGTCTCTTTCGAGACATGATCGCCCAAGCGTGTATCACGTATGGCACTTAACTGACTGAGTGAAGGAAAGCAAGAAGAAAGGACTAAATATCAATTGTTAAAATGGATGTTGATCAGCAAAAGAAACGGTCAAGATGCAAATTACGAATTAATGACACCAGAATCAAACAAGTACAAAGATTTAAATGTTTTTCAAATATTTAGCACTTATAAATCGCTACTAATGGTTATTGCTGTGGATTTCGGGCGAGTAAACGCACAAAATAATGAACAACAAAACAGATATTGAGATAGAAAAGTAAGTTATATTAAACGTAAAGATATAACTGGAACGCAGGTTAGTCATCCAAGAATACGATTAGTAAGGAATATGAATATATATATATATAATCATAGTCATCCGCAGACAGATCTGTTTCGCTGTACCACAGCTCATCAGTACGGTTAGACACCGATTGCTTTTTAACCCAGGATTGAAACCCGACCGAATTGGCGTCAGTCGGCGATTCTACCTCTGAGCTACGGGCGCTCGGTAGAAGAAGCCAGACTTTTTAGCGTGTATATTATCATTATACGCGCCCAATAGCCAGAGTGCTCTAATTCATTTTACTGAATGAGCGACGGGTACATGCCAGAGTAGCTACTGTTTTTCAAAGTTTACCATTCTTCCAGAGTGCTCAATCAGGGTGTGAGAGCGTAGATAGTCATATATACAAGTCTTTGAAGTGAAGCCGTGCTGGAATTAATATATCCGTGTAATATTATTCTGACTGAGTGGAGCTCAGAGCTACTATGACTACTGACGCGGTATTCTCTGTGTAACTTCGGTATCTCTCGGTAACTTACGGACCTCTTACGGTACTCATACTGTTCTCATTATGGAAGGAGTTTATGTATACTTAAGTCGAGTCCATTATCATAGAAAAAGGAGAGATCCCACAACAGTTATGTCTAGACTGTCTCCAACGGTACTCGAACAAACACATTATTAGAACGCAATCAGAAGTGTTTTATCCAACGCCCACCACCACCACCACCACCACCAAGGCGGAATGAGACAAAAGGATCTATTTTAACGCTGGAAGCCGTACACACGGGTCAAGAGTCAAAATTTACCCAGGCCCTGCAGCATTGTATTTTTTTTCCCCCCAGCCAAGTGTCTGTCCGCAGTCTTGATAAACCATCCACATTTGATAATTTTTTGGACGTTTGGTCTTCCATCCTAAAATCGTAATTTAATTCGATGGAACCCCAGCGTTGTAATCTATTCTCTGTATGCTCAAGAATTTCTTTTTCAAACCACAATTTGATAATATACACTACCGGCCATAATTATTAGGCCGCCCCAGTGTTTTAAAAAATGATGTAGATCATACTATTTTTTAGTATTTATTGCCAAGTTAATAATTTTAAATAAAATTAGCATGATTCTTTTGTTAATACTGCACAATAACATGTGCATCAAATGAATTTATAAATATTTAATAATTACCTATATTGCAGTTTCATCAATGAAAGAATGAAGAATATTTAGGGTGATTCGGACAAGTTCATTTTTGCTTCCTTGCCTCGTAAAATTTTGCAAAGTAATAATAACAAAAGAACTATTCTATTTTCATTTGGTAATAAATACTAAAAATAATATGAAATACATCATTTCTCTTTAAAAAAAACAAACTGGGGTCGCCTCATAATTATGGCCTGTAGTGTCGGTCTGTAGTTTGTCTGCAAAAGAAAACTTTTTCCGTGTATAAATTTGTGAAATTTTTTGCAACAACTTTTATGTTACCGTCATCATCATTATATAGAACTACCGATCCTATACCATAATCACAAGCATCTGAAGCCAAATTTCTTTCGGGTCGTAAAGCACTAATGATAAGTCTGATGTTATTATTTTGGTAGTAATTTTTTGATTGCTTCAAACATTTGTTGATACTTATCAGTGCAGTTCTATTTTACATCTTTTTAAGCAAATTGTTCAGTGGAGATCTCAAATTTTGCATATTAGGTAATTCAGGGTGGTAGCTGATGCTAAAAAAAACACCGGGCACAGAGAAAATTGCCCCGATTAATTAGTTGACGATATGACGACGTCATCAGTGTCATCCGTTTCCAGAAACTATGATTTTTGCGGATTTTTCGGCTATTCCAATGGCAATTAGGCACAGAACGTGAACGAAAGCAGGAAATCGGGTTCGGATTTTCTGAGTATAACCAGTCTTTTCTCCCAAAATTAATAAATAAACAAACAAATTTTTACTGCGTTCATTCGGATGTTTTCTTCGTTTTTTTTCTTTCTTTCTTTCTTTCTTTCTTTCTTTCTTTCTTTCTTCACAGCCTTTCTTTCTTTCCTTAGTTTTTCTTTCTTTCTTTCTTTCTTTCTTTCTTTCTTTCTTTCTTCGCTAATTGTCTAGTTTGATTTCTGACGAAGACACTTTTCCTTGCCTGGATTTTCACTATGATTGCACGGATCGGCCCCCGGACCCCTGTCCGGTGGGTCCGGTAGACAGATACGGCCATGTTAGGTACGTTATTTGATAATAATTTTCTAGTCCTTAGAAATGTTTGTAGCCTAGTAAGATTTATCTAAGAAAGCATTTTCGTAATTATACTTATCCTCGACGGATCAGATTGACGACCATTTTTTTAAATGATTTATCCTGGCAACTTAATTTTAGACAAAAACATTCTGCACATTTTTCTCCTTATCGAGTTTTGCATCTCAGATTTAGGATTATCTGACATTCGTCCGATATTTCTTGTAGCCTTAATTATTATTATGTCATTTTTCATCATATTTCGATTTCTGCTATGGTCGCACTACCAACCAAGTATGCGGGATGACCTAAGGCGGGTCGTGGCGTGTTGTTATGGCTCCATTTCATGCTTTTTTTATCTCCCCTATCATCCCTAGCGTTACATAGACAAAGTTCTCCTTAGTGTGTGGGCTGTACTTAATAAGACAATTATTTGTATATCTCGTAAGCTGGGGTTTCCAGGGATTCTTTCAATGTGTTGTTTTGTTCCATTTTTTATCATTCCAAGTGCACCTACTATCACTGGTACGATTCTTGTTTTCAATTTCCACATTTTTTCTATCTCAATTTCCAGGTCTTTATATTTTGACAGTTTTCAAATTCCACGGTTACTATGTTACAATCCGCTGGAAAAAAACATATCAATTAACAGACAAGTTTTTTCTTTCTGGTTTTTAACAATAATGTCCGGCCTATTTGCTTCGATTTTTCTGTGTAGATGGTCTAATCCCATAGAATGGTGACATCTATTTCTTTAACCGGTTCTGGGTGATGTTCATACCAGTGTTTGTTTACAGGTTTTCCATAGTGTTTGCACATTGTCCAATGTAAATATTGCCTCACTCTATCGTGACGATTTTTATATTCATTTGGGGCAAGTACAGAACAATGTGAGATTAGATGATCTATTGTTTCTGCATTTTGGATCCACATTATTATGTATAATACTTGCCTGAAAGTTCCTAGTGAAAAGACTTGCGCTGCAAGAATAAAGCTTTCAGTCTCAGACTTTAATCCAGATGCACGTAACCATCGAAGATGTAAAATAGATGGCCTATTTTCTTTTGGGCTATTTTATACCCACATTCTGTCTTGTTAAGTTGACTGGTTAGTGCTATTAATGATATGCAGTAAGAGAGACAAGGAATCACTTTGAAATATACCTCTTTTGATGTTTATTTCATCAGACTTATGGGTTCCACTTATATGATTGAGATAAAGGGTTGTTTTCTATTATTATTATTATTATGTTCTGGTTTTGTTAGGATTCTATCACTTATTTCTGCATCTTTCTTGCTGTTAATCCCTTGAACAAAAATTAATCTTTTAAACATATCTAGAGTCAACCGGTTTAATATTGAACCGTTTATACTCCTTGTTAACGATTCCAACATATGTGACAAAACCATCGTCTTATATTTTCGTCTGATTTGTTTTTATTCCAACAAGTATTTAATAACGAACGTTTCTAGATAAAAATTTTATTAAGAATATTTACCGTTCCTACACTGTAAGTCTCTCCTGATTTTCTTGGTAGAATAAATTTACAGTATTTTTCATGTTCTACTAGTGCTAACTTTTTAAACAAAAGTATTGTTTTTTTTATCGTTTTTCCCAGTCGCTGTATTTTTCTCTGTAAATTTGTTCGTCTTCTCAAATAAGAAGCAAATTAATTCTGTCAATTGAATTATATGTGAATTCAGCTATGGCATTTGCCACCACGTCAGCAGTAAAAGAGATTGGATAATTTTCTGTTTTCTTCTTAATTATTTCAATTAGAATTTGTTGTTGCTTCTTGAGTTCCAACAAATTCTGTTATTGCTGTTGTTGTTGTTGTTGTTGCTATCTATCGGGTTAATAACTGTCCTATGTTTAAAAATATCTTTCTTCTTTTTTTTCTTTGTGCAAGAAAAAACATACACCTAAAAAAACTTCCTGGCCCGACACAGTCAACCGACCTTTCTTGCAGTAGCTTTAGCTATTGATTCAGTGTAGTCGTTCCACTTGAGATCGACTGAGAGAGTGAGGCTGAGGAGGCGCAGTGTATTGCTTTCACGGAGACTAGCGTGATCCATGCTAATTGGGGTGGTTATGAGAGAGTGTCTATGGTGGTCAAAGGATAGCAGCTTAATTTTGGAAGCATTCAAATTTACGGGTCATTTCTTACCCCAGTTCACCATTGACTGAAGGTCCTTTCTGAGAGCAGCAGCAAAGTTTGTTTTGTCTGCAGCGGCAGAAATTTCTTATCGAACCGGGAGTTAATGGTAGTGTTGTCAGATTAGGTGATTCTCGTTGTCATTGTTATTATGTGTGCCGAAGCAAAGAGATACATTTTCTCCTCCGTATAAGTTTCTATTCCTCGTCGCCACTGTTATGACTCGCTACTAACGGTTATAATACTTTACTCGACTGACTCCCACGAATACTAACAAACATTCTATCAGAATTCTCTCGGAACTCTGGGTATTTATCCAAGGTCGTATTGACCAGGCACGCTTCCAAATCCTATCATACGAACGCGGGTGTCCCTCAAGGCTCTATCCTAGGTTCTACGATTTTTTCTGATCTTTATCAACGATCTCCCTGGTGTAATCAAATCCCAAGTAGACACCTAATCTGACAACACTACCATTAACTCCCGGTTCGATAAGAAATCTGCCGCTGCAGACAAAACAAACTTTGCTGCTGCTCTCAGAAAGGACCTTCAGTCAATGGTGGACTGGGGTAAGAAATGACCCGTAAATTTGAATGCTTCCAAAATTAAGCTGATATCCTTTGACCACCATAGACACTCTCATAACCACCCCAATTAGCATGGATCACGCTAGTCTCCGTGAAAGCAATACACTGCGCCTCCTCAGCCTCACTCTCTCAGTCGATCTCAAGTGGAACGACTACACTGAATCAATAGCTAAAGCTACTGCAAGAAAGGTCGGTTCACTGTGTCGGGCCAGGAATTTTTTTTCTCGTCTGAATCCATCTTGCACATATACAAATCTACCATCCACCTGTGCATTGAATACTGCTGTCTTGTCTGGTCGGGCGCCCCTGCTATTCATCTTCAGATTCTCGACAAAATTCAAAGGAGAATCTGCAATGTAGTCGGTTCCTTCCTGGCAGCTCGACTCCAGTCACTTTCACCGTGACTTCTCTCTATCTCTTTTACAAATACTTTCACGGATTCCGTCCCCGACGAGCTTAGCTCCCTGGTACCTCTCTCTGCACAAATTTACTCGAGCTACCAGACTAGCAACTAGTAAAAACAGTGAAAACAATCAAGTGTAACCGCAACTTTTACTGTATCAGCTTCTTTTCTCGCACTTCCCGCCTGCGGAACTTCTTTCTGTATACTTGCTTTCCTGACAGCTACAATCACCAAATGTTTAAATGCAATATAAACTGTCATCTCTTGTTTCCTTGACTCCCATTCGTTCCCGGACAGCCCCATATCTTGTTCTTCTCCCTTCCCACTCAACTCTCACGCAGAGCTCTCTTCACACCAGTGTTCCCATCCATCTCTTACTCATTCTCTGACACGTACTCTCTCTCTCTCTCTCTCTCTCTCTCTCTCTCTCTCTCTCTCTCTCAACCCCTCTGCGCGCCAGTGGCAGTACTTCTTTGCTTGAGATGAGACGATTATAAAAATAAGTCCTCCCCACAGTGGCGGGATATGACACATGGTCAGATTTTAAGGTGGGGTTTTAAGGATATTTTTAGAATTAGCGATTAAAGAACCATCAAAAATGGATTTTGTTGCCGGTTTGTTTGGGGTTTTTTTATTCAAATATATATATATATATATATATATATATATATATATATATATATATATCATATTATTTACTGACCAATCAGAATCATGGGTTCATACTCTCGTAAAATTTGAAATGAAGGTCGCGTGGACCTCCTGTTTTCCTATGTAAAGAGCCTGGCCAACTGATCAGGGCAGAATGTAATCAGATATCAAGGCGTTTCAAAGTAGAAAGGAGTCTTAAATCGCTCAACGGGAAAGGTGCCTGCTGAAGGCGGAAGAAGGTTTCACATTTTCTAGATTTCAACCAAAACTTCATCCTGGACGAAAATCCACAAGAGTTGTGTTGTAATCTTGCACGGGTTAACAAAATCACATCGTATGTTCCCTTTGTAACTTCATTAATTTCTATTTTAGTAAAGTCACTTTCATCAGTCACAGATACAAGCATAATTACGCCTTCGAACAATATTGTGTCAGACACTTATTCTTCTCCGACTCTCCCACTCTCTACATACACACACACACACACACACACACACACACACACACACACACACATATATATATATATGTATATATATATATATATAGTCATCTGCATACAGTCCTGTTTTGTTATATCACAGCTCATCAGTACGGTTAGACATCCGATTAGTTCCAGCCAGGATTGAAACCCGACCAATTTCACATCTACCTCTAAGCTATGAGCGCTCGGTAGAATATGTATATTACACAAAAATGTTCATGTTTCAGAGCGCTTTGTTGTGATATAATGCTTTTATAAACCATTGTAATAACAAAATTACAATATTAAGCTCTTCTTTGTATCAAGCACGCTTCATAAAATGAAATGCTTAAACGGTGGATTCTAATCTACGTGTTCTTTCACTTGCAGTAATATATATATATATATTTCGAAGGTTTAGATTAGATTATATATATATATATATATTTTTTTTTTCGAAGGTTTAGATTAGTGTAAACTTATGGAGTCTAGTTAATTATTATTATTATTATTATTATTATAATATATATATATATATATATATATATATATATATATATATATATATATATATATATTCTACGCGTCACGTAATCTGAGTAGCACAGTACCACTAATTGCTTGAGAACGAGGTCGACTGTGTTAACTCCTTGGCGATCCGTGTTCGAGCACAAGTGTCGGCAATGACACATTGTTCCTATGACAAATTGTTTACCGAGAAGAATGTTTAAGGAAACTGATTGCTTTTAAACAGAACTTTCCTATAAAAGAAAAATTATAACCAGTCCACGTGACTTCAGTTTTTCTTTTTTTTTGTTATTTTTGTTTTTGTTTCTCTAAGCTCCCTTCGTGCTGAAACAGTTCTTGTCCTGGACCTTTTATATTTCCCACTTTATCAAATTTTATATTTTCTGCCTCATGAAATTTTATATTTTCTGTCTCATCAAATTTTATATTTTCTGCCTTATCAAACTTTATATTTCTCGCCTTATCAAATTTTATATTTCCCACTTTATCAAATTTTAGATTTTCCGCCTTATTAAATTTTATTTTTTCTGCTGTATCAAATTTATTATTTTCTGCCTTATCAATATTTTGTTTTGTCTTCACAATTTTTTTCAAAAATTGTGCTGTAATCTTGTAAGTCATGTATATTTCTTGGAATGTTGTCTCGCCTTATATCTTGAATAAGGCGCACAAAAGGAAATTGTTTGCAAAATATTGCATTTGTTTTTGTTTTATAATATGTATTGTAATAAATTTAAATTTCGCGTAGTGGTTGAGGTTTGTTTGCCGTTTGTTCAAAATTGGGAGTTAGAAAGATGGCATACTCTCTTTTTCCCAATCTATCCCTAAAAAAAACATTTTTTTTTTATGCTTTCAGGACGCATTAGTGAGAACAGCTTGTCTCGTTTCTCACACACTGGCTACAGTGAAATATTGGACTTCTTTCTTCTTTTATGTACCGCGTCCATTCAGGACGTAGGCGATCATGGCCCTCCACATCTTCCTGTTTCTTGTTGCTCTTAATATATTTTGTTATTCCTTCCAAACCCTGCTCTGGCATTCATTTGGTTAAGCCTATTAAGTATATCACGCGTTGTTTTCCCTGTTTCTCTTTCACTCTGTTTACCCCGTGAGTATCAGATTCTCCAAGCCTTCCTTCCTCATTATGCGTCTCAGAAACAGCAACCTGTTTCTACCTTATGTTATGTATGAGTTTCCTTTTCGTTTTCATTCTCTCTAAAACCTGATTGTTGCTCGCATGCACGGTCCATGGTATTCTCAGCATCTTTCTGTAGACCACATTTCTGTTGCTTCGAGGCTTTCCTTCATCTTTGAGAAAACTGTCCATCGTCCGCCGCCATATACAACGACAGACATCAAGTAATAGTTCAATACTCTTTTCTTTGTTTTCAATGAAATGTTCTCTCTCTCTCTCTCTCTCTCTCTCTCTCTCTCTCTCTCTCTCTCTACGCGTTCCTTCAGGATGTATGGCTCTCCACAACTCCCTCTCCTGTTATACCGCTCAAACCCCCCTCCGCCATCCATTTGCTCAAATCCATCAAATATGCGACGTGTTGCTTTCTCTTGTCTCTCTTTCCTTCTATCCATCTCGTGAGCATCAGCTTCTCCAAACCGTCTTTCCTCACTACATGTCCCAGAAACTTCAGCTGTCTAATATTCGGCATCTGTTTCTATTTTTCTATCTTCTATACTACCCTATAAGAAGATTTAGTTAGTGCTACGATAATGATCGGCATGACAGTCACTTCCTCATTCTTTACTTTTTCGTGCAAAATAGTGATATTCTTCTACTTCCTTCCTTGAGTTTGTTCCTCACTGGGTGTCCCTTACTTTCAGCCTTGTGCCAAATCTAAGCTACGCTTAGAAAATCACTTTCTACTCCCTTCCTTAACATCGTGTTCTGGAAACTTCGTCTGTTGGGTATTTAGTTAAACATTTCCCTGACGAGCTTTAGTTTATATTAATTTCAGTTTATATAAAACAGAGACCCAGTCTTGCGAGGCGACATTTTAATTGTTTCACTATTGATCTATTTTGAGAAATAAGATCAAGTAGGAAGGTTTGCTATTTTTAAACGACACGCCAAGTCAGAGTGATACACACATTCGTTCAATTTTATTGTGTCATTAATTATAAAATATTTTCTGAACGGGGCCACCCTTGGCACACAGCGAGGCACAAACTCGTGACTAACGATGTGCAAATTTAATACGTTAACCGCCGCTCTAGATTAGAACTTATATACTGAATTTCGTTTGGCAAAAAGCCGCAGAAGATATTGGGTTAAGTTAGTAAATTTAGCGACATATGTAACTTTGAGATGTTTCATGTTAAATATAAGACTTACAGGAGAAAAAGCATAATGAATTATTCAATCAGTAGATGTAGGTCACACTTATATTGGACTCAAAAGGTAGGCATTACACCAGTGTTGCAAATTTGCTTTCCCCAAGATTTAAAAAGGTAAAGTTAAGTCTGGTTTACAATAGATTCCTATATCTAATCTAAACTTATTAATAAATGGAACTGTGTCTGTGTGAGTGTCCGTTACATATAGACTCCGAAACGGCTAAACCGATTTTCTTGAAAATTTACACAGTTGTACTATAAGCGTCTGTGAGTGTTCTTAGCTAGGTTTTGTGTCGAGGTACCCCCGATAAATATCGAAAATCGATAATCGAAAAGATCGGGTTATAGAAAGAGTGGTCCGATTTTAATCAAATTTGATACACTCATAGACAAACACATAAGAAACGATATTCAGAAGTTTCAAGGTTAGTGCAGAACATCGATAATATATATATATATAAGGCAAGATGTTTGTGTGTGTGTCTGTTTATCTGCCTGTATGTCTGTATTTTTTCAGCCCTTTTATTTTAGTTTTTGCTTCGGGTTTGGCTCTAAGTAGGTATAATTGTAGTTCTTAGTCTCAGCCATGATACCATTTACTCAGAGGACTTATTTAGCCTTCAAAATTCAGTTTACGACGAAAAAAACTATTTGATATCGAGACCAGGAAATCAAAATTTGACTTACATCCATTCATTTTTCTTTCAGTCTACAGTTTCGCTTTAACTGAAAACAACTATTGCTTTTTAGTATTTCATGCCAACGTCCAAAGAGTCGGAGCTCCAGGACCATGGATTAGTTTTAAAGCTTTCATTACACCCGAGCAACGCCGGGCTATACTGCTAGTTTAAACATAAAACCGTTTTACACGAGATTGCTATCCTTAGACATAAGCTAGGTTTAAACTATACTAAAATATTTAGGCTCATGTTCGGTTTAGAAAAATGTAATACATTTATACACGCATCCTGTTTATACTAGAGTCAAAAAGTTAAACATAAGTTGGGTTTAGACTAGAGTCATTTATTTAGATATATGTTCAATTCATATTTGTCATGCAATTAGATTTCAGGTCTCATTCACACTAAAGATATACATTTAGATATAGGTCCAGTTCATATTAGACATATATTTAGATATAATCCTGATATATTTCGAAATACATCCGATTGATACATTTAGATGTAGATCCGATTCACATTAGAGTTATTTATTTAGACTAGCAGTATAGCCCGGCGTTGCTCGGGTGTAATGAAAGCTTTAAAACTAATCCTTGGTCCCGGAACTCAGACTCTTTGGACGTTGGCACGAAAGACTAAAAAGCAATAGTTGTTTCTATTTAAAGCGAAACCGTAGACTGAAAGAAAAATGAATGGATGTAAGTTAAATTTTGATTTCCTGGTATAGATATCAAATAAGTTTGTTTCGTCGTAAACTGAATTTTGAAGGCTAAATAAGTCCTCTGAGTAAATGGTATCATGGCTGAGACTAAGAACTACAATTATACCTACTTAGAGCCCAATCCGAACCGAAAACTAAAATAAAAGGGCTGAAAAAATACAGACATACAGGCAGATAAACAGACACACACACACAAACATCTTGCATTTTATATATATATATATATATATATATATATATATATATATATATATATATATATTATCGATTTTCTGCATTATTGTAAGAACTGCAACCTTGAAACTTCTGAATATCGTTTGTTATGTCTTTGTCTATGAGTGTATCAAATTTGATTAAAATTGGACCACTCCTTCTATAACCTGATTTTTTCGATTATTTATTTTCGATATTTATTGGGGGTACCTTGACACAAAACCTAGCTAAGAACACTCGCAGGCGCTTATAGTACAACTGTGTAAATTTTCAAGAAAATCGGTTCAGCCGTTTCGGAGTCTATAGGTAACGGACACACAGACACACACACGGACACACACACACAGAGACAAAATTCCATTTATAAATAAGTTTAGATATAGGTTCCGATTCAAATCAGTTATATATTATATATATGTCCGATTAAATTAGTCATTTAGATATACGTCCGATTCACATTAGAGTCATTTATTTAGATAAAGGTCAGATTCAAATTTTAGTCATATATTTAGATATAGGTCGGATTCAAATTAGATCCATATATTTCGATATGGGTCCAACCCACATTTGTATCATATGTTTAAATATAAGTCTGATTCGCATTAATATCATGTATTTAGATATATGTCCAATTAACCTTTGAGACATACATCTAGATATAGGTTCGATTCAGATTAATTTCATATATGTAGACATAGAACTGATTCACATTAGAGTTATACATTTCAATGTAGGTCCTATTCAAATTAGTCATATTTGTAAATGTATGTTCGATCCACATTAGTCGTACATTTAGATATATGATTGATTCACATTACAACCATATTTTGATATAAGTCCGATTCACAGTTGAGTCATATATGTAGCTATAGGCCTAACTCACATTAGAATCATCTATTTTGATATAGATCCGATTCACATTAGTGTCATACAATTAGATATTGGTCTGATTCACATTTCAATCATATCTTTAGATATAGGTTGATTCACATTTGTGTCATATATTTACATATCCGATTCAAATTGGGATAGGTACCTCTACTAAATCGCTGAAAAAACAGAATAGTATGAAGGGGAAAAGACCCAAATTTACTAAAAACGAAGTTTTTCCATCAAAATGTTTATATTATTATTAACAGGAAAGATCAAAGTATTTTTTATTATTTTTTAAAACTTCTTCATCTTTTCGAACACGTTCAAAATTTTGGTAAAAATCTTTTTTTTTTGTTTTTCGTCAGCGGATAACCATTTTTTTACCAGAGTTTACAATGGATGGTGTAATATTACGTAACTCAGTTTTTTATCCAATGAAAAACATTAATTTAGAAATTCTTGCAAAACACAAATAATTGTCGGATTTTGATGAAACATTCAGGACTCATTACAAATAAATAAAATTATTTTTGAATTTATTATCTTTTAAAAATCTTGACAAAAATATGTTTTAAAACTGTTAACCCCCTCCACGTATGTTCATGAAGTTTCAAGAAATTAAACTCTGTAACGAAAATTTATTTTATTTATTAAACGCAGGACTCATTAGGGAATGTAAATCATCTATTATCTTTTCCAAACATTTAACCTTTTTTTCTGAAAATCTGCTCTGAATAGTAAAATAAAAAACGAAATAAAACTATGACATTATTTAATTAGATAAGCTTTTAAATACTTTTATAAATAATGTACATTAAAGACATTATAGACTGAAATTAAATTTTAAAAGAATTGTTTTAATTTTTTCTTTTTTAATTGTAATAATTTATGCAACTTCAATTTTTTTAAGTTCAACAAACTATTGTAGGTTAGTAAGTTATTAAGTGAAGACTATATTTACTAATCGAAAATGGAAAAGTTTAATACAAATCGTCGAGCCATCGTATTTTTAAAATAATTAATTCTTTTTTTAAAGGTTTTATGGTAATTTCTGTTACATTAAAAGTAGGTACCTTCACTAATTTACTAACAAAACACCATAGCATGGCGTTAACTTAATAAAAACAAAGTTTTATCATCAAAATGTTTACGTTATTACTAGAGAAAAGATCAAAGTATTTTTTCATTATTTTTTTTAATTTTAATGCTTCCTAACACGTTGAAAAGTTTTGTTAAAAATCTTCTTTTTTTTCATCTGCAAATGGCCCGATTTTAACAAGAGATTATTACAGCAAACGTAATATTACGCAAGTCACTTTTTTGATAGCAAAAAACACATTTAATTTTGAAATTCTTACAAAAATCAAATAATGATCGGATTTTGATGAAACTTTCAGGAGTTATTTACAAATGACTGAAATCACTTTTTAAATTATTATTTTTATAAAAACTTTGTAAAAACATTTGAACATATGTAACCCACCTTCCAATTAATTTCCTGAAATGTCTAGAAATTAACTAGATGTCGAGGACTTTTTATTGATTAAATGCAGAATTCATTAGGGAATGTTAATCGATTTTTTCCTAAAATTATAGGATTACTAGATTCTGTAGAATCATCGGATCCATTAGGCCTATTCATTTTGTACAATCTAGCTGTACAGCGTGATGTTGATATCAGTCAGTTAAGTGCCTTACGTGATATATGCTTGGGCGATCATGTCTCTTTCGAGACATGACTGACTGGGCAGAAGATTATTCCGCAATAGGTTGCCATTGCTTTCTGCGGTAGATTGATTGCCATCCAAGGCAATCTGTTTTATTGTTTAACCCATAACTGGAGGGAAGTGACGGATTATTACCTTTCCCAAGGGTATTTGCGCGTAAGTGAACGCAAGGAATCCCACTGGAATTTGAACTCGGCTCCCCGATTTCTCGTTCCGAGCCGATATCCACTGCAACACAACACACATCCTGATGTGGTGTTCATATTGCTGACTGTAATTGCCATTGCCACATGAAACATGCGTGAGAGAACTGACAAACTGCGGGTATATATTGTAAAAGGTTTTATTTCCCTTACAGTACTTGTGCAGCTGTGAAAACTGCAATTAAGACAAACAAATAACATGAGCACATGGAGGAAGAATGTACACAAGGATAGATAATTACAAAATTCGAAAAAATAAGAAAATAAACAATGAAATTTACATAAATAGTTATAACAAAACAAGGGAACTTATAACAAGTGTTTAAATCAACAGGAATCGTTTACGTCGCCAAAGCAATACATTTTCACAAATTAAGTGTCTAAAAGGCAATAAAACTTTAGAAGAATTAAATTCCATTAACTATAAAATTTGTTTAGGGTTTGCTGGAAAATGAATGGAAAAAAATGTTAATTACCTCGTTGTCATCTCGTTTAATATATGGCAATTGAGTTACTTCCTAATAATACCGAAAACGAATGTGCTGCCACTGGAGATAACAAATTTACGTCTGACCTCTTAGAAGGTCTTAATCCAAAAAGCTGTTAAGGGGTTTCTATTTCTTACGCAGAGGCCAAAAATCCTAGGTTCTAGAAAAGGTTGCCCTTAAAAACAGCTTACTTGTTATATTTTTACTTATTTATTCTAACTTTACTGTTTCTGTTTCATACTTTTTCGTTTACACCTCATAATTGTTTTACGTTGTCCTAAAATATAAGGAACTATATTTTCTGGCAACATTGCCCCAAGGGGTGACAATGCCACCAGTCAAGTATACAGGGTTCGACGAGAAAACGAACCTGCTGATTTTACATTAAGGTTTGGTAGCAAATGGTGCCTGGCGGCAGCTACACTAACATTGGATTACAGAGAGACGATGGTTTCATGATTGTCAATTCTACAAACTGTAAAATAGATAGAATTCGTAAATAAATTCATAGCCTAATGAAAAACTTTAGTCTTAAAGTAATAGTACAAACTAACCTAAAAAAAAGTTGACTCCCTAGATGTTGCTCTAGGTTTAGCCAATAACGCATACCCATCCTACGTAAAATATAATGCTAACCCTAGTTACTTCTTCTTCTATGTGCCCTGTCCCTTCAGGACGTAGCCGATCATGACTCTCCACGTCTCCCTATCACATATGTGTACACCCCCCTTATATTTTATGTGTTTTTTTTTTCAATAAATTTATTTTTAAACGAGTTCCATCATCTCCCAGCATTGTAAGTAATTTATTTTGCCTTGTCCTTTTCCTTAATTCCCTTAAAATTAAAGCCAACGAGAACCCTTGATAAGAGTTGGCCGAAAGGTTCCTCGGGTTTAAATAATATGACGTCTGCTCTTTTTAAAGATATATATATATATATATATTACATAACGGATTTTTAATTATTAGTTTGGATTATGCACATTTCACCGCTCTTGTGTTCTTGGCGCGGCTCTTCAGATCCCAATTTTTTTTTTTTTAACGTATCACTCCGAGCAAGGCGGTAACGCCACTGATGTGCAGGGGGCTACGTAATAGTCAAAAGATTGGAAAAGAGAAAGCCGGAAACCACATCCTAACAGGGAACAAGGGATGAGCCTCTTAACCTGTTCAATCACAGACAATCGTTCTCCAACACATCCTTGAGAAACCAAACCGCCCTATCTAAGCAATATTGGAAGATCAAGGACGAAGGGCTTACACCACTGGTCAGATGGAGGATTGTGAAATACGCCAGCACTCCCAAAAATTTCAGGGATAGGCGCAATTTATGCCTGGAGGAGAAATTAATGATTATAAAATATAATAAACCTAAGGAACTATTAAACCAGAGGAATGAAATAATATTCAAATGTAGACATAAAAATAAATTTAAAATAGGGTAAAGAGACACTGACCGGACTTCAAATCAATGTGAATCGATTTACACCCACGGAATTGGACGGTTCTAGTATTGTACCTTTTCACATTTCTGTTACAATTTCTACTTTTATTTTTCCTGCTTGTTTTTTTTTTCTTTGTAGGGCTTACCTCGTATTTTTTAATTAATTTTTCCCCTCACATTTTTCATGAACTCACCCTTTATTATCTATTTGATTGTTTTATCTCTTACTACTTATTTTTTATGTTTATTTTTCAATTTGTAATTTTTATTTATTCTTCATTGTTTATCATCTATTCTTTTATATTTTTATTATTGTTTATTTCTAATTTGTTTCGTATGTCTAATTTAACCCTCACACTCCGGGATTTGCTGCGAATTGTGATTCGCCATTGTCCAAACGGGCTTGTTGTTCTCAAATTTCCGTCATGTCAATTCAACTATGGATTACAAGCAATATCATAAATACCGAAGGGCTTTCGTTCATTCTTATAAATTAACTCGATTAATTTTGCAATTGGTCACAGGGGTGGCGCGGAACCTAATGTCCATTAATGTTATCCCTAGGGTCCTTAGTCTCGGGATCCAGAGGATCGATTATGTGCGACTGTGACAACCCATATACGTAAATACGTAGATACGCCAGTTTAACATTACCTATTATTAATATGACTCGTACCTTAGAAAATTTCTGAGATCGCGGCTTAATAGAGTATTTTAAGGAAACAAAATCTCGAATGAACGTTATTATCCTAATTACGGTGGGAACACACCGCGACTAGGGAGATAATGTACCAAGAGATTAAATTTACTTTCGCCAATAAGACTCCCTATAGCGGACCTTAACTTAGAGATATAGATTACCGGTAACTTTTCTTTTACCCCATTTACCCTAACTATAGATATTACGGGCTAAAATTTGAGTTCCGTGATCGTTAAATTTCAAACGCTAATCCTTAATCTTGAACGTCATGAATATTATATACTCACGTTCTTATGGCTCTATTCCTCACTTATCTTAATTTGCCCTTATATTTTTCATCTACCTATCCGTTATTATCTACTACTCTTACTTCGTATATATTTATTTCTTTCATTTATTTATTCTTTACATTCAATCTTATGAGTATAAATTACCGATAACTTTTCTTCTCCCCCTTTCCTTTAACTATAGTTATAACATGTTTAACCTCGAGACTTTAAACGGCCTTAAAATCAATTTAAATTAGAATCAACGTTTAAGGTATAACGGAAGTAATTAGGACTTCAAATCGCATTAAAACTACGACAGAGGTTTGTGCGTGCAACAAAAATATTCCAATGTGTATTAAATTAAGGCCCTTAGAAAAACTTAACAGACGGCGACGTTAGCCATCTAGCATAACACAGTATATTATAGAGTCGTATCTATTCGCCGCGCCGTTATCGCGTCCCCTTACCCCTCACCCATAACACCCCGCTTACCATTCCACCTCAATTCTTTTTCTTCCCGCGGCTTCCTACATCTTAACGCCAGCCGGGTCATCCACTTCAGCTCGACCCCGTCTACTCTTTCCTCTTATGGGTTTAACCTTTGCCCTCACCGCAAATACCAATCACATTTCGCGGGGCTATGCTACGGATATCGTGGACTGAGCATACAAGCAACGACGAAGTGTTAGAAAGAATGGCAACAAAAAGGAAATTGATGCTGAGCATCAGGAAGAGACAACTGAAGTTCCTGGGACACGCAATGAGGAAGGAGAGCCTGGAGAACCTGATACTGACTGGACAGATAGAAGGAAGGAGAGACAGAGGAAGGCAACGGATAACATATTTGCAGGGTCTGATCAGGTGGATGACGGAACGGGGGTTGCCAGGAGCAACAGGAGCAAACATACTAAGAGCCACAAGGGATAGAGAGACGTGGAGATCCATGATCGCCTACGTCCTGAAGGGACAGGGCACATAGAAGAAGAAGAAGTTCTCAAATCTGTGAGTCTCGAATGAACGAAGGCCTTTTCGTATATATACGTCAAAAATTCCCGTCCCAATATGGGCATGTGGGCGTCTATCGCAAACCAGACGAAGGGGGAGGAATTTTCGGTTTTTTAACGGGTGGGTGGGTGATATTTAGGTTACCCATCGTTGTACCATTTGGGTCTAAAGATCCGCGCCAAGAACACAAGAGCGGTGAAATGTGCATAATCCAAACTAATAATTAAAAATCCGTTATGTAAAATATTACTCTGTTAAATTAAATAAATGAATTTAACATTGAGTTCTCTCGAGTTTGTCTCCTTTGGAATTTACCCGGATTACATACCAATTGTATATATATAAGTTTCATGCGTAACGCAATCATCAGATGCAGATTTCAAACTGACGAGTCAATAGATTTGAATTTAAGCACACTTATGGGATACATATTTTTTTTTTATTAGAATAAGCACAGAAAAACAATAGAACATTCTAGAAAAATTGGATCAAAACAGCAGTAGAATTTAGATTATATTTCTCAACCAATCAGCTAAAAACTTAGAATAAGAACATTCTGGAAAAATAGGCTTGGAAGTAAATTAACACAAAAATATTTAGGCCCCAAACAAAATAGTAAAATAATAAATCTGATTAGTCAGTAAATGTTTTCACACCCTAATGTTAGGAAGATTAGTTGATCCCCTATTAATGTATATAACACACACAGTTAGAAAAAAAGAGTCAGTCACCAAGCAGCCACCAAGCAGGCCATTAAGTCCGCATGACACCGTATACTTTGCCGGCAATGTCCTTTCTTCCATGCCAAAAGTTCGTGACCTCGCTCCAAGGACCTTAAAAAGAATAAGCCGATAAACTTTCTTTGAGCAACGCGACACGTTGTCGCCAACTGTAACGCACCAAAATGTAAGTAGGAAAGGCTTATTTACAGACTTTGCTAATGCAAACTCATACACGTTTTGGGACAAAAATTAACTTTTTGCCAAGTTTATATTTCTCAAAAAGGCAATTTTAGAATCATGTATTTGTTGGTTTCTACATACCATTTTATTTTGTCACGTAATAAATTGTTTGTTGTTGAATGTCCGTTGTAATTTATTCCTTCACTTTGCGCGATTGCAAAATAGAGTGTTGTATTTGCGGGGGAAATAATCAACATACAACCCAGCAAATACCAAATCCCCCACACACTCAATGTTCATGAGAATTAAATCTTATAAAGTTAAGTTACTGCTTTTTTAATAACAAGATTACAAATTTTAATATTCCACGGTTACATATCGATAGAAATATAAAAATTTTAAATTTATATTTAAAATAAAAAAATAAAATAATATAAAATGTAGGGAGAAGAATTCAAGGGGGCGTAAATCGTGAGTCTTAAAAATCTAAATATTCAAATATTACATGTATATAAAAAATGTAGGAAAAATTAAAATTCTAAACTTTTAAATAAAATAAGATAAATAAAACAAAACAAAAATGAAAAGGAAAATTAAGAAATAAATTTTAGAATAAAAAATTATAAATTAAACAATGTAAGGTGCAAAAATAAAAAAGGGTTTAATTCATAATTGTTAAAAGTAATATTACGGGGGAAAAGAAAGAAAGAAAGAAAGAAAGAAAGAAAGAAAGAAAGACGCAAACGTAAAGAGGGGTCTAACCAGAGTCATAGAATTTAAGTATTTTTCTATGACAGCATGTGGTCATTAAATCAGTTTTTTTATTTTTAAGCAAATTAGGATCCTTGATATGATTTAAGATGAAAGTTTTTCTAAAAGGCATAGATTAAATTTATCTCTTTGTTCATTGTAATGTTTGGATTTAGCTACGATATTCCAAATAATAATCGGGTTCTTATTGTTGCTTTTTAATTTCCAATTATGTATGGATAAAAGCTGTACTTTTGCTGTATTTACTGCTGTTTAAAAACAACATGTGGTTGTTAAATCTTATCTTCCACCTGTTAGAAGTACTTCCAAAGTAAAATTTGACATCATTATCATCACTGACCATTCAATGGTCAGGTTTTATTTTTTTGGCAGTTGCAATTATTTTTAGAGGGGTTATTTTTGCTATTAGTTAAGTGACGGATGTTGTTTATGTGGGCCAAATATTTATTTGATATTAAAGCATTATGTTGTGAAATATATTTATCTATGTTTTTTTAACGCAACTATAACTGACTTTGTTGATTTTTTTTTTTTTTTTAGTGTGGGTGAATGGTAGAAATGCTTGTGAATTAAGTTAAGGAAGAGTTTACTAATGTTAGTTTGGACGTTACGACTGAAGGGAGGGTTAAATCAAATAATGTTACGTTTACGTGATTTCTGCTTATTTCTGCCTATTTTGTTTTTAACAGAGTATTCTAAACTAGTGTTGAGTTTACATTTTTCTAAAACATTAATGTATTTAATTTTAGAATTGCCAAAAATGTCCTCATTGCTAGAGTTGGTACTTAAATGAAATTGGATAGATTTGTGTAGGTTGTTAGTGATTCTTTGGGGGTGATTTGATTCCCTGTTGATGTATGTGTGATTGTGTGAGTTCTTGGTGTATGGTTTGTACAGGTTATTGCTCAGGTCGAAGGTAACGTCGAAGAAATGTACGACTTTAGCGTTAGTTAAGGTGGTAATGTTAAGATCATGGTCTTTGAAAAATTTTATTAAATCCTTTCTGAGTTTATCCGTTTTTTGTGGATTAGTTTTTACGGAGGATTATCAATCCGTCGTCTCAGTAAAGTCCGCTGTTAGATAATTCAAAAATGTTCCCAAGATTCCAGAGCAAAAAGAGCTCTACCAAGTTGCAGGCCTCTGCAGAATCATACGCTCTCATTGAAATGCAGAAATCAGGGTTGTTATTTTGTTTTTGTTTTTTTAATTTTAAATTAAAATTTTAAATATTTATCTATATGTAACTGTGGAATATTTAAATTTTTTATCTTGTTATTTAAAAAAAGCAGTAACTTAACTTTCTAAGATTTACAGTATTTACAATCATTCGGACTATTGTCCTTATCTTTGTTGCCATTTGTACGAGGTTTCGGCCGTTTTACGCTCCTGCCTTCTTCAGATGCTCGGAATTTCGAATTAACACTTTATTACAATCATTGGGGTATATCATTCACATTCCTTGCGTAGTAATGCATCGATTAGAAGTCATGACTTGTCTCCCTCTAGCCCTGCAAGTTACTTGATCAACACTGCTGTAGCCTGGTATTGAACTCACAACTCTTTAGGTCAAGTCACAGGAACTAACCAGGCTGCAGTTGTGTTGTGAAAAAGTAACTTGCAGGGCTAGAGAGAGATAAGTCATGACTTCCACTCGAGGCATTACTACGCAAGGAATGAGAATTATATACCCCAGTGATTGTAATAAAGGGTTCGGTTCGAAATTCTTAGCATCTGAAGAAGGCCGGAGGGTACAACGGCCGAACAGTTGTACAAATGGCTACAAAGATGAGGACAATAGTCCGAATAATGTAAATACTGTAAATACTACCTCATTTCAGAAATATAGACAAATAGAATTAACTATTATTAAACGTGGTACAAATGGCAACAAAGATGAGGACAATAGTCCGAATAATGTAAATACTGTAAATACTACCTCATCTCAGAAATATAGACAAATAGAATTAACTATTATTAAACGTCGTACAAATACCAACAAAGATGAGGACAATAGTCCGAATAATGTAAATACTGTAAATACTACCTCATCTCAGAAATATAGACAAATAGAATTAACTATTATTAAACGTCGTACAAATACCAACAAAGATGAGGACAAAAGTCCGAATAATGTAAATACTGTAAATACTACCTCATTTCAGAAATATAGACAAATAGAATGATCTATTATTAAACGTGGTACAAATGGCAACAAAGATGAGGACAATAGTCCGAATAATGTAAATACTGTAAATACTACCTTATCTCAGAAATATAGACAAATAGAATTAACTATTATTAAACGTCGTACAAATACCAACAAAGATGAGGACAATAGTCCGAATAATGTAAATACTGTAAATACTACCTCATCTCAGAAATATAGACAAATAGAATTAACTATTATTAAACGTCGTACAAATACCAACAAAGATAAGGACAATAGTCCGAATAATGTAAATACTGTAAATACTACCTCACTCAGAAATATAGACAAATAGAATTAACTATTATTAAACGTCGTACAAATACCAACAAAGATGAGGACAATAGTCCGAATAATGTAAACACTGTAAATACTACCTCATCTCAGAAATATAGACAAATTTCTAAGATTTAATTCCCATGAACATCGAGTGAACTTAAATTAAAATCTATTAAACTGTCAGTTTGAAATATGTACCTGATGATTGCATAACGCCGAGTTGTGCCATAGACGTAGGATAATCCTTACTACTGAGCTGTTGGAAATTTACAGATATAACAGGTCTCCTGATTGGCCGAAGACCCGAACCTCGTCTTGGACTTGAGGCGGGCCTTTACGCCAGGAAGAGGCTCGCGCCTTTTTTTGGGTTTTTCCTTTTTTTCCTTTTTTGGACGGACTTGCTTGCTCGGTTGGCACGGACAGCTTCGGAGATCAACGTGCCGAGATTCAACCTGCGGGGCCAACAATTGGCACCCTCATGTCTCGCTATATCGAGACCATCTCTCCATAGTATTGGAGACCCATTGGGCTAACAGCCTCAACCTTATCAGAGAAAATATCTCGACATCCTTCCTTTCTTATAAGGAAACCCTTTGGGCAATGCCTATCCATCTGAGAGAAAAATTCTCTAAGAACTATCGACTTTCGACCGAATGGAACTGCAGAAGAAGCTGACCCCAGAATTTCCTGTACGTCGCGGACCGCCGTTCCACGTGGTTTCCCATACCTTCTCAGACGAAGGAACTAACAAGCTACGCAGCGAGAAGGACTATACCAGGCTACGAAGTAGCCGCAAAATCAGTTTTTGCAAGACAATAAATTGTTTTACTTTATCAGGTATGTCTTGTTTGTCTGACTGTTTCCTTCCTCTGCCTAAGCACTGAGTTATGTGTGAATATTTCTCACATAGCTTTTATTGCAAAAACTGAGCGATTTTTTAAGCTAAGTCATAGCTTTTATTGCAAAAAACTTGCTGAATGTAATTTAACGTTTAAATAGCCTTAATTGCAAGGAATAAGCTGAGTTATAGCTTTTATTGAAAAAAATGTGATATTTTAGCTACAATTTGCTACATTCTATAACCTTATTGCATAAAATCTGTTGTAAATTTTGGTTTAACGTTTAAATAACTGATTGCAAATTAATAATTCCCTTCCAGAATAGTTATTTGTGTGATTTTTTTTAGCTATTCTTCAGCTATATATATATTGAATTGCTTCCTGTCTGCTACAAAAAAAAAAATTTTTTTTCTCCCCCTAATTATTAGTTTTCGTTTGCCAATTGGTGGGGGAAGGGGAAAGTTACCTCCCTTTGACTGACTGAGCAGTAACAATACCTGTTTTTTCTCTCTTCGCGTCGTATCTTATCCTAGTATCCTTTCGGGCGACATAATGGCGGCCTTAAAGGAATTGACTAATAAGATCGAAGCAAAGAAATTTCGTATCCAATGTACGGTAAGCTGGCTCAAGGATAGTAATTCCTCTCTATCGACCATTGAGGCAAGAGAGAAGGATATCCTGAGTTGGCTGAGGGATTTGGATAATTTGTTTGACCAAATCATTTTAAAGTCTCCCGAAGAGGAACGGTTGTCATTTTGTAATGACTCCGAAAATTTTTCTTCCTCTATTAGGGAAACATTATTTGAGCTAAAATCTAGTCGAGAGAGCGGCAAAAATATAAAACCTGCCTCTCTTCAACATTTAAAATTGGAATTGGAGTGCCCTAACTTCTGCGGGTCTCCTTCGGCCGATAAATTCGAATTTCGGACATTTCTCAGAAGGTTCGAATTCTGCACAGCCAACTTGGGAAATGCTGACAAGATGTTGATTCTCAAGTCGAAGTTGAAGGGGAAAGCCTTTGACTTAATTTCTAATTTGGATGTTTCCCCCGAGAACTACACATTTGCATTGGATAGCTTAAAGCAAAAATTCCTGAATCCTTCCCTTATTAAGGACCGTATTTTTGAGGAAATAATTCCTCTACCGGTGCAAATAACCAAATTGGATGAGCTTAAAACTTGTGTAGAACAAGTAAAGCTTGACTTATCTGAGTTGGACAAGTCCTTTGGAACAGATTTTTTTTCGGAAAATTCCACTTCTGGGTCAATGGTGGCCCATATTCTGTTCCGAAAATTCCCAGTTAGCGTTCGAAGGGAATTAATGTCGCGAACGAAGGAGCGTTATCCTTCCCTTTTAGCAATTATGTCCAACCTTTTCGACATTATTGAATTTTTGCAAGCGGCGCCTTTAGTTGATAAAAGGCGGGAAAGTGGCCCGCTCAAGCCGCCATTTTCTGCTTCTTCTTCATCTGAGACTCGACCCAATTTGTCGAGCCATAAAAATTCCAATCCCAAAAAGGGTACGGATCCCACAAATACCCGGACTAGCGTTAGGGAAGGCAGAAGGGTTTGCAAATTGTGTGATTCAGCAGACCATGCCGTTAAGGACTGCCCAAAATATCCTAACCACGAAGCAAAGGTTCGTCGAGCTAAGGACCTACGAATCTGTTCCAGATGCCTGGGTGGTCACTCTGACCAAGAATGTAAGGGAAACCGAGGGTTTCCCTATCCCTGCCACACTTGTGGACTGAAAAACCATTACACGGTTATGTGCCCTAAGGCCTTAGAGTCCTTTGTGGGAAAGACTACACTGTCAGACCTGGAAAATTGTATATTTCCAGTTATTAAAGTGTCCATGAAAGGTGAAGGGCGTCCCGTCTCATTCCACTGTATCTTGGACTCTGGAAGTCAAAAATCGTTTTTCTCTCGGGCTATTTTAAAAAAATTGTGTCCTCGGGAAAAATTAGTACCGAAACCCGTGATAATGCCAGTTAACACCCTCATAGGAACCAGGCCGGTGGACCTTCTTGAACTTAATGTCTCCATTAGATTGGGGTCTCAAAAACCTTTTCCCTTCTCTGCCTTATTTGCGGACAACCTTAACCTCAAGTTTCAAGTGCCGAGATTTGATGAGATTACCTCTAATATAAAGGAGGCAGGATTTCGTCTCGGTAATGGCTATGAGGATTTGAACGGTAGAGATCTACAAGGCCTTGTCGGTTTGGATTTAATCCAGCAGTTGAAGGATTCGCATTTGGTTGAATGTCTGAATGGGACTGCATGGAGAATTTCTGACGAAATCATTCCCTTCGGCCATGGGCACCATTTTTTGAAGCCGGTAATTTATAAGGAGGATAAGCAAGAGTGCCCTCCCTTTAATCGAATTATTGAATCCTTGCCTAAATGTTCGTCGTTCTTAATCGACAGTGCCTTAAGTCCGGTATATTCGTATTCGGATCCACTTGGTCCATTTTTCGAGGATTCCTCTGTTGAACGCGGAATTGAACATTTTCTCTCTCTCGAGTCTATTGGAATCGACGAGAGCGAAACTTTATCTTCCTATGATGAAGAAAAAATTGACGACTTCAAGAAATCCATAGTTTTGAAAAATGGTAGATATTATGTGGATCTGCCCTGGGACCGAGATAAATTGTCTCGGGTGGACTCTAATTATGTGCCTTCCCTAAAAATAATGCATAGGGTGGCAGATTCCTTGGAGAAGAAGGGACTCTATGACGAGTATTTGCGAGTTTTTAGAGAATACGAGGATTGCGGTATTGTCGAACCGTTTTCTGTTCCTCCTGGGGACTTTAAGAACTATTGTTGGATTCCTCACCGGCCCGTTATTAAAGAGGGTCTTGGGGTCACTACGAAAATCCGCCCCGTCTTTAATTGTTCGTTGAAACGGCGGGGGGGGGGTGTTTCAATTAACGATGCAGCATACGCTGGAGTTAACTTAACAGCACAGCTACTGGACTTGTTGTTGATTTTTAGAAAGAACGACTATGTTCTTTTAGGAGACCTTCGTAAGGCCTTCCTCCAAATTCGCCTGAGAACTGTTCAGGACAAAAATAGGTTTTGTTTTTTTCTCAAGGTAAATGACAAACTGTATACCTACAGGTACAACTCCATCATTTTTGGCTTTAATGCAAGTCCCTTTATTCTGGGTTGCATCCTTAAATTTCACGTGGAGAGATATGATTTTGATATATCCTCTGCAGTAATCTCCAACAATTTTTATGTTGACAATTTGGTCACCACTAGTTGCGATTCCAAATCTCTCCTTTCTGTGTATAGTACTGTTCGTAACAGGTTGAAGGACGCCGGATTCGATCTTCAATCCTGTAACTCCAACTGTGCGGATTTACAAAATAAAATGTCAGAGGATGGATCGATTACCTCCCCCTTCCCTCCTATGAAAAGGTACTGGGGTATCATTATTCCCCTCGACAAGATACGATCAGACTTGCGCCCACTAAGATTAACTTTGAGGTAGACACTAAACGTGGGATTCTGTCTCAGACTTCCAGCATCTATGATCCGCTTTCCTTACTTCTCCCTGTTACTATTCAGGGCAAGACGTTCGTTAGCCAACTATGGAAGAACAACTTGTCCTGGGATCAACAGATCCCTGAGAAATTTACTATCCCTTGGCAAACTCTTGCTAAGGAACTTGATAAATTAAGTGGATTTGAGTTCCCCAGACGTGTGTTGCAGGAGAGCTCCCCGGTGGAATTTATTTGTTTCTGCGACGCATCTAAGCTCGCATACGGGTTTTCTTTATATGCTAAACAAGGAAATCGATGTTCCTTGTTGTTCGCTAAAGCTAAGGTGGCTCCCATTAAGCAGAAAACCCTACCTACTTTGGAACTAATGGCGATCTATCTCGCTCTCAAAGTTGTTCCCAAGATTATTGAAGCCTTAAAGCCTATCAACGTCCTTTCTATTTTCTTTGCGTCAGATGCGCAAGTAGCCTTATCTTGGGTATTAAATGGGAAGGGGTCTAAAAGAAATATTTTTGTGGAGAATCGTGTCCTGGACATAAAAAAAATGTTGGAGGACGTTAACCTCAGATTTGGCGTCTCCCCCCTGTTCAAGTATGTCCCTTCGTCGGAAAATCCTGCGGATTTGTTGACTAGAGGCCTTTCTGCCTCCAAGTTTGAACAATTGTTCGATTTTTGGGTATACGGACCCGATTGGCTACAACAACATACCATCGACTGGCCAGTATCTCCATTACCTTGCCTTAATGACACCAACCGGAAGATTGTATCCTGTATGTTAACCGAGGATTCTCGCGCAGGCGAAACCAGTCTTCCTATAAATATTTCTAGATTTTCAACATTGTCTAGAGCGATCAACGTTCTTGAAAAGGTTTTAAGGTTCGGCGATAAATTGATGCATCGACACACTGATACCTACCTTAGAGCCAAATTGTTGCTTTTTTCTGATATGCAAAGGGAGGTATTTCCCCTTGAGTTGGAATATTTGACTCAACCTTCTGATAAAGATGCACCTCCTAGAATAACTGCCCTTGGGTTGTTTATCGATAGGGATGGTCTGTTGCGGACTAAAGGACGCATCCAGAATTCCAGTGTACACCCCTTCGGAGTCAAATTCCCTATACTTCTGGGTAAACATCACCCCTTAAATGAATTGGTTATTAAAGAGGCTCATTTGAATTGTTGCCACATGGGAACCAATTCAACCCTTTCCAAGTTGAGATTATCCGGGTTTTGGATTCCCCAGGGAAGACAATCGGTAAAGAAAACACTTCGTAGCTGCATTACTTGTAAGAAGATTAATTCTTTACCGTATAAAGCTCCCTCGGGTTCTCAACTGCCCACCCACCGGGCAAATTTTGTTCACCCCTTTCAACAAGTGGGTATCGATTTTACCGGCCATTTCTTGGTAAAGTACAAGGATGATGAAATAAAGATGTACATCCTGCTATTTACCTGCATGAGTCTTCGCGCAGTGCATCTGGAGCTTTTGCCTGACATGAGCTCCAGATCCTTCCTGTTAGCCTTCGTCAGATTTACCAATCTTTTTGGCGTACCCTCTCATGTCTATTCGGACAATGCTAAAACCTTTCTAGCATCCGGCATTATGTTGTCTGAAATTTTCGTTTCCGACGAATTCAGGGAACATTTTAGATCCGCTTCCATTAGTCATCTCACCATTCCCCTTTATTCCGCCTGGCATGGGGGCGCATGGGAGAGAATGATCAAAACCATGAAGCAATGCTTGAAAAAATTAATAGGTAGGAGGAAAATTCAGTACTTTGAATTTCTAACGATAATTTCTGACGTGCAGAAAGCGATCAATGATCGACCGCTGACTTATATTACCGCTTCAGAAGGGGGCCTAGACATTTTAACCCCCAATCACTTTCTGCAAACCGGCTACAATCCACGTTTGTTGATTAGTAACTATGGATCGGAAGATTTGTGCCCCGATCCCCCTAGTAGAATAAAACTGGTGCAGTCCTTGGAGTTAAGACACAAATGTGTCGAAAAATTTAGGAAGATGTGGCACAATGATTATCTGTTGTCCCTGAGAGAGAGGGATACGAATTTAAAGGGAGATTGCCCTCTAAAGGTGTCAGTTGGAGAAATTGTGTTAATCAAATCTCCTAATAAGACTAGACCCTTTTGGAGTCTAGGTAAGGTGCTTAGACTCATTTCCGGGAATGATGGTAAAGTTCGCTCGGCCTGTGTGTTGAGGGACGGATGCGAACAGGTTCATTCCTTAAAACATTTATTTCCCCTGGAATTAAAGGGAGTTTCTGCGTCGTGCCCAGCAACATTTCAGGAAGAGGGCGGTCCTTTCCTCTGTCCTTCTTGTTCCGTTGCAAACGATGGATCTTCCCCCATGGTGTGTTGTGATGCCTGCGACAATTGGTACCACTTTGACTGTGTAGGAGTGGTCCAGCAGGATACTTTGGGAGAGTGGATTTGTCCAAATTGTTCAGATAACACATCTTACTAGTCTCGTAGGGACTGCAGTCTGTTTATCAATATTAATGATCTAGGTAGAATCAGGTTCTTTAGTTATAAATTTATTATAGTGGCAGACAGAAGCACGTTCAATTCCCCTTGATAAGAAAATAAATAAAATAATTACTTTCGAGTAACTGATAATTAATACGATTATCCTATTCTAAAAAAAAAAAAAAAGTAATGGATAACCATTACTTTTTCGTTGCTCCTTTGGCAGTGTGTTGGAAATTTACAGATATAACAGGTCTCCTGATTGGCCGAAGACCCGAACCTCGTCTTGGACTTGAGGCGGGCCTTTACGCCAGGAAGAGGCTCGCGCCTTTTTTTGGGTTTTTCCTTTTTTTCCTTTTTTGGACGGACTTGCTTGCTCGGTTGGCACGGACAGCTTCGGAGATCAACGTGCCGAGATTCAACCTGCGGGGCCAACAATTGGCACCCTCATGTCTCGCTATATCGAGACCATCTCTCCATAGTATTGGAGACCCATTGGGCTAACAGCCTCAACCTTATCAGAGAAAATATCTCGACATCCTTCCTTTCTTATAAGGAAACCCTTTGGGCAATGCCTATCCATCTGAGAGAAAAATTCTCTAAGAACTATCGACTTTCGACCGAATGGAACTGCAGAAGAAGCTGACCCCAGAATTTCCTGTACGTCGCGGACCGCCGTTCCACGTGGTTTCCCATACCTTCTCAGACGAAGGAACTAACAAGCTACGCAGCGAGAAGGACTATACCAGGCTACGAAGTAGCCGCAAAATCAGTTTTTGCAAGACAATAAATTGTTTTACTTTATCAGGTATGTCTTGTTTGTCTGACTGTTTCCTTCCTCTGCCTAAGCACTGAGTTATGTGTGAATATTTCCCACAGAGCGCCCATACCTCAGAGGTAGAATCGATGACTAACGCCAATTCGGTCGAGTTTCAATTCTGAGTTAAAAGCAGTCGGATGTCTAACCGTACTGATGAGCTGTGATACAGCGAAACAGATCTGTCTGCGGATGACTATATATATATATGGTGTATAGGTAGGTATTTGAAGGCTATCACAATGCGTTTAGTATAATAAAGGAAGGTAAAGAAGGTGTTGTGTATTACCTATTTATTATTCATTAATATTTCAAGATCAAAATCTCATTTTCAAAATGTTAGGAGAGCTTGGTTTAAAGTTATCCGCTGCTGGACCGTGCCATTAAACGAATGATCCTCTTACGCTGCTGCTGCTGCTGTTGTCGTTAATTGTAGTGTGTGTGTGTGTGTGTGTGTGTGTGTGTGTGTGTGTGTGTGTGTGTAAGTGGATTAGTTTATGTATGTGTGAGTGTCTTTATGATTTATATAAACACATAGTGTGCACGGTAGTAGGATATGTCTTTTTATATATATATATATATATATATATATATATATATATATATGAAGAAGAAGAAAATACGCAGCAAAATTCTGCCAAAATAGCCAGTGACTTTTTTTTTTTCATTTTACAAGTTGAAAAACATTTATGTAAGGGCCACGTTTGCTTCGGTTTGGCTGGTTCATTCATGGAGTCATGAACCTGGAAATATTTTACAGTCACCAGAGACGAAACAACACTTGGACATTCTTGTTGTTAAGCTTAGCTTAGTCTGACACAAGCCTGTAATTGTGGAGCATTTAATAAGCACCGAAGTTACTTAGCAACACGACTGTATTGGTCTGCGATGGCAGCTTACTGTCGCCTGATGTCAGTCACGTCACCATATTGATCACAATTTGAACTTCATTCTTGACGCACTTCCTTCTCCACCACATAAAACACCAGCTGTTAATTTACGTTGAATGCGACTGTCGTTAAGAACATTTTTATGCATCAACCAATGGCCTCTGTCCGTCCAGGTGCGCAAAGGCGATAAATGAGTCATTTATTTTTAGACCCCCAGACATGATATCAGAGTTCGTATTGCTTCATGCACCTGGGGTCCCTGGACGTTGTGTAATGATTAACAAGCTTGTCTCGCTAGAACAATTATGACCGAGTAGTGAGTTTGATTCTCGCTGGGTGCTCCATACTTCAGGCCTTGTGTCCATATCTAAACTACGCTTAGAAAATCAATTTTTGGTGCCTCGATGTGGTGCAATGGTTAGTAAACTTGAATTTCTAGATCAATTACAACTGAATATTTTCACTTATTTGCTGTAGATCCAAAAGAAAATTTAATATCGCCATTGGAATGGATGCAAACACGATAAAAAATACTTTCGGATATACATTGGCCAGGAATTCAATGGTCGTATACTATCGACAGCGGAAATTATTTTTAGAAATGTCACTATTAATAGTGGTAGGATAACTATTATTATTCGGGTTGGTCAATTATTTATTTGAAGGAAAAGTACAGACATACTTAAACATTTTATATTTTTTCATTCGGTCGAGTTTCAATCCTGGGTAAAAAGCAATCGGATGTCTAACCGTACTGATGAGCTGTGATACAGCGAAACAGATCTGTCTGCGGATAACTATTTACGCTCTCACACACTGATTGGGCACTCTGGATAAATGGTAGAGTTTGAAAAACAGTATCTACTCTAGCATCCACGCATCGCTCATTCAGTAATGAATTAGAGCACTCTAACTACTGGTGTATGATACACCATACGCTAAAAGTCTGTCTACTTCTACCGAGCGCCTATAGCTCAGAGGTAGAATCGTTGATTGACGCCAATTCGGTCTGGTTTCAATCCTGGGTTAAAAGCAATCGGATGTCTAATCGTACTGATGAGCTGTGATACAGCGAAACAGATATGTCTGCGGATGACTATATATATATATATATATATATATATACCAGTGAGGAGAGAAAAAAAAAGATTTTCCCGTCCAAAACATTAATTTAAAACAGTGCTCGATATATGATGTATAGAGCTGTGAATATTTATTATAAATTATGTTTTAGAACATGTACATAATTTTTCTTTTTTTTTAATTATGTCCATGTTCTAAAACATAATTTATAATATATATATATATATATATATATATATATATATATATATATACTACCAGCCATAATTATTAGGACAACCCAGTTTTTTTTTAAATAAATGATGTAATTCATACTATTTTTACTATTTATTGCCATCGTCCATCGTTCATTCAGTAATGAGTTAGAACACTCTCACTACTGGCGTATGAATACATTATATATCACACGCTAAAAGTTTGCCTCCTTCTACCGAGCGCCCATAGCTCAGAATCGCCGACTGACGCCAATTCGGTCGGGTTTCAATCCTGGTTAAAAAGCAGTCGGATGTCTAACCGTACTGATGACCTGTGATACAGCGAAACAGATCTGTCTGCGGATGACTTTATATATATATATATATATATATATATATATATATATGTATACTACCTGATGAGACATTGTCTTTTCAATGTCGAAACAAAATGTACACTTTGTAGTAGATTATGATTTGTACATGTCCTAAAATATAAATTATTATATATATATATATATATATATATATATATATATATATATATATATATATATATATATATATATATATATATATATATATATATATATATATATATATATATATATATATATATATACGCGCTAAAAGGTCGGCCATCTTCTACCGGACGCTCGTGGCCCAGAGGTAGAATCGCCGACTGACGCTGATTCGGTCGGGTTTCGATCCTGGGTTAGGAAGCAATCGGAGTCTAACCGTACTGATGAGCTGTGACACAGCGAAACAAATCTGCCTGCGGATGACTGTGGTATATATATATATATATATATATATATATATATATATATATATGTAAACTTCTCGCTATACTCTTTTCGAAAAACCCTCCGAGTATATACGCGGAAGGAAAAAATGGTAATAAAAAAGAAAGAGCTAAGCACTTGAACATCAGTCAAAGTACGTAGCCCAAAGAAAAAAACCCGAGACGAGTAACCTGAAACAAAAAGCGCTGAATACACAAGTAGAACAAACAAAGAAAGTAACTAACCTAAAAAGCCAACGAACCTACCAAGGTTTCACCTAACCGGATCTACAGGGAAGGTTGGCTTCCCTGAAGATCCGGTTGGGTGAAACCTTGGCAGGTTCGTTGGTTCTATATATATATATATATATATATAAAGTATTGGAACGGCAAGCTTAATTCCTTTGCTTTTGTTTTCACTGTATAAATTTGGGTTAAAGAACAAAATATGAACATGGGACAAGAGTTCAGAAATTCAATTTTTATTTTATTTCATTTAGAAGTGTTAAATATCTTAGGGCAACTACCTTAGATATTTTTCATTTTTCAGGTGAGTAAAACTATTAGGTCATGTGACTGACAGGTGTTTTTTGTTGTTCAGGTGTTGCTTTTTGTTTTACATTTTAATCATTAAATACCTTTGAATAACTACATTTTGCATTTCAGTCTTGAGCTTCACCTGTAATGATTGCATTTCTTGTTAATGGAATAAACCAACATGAAGACGAAAGAGCTGTCTATGGGAGAAACGCAAGCCATTTTGAAACTGAGATAAGAAGGAAAATCGAGTAGAGCCATTAGTCAAAATGTTGGGCGCAACGAACACAACAATTTAGAATGCTACTGATATATCCCAAAAAGGAATACAGTATAAAATGATCAGTTGAAGAATGGAACTCCACACCAGGAATAAGAAATACAGATTTATTGTACTAAGGTACAATTAACAATGATACACATATAGGCAAGCCACGAGTTGAAGCGAAACCGACTATCGAATAGTGAATGCCTTCACCTAAGACATTTTTCCGTTGAAGAATGGAACTCCACGCCAGGAATAAGAAATACAGATTTATTGTACTGAGGTACAATTAACAATGATACACATATAGGCAAGCCACGGGTTGAAGCGAAACCGACTATCGAATAGTGAATGCCTTCACCTAAGACATTTTTCAGTTGAAGAATGGAACTCCACGCCAGGAATAAGAAATACAGATTTATTGTACTGAGGTACAATTAACAATGATACACATATAGGCAAGCCACGGGTTGAAGCGAAACCGACTATCGAATAGTGAATGCCTTCACCTAAGACATTTTTCAGTTGAAGAATGGAACTCCACGCCAGGAATAAGAAATACAGATTTATTGTACTGAGATACAATTAACAATGATACACATATAGGCAAGCCACGGGTTGAAGCGAAACCGACTATCGAATAGTGAATGCCTTCACCTAAGACATTTTTCAGTTGAAGAATGGAACTCCACGCCAGGAATAAGAAATACAGATTTATTGTACTGAGGTACAATTAACAATGATACACATATAGGCAAGCCACGGGTTGAAGCGAAACCGACTATCGAATAGTGAATGCCTTCACCTAAGACATTTTTCAGTTGAAGAATGGAACTCCACGCCAGGAATAAGAAATACAGATTTATTGTACTGAGATACAATTAACAATGATACACATATAGGCAAGCCACGGGTTGAAGCGAAACCGACTATCGAATAGTGAATGCCTTCGCCTAAGACCCTTTTCATGTTCGTACCTCTCGTTACCGTCTTTTATAAAGTAGAGCATTCTATTCTCGAGGGATAGCAGGATATATAAACAACTATGAAAACGAAAGAAACTACTGGTATACAGTGCAAAAGACGTAGAGGAGTGGGCACAAGGAAAACTACAGCAATGGATGGTAGAAACATTGTTAGAATTGTGAGAAAAAAAACTCTAAACCTCCACAGTGAAGGGGTGAAGGTTTCACAATTCACCGTTCAAAGAAGACTTTCAGGGGCCATACCAAACCACTCAACAGCAAAAAGGTCACATCTACAACGAAGTACAGAGATAAGGGGCAAAAGTTCTGAAAAAAAGAGAGTTTTGTAATTTGCTTGAAGCATTATGCATATTAGGTAATATATGGGTAGGTCTTGAAGGCTACCACAATGCGTTTAGTAAAATAAAGGATACTAAAGATGGTGTCGGGTATTACCTATTTATCATTCATTAATATTTCGAGATCAAAATCTCATCTTCAGAATGATAGGAGAGCTTGTTTTCACGTCCGTCCGCTCGAAATGAGCTTTATTCTAAATGATGTATCTATAAACAAACAATGTTGGCAACTATAAAAACGCTCACAAGTCATTCAAAAAGATTAACAGAATATTTTAATTTCAGAATTTATTCATTTTAACATCTCATAACTTTACACCAAACATGAAGGAATTCTAAAAACTAAAATATTCTGTTAATCTTTTTGAATGATTTGTGGGCGTTTATAGTTGCCAACACTGTTTGTTTATAGATACGTAATTTAGAATAAAGCTCATTTCGTCTTTTTGCCTTGATAAAGTCCATCACAGGACGAAATGCGTAGGCGATTTAAATACAGTATGTATCTATCTATCTATCTATCTATCTATATATATATATATATATATATATATATATATATATATATATAGACAGAGAGAGAGAGAGAGAAAGAGAGAGAGAGAAGAATTGATGCATGAAAATGAAAAAATAAATAACCTTCAAACATAGTCTTACAAATTTAAATAAATAAAGTATTAAATTAATTTTAATTAAATAAAGTATTATTTTTATAATTATTATTTGTAAAAAATTCCGTTCCCAACTTCACAAATGAGCTTAGCCAAAAATACAAACTCCCATTTCTGGATGTTCTTGTGGATTCTAGTAATAATACTTTCACAACATCAGTAAATAAAAAACCTACTAAGCAAAAATTCTTGCCACCTTAATTTTATTAGTCAATGCCCTCTTTGAAAAAAAATTGGCGTTATTAAAAATTTCATCGCAAGAGCAAACGAGAATTCATCTTCCCAACCACTTTTCTACAAATCTATACAATTTGAAACAAACGCTTGTCAACAACAGCTTTCCAAATTATTTACTTGATCAAACATTTTCTTCGGAACGTAAGCAATGGCAACCACAAACATGTGGACAAAAACAACAACATTAATATTTTTTTTCACAAAAAACAAATACACAATAACTACAGATAGGATGAATCTTCACTTTGCAATATCATCCACATTTATGCAACACCGACCAATTCAAACAAGAAAATTAAATTATCTATTATAAAACATAAAAAACTGTCAAACTCATAATCAATAATTCACCTGTAAAATCTAAACTGTAGAGAACAAGTGTAGTTTATGAATTTTTATGTCCTTTGAAGAACTGTGTTCCTCAATTATACAAATCCGTAAACAATTACATTGGCTATCAGTCAGTTAAGTACCATACGTGAAACACGCTTGGACGATCATGTCTCGAAAGAGACATGACGGACTGGGCAGAAGATTATCCCGCAGTAGGTTGCTATTGCTTTCTGCGGTAGACTGGTTGCCAGCCAAGGCTATAGAACCCAATCTGTCCTCTTATTTAACTCATAACTGGAAGGAAGAGACGGATTAATACCTTTCCTAAGGGTATTTGCGCTAAGTGAATGCAATGAATTCAACTGGAATTCGAACTCGGCTCCCCGATTTCTCGTTCCGAGCCGATATCCACTGCACCACAACGCACATTGGCTATACCACCACAAAATTGATAAAAAGATTGACATTGTGCCTTTCCCACAACAATTTCATCCGGTCTCTTTTAAACACACATCAAGATTTTCCAGGACCTATCCGTGATATCTAAACTTATTTATAAATGGAACTTTGTCTCTGTGTGTGTGTCTGTGTGTGTGTCTGTGTCTGTGTGTGTCCGTTAACTATAGACTCCGAAACGGCTGAACCGATTTTCTTGAAAATTCACACAGTTGTACTATAAGCGTCTGCGAGTGTTCTTAGCTAGGTTTTGTGTCGAGGTACCCCCGATAAAGATCGAAAACCGATAATCGAAAAATGCTGGCTATAGAATGAGTGGTCCGATTTTAATCAAATTTGATACACTCAGAGACAAAGACATAAGAAACTATATTCAGAAGTTTCAACGTTGCAGTTGAAATCGATAATATATATATATATATATATATATATAAGGCAAGATGTTTGTGTGTGCGTCTGTTTATCTGTATTTTTTCAGCCCTTTTATTTTAGTTTTTGCTCTAAGTAGGTATAATTGTAGTTCTTAGTCTCAGCCATGATACCAGTTACTCAGAGGACTCATTTAGCCTTCAAAATTCAGTTTACGATGAAAAAAAAATTACTTGATATCGATACAAGGAAATCAAAATTTGACTTACATCCATTTATTTTTCTTTCAGTCTACGGTTTCGCTTTAACTGGAAACAACTATTGCTTTTTAGTCTTTCGTGCGCAACGTCCAAAGAGTCTGAGTTCCAGAACCATGGATTAGTTTTAAAGTTTTCATTAAACCCGAGCAACGCCGGGCTATACTGCTAGTACTTATTAATAATACATAATAGCATCATCCACATGCAAAAAAAGATTAAAAATATTGGTGGCATTACAAATAAAAAAGAAGAATCCTACATTTTATAATATTCAGTTATGAACACAGTAACAATATATTTACTATGTTCGGAAATTAACATACACAAGACTCCATATGCATAAACTTTACACATGTTTATTTACAAGTAAAACAAAATTAATTCTTGATAATGGCTAAAAGTATAACCGAAAGCGTTTGAAAGTACTAAACCGTTGAACAATTCTTACATAATTTGATTTTCAAAAAGAAAAAAAATATACGAAGACATGAAAAATTATATAAAAATGTTCATGATAATAATATGTCTGTCATTTTAAATGAAACATATATATATATGTGTGTGTGTGTGTGTGTGTGTGTGTGTGTGTGTGTGTTTTACGGAAATTAACGAATTTTAACGAAACTTGGTTATAAACAACCGACAATTTGAAATGAATTGTTTGAACATTATTTTTTATCGAGGCCATTCATGGTCGAGCGGTCTAAGACGTTGCCAGATCATATGGTAGCTTCCCCTGTGAAGATAGGGGTCGCATTTTCGTAATCCTGCCAAATGGCACACATTTTCGTCGTAACAATTTATCGTAAATAATCAGGCCAGTAGATATAAATATATAACACTGTTTAATTAAAAAGCAGAATATCTACCTAAATATGAGTATCGATAAAAAATAATGTTCAAACAATTCATTTCATATATATGTATATCATTTTTATATTTCTTTTCTTATATATATAAGAGTGCTCTATTTTAAATTCCTTTGAAAGGGCTTTTTAATGTGCATAAAAATAACATTTTTAAAATTTTTGTCAATTACTAATCTGTTTCACACTATGCAATCATCCAAATGGATTTTTATTTCTTCTGGAATCTTCTGACCTCTACAGCACTTTTTCCTATTTTTTTCTTTTTGTTTTTTTTTGTTTTTTCATATTTTTTGGTTTCATTTTCCACTTGGAAAAAAATTATGAAAGTCACATCTTTGGTATTAAAGAACATCTTTGGTTCAATTACAAATGAAAAAAAGGGGGTCAAATTGATCACCAGCTACAAGCCAAATTTTATTTAATAAAGGAGATAAAGAAAGAAAATTTCTATGATGAACTATCCTTTTTTGATTGGGACAATAAAGAGCAAAACCCTGTATCAGATGAAAAACCTTCAATGTTTTTATGGTACCATTATCACACAATGACTTTTCAATTTCTTACTTTGATCCCTGACAACCAAAGGGCTACAAACTCCAGACTCCCAACATATCAGAGTATATTTGATACTGAACTGTTACAATTATCAATAAATGACTTTTCAGCTTCTTACTTTGATCTCTGATATCCAAAGGGCTATAATCTCCAAACTCCAATCATATCTGAGAACATCTGATTCCGAACTATTACCATTATCAGCCACTGCCTTTTCAGCTTCTTAATTTGATCTCTCACATCCAAATAGCAATAAACTTCAGTCCCACAACATATCCAAATTCATCTGATACTGAAATGCTGCTATTAACATCAACGCCTTTTCAGCTTCTTAATTTGATCTCTGATATCCAAAGGACTACAAACTCCAGGCTAATCACATCTGATACTGAACAACTACTATTAACACCCAATGCCTTTTAGCCTCTTACATTAATCCCTGACACACAAAGGCTTACGGCCATATCAAGTTGAATACATCGGTTCTCGCTCGATCACCGAAGTTAAGCAACGTTGAGCCTGGTCAGTACTTAGATGGGTGACCGCTTGGGAATACCAGGTGCTGTAAGCGTTTAGTGACGAATGTGCGTTGTGGTGCAGTGGATATCGGATCGGAAAGAGAAATCGGTGAGCCGAGTTCAAATTCCAGTTGAATATCCTGCGTTCACTTAAGCACTGGTTCCCATAGGAAAGGGTATTAATCCATCTCTTCCTTCCAGTTATGGGTTAAATAACAGGGTAGAACTTGGGGACCCTGCCCTTAAAAATACAGATTCCAATGAATCTTGATACTCGAAAAGAAAAAAGTATTATTAGACACAAAACTTATATAAAAACAACAATAAATTGTTGAAAGGAAAAGGTATTACCAGCAATAAATAAAATTTAGTTGGCAATAAATGACCCACTGAGGTTGATATGCCATAAAATAAAACAACCAATCAACCTGACACACAAAGGACTATAAACACCCAACACCCAACATATCAAAGTATATCTGATGCTGAACTGTTACCATTACACACAATAACTTTTCGGCTTTTTAATTTGCTCTCTGATATCCAAATGGCTATAAACTTCAGTCTTCCAACATATCAGAATATATTTGATACTGAACTGTTATAATTATCAACAAATGACTTTTCAGCTTCTTACTTTGATCTCTGAGATCCAAATGGCTATAAACTTCAGTCTTCCAAGAAATCAGAATCATGCCCAGAGTACTGAACTGTTATAATTATCAACAAATGACTTTTCAGCTTCTTACTTTGGTCTCTGATATCAAAATGGCTATAAACTTCAGTCTTCCAACATATCAGAGTATATTTGATACTGAACTGTTATAGTATCCAACAAATGACTTTTCAGCTTCTTACTTTGATCTCTGATCCAAATGGCTATAAACTTCAGTCTTCCAACATATCAGAGTATATTTGATACTGAACTGTTATAATTATCAACAAATGACTTTTCAGCTTCTTACTTTGATCTCTGAGATCCAAATGGCTATAAACTTCAGTCTTCCAACATATCAAAATATATTTGATACTGAACTGTTATAATTATCAACAAATGACTTTTCAAACACTTTGATCTCTGATATCCAAATGGCTATAAACTTCAGTCTTCCAACATATCAGAGTATATTTGATACTGAACTGTTATAATTATAACAAATGACTTTTCAGCTTCTTACTTTGATCTCTGATATCCAAATGGCTATAAACTTTAGAGTCTTCAACATATCAGAGTATATTTGATACTGAACTGTTATAATTATCAACAAATGACTTTTCAACTTCTTACTTTGAATCCTCTTGATGTCCGTAAGCTCAAACTTCCAGTCTTCCAACATATCAGAATATATTTGATACTGAACTGTTATAATTATCAACAAATGACTTTTCAGCTTCTTACTTTGATCTCTGATATCCAAATGGCTATAAACACCAGTCTTTAACCATATCAGAATATATTTGATACTGAACTGTTATAATTATCAACAAATGACTTTTCAGCTTCTTACTTTGCTCTCTGATATCCAAATGGCTATAAAATTCGGTCTTCCAACATATCAGAATATATTTGATACTGAACTATTATAATTATCAACAAATGACTTTTCAGCTTCTTACTTTGCTCTCTGATATCCAAATGGTTATAAACTTCAAGTCTTCCAACATATAAGAATGCTGATACTGAACTGTTATAATTATCAACAAATGACTTTTCATTTCTTGCTTTGATCTCTGATATCAATGGCTATAAATTTCAGTCTTCCAACATATCAGAATATATTTGATACTGAACTGTTATAATTATCAACAAATGACTTTTCAGCTTCTTACTTTGCTCTCTGATATCCAAATGGCTATAAAATTCAGTCTTCCAACATATCAGAATATATTTGATACTGAACTGTTATAATTATCAACAAATGACTTTTCAACTGCCCACTTTTGATCTCTGATATCCAAATGGCTATAAGCTTCAGTCTTCCAGCTTGCTGTCAGTATATTTAGTCTTTGAACTGTTATAATTATCAACAAATGACTTTTTCAGCTTCTTACTTTGATCTCTGATATCCAAATGGCTATAAACTTCAGTGCCAACATATCAGAATATATTTGATACTGAACTGTTATCATTATCAACAAATGACTTTTCAGCTTCATACGATCTCCTGATATCAAATGGCTATAAACTTCAGTCTTCCAACATATCAGAATATATTTGATACTGAACTGTTATAATTATCAACCAAATGACTTTTCAGCTTCTTACTTTGATCTCTGATATCCGTGGCTATAAGAACAGTCATTAGCATATCAGAGTATGTTGATACTGAACTGTTATAATTATCAACAAATGACTTTTCAGCTTCTTACTTTGATCTCTGATATCCAAATGGCTATAAACTTTCAGTCTTCCAACATGTCAGAATATATTTTGATACTGAACTGTTATAATTATCAACAAATGACTTTTCAGCTTCTTACTTTGATCTCTGATATCCAAATGGCTATAAACGGTCTTCGCTTGTATCAGAATATGTTGATACTGAACTGTTATAATTATAAGCAAATGACTTTTCAGCTTCTTGCTTTGATCTCTGATATCCAAATGGCTATAAACTGATCTTCCAACATATCAGAATATATTTGATACTGAACTGTTATAATTATCAACAAATGACTTTTCAACTTCTTACTTTGATCTCTGATATCAAAATGGCTACAAACTTCAGTCTTCCAACATATCAGAATGTATTTGAAATGCTGAACTGCTAACAATTATCAACAAATGACTTTTCAGCTTCTTACTTTGATCTCTGATATCCAAATGGCTATAAACTTCAGTCTTCAACATATCAGAATGTATTTGATACTGAACTGTTATAATTATCAGCAAATGACTTTTCAGCTTCTTACTTTGATCTCTGATATCCAAATGGCTATAAACTTCAGTCCTTCAACATATCAGAATATATTTGATATGAACTGACTATAATTATCAACAAATGACTTTTCAGCTTCTTACTTTGATCTCTGATATCCAAATGGCTATAAATTTCAGTCTTCCAACATATCAGAGTATATTTGATACTGAACTGTTATAATTATCAACAAATGACTTTTCAGCTTCTTACTTTGATCTCTGATATCCAAATGGCTATAAACTTCAGTCTTCCAACATATCAGAATATATTTGATACTGAACTGTTATAATTATCAACAAATGACTTTTCAGCTTCTTACTTTTGATCTCTGATATCAGTAGCACTATAAACTTCCAGTCTTCCAACATCCTCGAATATATTTGATACTGAACTGTTATAATTATCAATAAATGACTTTGTAACTTACTTTGATCTCTGATATCCAAATGGCATAAACTTCAGTCTTCCAACATATCAGAATATATTTGATACTGAACTGTTGTAATTATCAACAAATGACTTTTCAGCTTCTTACTTTGATCTCTGATATCCAAATGGCTATAAACTTCAGTCTTCCAACATATCAGAATATATTTGATACTGAACTGTTGCGTTATCAACAAATGACTTTTCAGCTTCTTACTTTGATCTCTGATATCCAAATGGCTATAAACTTCAGTCTTCCAACATAGCAGAATATGTTTGGTACTGAACTGTTATAATTATCAACAAATGACACTTTCAGCTTCTTACTTTGATCTCTGATATCCAAATGGCTATAAACTTCCAGGTCTTCCAACATATCAGAATATATTTGATACTGAACTGTTATAATTATCAACAAATGACTTTTCAGCTTCTTACTTTGATCTCTGATATCCAAATAGCTATAAACTTCAGTCTTCCAACATATCAGAATATATTTGATACTGAACTGTTATAATTATCAACAATAAACTTTTCAGCTTCTTACTTTGATCTCTGATGTCAATGTCAGCTATAAATTTCAGTCTTCCAACATATCCAAGAGTATATTTGATACTGAACTATTATAATTATCAACAAATGACTTTTCAACTCATACTTTGATCTCTGATATCCAAATGGCTATAAACTTCAGTCTTCCAACATATCGATATATTTGATACTAGACAATTATAATTATATAAATAAACTTTTCAGCTTCTTACTTTGATCTCTGATATCCAAATGGCTATAACTTCAAGTCTTCCAACATATCAGAATATAGCTGATACTGAACTGTTATAATTATCAACAAATGACTTTCAACTTCTTCTTTGATCTGATATCCAAATGGCTATAAACTTCAGTCTTCCAACATATCAGAATATATTTGATACTGAACTGTTATAATTATCAACAAATGACTTTTTCAGCTTCTTACTTTGATCTCTGATATCCAAATAGCTATAAACTTCAGTCTTCAACATATCAGAATATATTTGATACTAAGACTGTTATAATTATCAACAAATGACTTACCAACTTCTTACTTTGATGTCTGATATCAAATAGCTATAAACTTCAGTCTTCCAACATATCAGAATATATTTGATACTGAACTGTTATAATTATCAACAAATGACTTTTCAGCTTCTTACTTTGATCTCTGATATCCAAATGGCTATAAACTTCAGTCTTCCAACATATCAGAATATATTTGATACTGAACTGTTATAATTATCAACAAATGACATTTTTCAACTATTGCTTTGATCTGATATCAAATAGCTATCAACTTCAGTCTTTAATAATTATATTTGTCCTGAACCATTGGTATATTGATGACTTTTCAGCTGCACTTTGATCTCTGATAGCCAAATGGCTATAAACTTCAGTCTTCAACATATCAGAATGTAATGATACCAGACTGCTTGTAATTTATCAACAAATGACTTTTCAGCTTCTTACTTTGATCTCTAATCCATCCAATGGCTATAAATTTCAGTCTTCCAACATAATAGTATATTTTGATGTAGACTTTATTTTCAATTATAATGACTGACTTTTCCTTCTTACTTTGATCTCTGATATCCAAATGGCTATAAACTTCGAAGTCTTCCAACATATCAGAATATATTTGATACTGAACTGTTATAATTATCAACAAATGACTTTCAACTTCTGCTGATCTACATTATCCATCATATAAACTTCAGTCTTCAACATATCAGAATATATTTGATACTGAACTGTTATAATTATCAACTTAGTAACTTTTTCAACTGCTTGTTCTACATTATATGGTAATATAAACTTCGTCTTTGCTTTCATCGAAATCATATATTTGATACAGACGTTGCAATTATCAACAATGACACCAATATTTGCGGTCTCGTCCTCCAATGGCTATAAACTTTAGTCTTTAGCATATAAGATATGTCTTGATACGAACAGCTGAAACCTCAACAATGACTTTCAGCTTCCACTGATCTCTGATATTAAAATGGCCCCTCACTTCCGATCTTAACATGTCAGAATATGACGTACGAACTGTATGACATAACAAACGACTTTTTCAAACCTTGCACGAATCCTGTTAAATCTCAGAAATGGCTTTCTAAACTTGATGTACAGCATATCGAACATATATTTGAAATACGAACACAGCATAATTACTCAACAAACGACTTTTCATAACTTACTTTGATCTACATTATTAAAATACTTTCTGTTTTAATTTAAACATATCAGAGTATATTTGATACTGAACTGTTATGATATCAACAAATGACTTTTCAACTCTTACTTTGATCTCTGATATCCAAATGGCTATAAACTTCCAGTCTTCCAACATATCAGAATATATTTGATACTGAACTGGTATAATTATCAACAAATGACTTTCAACTTCTTGTACGATCTAAATGTCCAAATGTAGCTCTCTCCAACTGATATACAACATATCAGAATATATTTGATACTGAACTGTTATAATTATCAACAAATGACTTTTCAGCTTCTTACTTTGATCTCTGATATCCAAATGGCTGCAAACTTCAGTCTTCTAATATATCCAGAATATGTTTAGTACCATTGTGTCATTAACATCAACAATGACTTTCAATAGCGCAGTCTCGATATCTAATGGCTACAACTCCAGTCTTCATGTATCAGAATATATTTGATATGGAACTTCTTCTATAAATTATAATGGCGCTTTTCAGCTTCTTGTACAGTCTCTGAAATATCATTAATACATAAACTTCAGTCTTCAACATATCAGAATATATTTGATACTGAACTGTTATAATTATCAACAAATGACTTTTCAACTTCTTGTGATGTAAGTATCCAGTAACTGTTAACTTAGTCTTCCTTCTGTCGAAGATATAATTTGATACATGACGTTTGTAATTATCAACAAATGACTTTTCAGCTTCTTAGAATCTCTGATATCCAAATAGCTACTAGCTGGTCTTCTGCCTTTACTAGGAATATCTTGATCTGAAGCTGTTATAATTATCAACAAATGACTTTTCAGCTTCTTGCTGATCTCTGATATTATCCAAATGGCTATGCCATTCAGTCTTCCAACATATTGTATGAGTATATTTGATACTGAACTGTTATAATTATCAACAAATGACATAATACTTACTTTGATCTCTGATATCCAAATAGCTATAAACTTCAGTCTTTCGCATATCAGAATGTATTTGATACTGAACCAGTATAATTATCAACAAATAGCTTTTTCAACTGCTGCACAGTCCAGTATCCAAATGGCTATAAACTTCAATTTTCCATTATTAAATCTCTTCGTACAAACTGTTGAGTATCAACAAATGACTTTTCAGCTTCTTCTTCCATGATCTCTGATATCCCAATGGCTATAAACTTGATCTTCCAACATATCAGAATATATTTGATACTGAACTGTTATAATTATCATTTAATGACTTTTCAGCTTCTTACTTTAGTATGCCATTATAAAATTGGCTATAGCTTGCTAAGTCTTCCAACATATCAGAATATATTTGATACTGAACTGTTATAGTCATTATCAACAAATAACGCTAAAACTATTGCTTTGAAATCTCTTGATATCCAATAACTCATAAACTTCAGTCTTCGCTTATATCCAAAGATATATTTGATACTGAACTGTTATAATTATCAACAAATGACTTTTCAACTTCTTACTTTGATCTCTGATATCCAAATGGCTATAAACTTCAGTCTTCAACATATCAGAATATATTTGATACTGAACTGTTATAATTATCAACAACTGACTTTTCATCATTTATTTTTGATCTGATATAAATGGCTATAAACTTCAGTCTTCCAACATCAAGAATATGTTGATACTGAACTGTTATAATTATCAACAAATGACTTTTCAACTTCCACTTTTTGATCTAATTATTCTGACATTCTATAACTTTAGTGTGCAACATATCAGAATATATTTGATACTGAACTGTTATAATTATCAACAAATGACTTTTCAGCTTCTTACTTTGATCTGGTATCCAATGGCTACTAACTTGAATTATTAAACATCAAGAATGTTTGATACTGAACTATTTATAATTATCCATTAAATGACTTTTCAACTACTTACTTTGATCTCTGATATCAGCTGAAAACACCATTTAATTGGCCTTCAACATATCAGAATATGTTTGATACTGAACTGTTATAATTATCAACAAATGACTTTTCAGCTTCTTACTTTGATCCAGTATCACAGTAACAACATTTAGTGCAACACTGTCATCCTGTAGTACTGACTGCTGTATTCTCCTTGACAGGCTTTTTCAGCTTCTTGCACAGTCTGATATCCAAAAGACTTCAGACTAACAAGATATCAGTATACATCTGATATTTTACTGTTAGTATTAACACCCAATGACTTTTAACTTCTTGCATTGATCCCTGACACCCAAAGAGCTATAAACCCCTTACTCTTAACATAATGAACTATATCTGATACTGAACTGTTACCATTATCACCCAATATTTTTCCAGCTTCTTGCATTGATCTCTGACACCCAAAGGGCTATATACTCCAAACTCTCAACATATGGAAGTACATCTAATACTGGACTGTTAACATTATCACCCAGTGCTTTTTCAGGTTTTTACTTTGATCTCTGATATCGAAAGTGCTATAAATGCCAGACTCCCAACATGTCAGTGTACATCTGATACTAAACTATTAACTTTATCACCTTTTCAGATTCTTGCATTGATCTCTGATACCCAATGGGCTATAAACTCCAAACACCCAACATATTGGAGTACATCTGATACCTAACTCTTAGCAAAATTACCAAATGCTTTTTCAGTTTCTTACTTTGATCTCTGACACCCAAAGAGCCATAAACTCCAGACCACTAACATATTACAGTAGCTGTGATACTGAACCGTTCCCATTATCACCCAATAACTTTTTAGCTTTTTAATTTGATCTCTGATATCCAAATGGCTATAAACGTTAGTCTGCCAACATATCAGAATTCATCTGATACAGAATAGTTACTATTAACATCAATGCATTTCAGCTTTTTACTTTGATCTCTGACATCCGAAGTCCTATAAACACTGGATTTCCAACATATTGGAGTACCTCTTATACTGAACTGTTGCCATTATCAACCAATGCCTTTTCACCTTCTGACATTGATATCTGTCATGCAAAGTGATATAAACTCCAAACTCTCAACTTATCAGAGTATATCTGATATCAAACTGTCATTTTTAACATGCAATGCCTTTTCAGCTGTTTCCTTTGATCTCTACATTCAAGTGGCTATCATTGAGCCTGGTCAGTACTAAGATGGGTGACCGCTTGGGAATACCAGGTGCTGTAAGCGTGTAGTGATGGATGTGCGTTGTGGTGAAGTGGATATCGGCTTAGAAAGAGAAATCAATGAGCCGAGTTCGAATTCCAGTTGAATACCCTGCATTCAGTTAAGCACTGGTACCCTTGGGAAAGGTATTAATCCGTCCCTTCCCTTCAGTTATGGGTTAAATAACAAGGGTAGGACTTGGGGACCCTGCTCTTAAAAAAACAAATCCCAATGAATCTTGATACTCAAAAAGAAAAATGTTGTAAAAATAAAAATAACTTTACCCAAAAATCATTGGTTATTACCTTAAATGATCCCATAAGGATTGATCGGCCGTTAAACTTTGAAACAAACAATCAAATGGCTATAAACTTCAGATGCATAACATATAGGAGTATATATGATATCTAACAAATACCTTCATCACCCACTGCTTTTTCAGCTTCTTACATTGATCTCTGACAACAAAAATGCTATAAACTCCAAACTCCCAACATATTGAAATACATCTGACACTGTACTGCTACTATTAAAATCCAATGCTTTTTCAACTTCTTCCTTTGATCTCGGACACCCAAAATGCTATAAACTCTGACCTCCCACCATATCAGAGTACATCTGATACTGAACTGTTACCATTATCACCCAATGCCTTTTCAGTTCCTTACGTTGATATCTGACATCCAAAGCTCTATAAAATCCAGACTCCCACACATATCAGAGTACATTTTATACTGACCAGTTACTATTAACACAAGATGCCTTTTTAGCTTCTTACATTATATCACTGACATCCAAACTGTTTTAAACTCCAGTTGCTCAATATATCGGAAGATATACTGAACTGTTAGCATTATCACCCAATGCCTTTTCAGCTTCTTACTTTGATCCCAGACTCCCAACATATTAGAGTACATCTGATACTCAATTCTTATCATTATCACCCAATGCCTTTTCAGCTTCTTACTTTGATCCCAGACTCCCAACATATTAGAGTACATCTGATACTCAATTCTTATCATTATCACCCAATGCCTTTTCAGCTTCTTACTTTGATCCCAGACTCCCAACATATTAGAGTACATCTGATACTCAATTCTTATCATTATCACCCAATGCCTTTTCAGCTTCTTACTTTGATCCCAGACTCCCAACATATTAGAGTACATCTGATACTCAATTCTTATCATTATCACCCAATGCCTTTTCAGCTTCTTACTTTGATCCCAGACTCCCAACATATTAGAGTACATCTGATACTCAATTCTTATCATTATCACCCAATGCCTTTTCAGCTTCTTGCAATGATCTCTGATACCCAAAGGCCAATAAACACCAAACTCACAACATATCAGAGTACCTCTTACACTGAACTTACCATTATCAACCAATGCTTTTTCAGCTTCTTACATTCATCTCTCTCATCCAAAGTGTTTTAAACTTTGGACTCTCAACTTATCGGAGTACATCTGATACTGAACTGTTGCTATTCACATCCAATGCCATCCCAGCTTCTTACTTTGACCTCTGACACCCAAAAGGCTATATACTCCAGACTCATAACATATCGGAATACATCTTATACAGAATGTTACCATTATCACCCAATGACTTTTCCATATCTTTCTTTGACCTTTGAGGTCCTGGGCATGACGGTAAACTGCATCTGGCAGTAAGGCCTCTGATTAGAAGTTTGTGAGGAGCATTGAACCAACTTTTAATTGCTGTTGTTCTCAGGTCCACCCTGACTCAGTGGTAGCATCTGTTAGGGTCCCAGCTATGGGCAAATGGTTGACCCCCAAACTGGGGTCAAAACACTATGAAAGTATAAAAATACACTTTCATAGAAAAATATACATTTCTGAAGGAAAAATTATTACCAACAATACTTTTTGGAAAAAAATTATTATTCTCAGCAAAACATTTTGAATACAAAACTAGAAGACATTTTCAGTTTTCTGAAAAAAAAAACAATAAAAACAAAAAATTTCATTAAAATCTGACTAAATCAACCTTCTCACTATAACCGAACATTTAAAAAAATAACTTAAAACCCTAGCTTTTTGACATTAAATAACCCACAGAGGTTGATATGCTCTTAAATAAAACTCAAACTCAAAACTTTTATCTCTGACATCCAAAGGGCTATAAACTCTAGACGTCTAACATATTGAAGTATCTCTTATACTGAACTGTTACAATTATCACACAATACTTTTTGCATCCTAATGTTAATGAAGAAAACTGTCTGTGGAAACTGATTCTGGTGGATCTCCTGAAACAGAACCTACTTTCAGGTTTAAGTTATTAGTTGCTGGCAGCCTTTGAGATTTGAAAAAGAAATCCCTTGACCGGAATATTTACCCGCCCCAAAATCATTTTACTCGACCGACTGTATTTTTCTTTATAGTCGCCTTATGTAAACATAGCGTAAATTGCTGACAGAAAACAAAAAATGAAATATAAAATTTGAATGTGTTAGAAAGAATTTAAAAAATGTTAAAAAATAACAACAAAATTTTATCTTTCCTCTTAATAATAGCATAAACATTTTGATGATAAAACTTTGTTTTTATTAAGTTTGAGCCCTTTTAACATCATGCTATGCTGTTTTCTTTTTGGCAATTGAGTGAAGGTACCTAAATTCGTAGTTTATACTTAATAGAATAATGTAATATAATCTATCTCTTCTCCTTCCAGTTATTGGTTAAATAATAGGACAGACTGAGTTCTATAGCCTTGGCTGGCAACCAGTCTACCGCAGAAAGCAATGGCAGCCTACTGGCAGGATTATCTTCTGCACAGTCAGTCATGTCTGTTTTGAGACATGATTACCCAAGCGTGGATCACGTATGGCACTTAAGTGACTGACTGTGATCACTGACATCCAAAGTGATATAAACCCTAGACGTCTAACATATCGGAGAATATCTGATACTGAACTGTTACCATTAACACCCAATACTTTTTATATCCTTATGTTAATGGAGAAAACCTTTGTGGAACCTGATTCTGGTGGATCTCTTGACACAGAACCTACTTTCAGGTTTAAGATATTAGTTGCTCTTGCTGAAAGGGAGAAACTGTTAACTAACTCCAAAGGATTATGTAACAAAGAATATCTTTTGAGTGTAAGAGAAAGTCGCAGGGATCTGTATGTTAAGGATTTTAAGAATAAAATACAAGATGGTGATAGAGCATTAATTAAAAATGCCTTTAAAAACCAGAGGATTCTGTAAACTTTGAAGGGTAACTGAACTTTTCTTTGGAAATAGGGGAAATGTATGTTCCGTAAATAGAGCCAGAGGAGATGCATCTTTTGAGAATCATAACATACAACTTTCCTTGAAAAGAAAATATTGAAAAGAGTTCTATAATGTAAAGAATTCAAGAATCAGAAATCACTCGCTCTCAGAATATCTGAAGATCTTAGCATAAGAACAAAAAGTTCAATGAGGAATTTGTATATTAAACATTTTCAATTCTTTCTTAAGACATTAAACTGCATCCATACATACATCAGTCTAGTCCTGGGTGAGACTTCCAAAAGCAGCCACTTTTTAATGGTCATTTAGGACTAATCTAGTCCTGAGTAAGACCTTCAACATTCTCCACTTATGAATGATCATTTATGACCAATCCATTCATATATCAACTCTTGGGTAAGACTTTAAACTGCTTCCATTTCTTAATGGTCAATGATTGCCAACCCAGTCACTTATCAATCCAGTCCTGGGTAAGATTTTAAACTACATTCATTTCTTCATGGTAATTTGCAGCAAATCCAGCTGTATGCTAACCCATTCATATACCAATCCAGATCTCAATAAGAACAACCATTTATAAATGGTTATTTATGATCAATCCAGTCATATATCATTAAGCCATATAGCAATTTAGTCCTGGGTATGAATTTAAACTACATCCACTTGTTTATGGTTATTTAAGATCAGTCTATTCATATATATTTGCTGCATTTTTGAAGTTAGTTAACAGTATCTCCCTTTCAGTAAGAGCAACTAATATCTTAAACCTGAAAGTAGGTTCTGTTTCAAGAGATCCACCAGAATATATCAATCTAGCTATATATCAATCCAGTCCTGGGTATGACATAAAAACAGCATCCACTATTTAATGGTCATTTATACCCAATCCAGTCATATACCAATCCATACATGGGTAAGATTTTAAATAGTATCTAACACATAATGGTTATTTATAGCCAATCTAGTCATATACCAATCTAGTACTGGATAAGATTTTAAAGTGCATCCACTTATTAATGGTCATTTAGGACCAATTCAGTCATATACCAATCCATTTCTGGATAAGATTTTAAATAGCTTCCATTTCTTAATGGTTATTTATAACCAATTCTGTCATATACCAATCCAGAACTGGTAAGATTTTAAACAGTATCTAATTCGAAATTGTTATTTACAACCAATCCAGTCATATGCCAATCCATTTCTGGGCACGATTTTAAACAGCATCCACTTATCAATGGTCATTTAGGACCAATCCAGTCATATACCAGTCCAGTTCTGGGCACGATTTTAAACAGCATCCAATTCTTAATGGTCATTTATGACTAATCCAGTTGTTGATTGTCATTTTCTCAAGCTTTACTCTGACCTAGAATGATAATCCCTGTTATTGTTGTCCTTGATGAAACATTAAACTATTGACATTTTTTTTTAATCATTTCACCCCGAGCAAGGCAGAAATGCCACTGATGTGCAGGGGGCTACATAACTGTAAAAAGATTAAATAGAAAAGAGTGAGGAGTACAAACTAGTTAGAAAGGAGCAATAGAAAGCTGAGAAAGCAGGTGCGATGACAGATACATAGGTGGAGAGAAAGGGAAGGTTATACAGGGGTGGGGAGAGAGCTAGAGTCCAGTGGTTAGTAGATGAGTATTGACTTTGCATTTAAATTTCTGGAGGTTGTAGCCGTCAGGAAAGCAAGAATATGGGAGCGAGTTCCACAGGCGGGAAATGCGAGAGAAGAAGCTGCTGGAGTAGAATTGTCGTCTGCATTTGGCTAACCTAACTGTGAATGGGTGGGACCCAGTTGCCAATCTGGTTGCACGAGTAAACACCTGTTGAGGAGGCACCAGTGACTTAAGTTCATCTGAGCAGAAGCCATGAAAGTATTTATAGAACAGACAAAGAGAGGCCACATTTCGACGGTGGGGAAGTGGCTGCAATCGAGCCGCCAGATCAATACCTATCACATTACAGACTCTCCTTTGGAGCCTGTTGAGAACACTGAGGAGAACGGCAGGGGCGCCTGACCATAAATGGCAGCAGTACTCCATGCACGGACGGATGGTTGACTTGTATATATGCAGGATGGATTTAGGCGGAAAAAACATCCTGGATCGGCAAAGTGACCCAACCTTCTTAGCAGTAGATTTAGCTATGGAATCAATATAGTGGTTCCATTTGAGGTATGAGGAGAGGGTAAGGCTGAGGAGGCGTAGTGTGTTGCTCTCAGGGAGAATCACTTGGTCCATGCTTATGGGAGGCAGGAGAGGTTGCCTGCGATGGTTGACAGACAACAGCTTGGTCTTAGACGCATTGAAGTTGACAAGCCACTTCTTGCCCCAATTCACCACAGAGTGTAGATCCCGTTCAAGGTCAGCAGCGAGATTATGTCTGTCCGCCACGACAGGTTTCTTACTGGTGCGGGAGTACATTGTGGTGTCGTCTGCGTAGATGCCTACTTGGGAATTGATCTCATCTGGGAGGTCGTTGATGAAAATAAAGAAGAGCGTCGGGCCCAGGATAGAGCCCTGTGGGACACCAGCATTCGTGCTGTAGGATGAAGAGGCATGCCCATTCAAAACGACCTTCATTTTGCGGTTATTTAAAAAAGATTGGATTAGGTCAAGCAGGCGACCGGTAATACCGTAACCCCGTAGCTTGCATAGGAGGCCAGAGAGCCAAACCCTGTCAAAAGCCTTGGAGATGTCCAGAGCAACCGCGCGAGCCACGTCAGACTCATCAAGGGCCTGGAGCATGTACTCCGTTACGGTTGCTGGCAAAGCGGAAGCCATATTGCCTGTCAGAGAAGAGTTTGTGGGCAGTAAGATGTTGGACTATTTCAGCATTGATTATGGCCTCGAATACTTTCCCGAATATCGGTAGAAGACTGATAGGACGATAGTTGGATGGGTCTGAGGGTTCACCACAATTCTTAAATACAAGAACGACTGAGGAGAACTTCCAGCATGCAGGAAAGCAGGAAGCAGAAATGCAGTAGTGAAACAGTTTAGAGAGGACAGGAGAAAGTTCAGGAGCACACCTCTTAAGGACTATCACCGGGATTCCATCGTCTCCACCCGCCTTATGGGGTTCGAGTTTTGAGATTACTCGGGATACTACTGTCGGGGTAATATAGACGTCGTGCAGTTTAGCCTCAGTTCTAATAGGGAAGTCGGGTGGGTGTACTCCAGATGAGTCAAATGTGGAGTTGGATTTGAATCTGCGGGCAAAGCATTCAGCTTTGTCCGCAGATGACGTGAGAACCTCAAATTCATGGATTAAAGGAGGTATTGAGGATTTGCTATTGTTCAGCACTCGTTTTCAAATCCTCCAATAGTCCTTGGAGCCGAACTTGCGGTCAGCTATGCGCTGTCGCATTCTCTCGGCAAACAACCGTTTGGCGTCATTTAGGGTTCTCTTGCACTCATTGCGAGCAGACGTGAACAGGCGCCTATTGTGATCAGATGACTGTCTCCGGAATAGACGGAAGTAATGGTTCCTGTGGGCAATGGCGGCTGAGCAGGCAGGAGAGAACCACGGAGAGGAATGAGGTTTTAGGCAATACTTCCTGGTCGGTATGAAGGCATCAATGCCAGCTTTCACCCATGACGAGACCTCAGAGGCACAGTCATCAGCTGATAGATCGAACACTTTTCCCCAAGGGACGTCGCAGAGGAAATCGCGAAAGGCATCCCAGTCAGCTTTTGGTATAGGTAGGAGGTCCTATAGGTAGGGGGCTCCTGAGGGGAGTGAGAGTGGAAAGAAATACTGAGAGAGACTACAGAGTGGTCGGAGTTGCCGAGAGGGCAAAGCTGCGAGACTTGACAGGCGTCAGGCACAGAGGTGAAACACATATCTAGTAGTGAGGAATGACCCGAGGGAGTGCTTGGGAAGCGAGTGGGAAAGTCCACCACTTGCGTAAGGGATTGGGAAATAGCGAAGTTCATGGCGTGAATGCCCGCTGGATCAGTAACAGCGTTTTCAAGCCACTCAGAGTGATGGGCGTTGAGGTCTCCGAATACAAATATGTGGGCGAATGGGTGATAGGAAATAGCCTTATCTATGTCGTCAGCAATGCTATCTAGTAGGGAGCAGTCAGGAGAGGAGGGAGAACGGTAAAGAAAGAATAGGTAACTAACCGAACTGAGGAGAGACAGGCGGAGACATATGTATTGGTGGTCAGTAGATTCGAGTGAAGTCATCCTAGCTATGGGGAGGTGTTCGCTGACGTAGACACCCAGCCCATGCATGCGGACAGTGGAATCCTTCCTTAAGAGGGATGGAGAGGTCAGAGGAGGGAATAGCTGAGTTGAGGTTAGTTTCGCAGAGCGCAAGGATGTCCGGGGACTTTTCATGCAGGAATGCTTCTACACTAGGAAAGTTAGTACGAATGCCCCGGATATTAGTGAAAGAAAGGTTAATGGGTTTAGGTGGTTTTATTTTAACTGGTTTAGGGTCATTTCTGATTTTTTTCGTCATGTTTTTGTTTATAGAAAGAAACCTAGAGTAGAGGATACAGGCGGTCATTATCCACGACATGGCACTACAAGAACCCCGATATTATACAACTGTTGATCAGAGCAGCCGCTCTTGACGCTACGCAAGAGTTAGGGCTCCTAATTACCAGTCGGAAGCAGCAACCAGGAAACTGCCAACCCGGTACCCTCACAGTGATGAGCCGTTGCCACCAATCGGCCAGATCGCAGGAAAATCACAGAAGCACCAATACCAAGGTCTGAAGAGTGAAGAGAAAGCCGGAAACCACATCCTAAACAGGAAACAATGGGCAAGCCTCTACTCCAGTTCAATAGACGTGGGAGGAGTATGGACCGGGCGATAGTGTGATTTATCTACTCCTATTTAAAACAAAATTCCACGGGTGGTGAGTTAACTAAGTTTTAACTTAGTTAAAGTCCAAATGGAGCATAAAGGCCGAAAAGATTAGTAAAAAATTAAAATACATAAATAAGAAACGATTACACATACCACACAAGATTAACCCAGGAAATTTGAATTAAGAAATTTATATCTTCAACTCTTGCCTTTTCCCGAAAATGAAGGTCTGGCTAAGCTGCCTGTTCATGTACAAAGCAAACGAACGAATGCAATTTAATGGAAAATCCAACTCACAGTAAAATTTTTAACGGCACTGTATTTCTCATCAGAATTGAACTTTAAATGATACAGTGAGATGTATAAACAATATCAATTGGACATGACCTGAATAATAATTTCATCTGAAGAAAGCACTTTTCAAAAGAAGTACTGACCAAAGTGCATCTCAACTATTCCATCTTGAAGACAAGGAAACGCTTGAACATTTGATCTGTCTCATGATGACAGCCTTACATGAAAGAATTATTTGGTTCAACTGAAGTAACCAACAAAGGCATCATTTTTATTCATGCACACACTCCTAAAACATGAATATCGTCCAATTAAACCATACAATGAAGAAATAATAAAAATGCTGTGTCATGAAAAACACAAATGACAAAAGAATAAGTAATGTAATTTTGATAAGTTAAGCTAATATCTTAACAAGGGTGCAATATTGCATTTATTATTTAACTAGCAGTATAGCCCGGCGTTGCTCGGGTGTAATGAAAGCTTTAAAACTAATCCATGGTCCTGGAGCTCAGACTCTTTAAACGTTGGCATGAAAGACTAAAAAGCAGTAGTTGTTTCCAGTTAAAGCGAAACCGTAGACTGAAAGAAAAATGAATGGATGTAAGTCAAATTTTGATTTCCTGGTATCGATATCAAGATTTTCGTTGTAAACTGAATTTTGAAGGCTAAATAAGTCCTCTGAGTAAATGGTATCGTGGCTGAGACTAAGAACTACAATTATACCTACTTAGAGCCAAATCCGAAGCAAAAACTAAAATAAAAGGACTGAAAAAAATACAGACATACAGGCAGATAAACAGACAGACACACACACACACACACCCACACACACACACACACAAACACACACACACACACACACTCACACACAAACATCTTGCCTTTTATATATATATATTATCGATTTTCTGCACTATTGTAAGAACTGCATCCTTGAAACTTCTGAATATTGTTTCTTATGTCTTTGTCTATGAGTGTATCAAATTTGATTAAAATCGGACCATTCCTTCTATAACCCGATTTTTCGATTAAAATTTATCGGAGGTACCTGGACACAAAACCTAGCTAAGAACACTCGCAGACGCTTATAGTACAACTGTGTTAATTTTCAAGAAAATCGGTTCAGCCGTTTCGGAGTCTATAGGTAATGAACACACACACACACACACAAAGTTTCATTTATAAATAAGTTTAGATCGATTATTTTAGCGCATACTCGTGTGTAGATGCTTCTTTTATTTCCGAAACATTACGCATCAGATCTAATAACGGTCACCCCTATGGAAAAGCAGGTTCAAATCCTGCTGGATAGAGTATAACAGACATGGCTAGCCAATTTAGTACAATTTTGTGGAAATTAAAATCAAATTACGGAAAAGACCCAGACATAATGTGAAGCATTGTAAAAACAGGCAAGCCTTACAATGGTGGACAAATATGTAGACTGTGACAAAAAGAAAAATTAGAATTTATGCTATTCCCAAACGAAAACGAACTGGTAAATAAAAGAACGGAAATTATGACAAAATGCATCCACGCTAAGAAATCCCTCTTAGGTTCTTACAACCATGGATAAAAACGCTATAATTCGTTTTCATATAAAAATTGCACGTTCAAAAATTCCCTGCCACGTAAGCGTTCAAATGAAACACCGTTACAAGAGCGTTCTTAAGAAAAACGGTAAAATCAGTTATTAAAAATCGCCTGAAGACACCATTCATGATAGAAACCTGGGTATCGAAATAACTCGTTTAAAAATGGAAAATATTGAAAAGTTCTACATTATAATTGTATTGAACACTTTTTAATACAAGTGTGCACTGGTCTAACCCGATTATGACCAAAAACTAAGTATCAACAATCAATCAATCAATCAACCAATCAATATATATATATATATATATATATATATATATATACAATGGTAGAAAAATATGTAGACTGTGCCGAGAAAAAAAATTAGAAATTATGCTATTCCCAAACAAAAACGAACTGGTAAATAAAAGAACGAAAATTATGACAAAATGCATCCACACTAAGAAATATCTCTTAGGTTCTTACAATCATGGATAAAAATGCCATAATTCGTTTTAATTTTTAAAAAATTGCACGTTCAAAAATTCTCTACCACATGAGCGTTTAAATAAAACACCGTTGCAAGAGGGTTCTTGAAAAGAAAAACAGAAACGGTAAAATCAATTATTAAAAATCGTCTGAAGACACCACTTATGATAGAAACCTAGGTAACGGTATAACTCATTTAAAAGTGGAAAATATTCAAAAGTTCTACAACAGAATTATATTGAACACTTTTTAATACAAATTTGTACTGGACTAACCCTATGACCAAAAACTAAGTATTAAACAATCAATATATATATCTTATCAATCGCACAGCTTACCAAGTTTCTGGACATGTACTTAGTTGTGTTTAGAGGGTTCATTTGAAAAATAATTAAGGTAAATAATTATTTGCCTCTGATTAATTTGATTAATTAATTAGTTCCTTCGAAGTTCAAATTCTCTAACATATTTTTACGGTATTTAAAATCTTTAACAACCAAGTATTCCATATAATTCACGTGAGCCCATATCTTCACGTGTGAATGTTGCTTACTGCCTTTGAATTTAAAAAATTCTTCAAAACGTTTTTTTTTTAATGTTGTAACACTTTTCCTGCTACAAGGTAATATTTGTTTTTTAAACTGTAATATAGACCTTGATGATGAACAATGAAATTCGTAAGTACTAGGACAACTTTTGGACATTTTTTATACAAATATAATTCGGAAATAAAAAGTCTAATCAGAAAACATGAAAAAATTCAAAAGAAAATATATAAGACTATGTTGTCTATCATTTAACACAACTTATATAGATATATATATTAGTCATCCACATACAAGCCTGTTTCGCTGTATCACAGCTCATCAGTGGGGCTAGACACATCCACTTGTTTCTGGCCGGGATCGAAACTCGACCGATTTGGTGTCAGTCGGAGTCGCTACTCCCTAAGCTATCGACGCATGGAATCAGAGAAAGGAAATTTTAACGTGTTGTATATAAGCAGTGTATACACACGCCAGTCACCGAAAGAACTCAATTCATTTCTGAAGAGTCACGCATCTAGCAGAAGTGGAAACTGTTTTTAAAATTTTCTTCTCCAGAGAGCTCTATCATAATGAGAGCATAATATATTAGTCATCCATATATATGTAATTATTGTTAACCAGTTTTTGTCATAATTAAACTAGACCATTAAAATGTTGTATTAAAAAGTGCTCAATACAAATACAATGTAGAGCTTTTGAATATTTTTCATTTGTAATTCAGTTATTTATGCAACTTTGGTTTTGACCTTTCGGTATCTTCAGGCAATTTGTAATATCTGATTCTCCAACATTTTTATACATACAACAGAGATTTTTACAAATGCATGACTGGAAGTTCAAAATGACTGAAATTTTCAAAATTAGGCCGGAGTTTTTAAGGATCTTAAACACTTTCGTGCAGGTTTGTGTGATCCTAAAATATATTTTCTGGTGTGATTACATCCAGACGTCACATCAAATCTTTCACTCAATAATATTTTTTGTTATAGAAATAATATTATGGCCAATTTCTCTTCCTGACACAGTCTGCAGACATCACAACAATTGTAAGGTTTGGCTTTTTTTATTATACTCCATCTTATATCAGGGTCTTTGCTGTTTTTTCTTTTAATTTCCACACATATATCTATATTGTATTTGGGCAACAATCTCTCTTTTATACAGGTTTCATTAAAAATGACAGACAAGCTATTATGATTAAATTTTTTGTATAATTCTTTATGTGTTCATGTGATTTCTTTCTTTTCAGAACTCAAATTATGTAAGAATTGTCCAAAGGTTGTTTTTTTTTTTTTTCGGGCGCTTTCGGCTATACGTTTAGCCATTATCAAGAATGCATCTTTTTTTACTTGAAAATAAATATGTCAAAGTTTTTGTGTATAGTGTCATGTGTATTTTAAGTTCTGAACACGGTAAGCACATTGTTACCATATTCATAGATAGACAGATGTGGACAGACTGAGATAGATAGATAGATAGATAGATAGATAGATAGATAGATGTCCGTCAATATGTTTCAATAAAGTAATTGTTATGTCTAGTATTATTGTATATCTCGCAGTTTCAGTACTCGATACGTGGTCATGTACACCGTTAATGGAGTGCCGACAGTTAGCGGCTTAGCACTTGAAAATACAACTCAGCTAATTTACATAGGATACCACGGTAATAATAGCAACAACAACCACGCCTACTGGTATAATTCGTCTAAATACGTAATATTAAGGTAAGTCAAGGTGAACAGAAATTAGGCGACAGGATAACTCAATCAATACGGCAATAATTATAAAGTTAAAAGAAATAAAATATCGACTCATCAAAATTATTTCCCTTTGTTTTTGTTAACACCTCATGAATATGACAATGTCTTTCTTATCAAGGATGTGCGTTGTGGTGCAGTGGATGTCGGCTCGGAACGAGAAATCGGGGAGCCGAGTTCGAATTCCAGTTGAATTCATTGCATTCACTTACGCGCTAAGAGAAAGTGCAGTAAACTAAAGAGTTTAATTAAATTAAGAGTTCATTTGTTTTAGGGAAATGTAATTTGTGCATAAAAAGATACGTGCATGTTTTCGCTGTGTTTAACAACAAAGTAGAAGTAATGTCTTGTTCAGGTAAAGAGTATAAAGAATTCAGATTTCGTTTGTTCTAGTGAAGTGTGATTTGTACAAAAAAGGATAAGTCTTTGTTTTTGCTGTGTGCATCGATAAAGTAGTAGTAGTAATGTCCAGTAGTAGTGTACGGTGAGTGGATGAAGAGGAAAAAGGAGAAATAAAGAAAGTAGCACGCGAGAAGGTAAGGGAGTACAACTGTGTATCGATGGGACAGTTGTACCTGTTCAGCGCGGTTTGAAAATTCTCGTTACATCGTGAGTGTATTAAGCGCTCTATCTCTCTCTCTCTCTCTCTCTCTCTCTCTCTCTCTCTCTCTCTCTCTCTCTCCGTGTGATGACCGACCGAAAACGTGTAATATGCAGCCAAGTCGATCACGTGGTCAGCTCCAAAGGTAAACTCATTTTGGGGCGGAAAGACATGACACGGGTCTTGAAAATTCATTTTGTTGCTTTCTATAAATCGCTCTCTTTTCATTAGTTAATTAATATTTCACACTTGCTCATGAAATTTTCCTTGACCCTTTTCTCAGCATGGAGGCAATCTTTTTTCCTATTAGTCAAAAATAAAAATAAAAAAATTCACAATGGCTTTGCAAACAGTGAAGAAAATTGAGTTATTTTTATTTCGTACCAAAACATCAAAAACGCATATTTAATTAGGCTTCGTGTTATTCTTATCATAGGATAAACAGTTTTCAGTAAATAAAAATTTGAAATTTGAAAATATCAGTCAGTCAGTTAAGTGCCATACGTGATAAATGCTTTGGGCGATCATGTCTCGAAAGAGACATGACTGACTGGGCAGAAGATTATCCCGAAGTAGGTTGCCAGTGCTTTCTGTGGTAGAATGGTTGCCAGCCAAGGCTATAGAACCCAATCTGTCTTAATATTTAACCCATAACTGGAGGTAGAAAAGATAGATTATATTACATTAAGTATAATTAGTGGAGGATCAGTTTATTACTTCATAACAATAGAAAACCGTTCCCCTACTTTCTGCCCAGTAGAAGTTTTAATTATGTTTCCAACTATTATATTCAGTCCGTCAGTTAAGTGCCATACGTGATACACACTTTGGGTGATCATGTCTCGAAAGAGACATGACTGACTGGGCAGAAGATTATCCCGCAGTAGGTTGCCATTGCTTTCTGCGGTAGACTGGTTGCCAGCCAAGGCTATAGAACCCAATCTGTTAATATTTAACCCATAACTGGAGGTAGAAGAGATAGATTATATTACATTAAGTATAATTAGTGGAGGATCAGTTTATTACTTCATAACAATAGAAAACCGTTCCCCTACTTTCTGCCCAGTAGAAGTTTTAATTATGTTTCCAACTATTATATTCAATCAGTCAGTTAAGTGCCATACGTGATACACGCTTTGGGTAATCATGTCTCGAAACAGACATGACTGTCTGGGCAGAAGATTATCCCGAAGTAGGTTGCCATTACTTTCTGCAGCAGACTGGTTGCCTCTTATTTAACCCATAATTAGAAGGAAAAGATGGGTTAGTACCTTTCCCAAGGGTATTTGGGCGGAAGTGAATACAAGGAATTCCACTGGAATTCGAACTCGGCTCCCCGATTTGTCGCTCCGAGCCGATATCCACTGAATATTAGCCTATTTAATAAGCGTCCGTAGATATATGATATCTCAAAATTAGAATATTCTTCTTGTCTGACTCTGATGAATGACAAGATTGTAAAATTTTATGGTCGGTCACAGATTTATTTTTGTATTTTGAACATTTTATCATTTTTATTTATTGATAATAGTATTTGAATAAATAAAATATAAAAAGAAAACTCTTTTTGCCATTGACATTTAATAAACAATAATCATAACTCGTAAGTGATTCGTTAGAAGCGATGAAAATTACGTCTGTTATGTATTACACGGTAAACTAAAAATACAGACCCAATTTTCGTCGGTTTGCGCGAAATGACCTCGTAACAAAATTGTTAAAGATTTGATAAATGTTCGTGAAAATTTAATGAAATTAATAAATTGTCACATATTCGTTATTTATTTCCATTGGACATTTATGGTGATACCGAGCAAAAGCGATGGACCGGATGTTAGCGCTTTCACGATCAAAAAGCAAATGACCAAAAGTCGTCCGTGCAGATGTTCTGGTTGAAAACTAAAAATTAATCAAATATTAAATTTCCAGTTCGCGAGCCTATGCGAATTTTATTTATCAGCCAATGGGAAGGCCAGAATCAAATACAAGTGTGAAATCCCAAGTGATCTGCTGTGATCCAAAATGAAGATATAAAAAGCGGATATAGAACGCTTCGACAGGCAAACCGACTCGAGGAGAAGAGAGTAATTAGTAGCTCCCTTGACCGACAGTCAAGTGGCTTACTATGCTCGCTTCCCTTACCTACACTTTCCTTCTTCCCTACCTAAAAAAACTACTTACTGACCTAAGGAGCAAATACATCAAAGACATTCCTTACTTACACGCTCCCAAATTCCTAAGCATTAATTCTCTTTCAGCATTTATTGCCATGAACATTTTAACCTCCGCTGGACTCATGCTTCATGTATTACTTCAATTGTAAAAACATTAATTGATATGTGTTATATATAAAATGTTATCTTTCAACTCAATTTGCTTTTCTTGGTTTATAACCTTTCTTTATGACTTATAGTGGGCTATCTACAACAAGGCCAAATTCCGTTAATCTGCAACAGTATACATTTACCCTTCACTAGAACGGACTCTCCATTACTAACAGAAAAGAATAGATAAGCAACCCGCTGTGCATTAACTAGAATTAGAAAAAAAAAAGAAAAACAGATTAAACAAAAATTGAATAATGCATAACAAATAAAATAAACACCTTTTCGGCGCTAAATCTGAATTGGTTAAATAAAGTTTCATCTATTTAGGGAAGTTGTTATGTTACAGCATAGAAAAAAAAGCTTTGGCGGGGGATAATGGTGGTCATTTAGGGTGCTGTTCGGTCCTGTAGAGAAGTCGGCACATACACGAATTTCTTTGCTTGTTTTTAAATATAAACAGTGGGAGATGCCCACTCACTATACTTTCACGATATTATCAAGAAGATGCTTAAAACTAAATGGAAAATGGCAAAGGAGTTCAACAGAAATTACCGAGTATTTCTCGTCCCTCGATTTTCTGAATTTCAATTGAAATCATCCGTACATCGTTTTGAATTAGTCGAATTAAACCCATTCTAATATTTGTTACGGATTTATTGTGTGTGCGTGTGTGTGTGAGAGAGAGAGGGTGGGAGAGAGAGACAAAGAGAGGGGAAAAATAGGCAAGGGAGAAAGTGATCAGGAAAGTGTAAGTGTTACGTAGCTTCGTGACGAAAACGAGTGAATGAGTTAGGAAATTTCTTTTAAGCCGAGCCGTCGGGAACTGTTGTATGTTGCAGTCCTTTCTCCATACTTTCTTCCTTGCTTCTTTTTTTTTTTTTTTTTTTTTTTCACACAAAAAGTCAATGTCATAGCACATGAGCCTGTACGCAATTCAGTCGTCTAGTTTGTTTTTTTGTTTTTTTTTGCTTTTTTGCTTTTATATTAAAAATTCGAACGTCAGATTTCCAAACAACAATGAAATAAAAATAAATATTGGCATGCCTATTAAATAAATCATTTGTATTTACAAACATATGCACACGAATTTTAATCAGTCAAAAAGGAGTAAAAATCCTCTTCAGTTTTACTAAGTTTGTTGAGTAGTTGGTACACACAAAAATCTGTAGTTTCAAAAAGACATTTAAATAGTTGGTGCTCAGGAGAAGCTGTGATTGAAAAAACTTTTATCTTTAGCGAAGATTTACTTAGTTGTTGTTGGAGATAATTCGTTTGAAGTCACCGACTGGTCGTCAGCGAAAATTCAATGGCCGTCGTCCAAGCAGTTGTTGTAGCTTATTTGTTTGAAGCCGCTGACACACGTTTCATTCAGCACGCGGGTTGGGGCTATTTAGCCTCATCTTTTGTTTGGCTTGGAGACAGCTGCATCTCTGCTCGCTGAAAATTGAAAGCTGTGGTTTTTTAAGATAAAATTTTCCCGAAAGTAGGCTCGAAAAAATAGGGTTTTAGTTTCTCTAATTGGTCAAATAGTTCACATGGTGATGTTAATTTTTAACCAATAGAAAGTTGGTGTTGCATTGTAGAATCTTTTTGGTATGTTTGTAATATTGTTTGTTACTGGATAGAAAGTAAAATTTGGACGTGTATTAATATGGTTTTTATATGGGTAAGCAATTGGGTAAGCAATTGCGTTGGAAATAGGGTTTATTTCCTATAAACTGAAGTTCACTTCAAACTTTAAACTGATAACAGCACAAAATCCATTTTGATCTCGATATGTAAAGTCACGCCTGAAGAGAGTCAACTTTTGACTCGAAACATATGTAGCAACAAAAAACATCATTATGAACACTTAATATATCATACAAAAAGCAAGTAATATTAATAATAATGACAACAATAAATCTACACTTCAAACAAAACATTCACGGCTTCTCGCACTTTTTTCTTTTATATCAATTTGTGTCGTTGAAACGATCCCTATTTCTGTGTTATATATATATATATATGTGTGTGTGTGTGTGTGTGTGTGTGTGTGTGTGTAAAATATACTGATTTATAATCTGAAATTAAGGACAGAATGGTTAAATAAAATAAAGACAAGAGGAAAACTGTATTTTAAATCGCCAACGCGTTTCGTCCTGTGATGGACTTTATCAAGGCAAAAAGACAAAATGAGCTTTATTCTAAATTACGTATCTATAAAGAAACAATGTTGGCAACCACAAAGACGCTCACAAATCATTTCAAAAGATTAACAGAATATTTTAGTTTTTAAAATTTCTTCATGTGTAGTGTAAAGTCACGAAATATTAAAAAGAAGGGAATTTGACCATTTTCTTTGAGAACTGTTTATTTTGTATGTTAGTCTGTTTTAGAATTCCTTCATGTGTAGCGCAAAGTCAAGAGATGTTAAAATGAAGGGAATTCAACCGTTTTCTTTGAAATTTTTATTATAAATGTTTATCTGTTTTAGTATAATTTCCATAAGTAAAGCTGAGATTGGGAAAAATCCGAGACGCAAATTGATGTTTTGGTAGTATTGGATAGCTGATGGAAATTTGGCTGGTGAATTTTGTTATTTTTTTCCCCTTATCCAACAAACCACTAAAAGAACTGTACAAATCAAACAGACTTATTGTTTTCGCTGATAAGATAAAGTAAAAATTTACCCCTCGTCCGCTTTTAAATTTTTCAGTAAAAGAATCATACAAGTCAAACAGATTTATCGTTGCTCGGGTGTAATGGAAGCTTTAAAACTAATCCATGGTCCTGGAGCTCAGGCTCTTTGGACCTTGGCACGAAAGACTAAAAAGCAATCGTTCTTTCCAGTTAAAGCGAAACCGTACACTGAAAGAAAAATGAATGCATGTAAGGCAAATTTTGATTTTCTGGTATCAATATCAAATTTTCTGCACTATTGTAAGAACTGCAACCTTGAAACTTTTGAATATCGTTTCTTATATCTTTGTCTGCGAGTGTATCAAATTTGACCACTCCTTCTATAACCCGATTTTTTCGATTATCGATTTTCGATATTTATCGGGGGTACCTCGACACAAAACCTAGCTAAGAACACTCGCAAACGCTTATAGTACCACTGTGCAAAATTTCAAGAAAATCTGTTCAGCCGTTTTGGAGTCTATAGGTAACGGATACACACACAGAGACAAAGTTTAATTTATAAATAAGTTTAGATATATATATATATATATATATATATATATATATATATATATATATTATCGATTTTCTGCACTATTGTAGGAACTGCAACCTTGAAATTTCTGAATATCGTTTCTTATGTCTTTGTCTATGAGTGTATCAAATTTGATTAAAATCGGACCACTACTTCTATAACCCGATTTTTTTGATAATCGATTTTCGATTTTTATCGGGGGTACCTGGACACAAAACCTAGCTAAGAACACTCGCAGACGCTTATTTACACAGTTGTACAACTGTGTAAATTTTCAAGAAAATCGGTTCAGCCGTTTCGGAATCTAGGTAACGGACACACACACACACACTCACACACACACACACACACACAGAGGCAAAGTTCCATTTATAAATAAGTTTAGATTAAGAGGGTAAGGAGAAAAAATTCCCCCTATCATTTCTTATTTTACGTACCACCGCACAACTACTGTTGGAACAGAAATATTTGGAAAGAGAAATTCCAACGAGAACAAGCAGAATACCAGATTAAATTTGAGGAATTGCACCTTGGAATTCAGGTTAAGAAATAGAAACTTGAAGAAATATTCCTTCAAACACAGAATGAGCAAAGACACTTGTATAATATATCTGTATATATATATATAGCTATCAAAAGCCAAAACGAGGACAACGAAAACGTGCTCTCTCAAAACGCTATATGGAGTGCTATTGAAAACTTCATGTTTGCATCTGAAGAAGAAATTACATTCGCTTTGTACTTTAAACGCCACGAGGACTTATACAATACGGATTGTGCAAGTTGGGCTAACCATAAAAAGGTTCGCATACTCCTCAAGAAATTACACACAGCAGAATATACTAAGTTTCTTAACTATATTTTGCCTAAGAAAACTAGCAACTTGAAATTTAAAGAGGAGGTTCGGTCATTGACAGAACTCTTCAATCCAAAAACATCACTGTTCCACACGCGTTGAAAATGTTTTCAGTGGAGGACTAGAAAAATGCACAAAAATATCTGCTAAGTTTGTGTTAAAACCAGACGTAAACCCAGTTTTTAAGAAAAAACGTAACGTTCCATTTGCCTCGTTAAGTCGAATTGACGAGGAGTTGAATCGATTTGAGGAAATAGGAGTTCTGGAAAAGGTTGAACATAGTGAATGGGCATCTCCCACAGTTTATATTTAAAAACGAGCAAAGAAATTCGTGTATGTGCTGATTTCTCTACAGAGCTGAACAGCACCCTAAAGGATCACCATTATCCCCTTCCAAGTCCAGAGGAGATATTCGCTAAGCTCAGTGGAGGAACGTAACACTGAAAGTGTTCCTTATGCACATACGTTAAATGAGTATCGCCGGACCCTGGATTCGAACCCAGGAATAGATATTTGAAGAATATCTCTGTATCTATATATATTTTATATATTTTGTCTTTCTTTAGAAAGGGCTGAATGAGAGAGGAAAAAGGAAATAAGCGCTGGGGTGGCTGAGAGAAAGAGAGGGGCAAAACACAAGGCATTTACGAGAGGACATCGACTGATAATAATTTAACAGAGACAAGATAGCCTTGCGAAAGGGAGAGAATTCTGTTTCTTTCTTCCTTGGTTGTGTGTTTCTCTCCCTTTCCCTCACTCGGATTTGACGAGATAATAGACAATTCGTCCGATAATGAGTTCATGAAGGAAGTAAAGCACAAACTAAATAGTAAAGACCAGAATATCTCAGAAGTTTACTAACGACATTCTAATGTACGAAGACAGAGAAGTAATCCCATCTACATTACAGAGAAGAACTTTAAAGGAATTCCATGAAGGCCGTCCGGGAACTTCAAGAATGAAGAATCTGATGAGGAGTTGCGTCTACTGAACCAACATGAACAAAGATATTGAAAACACTGTAGGATCATGCAAAGGGTGTGCTTTGGTTGTTAAAGCACCCCGATAAAATTCAATTCCTGGCCTAAAACCGACCGTCCGTGGTCGCGAATACACATTGATTTTGCTGATCCACTTGATGGTTTTTACTACCTTGTAGTAATCGACAATTATTCCAAGTGGCCAAAGATACTGAAACGTAAGAAGCCGTGGAAGTAACAATAAAATTTTTGCTCGAGCTATTTTTCAGTTTCGGAGTTGTTGACTGCAGACAATGCTACACAGTTCACATACTGTGAATTTAAGGATTTTTGTCAGTCATTACTGATCAAATATATTACCACAACGCCATATCACCCAAGAAGTAATGGACAGGCAGAGCGTTTTGTGGACATTCTCAAAAGAGTACTGAGGAAGGCGAGAGGTACTCCCACCGATACGGCTATACGGCAGTTTTTGCAGGTCTATCGTGTAACCCCTAATAACAGTAGTCCATCTACCAAGACGCCAGTGGAGGTCATGTTTGCCAGGAAAATAAAATCGGCATTTGACAAATTCCTTCCGAGTGAAACGAAAGCGGAAAAAAGAAATAAAGTGCTTAAAAAGCGCTTTAAGATCGGTGAAAACAATTTTTTTCTTGTATTTGGGGATAATAAAGCTCACTGGAAGATAGGAACAATAGACAGATAAATTAGTAACATGATTTACATATTTCAGAGACCGAGGTTTGTACATAAATATCATGTAAACCAAATTAGAAAACAGTATGAAAGCATAGTCGATAGGGATTCCATAGAAAATGACGCTATGGACGTCGTCTTTGACACGTTTGGTGTTCCAATACTGCAATCAGTGCCAGAACTCAGATGGCCCAAAAGAAAAAGGAAATTTATGGAACCTTTAGAAATTAACCCAAAAAGGAAAAGATATTGAACATCTTTCGTTTCATACTAGATCTACAAAAAAAGGGAAAGAATGAATCTCCTCACTTATGAACTTTGAATTACCAGAAAAGCAAAATACGCTTTGGATTATTGGAAATTATTAACATTTACTATTAAACTTATCCGATTTTCCATTATTTCGGAATAATGAATAGAGACTTTAATAAAAGGGACTGTTGTTAACACGCAAAATGTTTGTCGTAAAACTAAAGAAAACATTATGAACGTCATTCTTGTATATAGCTTTTTCAAAGTGGTTGTTTCTTTTTTTTCTCTCTTTTTTTTTTTTTTTTTTTTTTTTTTTTTTTGAATAAAAGGTATTGTGCGATAATTATAAAAAACAAAAAAGACTCCATACGGAGTCAGGCTGAAAAAGAGTGTGATGTGGTGTCCTCCCTCTAAAGAGTCTATGTTGGACTCTTCCGCCTACTATGATTAGTAGGAGAAGGGACCTTGGAAGAACAGTCAAATAAATTGAACGCTGGACAACCGACACACGCACTAGTCGTGTAATACTCTTCTGTTGTATTTACTGTTAAATATACAATATTTCTATAACATTTGTTTTGATATTTCTTAAACTTTTCACTTGGTCACAATACATGCTTAAATGTAATCGACAGGCCTGACGATAGCGTTTAAGTTTAACTGTGTCGACTTCAATCACCACTTATATATATATATATATATATATATATATATATATATATTATATATATATGTTTATTTCGTCATACTCAGGACGAGTGTCTTATTTATATATCACGTTCCATATATATATATATATATATATATATGGAACGTGATATATATATATATATATATGGAACGTGATATATAAATAAGACACTCGTCCTGGGTATGACGATAAACTACATCCAGCAGCAAGGCCTCTGATCGGAAGATTGGAGTTTTTGAGAAGCGTGGAATAACCTCTTAGTTGCTATTGTTCCCAGGTCCGATCTGATCCTGGGTGGAAGCCCTTGTTAGGGTCCCAACTATGGGCAAATTATTAACCCCTTTAAAGTGGCATCAAAATACTATAAAAGTATAGAAATATATTTTTATCGTAAAAATACCAACAACACATTTTCATATTAAAAACATTACCAGTAATTTATTTTTGTAAAAATAAAAAACTACCAGAAATATATTTTTGTTAAAAATTAAAATTGCCAACATATCATTTTTGTAAAAGAAATTACTAAGGCAACCAAGAAAATTAAATTTCATCGTTAAATGAGTTGGTATTCAAACAAACAAACAAAAATACGGCACCCACGACTGCAGTTTCATTTGTAGGATCTTCGGGTTGATTTGGTTACTTTTATCTCAATTTCCTTTCTATTTCAATATTTCCTGCTCCCACGTAAATTCATGAAATTTTGAAAAATTAAATTTTGTTGCGAAAATTGTTTTTTATTAGTTAAACGCAAGACTCATCTATTAGCTTTTTGGAAAAAATGCAATATAACTATGACATTGCACTTATTGGACGTTAATTTTAGGAGTCAGTTGAAGTATTTTGTTGTTGTTGTTGTTGTTGTCTTCGCCGTCGTCTTCTTTGTTGGCTGGGAGAATGTTGAGGATGGAGAAGAAGAGGTAAAGGAAAATAGCACACGAGAAAGAAGGAGAACGAATGTGTGACTTTATATTCAGGTCGGCAGATTAAAATTTCTGTTTTTTTACCGGCGTATCCGCTAACGAATATTTATTATTTTGGATTCGTTTCGGCGTAAGATGGCATAGGGAATAAGAAACAACACCAGAATGAACAAAGATAAAAACTTGTTTTAACAATAACGTTACATAGGGTTGAATAAGCATGCACTTAAGGGAAGGAAAAGTTCTTTCCCTTGTAACGTTAAGAAACATAAGTGAAAGTCACTTGTTGAATGAAAGTTATTCATTGAAGAAAGAAAGTCTTGAAAGGAATAATAATTTATATACTTGAGTTGTTGAGTTGATATCCCATTTGAGTTTGGAAAGGGAAAAGTGTGTGTATGTGCACATGTGTGTGAAAATAAAAACCTGCCTAACTGCGACCTGCAATTAGTGCGGTGTGTGCGAGCGAGAATTTAAACTAATGTCCCTCTGCCATACTGGATAGCAAGGGAGTCTCACTCGATTTGGGAAACTGTTGCATATTCTCCTCCGATATCGCCGGTCGGTAGCGAGGCCCAACTGCCAGAAGACACGTGTGTGGTTCCTTAAATAACCACGTCAAAATGCGCGGGAAAAAGTAAGTTTCTCAAAGATGAGAACACGCCTGACAGAAGTAAGCGTAGGCGTAATAATGAATATATGTAAATGCATGAATGTGTATGTGGATGTGAATGTATGAACATCATAAGAGTTACTTTTCATTCTGTGTTCACTACACTATCCTGTTAATCTTTCTACATCCATGCATTCCGCTAGAATTCTGGGCACTTAACACCTTACTACTATTTCACCTTGGAGCATTTAACTACATACATTCTTTTTTAACAATTAACTCCTACAAATTCATGTTGTAGTGGATACCGGGATATCCGCTAACGATATTTGTATTATAATTCGATCGGCGTAAGATGGCAGAGAAAATAAGACAACGACACCAGAGTAAATCACAATTAAAACATATATTATTAACAATAGGTTACATAGAGTTGATTAAACATGCAAATAGTGAAGGAAAAGTTGTTTCCCTTGTAACGTTAAGAAACATATGAGAAAATCACTTGTTGAACGAAAGTTAATAACTTGAATACAGTTCCTGAAAGGAAGCATAATGTAATGTACATACTGTTGTTGTTGAAGAAGGTTCCAATTGGAAAATGAATGTGTGTGTGTGTGTACATGAGTGTTAAAGAAATAGATTGTCGCCTAATTGTGACCTGCAGTTAGTGCGGGTGTGCGAGCAAGAATTAAACCAATGCCCCGCTGCCATACTGGATAGCAACGAGGTCTCGCTCCAGTTGGGAAACTGTTGCACATTCTTCCGCTATCGCCGGCCGATAGCGGACGCCCAACTAATGGGATAACGTGTGTCCGCTGCTTAACTACGCAAACCAAACTGCGCGGGAACTGAAAGGCGCGTGTCTCAAAGTTGCGTAGGTGTGAAATAGGGAGTTCCGGCTATGTTTGTAAATTGGCCTTGTACCAAATATGGCTGACCGTCCCTACTACAAATGAACTTTTGTTTATGAACGTGTCGATCGCTCAAAAAATGACCGAAAATTTTTTTTAATTTTAAAATCTCAAAATTTTAGATTCCAATCAATACAATTTGTTTAAAATAAACCAGAGTATTTTGCTTACTGGAAATAATAAATTTAATCATTTAGCTTTCAATTAAAACTAAAATAAAAGTTTCAAGAAAACTTGTCCATTTTCAAAAATTTAATTTAAAAGTTAAAGTTAATTAATTATCAAGTTACTGATTGATTTCATCGACTATAAAATCACTCGGAAAAGAAATTTTATTTACTTTTTAAGATAGTATATCTGTATTATTTACCTTCATATATAAATATCTATTCATCTTCACTTAAATTTTATTATTTATCTTCATATTATTTTAGTTTTTTATTCTTTTAGTTTTAAGTTTTAAAAATGCTTCGAGTAACAAGAAAAATGTTGTTTTTTTAGGAGACACTGATTTCGTCTTACACCGCCAATTTCCGTTTTTAATTCCTTAACTAAAAATGACTAGTTTCAAGTAAAGACAACCTTTTTTTTGGCTTTCATATTATTTACATACAACATTCCTTCTTGTTTTTTTTTTGTGTTGCTTTGTTTCGTTGTTTTTTTTTTTAATTTCTCGCTTCACTGAAGCAGAAACAAACGTTTCCAAAGACGATTTTTTTTTTTTTTTTTTTTTTTGCTGAACAATAAATAAATGCACTTTTTGGACTGTTTATCGAAGAAAAATTCAGTTATTGGGAACAAGTGTTGACTTTTCTTTAGTTTCTTACAAAGACAAAGAAAACTTTAACTGAGAAAATAAAACAAAGGTAAGTTAATCAAATTTAAATTTAATGATTACAAATTAAACTGACTGGAAAAAAAAATGTTTGTATCGGAATTTTGTATGTTTTTTTTTTGTTTTTTTTTCTACCGGTGTGAATGTTAAAAACTTGAATTTAAAAAATAGCGTCGATTTTTAAACGTGCTTTCCTCTTTACGATTATATCACATTCAAACACCTACTCTTGTCATATCACAGAAGTTAAGCAACGTCGAGCCTGGTCAGTACTCTGAGAATACTTAAAGGCTTTAAGTTAAAGCTGTAAGCTTGGATGTGCAGGTGGTGTTTTTACTCAATTATCTGTGTTTATGAATGACGACTCGAAATGAAAGAAATCGGAGATGCGCGTTCAAATTTCAGTTTGGTTACGTTTTTTGGTATTTACCCGAGCCCTCCCCACAAGGGCGGTATGTGGCACGAGGCCGAGTTTATCATGGGTCATTCCAATCGCATACGCGTGGGCAAATTACGCGGTGTCGGGCTCTCGTCTAATTACCCCAGAGTCTGGGGCCCAGATGAAGGCAGAGAGTCTGACAAAGATATTTGGTGCGCTTTCTGGGTTCATTTCGTTCACTTAGGCGTAAAAATCTGACCTTGTGCAATGCATTTATGAATCGGAAAGAGACATGATCGCCCAAGCATGTCATATCCGCCGCTATCAACATGCATTAGGCCAGCGCGTTAAGGTAATCGCCAATTCCTCTTTCCCATGAATCTGGGGAAGGCCTTCGTCTAATAAAAAAGACCTTCGCAGGCCGAGATACAATAATACGGTTTTAAAAATGTTAGCAAGAATTTTTTTAGTCTAAATACTCGATTACCTCCCTTACATTTCTGTTTAAACCCATTTTTATTTTAAAATATAATTTTAAAAATTCGATTTAAAAAGTAGCGTCCAAAGTGCAATATAATCTTCGTGAAACTGATTACCTAAGGTAACCAGCAGGAAACATTATGTTCCAATGCAAGTCTTTAAAATGTATAGCTGATAATGAGATTGAATCATTGATATGTAACAAATTAAGGACTTCAACAGTAAAACACTAAAGTATCTTGTCTTTGTGGTACATTATGGAAATGATGTGTTATCTATTTCTCTAATTGATGTATAAGGTTTATTACGAGATTTTTTTAAATGAAATAATGGCGATGAAAAGATTAACATCGATAAAAAGATAACACAAAATAACAACGATTGATTTCAAATACAAGATAAAATTTTAAACAAAAAAATTAACAAAAGGAAAGTTTAAGACTTAAGAGTTTCTTTTCCTAGAACTAAATTGAATGATTAACGAAAATTTGTGTCTGTATTTCTGATATATTGTAATTGTTGTAACTATACATTGTTCAGAGTCAGACTATATTGTCTTCATCGTTTTTGTTGTTCATGTTTAGGGCTATTATTGTACACTCCAGCCTTCTTCAGGTGATATACATCAGAATTTCGAACTGAACCCTTATTTCGTCCACTGAGGTAGATTATTCTGGTTTAGTATGGCATACCTTTTCTGAATATCTCACTTTCAGTTATTTCTCTTTTTAGTAACTGACTCTCCAAGTTTTTGTTCTACTGTGGCCAGGTATTGGACCCACAACTCTTTGGGTCAAGTTGTAGTGAATAGGAAATTAAGAATTTAAAAATCAACCTTCTTCTTCACTTTTACAAAAATTCACAATGACATGTGAAATCCTGGTTTATCCCAAATAGAAAAAGGATTGACCGTATGCTTAAAGAAAAAGTCAAACCCAGATTTTGCAAGTAGGTGTTAAATTGATTTTTGTCTAATGGGAGTGACTTGTAAGACTTGAGAAATGAGTCAGTGTGAAGAATGACAATAAAAGGGTTGATGGATGGAAGCAGCAAAGACAAGCTAAAATGTAAAGACAGAAGCTTCAAGCCTTCTCTTTCCTTTTACTGGTTCCTTTTACTTCTTCTCAATCCAAAGACTTTTCTACTGAATACATACATACATACATACATACATATACTCTTTCAACAATTACTACATTTTCCACAAGTCTTGATGCCCATAACATTATCATTGAACACGAACTCTACCCTTAACTTCTTAATAATGTTTCTAATTTCACATTAACTCTTACAACTTATGTTATTCTTTCCTTTTAATAAATTTCTATTTTAAAATGAAAAATGTATATTTTATTCTTACTTTATTCCACACAATTCCCCATATTCCAACCTGTCGACAACCAACCTTCTGACAATAATTATGCATAAATCCTGTAAGCTGTAGGGAGTTTGGTTATGTCTGACACAAGGCCGAATCAAATAAACCTTAACCATCTTCCAAATTGGAGTAGATAGACTAAACTATCGCCCGGTTCACACTCCACCCACATCTATTGAACAGGTGAAGAGGCTCATCCCTTGTTTCCTGTTTAGGATGCAGTTTCCGGTTTTCTCTTTTCCAATCTTTTCACTCTTTTCCTTTATTATTTTTTTTTCAATTGGAGTAGATAGACTAAACTATCGCCCGGTTCACACTCCACCCACATCTATTGAACAGGTGAAGAGGCTCATCCCTTGTTTCCCGTTTAGGATGTGGTTTCCGGCTTTCTCTTTTCCATTCTTTTTACCCTTACGTAGCCCCCTGCGCATCAGTGGTGTTACCGCCTTGCTCGGGGTGATATGATTAAAAAAAAAAAAAAAAAAAAATAGCTTCAAAGTCACTAGATTACCTCAATCAATGATTTTATCCACTGGATCACGTGTACATGAATATGACAAAAATGAGGACAATAATCCAAACAATGTAAATTGTATAAATACAACAAAAATTGTTGATGAATGAATTTGAGTGCGTGATTTGTCTGTGAAGTATCCACAGGCCTTTTTGGTGTGAAGAAGTTGATGGTACACACTTTGAAAAGAGGGAAAACAGGAAGAGAATTACTTACAGGTTCTCCTGTTTTTATATCCTCTGAACTGCAGCTGATAATATGTTTATTAAGGCTCTACAGTGCCCCCCTTTCAAATCAGATAGCAGTACAACAATCTCGAAAAAGAGAATTTCTATTATGTCAGGTAAGAAAATCGTTTCTTAGACCATCTAATATGATAACTTTGCTGTCTACTGAAGAGTTCCTCAATCAACCGAGCTGGTTTTATTTATACTTGCAAAGACATCTCTTTGAAGTTTTAGGTTTTGTCTGTGTGAAAAGCACCAACAGCTGTTTTTGATTTGGTGTGAAAAGTTAATGAAAGGAAGGCAAACAGGAAGAGATAGTTACTTAAGGGTTCACCTATTTTTATATTCTTCTGGTTATTGCTGATAATATTTTTATTAAGTCACTACAATAGTATAGGGTAAAATTGATTTTTATATTTATATCATTGTAGCAGTGACTTACCTGGTGACCCAAAAGGGCCAGAGTCACATGTATGTTTTGCAAAGGAGTGTGGAGATGGTGAATGTCTATAGAGTTGTATCCATTTTTATTGACTGGTTCTGGGCATTCATTGGCTGAGTGGTAGCTTAGTTGAGTGCATAAATTATGGTATGCTCATTTGAGGGGGAGTTTTTTTTTTTTTTTTTTTTTTTTTTTTGAGTCGTTTGTGTGAGAACAGCGTATCAGAGATCAAGACAAGAAGTGAAGAATTTGGTTTACCTTGTGAACCTGTTTGGAATACTTTCCTGTGGTTGCTTCCAACCAATATATACATATATTTTTACTTTTTTCGACAATCATGTGTATACATCCCAGTGTGTGAAAAAAGGATCATTACTTGCTACTTCAAATTGAGAGCGTCACCCTATTTTTAGCAAGAGCAAAACAGTTACTGCATTCTACTATAAATACTTTCACGGCTTCTGCTCCGATGAACTTATATCACTGGTGCCCCCTAGGTATGAATTTGCACGAGATACTAGATTAGCTACTAGGTCCCACCCTTTTACAGTGAAACAGATAAGATGTAACCGTGATTTCTACTCCAACAGCTTCTTTTCTCGCACTTCCCACCTGTGGAATTCCCTTCCATACACTTGCTTCCCCGACAGCTACAATCTCCAGGAGTTTAAATGTAAGGTCAATAGACACCTCCTAACACACTAACTCGCATCCATTCTCTCAAACACTCTTCCCATCTGCCCAAACCTCAACCTCGGTATCCTTACTCATCTATCACCCTCCTTCTGACATTACCTATATCTAACCACTCTCTCCAATCATTTTCCCCTATGTGATCTCCTGCGCAATAGTGGCAATGGAATGCCTTGCTTGGGGTGAAATGATTAAAAAAAAAAAAAATTCACTTTCTTTTTATGGATGAACATAAAAACTTTTTGTGATTAGACTATAAAATATCAGATGAGTAGCAGTGTGTCAGTTTGTCAGTGTACACTATTATAAAAGTTGTAGCTAACAGATGGGACACTGTAGAAAGAGGGACATGAATTTAAAAAGATGGGACAACACTATTATAAAAGTTGTAGCTAACAGATGGGACACTGTAGAAAGAGGGACATGAATTTAAAAAGATGGGACAACACTATTATAAAAGTTGTAGCTAACAGATGGGACACTGTAGAAAGAGGGACATGAATTTAAAAAGATGGGACAACACTATTATAAAAGTTGTAGCTAACAGATGGGACACTGTAGAAAGAGGGACATGAATTTAAAAAGATGGGACAACACTATTATAAAAGTTGTAGCTAACAGATGGGACACTGTAGAAAGAGGGACATGAATTTAAAAAGATGGGACAACACTATTATAAAAGTTGTAGCTAACAGATGGGACACTGTAGAAAGAGGGACATGAATTTAAAAAGATGGGACAACACTATTATAAAAGTTGTAGCTAACAGATGGGACACTGTAGAAAGAGGGACATGAATTTAAAAAGATGGGACAACACTATTATAAAAGTTGTAGCTAACAGATGGGACACTGTAGAAAGAGGGACATGAATTTAAAAAGATGGGACAACACTATTATAAAAGTTGTAGCTAACAGATGGGACACTGTAGAAAGAGGGACATGAATTTAAAAGACACCAAGCCTCAAATGATCATCACTGATGATATGCGCCTAAGCAAAAATTCACAAAATTTTCCAAAATTTAGCATTATTTAATGATAATATTAATCAAATAAATTTAAATTTGTTCTAATACTTAAGGTACATTGTGGCACAGTGGATAACAGCCTGAAATGAGAACTCAAAAATCCTTGGTTGGAAACCAGTCTACTGTAGAAAATAATGGTAACCTACTGTGAAAAAATTTTCTTCCTAATCAGTCACATCTCTTTTGAGACATGATTACCCAAGCATGTATTATATATTGTACTTAATTGAGCTCAGTTAAAGAAGAATTACATTTTACCTATTAGCAAAGCTCATATATATCATGTCTCCAAATGCCAAATTTGAGAAATAAGGCAGCAGTGAAACTGAAGCAAATACTTGGTAGACTATAAAAATGTGTTTGGATTAATAAAAATCAAAGACACCAACAGTCTAAAAAATCTACAAAGCTGTTGTGCTGCCTGCTTTCTTCTATGGTACCAAATTTTGAGTCTTCTACTGTCAACCAACATGTCTCCTCAAATTTTATTCTCACTCACTCATAGCAACTTACATAAACAATGATTCAGAACAATGTCTCTTAAAATTTTAATTTTCTTTCTGTTCTCTAACTTGTTCACTCACACACTCTCTTATACATAGCCACGTACATAAACAATGATTCAGAACAATGTCTCTTAAAATTTTAATTTTCTTTCATTCTCACTTGTTCACTCACTACACTCTCTTATATATAGCCACGTACATAAACAATGATTCAGAACAATGTCTCTTAAAATTTTAATTTTCTTTCATTCTCACTTGTTCACTCACACACTCTCTTATACATAGCCACGTACATAAACAATGATTCAGAACAATGTCTCTTAAAATTTTAATTTTCTTTCATTCTCACTTGTTCACTCACACACTCTCTTATACATAGCAACTTACATAAACAATGATTCAGAACAATGTCTCTTAAAATTTTTAATTTTCTTTCATTCTCACTTGTTCACTCACACACTCTCTTATACATAGCCACGTACATAAACACTGATTCAGAACAATGTCTCTTAAAATTTTAATTTTCTTTCATTCTCCACTTGTTCACTCACACACTCTCTTATACATAGCAACTTACATAAACAATGATTCAGAACAATGTCTCTTACAAATTTTAATTTTCTTTCATTCTCACTTGTTCACTCACACACTCTCTTATACATAACTAACACATAAACAATGATTCAGAACAATGTCTCTTAAAATTTTAATTTTCTTTCATTCTCACTTGTTCACTCACACACTCTCTTATACATAGCCACGTACATAAACACTGATTCAGAACAATGTCTCTTAAAATTTTAATTTTTCTTTCATTCTCACTTGTTCACTCACACACTCTCTTATACATAGCAACTTACATAAACAATGATTCAGAACAATGTCTCTTAAAATTTTAATTTTCTTTCATTCTCCTTGTTCACTCACACACTCTCTTATACATAGCAACTTACATAAACAATGATTCAGAACAATGTCTCTTAAAATTTTAATTTTCTTTCATTCTCACTTGTTCACTCACACACTCTCTTATACACATAGCCACATACATAAACACTGATTCAGAACAATGTCTCTTAAGAATTTTAATTTTCTTTCATTCTCACTTGTTCACTCACACACACTCTCTTATACATAGCCACATACATAAACACTGATTCAGAACAATGTCTCTTAAAATTTTAATTTTTCTTTCATTCTCCTTGTTCACTCACACACTCTCTTATACATAGCCACATACATAAACACTGATTCAGAACAATGTCTCTTAAAATTTTAATTTTCTTTCATTCTCACTTGTTCACTCACACACTCTCTTATACATAGCCACGTACATAAACACTGATTCAGAACAATGTCTCTTAAAATTTTAATTTTCTTTCATTCTCACTTGTTCACTCACACACTCTCTTATACATAGCCACGTACATAAACACTGATTCAGAACAATGTCTCTTAAAATTTTAATTTTCTTTCATTCTCACTTGTTCACTCACACACTCCTCTTATACATAGCCACGTACATAAACACTGATTCAGAACAATGTCTCTTAAAATTTTAATTTTCTTTCATTCACCTCACTTGTTCACTCACACTCTCTTATACATAGCCACGTACATAAACACTGATTCAGAACAATGTCTCTTAAAATTTTATTTCGTTTCTGTTGTATCCCGGGAGGGGATAAACAGAGAAAGAATAGTGCAAGAAATAACTCTTAACACTGAGGATATATAAATAGAGATTTATTATACCCCAGTACAATGAACCAAATACAAGTACACCAACGAACAGTTAACACAAATAACAATTAAGAACGCAATGTCTCTGTACATGACGTATGCGTCCGTCTTGAGAAGAAGGCTTCCATCTAGTGACGTCTAACTCTCGTCTAAGGCCGATGGCTTTCAACTCTGGTATAATGACGAATAATATCAATCACTCCCGTGTAATGACGAAGACTCTCGTATAGTCACGAACACACTCGATCTCTTTCGAGTGCTCCCTCTAGTTCGTTTTCATCTAGGTCTTTTATGACCCGGGCCGTACCCATTCCAGTGTAGGACCAGGATATTCCTCTACAACAATATTCCTCTGGAACAGTTTCATTCTCGCTTGTTCACTCACACACTCTCTCATGTATAGCCATGTACATAAACAATGATTCAGAACAATGTCTTGTAAAATTTTATTTTGTTTTGTTCTCACTTGTTCACTCACACACTCTCTCATACATAGCCACTTACATAAACAATGATTCAGAACAATGTCTCTTAAAATTTTAATTTTCTTTCGTTCTCACTTGTTCATTCACACACTCTCATACATAGCCACGTACATAAACAACGATTAATGACAATTTCTTTAAAATTTTATTTTGTTTCATTCTCACTTGTTCACACACGCACTGTGTCATGGATAGCAACTTAGACAAACTATAACTAATGATAATGTCTCTTGAAATTTTATTTTTTTGTTCTCGTTTGTTCACTCCCATACACTTTCATGAATAGCCACTTCCATAAACAATGATGAAGACAATGTCTCTCAAAATTTTATTTTGTTTCGTTCTCACTTGTTCACTCACACGCATCTCATACATAGCCTCTTACATAAAGAATGATTAAGGACAATGTCTCAATATTTATTGTATGAAAAATACAATTGTGGCACAAGGACGATTTGAGGGTGGGAAAACTCAGGTTGGTCTTCAGTTCTTATCCTATACCTAGCTAATCCGACTCACAACCCAAATATACTTTACAATTTTTTAATCCATCACAAGAACATGTCCATCATCATTCAATCCTTCATACACCAAAATACCTCAAACATATCAGGAACCTAAAAAAACCCAAAAGTGTATAAAAATTTATTTTATTTCTTTCTCACTTGTTTACTCACACATAAAGAATGATCACGAACAATGTTTTTCTATCAATTTTGAAAAATTTCAGGGAAAGTAACATTGTCAGAATGAAAACCATTGTCAATTTTCTCTAAGGAAGATTGTCTGTGTAAATATCTTTTGTTTTGAAAACAGGAAACAGTCATAAGAATTTTTTCTCTGAAGAAGAAATGATTTCATTTTCAAATAAATTAATTAGAATTAAAATGCTTGAAGCAACATTTTTTAAACACTGATAATATTAGACGAAGACTTCAACATTTTAATTATTGTAGAGCAGAATAATCCACCTTGAGAAAGAGAACTATTTATGGTGCCCTGGAGCATCTCATTACAATAATTAAAATGTTGAAGTCTTCGTCTAATATTATCAGTGTTTAAAAAATGTTGCTTCAAGTGGGATAGTCCATTGATTGGGCTGTGATTGGCTGCTGGTAAATGAGTGGAAGCAGTTCTGTATAAATACTAGCTTGATTCCAGTCACAGTTTGCAGGGTTTGTATTGAGTTACAACCTGCTTTATTTTTGTCTGCCAGCTGGACGCTAGTTGGGACCCTTACACCGGTAAGTGTTGTTATTCTATTGTTATTCTACAATTATAGAAAATCTTTTATAAAAAAATACAAATTTTCTTATGCATCTGGTCTTCTGTTGTGAAAGTACCTGAGATACTTGCGACAACAAATTAGTTTGTACTTCTTTAGTAGTGCATCCTGCCTCTTGAGGAATGTGGCCCACTCCTTGAAAATGGTTGCCCATGCCTACTCTAAATTTTACAAAGATTTTAAAAGAGGAATTTTTTTTTCTTGTTTTTGACAAAATCCTTATAAATGTTTTATTTTCTTGCAGGTTATGCTGTTTTGAAACTACTGAATAACATTGTTGTATTGTGGTACAGTGGATATCGGCTCGGAACGAGAAGCCGTGGAGCCGAGTTCGAATTCCAGTTGAATCCATTGCATTCACTTGCACGCAAATACCCTTGGGAAAGGTATTAATCTGTCTCTTCCTTCCAGTTATGGGTTAAATAGCAGGACAGATTGGGTTCTATATCCTTGGTTGGCAACCAGTCTACCACAGAAAGCAATGGCAACATACTGTGGGATAATCTTCTGCCCAGTCAGTCATGTCTCTTTCGAGACATGATCGCCAAGCGTGTATCATGTATGGCACTTAACTGACTGAATTCTTTGAAATTTTATTGAAAACATTCAACAGAAATGGAGATGATGTTATAGAGTTATTTCAACTATTGACATTCATCAGTCTTGTGGTTTATGACAAGTGTTATTGAATGAACATATGGATTACTGAAAGGATTTTTCTGAGTGTCACACATTTTCGATTAGAATAAAAGGTCATCATTCATATTGCCAAATAAAAGTTATCACAGAAAAATCAATTCTTTTTCTGATGGTTTCCAGAAAAAAAATTTTTAACTGTAATATGTGTGGAAAAAGTTTTTTCATTTTCTTGCTTGTCATATAGAGAGGAAATATCTCATGTTCGTCATGAAGTCTGCTACTAAAAATGTGTTTCTGCAATTAAGCATTTATGAATGGTTACTACACTTTATTTGAATAAGTGGTGGTGTTTATAAATTGAAATCTGCAAAAATTAACATAAGCATTTCCTGACATACATTCAAGTCTTTATGGAATTATGTTTGTCACCCTCTTGTATCAGGATACTTGGATTTTAAAAATATATTCTCATGTAAAAAGCTTGACAAATGAATTTAAAAATTGTGTTAAAGATTTCATGCATTTTTGTTGCAGGAAATCATGGAAGACGCTGCTGATATGCATGTTGACATCATAGAAAATGGATTCAAATTTTTGGAAATCCCTTCTTCGTCGCTTACAGAAGAACAAGATCCAGACATAAAGAACATTTTTTGTGTAGTTTGTGAAAAGAACTTTTCCGATTGCTCCAATTTTGAACAGCACATAAACACACACATAGATGAAAAACCCTTTGGCTGTGTGACCTGTGGTTCGAGATTTGGTCGCAGGTCACTCCTTAAGAAACACGTATGGACACATACAGGTGAAAAACCTTACCACTGTGACATTTGTGGGACAGGTTTCACACATGATTCCCACCTTCGGGCACACAGGAGGACACACACAGGAGAAAAACCCTTCCACTGTAATATCTGTGGACGCAATTTTTCAGTCAATTCAAGTTTGAAAACGCACATGCGAACACACACAGGAGAAAAACCTTTTAGCTGTGATTTTTGTGAGTCAAAGTTCTCTATCAATTCAAACCTAAGAAATCATTTGCGAACACACACTGGGGAAAAACCATTCAACTGTGAAATTTGTGGGTCCAAATTTTCAGATAGTTCCACTTTGAGAAAACATGTACGGGTACATACTGGGGAAAAACCATTTCACTGTAACAGCTGCCCATCCAAATTTTCTTCTAGTTCGCAATTAAAGTCTCACTTGAAAACGCACAGTGGGGAAAGACCATACCACTGTGAAATTTGTGGGTCAAGATTTTCTGTAAGTATATCATTGAAAAGACATATCTGGACACATACAGGAGAAAAACCTTACCACTGTGATATCTGCGGGTCAAATTTTGCTGACCATTCAACCTGGCGAAAACATATACGTATACACACTGGAGAAAAACCCTTTCATTGTGAAATTTGTGGGTCAAAATTTTCTGATCCTTCAGGTTTGAGAAGTCATAAACAAACACACACAGGAGAAAAACCATTTCACTGTGAACTTTGTGAATCTAAATTTTCTAGAAATGATCATCTAAAGAGACACATGCTGGTGCACAGTGGAGAAAAACGTTTCCAGTGTGAAATTTGTGGAACAAAATTTGCTTTAAATTCAAATTTAAAAGTTCATATTCGAATACACACTGGAGAAAAACCATTCACTTGTGATTTTTGTGAGGCAAAATTTTCTGATAGTCGAACTTTGAAGAGGCATATATATAAACATACTGGCAAAAGTAAAGTTCCTTGTGAGATTTGCGGGTCACAATTGTCAGATACCTATGCTTTGAAAATTCATTTGCGTATACACACAGGAGAAAAGCCGTTTCACTGTGAAATTTGTGGATTAAAATATTCACGAAATTCTCATTTGAAGAGACACATGTTGATCCACATTGGTCAAACGCCCTTTCCTAATATGTGAGATATGTTATCATTAATTACCAACTGTTGGAGACACAAGGGTACATTAGTTAAGAGATTTGAAGTTTTAGATGATGCTAATAACCGTAAGAGAGTCATGATCTTCACATCAACATGCTACAAAAGTTGGCAGTTTAGGCCGGGAATTTTTCATTGCTGTAGATACCTTAAAGGCTGCCTAATTATGCTCTACTGGGAGAGGAACCCTGTTAAATAAACCTCCATGATTAAAGAAATTTCCTGAAGAACAAGTGAACAGCCTAATTCATTGTGGCATCCCAATAACCCTAACCATAACCTCAACCTGCAACCCCATCTGGTAAAAGTGTATCAAACTGGTAATTCTTTCCTATTACTGGTATTATATAACCTAATTTTATCTGCGACACTTTCCTTGGAGTAACTTTCTTTGCCTGTTAAAATGTCAGACTCCCACATCCCACTCTAGCAATAGCCAACCTCAACTAGCTCAACATGAAATCCATTCAAAATGGACATGTGGTAATTTGAAAGTGCACTTACAACATGCAAACATAGTAACATTTTTCAGTTGCTGTCAGCAGGACTTGTAATATACTGACCACATTCTGGTTGGATACTGGTAGACTTGTCTAGAAAGTCATCATATTATTTGACGAGTGTAAACCAGGTGTATATCTTCCTTTTTGACTCTCATGTAAATCAGACCTATGTCTACTAGGGCAGGTTGATTTTTCATTTCTCTTTAGAAAGTCAACATTGCACTCAGTGAGAAAACTGGGGACTGATGTGGTAAATAGTGACACCAAAAATTAAATTCATAGCGTTTACCAATTTTTGAGGAATTGCGTTTAAAGACAATCTGAAAATTTGTACAGAAATACCTAATTTCCACAGATTTTTTTTTTTTTTTTTGGTTATGAACTGACTTCAAAATGTCACTATTTCAAGAATAAATCCAAATAAAATGGATATTTTTTGTATTTGATACATTGAATAGAAAATATATTCAAACCAGAATTCTAATTGTGAATCACCACAGGCAAAATATTAATTTATCGTATTCAATAAGTGAAAACTGTGTAAAATATATTGTAAAAGATTACAAAAAAGGCTACACAATGAATAAAATTTGTTAGCTCATTTGATAGATGAGGAAAATTAATAAAATTAAAAATTAATTAAAACCCCAAAATAGATAAAAGTGTATATAACACTTATAAATATAAATTCAAATAAAGTTAAGATCTTGAATGAAAAATATGTTCAAACCAGAATTCTAATTATGAATCACTACAGACAAAATATGCATTTTTTATTGTATTCGATTAGTAAAAACAGTGTTAAAAAAATTAGAGCAAGAGTTTTACTCATTTTTGATCATTTAAGATGCTCTTAAAAATGTACAGAATTTCTCAATTTCTGCAGATTTTTGCTTACAAACTGACTTCAAATTTTCACTATCTCAAGAATAAATCCAAATAAAGTTGATATCTTTTGTATTAGATACATTGAGTAGAAAATATATTCGACCCAAAATACTAATTATAAGTTGCCATAAACAAAATATTCATTTTTTTAAACTGTATTTGATAAGTAAAAACTGTTTAAAAAATATTGTAAAAGATTATAAAAAGGGCTACACAATGAATCAAATTTGTTAGCTCATTTGATAAATCGTAATTAATAAATCATAATTAATAAATCATAATTAATAAAAACCCAAAAAACCAGATAAAAGTGTATATAACACTATAATTCTTCTGGGAACAAATTATAAAACAACATATTTTAAATTTGCATCGTTTATTAAAAAATCCCACTAGAACTACTGCACCGTATAACATTACATCATAAATTGTTCAGTATAATTTCCCTTCAAAGGAAATAAAGGTTTTATTTGATGTTACAATGATTTCGTAATAATGTGCTTATGCCATGCATCTTGTCCGCATACAATTTGTAAAGCTTCAGAAAATGAGAAATGTTATAAGGAATGAAATACCAATGCTACAATTTTGAAAAATAAACTTAATCTTTAAACTCGTTTCCTCAGAAACAGTAACGATTTGGAAAATATATTTTCTATCATTATTTATCATGTCAAACCCCAACTTTCAAATTGGGTGTAATACCACAGTTTCAAAATCAATCTCTGCCCTAATGTCTGTTATGTTCTCTCTCTCTCTCTCTCTCTCTCTCTCTCTCTATATATATATATATATATATATATGTGTACATGCACACACACACACAGGGTGCGATGGGTAAATTGTTGTTATTTGCTTTGTAAAATTTTGCAAAGTAATAATAACAAAAGAACCATTAGAATTATCCATTTAAAAATAGTATGAAATACATCATTTCTTTTAAAAAACTGAGGTTGCCTAATAATTATGGCCGGTAGTGTATATATATATATAGATATATATAGCAAATCTACAGGGTGCGATGGCTAAATTGTCGCTATTTGTCTTGTAAAATTTTGTAAAGTAATAATAACAAAAGAACCATTCTATTTTCATTTAGAATTATCCACTTAAAAATAGTATGAAATACATCATTTCTTTTAAAAACTAGAGTGGCCTAATAATTATGGCTGATAGTGTATATAAGGTAAAAGGTATTACTGGGTGAGACACACAGCTGAAGAAAGTAGTGACAAAGACTGAAAAGATGGGGATATTAGTCTAAAGATGCTGTAGTGCAACAAGAAAGGCAAGAAAAGTAGAATTTAGCTGAACCAATAGATATTTTTCTTACTCTAGTGCAAACAATCAGTCTCAAAGAAACGATCACTTTTTCCCTTGCGTCTTCATTTGAAGATCTTCCGAATAATGTTTTAACAGAATATGCATGTAGTGTAATGGTTACTAGTGCAGAAAGTCAAATCAGCAAATGACATCCACATTTCAGTTCAATCTGTTAGCTTCACTTTTACAAAAAGCATCAATCTATCTCATCTCCTCTCTTCCAGCTATAGGTTAAATAACAGGGTAGACTTAACACTCTAGCCTTGAGTGACAAGGAGGAAAGACAACTCTGAATAAGCTAACAGGAAACTACTTCATTATCTTTCTCAGGAAGCCATGGCAATCAGAGACAATAAAAGGAAATTTTGGAGAGCCATTATCATATCCGTCCTGAAAAGGCATGGCATCAAAAGACAAGTCCAACAAAAACATTTTAGTCATTTTGAATTCACGCCAGGTTGGCACTTCTACTTTTCTTGTTGCACTACAGCACCTTTAGACTAGTATCCCCATCTTTTTATCTTTATCTCTACTTTCTTCAGCTACGTACCTCACTCAATAATACCTTTTATCTTATATACACTACCAGCCATAATTATTAGGCCACTCTAGTTTTTAAAAGAAATGATGTATTTCATACTATTTTTAAGTGGATAATTTGAAATGAAAATAGAATGGTTCTTTTGTTATTATTACTTTGCAAAATTTTAAATGGCAAATAGCTACAATTTACCCATCTCACCCTCTTTGTATATATGTGCGTGTGTGTGTATAGATACATTACTGGCCATAATTATTAGGCCACCCCAGTTTTTTAAAAGAAATGATGTATTTCATACTATTTTTAGTATTTATTGCCAAGTAAATAATTCCAAATGAAAATAGAATGGTTCTTTCGTTGTTATTACTTTGCAAAATTTTACAAAGCAAGGAAGCAAAGGTGAACTCGTCTGAATCACCCTAAATTTTTTCATTCTTTCATTGATGAAACTGCAATATAGTTAATTATTAAATATTTATAAATTAATTTGATGCACATGTTATAGTGTTATATTAACAAAAGAATCATTCTATTTTCATTTACAATTATTTACTTGGCAATAAATACTAAAAAATAGTATGAAATACGTCATTTTTTTAAAACACTGGGGTGGCCTAATAATTATGGCTGGTAGTGTAGAAGAGAGAGAGAGAGCTGTAGTTATATAGCGATGCATCAGCAGTGATCACTAACCAATTAGACTGAAAATTCATCCTGGTAGATGAACATGGGATAATTTGAGAGTTCACTTACAAGGTACCAACATTCAGTTAATATTTTTCAATTGCCAACTTCATTCTCTGCGGAGGAATAAAACACCTCCAAAAGGCGTCGCATTCTGGATTGATACTTTCCCACTTGGCTACAACCTTGCCATGTTTGACTCTAGTGTAAACAATAGCTATATCTCCTTTTTTTTTAACTAATGTTAACCCATCTGTCTAGCATTTTTGTTTTAGTGTGAACTGGCCTTGTGGTGTAACGGATATCAGACCAGAACGAGAAATTGGAGAGCCGAGTTCTAATTCCACTTGACTTTGTTGGATTCACATACACACAAATACCCTTGGGAAAGGTATAAATTCATTGCTTCTCCCTCCATCTATGCATTAAATAGCAAGACAGATTGGCTTCTATAGCCTTGGTTGGTAACCAGTCTATCGTATAAAGTAATGGCAACCTACCGCAGCAAAATTCTTCTGGCCAGTCGGTCATGTCTCTTTTAAGAAATGACTGCCCAAGCGTGTATCACTTACGGCACTTAACTGACTGAACAGGCCTTATGTCTACTTTTCCAACTCAATTGTAAACCAGGCCTGTTTCTACCTTTTTGAATATAGTCCACCTCCCATACTCCTACGTGAATCCTGTTCACAAGTCTTCAGAAGTAGGCTCAGCCTTCACAGCCATCTCCACCACCAGATGGTAGAAAGGGTAGAATGAAAAAATTCATTTTCTAAGTGCCACTTAAATGTGGCACAAGGCTGAAAGTATGGAAATCAAATTCACTCTCAGTTGTAATAGGTTCTAGCTAGACCAGCTTGCTAACCATTACACCATGTCAAGGTGCCCCAAAGGGAATAAGGAGAGTGGATGATGATCCCGATGTGAGTTGGTGCCGATGAGTGTAAACCGAACATGTCTACCTTTTTTTAATATAGTATCCACCAGACCCCTGTCTGTTTTTACTCTTGTGTAAAATTGGATTTCTGTATACTTTTTAACTCTAGTGTAAAACTGAACCAGTGCCTACCTATCTGTTAATTGTGATTTTTGTCCTACAAAGCTTATATTCAACGTTAAAGGACCTAAGAAGATGTCAATTTCACCAACGCAGTCCAACTTTGTCAGAGCAGTTCTTTTTGTTTGAATAAGAATCGGTAACAACATCACACCTTGAAATTTTCTCATTTACACAGCCTTCTTACATCTATGTTCTTTCCCCAATGAGGATTTTTACTTTGGGAACCTCATTAGAAAGTTTGTAGATCAACTGAAGCTGGTTACAAGAGTCTATGTCAAGAAGTTATGAAAGCTTTCACTTTTTATTTTAAAGTGATCTGTTGAGATCCGATAATCTCTTAAGCAAAAAAAAAAAAAACAACAATGATGAGTAAAAAAATATTCAAATCTAACTATGCATACTATAGTCATTAATATTTTTAATATTAATTTGTAGAGGGAGTGTAATGGTTGCCAATATCAAAAAATTAATTAGGCTGCATTCAAATTCCAGCTAAGGCTGTTGCATTCTGAATCTGTTTCTTTTCTCTTTAGCTTTGTGAGAGCAACTAACCTTGGGGAAGGCAACAGGAAAATACTCCACATTTACAGACATTAAAGGAGAGGAAACTGTGAAGAGCCATGACCAATTATGTCCAGAAGAGACATGGCATAATGAAAAAAATATTAATGCATACTAAAAGTTGTCTAAAATGATAAAAGTTATTATCATTTTATTGATCATATGAGTATATTCTCATTCTTACTTTGTTTTCTATACCATTTCTGGTTAAGTCATTCCTTGATTGTTTTCAAGTATACAATTGATTCTGTTTGTTTTTGCTTGTTTGTTTTTTTCCATTCATGTGATTGGCTTTACATGTGGAGATCAGAGATTTCTGCTTGCAGCTATAACTTGTGATTCAAAATGAAAACAATTCCTACCCTAAAAAAAACAATACAGGTGCTCATTGATTGACTGTAAATTGGAAAGCCACCCTTGTTCAGGTGGGTAGGTATTTTCTATCTTTTCTCAGGGGTAAATATCCACTGCATATCATCATCAGGGGTAAATATCCACTGCACCACAATGCACATTCTGAACTCATAATTACTCAGTCGAAACATGAGTAGCAATATGACAATTTATTCCTGTAAATTAAATAAAGTGAGATTTTCGAAGGTCGTTTGGATCAGGACACCTGATAAAGACAGGAGTCACAGATAGGCAAAATGTCATGATGACAACAACAGTGATGAGGATATTAGTCAGAATGTAAATAAAATAAAGCATCATATTTTGTTGTACAACAAACAAATGAGGTTGTTTATTTTTTTTATTTTTTTTTTTTTAAGGATTTTTGACATTAACATTATTGAACTTTTCGTTCTGCAAATTTCTGTCATCTTTTAAAGAAATTCATAAATTCCATCCTTCCACCAATTATTATCTTTTTAAGCAAAGATTTCCTCTCGGTTCCTTTTGCCATCTTCCAAGGAAAGATAAGTTTTCTTTTTCATTAAGAAACTCCTGTAAGGATGGTGATGGTAAATTGGAAAGCCACCATTGTTCAGGTGGGGAGATATTTTCTACATTTGCCATCATCGGGGATAATACATGAAAAAAAAGCTTTCATCGACAAAAATAGCATACAACAAATATTCGGCAATCTCGAACCCTTGTACCCACAAAAATCTAAATTGTTAAAAGGATGGTTTTTTCCCTTGAAAAAAGGATTATTATCCTACCTTCATCACTTGGCATTGTTTATTGTTTTAAATAATGATAATTAGAAGTTTAGTAAAACCTGAAAGTGGGTTTATACTTTTTCTTTGCTCTTTAGAAAACGAAAAGATTAAGCGCTATTGATACATATTATTTACATCATTTGGACTATTTCCTCATCTTTTTGCCATTTTTTGGCCATTGTATGCTCCAACCTTCTTCAGGTGCTAGGAATTTTGAACCGAATGCCTTATTTTGATCACTGGGGTATATCATTCTCGTTCCATGTTTGACGCCACTTCTAGTAGACATGAAGTTAGCTCCCTTTAATATAACACTTAAAGTTATTTGTTCACCACTACTGTAGCCTGGTATTGAACTCACAACCCTTTGGGTCAAGTCACTGGAACTAACCAATGCCTATATCCACCGGGCTATATGTCCTTGAGGATCGTAAACAGGGCATAAAAAAGATGAAGACAACAATCCGAACAATGTAAATACTACCTCATTTCAGAAGTATAATAGACAAAGCGTACAATGGCCGAAACGTCATAAACATGGCAATAAAGATGAGGACAACAGTCCGAACAATGTAAATACTACCTCATCTCAGAAGTATAATAGACAACGCGTACAATGGCCGAAACATCATGAACATGGCAATAAAGATGAGGACAACAGTCCGAACAATGTAAATAATGTAAATACTACCTCATCTCAGAAGTATAATAGACAAAGCGTACAACGGCCGAAATGTCATAAACTTGGCATTAAAGATGAGGACAACAGTCCAAATAATTTAAATACTATTTCATCTCAGAATAGACAAACTATTGATACAATTGTTTATTAGAATTCTTGAAAAAATTTTGGCTTTTTTTGCCAATTGATTCAAACTTTATAAAATTGTAAACAAGAACAAAAACATGCATAAATTTGCTTCCATCATATTTTTAGGTTTTATTACAATTCTAATCATGACTTTTTAAAACAATTGCAAAGGGGTAGTTAAAATAATAATAGCAGTAACAAGGGAAAAGCCATCCTTCTGACACACTGTTTTTTTTTTTTGCAAGCATGAACATTAAAGATTGCCCAATATTGTTCACTATTGTACCGATCAGAAATCAAAGAAAACCACTTGCACTGAAATCTTTGCTTGCCTTTCTGAACAATGCTAATTTTTGCAATCTCTCCACAAAAATCTGAGACGTTGTGTTTTTATAATGCAGCAGGTTCCTTAGAGTTGGAAAAAAAGCAGCTGAACCCTGAAAATTGATTATTCAGAAACTGAAATCTGAGCTGAAACCATCAAGTCAGGCATAGCTGAGCATATATAGAAGAGAAAGAAAACATTGCTTGGTTATATGGAGAGGTCAAGAATGCAATGTGCTCCCTTTAAAGCACTATAAGAAATAGAAATTCCCCAGAAAGAACTTGGAAATGACAGGAAAAGTAACAAAACAAATATAGTATAGCAGATGGAATGTTGCAAAAAGTACAACAATTAATTTTCAAAAGAAATGATGAATTTCATACTATTTTTAGTATTTGTTGCCAAGTGGATAATTCTAAATGAAAAAAGAATGGTTCTTTTGTTTTATCTCTGGATGACTATATATATATATATTCATCTCTATCACTGATATTGAGCGCTTTTAAATAAGTACCACGCATATATAATATGTAAACAATATAATATATATAACAAATTGCATATATATATATTGATATTTATAATTATATACATACACTTTTCACACACACACACACACACACACATATAATTTGTTTTTATTTAAAAATAATTTAATTTACATTGCAACACAGAAATTTCTGTTTCAAGATCTAAAGCTTTTATCTCATTCTCAGGCAATTTCAATAATTTTTGTGAAAATGATATATATTTGAATGCAGAAAACAATACATTTGCTTATTAAAGAGTTAATATGGAGGGGGAAGACTGAAAATTTAGGTCATTGGGTGTGTTTAATTTCACTAATCAGAATGATGGCCGACTTAGAAAATTTAAAATATAGGTTAGATGTTAGGAGATCTGGATTATTCATACATATCTGAATAAAACTCTTTTTTTTTTTTTTAGCTAAGCTGTTTTCTTTCAGCAAGATGTATACATTTTAGTTGCAAAGAAATACTCTTACTTATATGTATACCTGCTCTTAAAAAAAAAAAACAAGAAAAAAAAACATTATTTTCAGTCTTAGATGGACTTTTGGTATAATTAAAATATTTAAAAAAATTTTTGTTTCAGAGTACATTTCTTTGTTAATTTATAGCAGGTTATCCATTCTTTTCCAGTTTATAGTGGGAGTCTGTTCTAGTGAAGGGTAGTTGTATATTGTTGCAGATTAACGGAATTTGGCCTTGTTGTAGATAGCCCACTATAAGTCATAAAATGATTATAGAACAAGAAAAGCAAATTGAGTTGAAAAATAGCATTTTATATATACACTTATCAATTAAGGTTTTTACAATTAAAGTAATACTTGAAGTATAGGTCCAACGGACATTAAAATGTTCATGGCAATAAAATGCTGAAAAGAGAATTAATACTTAGGAATGTGGGAGTGTTGTGAGTAAGGAATGTCTTTGATGTATTCACTCCTTAGGTCAGTAAGTAATTTTGAGACAGGGAAGAAGGTAAAGAGGTAAGGGAGGCGAACATAGTAAGCCACTTTAGTAATTAGTAGCCCCCTTCACCAAAGTCAAGTGGGCTACTAATTACACTCCTCTTTCTCTCTAGTCAGTCCTTGTGTGTGTCGGCCTGCGTCGGTCTGTCTGGCAATGCTTTCTGTATCGGCTTTTTATTTCGACTTTTTGGCTCGCAGGTGATCATTTGGGAATTCATATCCGTATTTGATTCAGGGCTTCCCATTGGCTGATAAATCAAATTTGTGTAGGCTCGCAAACTGGAAATTTAATATTTAATTAATTTTTATTTTTCAACTGGAACATCTGCGCGAATCCGGCTGCGCACTGACGACTTTTGGTCATTTGCTTTTTGGTTGTGAGGGTGCAAACATCCGGTCCCTCACTATGCTCGGTCAGTATCACCACAAATTCATCATATATTCTTAACTTCAGTCAGTTAAGCGCCATAGGTGATCCACGCTTGGGCGATCATGTCTCGAAAGAGACATGACTGACTGGGCAGAAGATTATCCTACAGTAGGTTGCCATGGCTTTCTGCAGTGGGGGAAGACTGAAAATTTAGGACCACAATGCGCATCCTAGGATATCGGCGCAGAACGAGAAATTGGGGAGCGGAGTTCGAATTCCAGCTGAATTCATTGCATTTCACTTACGCGCAAATACCCTTGGAAAGGTATTAATCTGTCTCTTCCTTCCAGTTATGGGTTAAATAACAGGACAGATGTGGTTCTATAGCCTTGGCTGGCAACCAGTCTACCGCAGAAAGCAATGGCAAACTACTGCAAGATAGTCTTCTGCCCAGTCAGTCATGTCTCGAAAGAGACATGATCGCCCAAGCGTGTTTCACGTATGGCACTTAACTGACTGATTCTTAACTTATGTATCCTAAAATCCATTAAATTAATATTATTTATATTGTAATAAAAAACAATGTAAAGGATATATATGTAAGTTAATGAACATGCTTATAAGAATAATTATCAACTATACTCTAAGGCAAATATTTTGCAGTATTTACATATGACAGTAATTTCATTACATTTAATAGATCCCTATTTTTAAGAAATTTAATATAGTTTTTCATATAAACACAGGCATTTTAAAGACTTACATATTCTAGCTTTTCGTTTTTTTAATTTTCCATTTTCTTCGAGGAATTTTATTGGTTTCCATTAAGTACCAAAGACATTTGAATAGGGATGTCCGATTTTGGTACTTATTATTAAAGGAAGAAATGTAATCATAAAACAAATTTTTAGTACGAGGGTCATTCAATAAATACGTTAACTTTTTTGGTATAAGGACTTCTATGAGGTTCATTCAAAAAATAGGGTGAATTTTTAGGTATAAGAACTTCTACGAGGGTCATTCAATAAATAGGGTGAATTTTCAGGTATAAGGACTTCTACAAGAGTCATTCAATAAATATTGTGAATTTTTAGGTATAAGGACTTCTATGAGGGTCATTCAATAAATAGGGTGAAGTTTTAGGTATAAGGACTTCTACGAGGGTCTTTCAATAAATATTGTGAATTTTTAGGTATAACGACATCTACGAGGGTCATTCAATAAATAGGGTGAATTTTTAGGTATAAGCACTTCTACAAGGGTCAAAAACTAAATCAGGTGAATTTTTCGGTATAAGAACTTCTACGAGGGTCATTCAATAAATAAGGTGAATATTTCGGTAAAGACTTCTACGACGGTCATTCAATAAATAGGGTGAATTTTTTGGAATAAGGACTTCTACGGGGGTCATTCAATAAATAGGGTGAATTTTTAAGTATATGGGGTTATATGAAGGTCATTCAATAAATATGGTGAATTTTTCGGTATAAGGAGTTCTACAAGGGTCATTCAATAAATAGGGTGAATTTTTAGGTATAAGGACTTCTACGAGAGGCATTCAATAAATAGGGTGACTTTTTAGGCATAAGGAATTCTATGAGGTTCATTCAATAAATAGGGTGAATATTTTAGTATATGGACTTCTACGAGTGTCATTCAATAAGTAGGGTGAATTTTTAGGTATAAGGACTTCTACGTCGGTTATTCAATAAATGGGGTGGATTTTTAGATATTAGGACTCCTACGAGGGTCATTCAATAAATAGGGTGAATTTTTTGGTATAAGGACACTTACGAGGGTCATTCAATAAATAGGGCGAATGTTTAGGTATTAGGACTTCTGCGAGTGGCATTCAATAAATAGGGTGAATTTTTCGGGATAAGGACTTCTACGTGGGTCATTCATTCAATAGCGTGAATTTTTAGGGATAAAGACTTCTACGAGTGTCATTCAATAAATAGGGTGAATCTTTAGGTATAAGGATTTCTCCGAGCGTTATTCAATAAATAGGGTGGCTTTTTAGGTATAAGGACTTCTACGAGGGTCATTCAATAAATAGGGTGAATTTTTCTGTATAAGCACTTCTACGAGGGTCAAACAATAAATCAGGTGAATTTTTAGGCATAAGGACATCTATGAGGGTCATTCAATAAATAGGGTGAATTTTTATGTATTAGGACTAATACGAGTCATTTAATAATTTGGGTGATTTTTAGGCATCAGGTATTCTATGAGGTTCATTCAATAAATAGGGTGAATTTTTAGGTATAAGGACTTCTCCGACGGTCATTCAATAAATAGGGTGAATATTTCGGTAACGTCTTCTGCGATGGTCATTCAATAAATAGGTTGAATCTTTATGTATTAGGACTTCTCCGAGGGTCATTCAATAAGGTGAATTTTTCGGTATAAGGTCTTCTACGAGGGTCATTCAATAAATAGGGTGAATATTTCGGTAATGTCTTCTGCGATGGTCATTCAATAAATAGGTTGAATCTTTATGTATTAGGACTTCTCCGAGGGTCATTCAATAAGGTGAATTTTTCGGTATAAGGTCTTCTACGACGGTCATTCAATAAGTAGGGCGAATCTTTAGGTTTAATGAATTCTACGAGGTTCATTCAATAAACAGGGTGAATTTTTCAATACGGTGAATGTTTATGTATTGGGACTTCTACGAGGGTGATTCAATAAATAGGGTGAATTTTTCAGCATAAGGACTTCTACGAGGGTCATTCAATAAAGAGGCTGAATTTGTAGGTATAAAGAATCATATGAGGTTCATTCAATAAATAGGGCACATTTTCAGATATAAAGACTTCTACGAGGGTCATTCAATACATAGGGTGAATTTTTATATATAAGGACTTCTACGAGTCTCATTCAATAGTGTGAATTTTTTGGTGTAAAGAGTTCTACGAGGGTCATTTAATAAATAGGGTGAATTTTTCGGTATAAGGACTTCTACGTGGTTTATCCAAATAAAGGTGAATTTTTAGGTCTAAGGACTTCTACGAGAGTCATTCAATAAATAGGGTGAATTTTTCGGTATAAGGACTTCTACGAGGTCATTCAATAAGTAGGGTGAATTTTTAGGTATAAATCTTCTACGTGGGTCATTCATTAAATAGGGTGAATTTTTAGGGATAAAGACTTCTATGAGGGTCATTCAATAAATAGGGTGAATCTTTAGGTATAAGGATTTCTACGAGGGTCATTCAATAAATAGGGTGAATCTTTAGGTATAAGGATTTCTACGAGGGTCATTCAATAAATAGGGTGAATTTTTCGGTAATTAACTTCTACGAGAGTCATTCAATAAATAGTGTGAATTTTTAGGCATAAGGAATTGTACGAGGCTCTTTCAATAAATAGGGTGAATTTTTATGTATAATTACTTCAGCGAGGGTCATTCAATAAATAGGGTGAAATTTTAGGTATAAGAACTTTTACGTGGTTTATCCAAATAAAGGTGAATTTTTAGGTATAAGGACTTCTACGAGAGTCATTCAATATATAGGGTGAATTTTTCCATATAAAGACTTCTACGTGGGTCATTCAATAAATAGGGTGAATTTTTCGGTATAAATCTTCTAAGTGGGTCATTCATTAAATAGGCTGAATTTTTAGGGATAAAGACTTCTACGAGGGTCATTCAATAAATAGGGTGAATCTTTAGGTATAAGGATTTCTACGAGCGTCATTTAATAAATAGGGTGGATTTTTAGGTATAAGGACTTCTACGAGGGTCATTCAATAAATAGGGTGAATTTTTCGGTGAAGATTTCTACGGCGGTCATTGAATAAATAGGGTGAATCTTATGCTATAAGAACTTCTACGACGATCATTCAATAAATAGGGTGGATTTTTAGCTATAAGGACTTCTACGAGGGTCATTCAATATATAGGGTGAATATTTCGGTGTAAGGACTACTACGACGGTCATTCAATAAATAGGGTGAATTTTACGGCATAAGGACTTGTACGTTGGCCATTCAATTAAAGACTGAATTTTTAGGTATAAGGAATTATATGAGGGTCATTCAATAAATAGGGTGCATTTTTAGATATAAAGAGTTCTACGATGGTCATTCAATACATAGGGTGAATTTTTACGTATAAGGACTTCTACGAGTGTCATTCAATAAATACGCTGGATTTTTAGGTATAAAGACTTCTACGAGGGTCATTTAATAAATAGGTTGAATTTTTAGCTACAAAGTATTCTATGAGGGTCATTCAATAAATAGGTTGAATTTTTAGGTATAAGGACTTCTACAAGGGTCATTCAATAAATATTGTGAATTTTTAGGTATAAGAACTTCTACGACGGTAATTCAATAAATAGGGTGAATCTTTCGGTGTAAGGACTTCTACGAGGTCATTCAATAAGTAGGGTGAATTTTTAGGTATAAATCTTCCACATGAGTCATTCATTCAATAGCGTGAATTTTTAGGGATAAGGATTTCTACGAGCGTCATTCAATAAATAGGGTGGCTTTTTAGGTATAAGTACTTCTACGAGGGACATTCAATAAATAGGGTGGATTTTTCGGTATAAGTACTTCTACGAGGGTCATTCAATAAATAGGGCGAATTGTTAGGCATAAGGACATCTCCGACATTCATTCAATAAATAGGTTGAATGTTTAGGTATGAGGACTTCTACGAGGGTCATTCAATAAATAGGGTGAATCTTTAGCTATAAGAACTTCTACGACGGTCATTAAATAAATAGGGTGGATTTTTAGCTATAAGGACTTCTACGAGGGTCATTCAATAAATAGGGTGAATCTTTAGGTATTAGGACTTCTACGAGGGTCATTCAATAAGTAGGGTGAAACTGTAGGTATAAGTACTTCTACGTGGGGCATTCAATAAATAGGGTGAATTATACGACATAAGGACTTGTACGTTGGCCATTCAATTAAGAGGCTGAATTTTTAGGTATAAGTAATTATAATTCAATAAATAGCGCTCATTTTTAGATATAAAGACTTCTACGAGGGTCATTCAATACATAGGGTGAATTTTTACGTATGAGGACTTTTACAAGTGTCATTCAATAAATACGCTGGATTTTTAGGTATAAAGACTTCTACGATTGTCATTTAATAAATATGATGAATTTTTCGTTGTAAGTGCTTCTATGAGGGGCATTCAATAAATAGGTTGAATTTTTAGCTGCAAAGTATTCTATGAGCGTCATTCAATAAATAGGGTGAATTTTTGGGTATAAGGACTTCTACGAGGGTCATTCAATAAATATTGTGAATTTTTAGGTATAAGAACTTCTACGAGGGTCATTCAATAAATAGGGTGAATGTTTAGGTACAAGGCTTCTATGAGGGTCATTCAATAAATAGGGTGAATCTTTCGGTATAAGGACTTCTACAAGGGTAATTCAATAAATAGTGTGAATTATTAGGTGTGAGGACTTCTACGAGGGTCATTCAATAAATAGTGTGGATTTTTCGGTATAAGTACTTCTACGACGGTCATTCAATAAGTAGGGTGAATCTTTAGCTATAAGGACTTCTACGACCGTCATTCAATCAATAGAGTGCAGTTTTAGGTATAAGGACTTCTACAAGGGTGAATCGATTAATCAGGTGATTTTTTTATATAAGGACTTCTACGAGGGTCATTCAATAAATAGGGTGAATTATTCGGTGAAGACTTCTACAAGGGTCATTCAATAATTAGGGTGAATTTTTTAGGTATAAGGACTTCTACGAGATTCATTCAATAAATTGGGTGACTTTTTAGGCATGAGGAATACTATGAGAATCATTCAATAAATAGGGTGAATTTTTAGGTATAAGGACTTCTATGAAGGTCATTCAATAAATAGGGTGAATTTTTAGATATAAGGACTTCTATGAGAGTCATTCAATAAATATGGTGAATTTTTCGGTATAAGGACTTCTACGACGGTCATTCAATAAATAGGGTGAATTTTTAGGTATTAGGACTTTTACGAGGTTCATTCAATATATATGGTAAATTTTTCGGTATAAGGGCTTCTACGAGGGTCAGTCAATAAATAGGGTGAAGTTTTAGGCATAAGGACTTCTACGAGGGTCATTCAATAAATAGGGCGAATCTTTAGGCGTAAGGACTTCTACGAGTGTCATTCAATAAATAGGGTGAATTTTTCGGTAAATAACTTCTACGAGGGTCATTCAATTAATAATGTGAATTTTTAGGCATAAGGTCTTCTTTGAGGCTCATTCAATAAATAGGGTGAATTTTTATGTATAATGACTTCTACGAGGGTCATTCAATAAATAATGTGAATTTTTAGGCATAAGGTCTTCTGCGAGGCTCATTCAATAAATAGGATGAATTTTTATGTATAATGACTTCTACGAGGGTCATTCAATAAATAGGCAGAATCTTTCGGTATTAGGACTTCTACTAGGGACATTCTATAAATAAGGTGAATTTTTCGGTGTAAGGGCTTCTACGAGGTCATTTAATAAATAAGTTGAATTTTTCAGTATAAGGACTTCTACGAGTGTCATTCAATAAATAAGTTGATTGTTTTCGGTATAAGGACTTCTAATACAGATAGAAGCTTACTTTTATTTTAATTTTTCAACTTAGTCTCCCAGCAGTGTCACACACTTTTCCCATCTGGGCACAACCTTTCGTATTCCCTCAGTGTAACAATCTTTGGACTGATGTCTCAACCAATCGCTCACAGCACTTTTGACATCATCATCACTTTCAAACTTCGTGCCTCTCGTGAACACTTTCAAGGGACCAAACAGGTGAAAATCTGAAGGGGAAAAGTCTGGGCTGTAAGGGAGATGAAGAAGCAATTCCCAGCCCAGCTCATTGATGGTCTGCACCGTTTTGGCTGCTGTGTGAGGCCTTGCACTATGTTGATGCAAGATGACTCCATTATGGACAATTTGTGTGCTGTCCCAACAGATAGGCTCAAAATCCTTCCAATGTCATCCACTGTCATCCTTCTATCAGACTGAATGAGGTCATTGAGTGATTCAATCACCTCAGGAGATCTCACTTCTGTAGGCCTCCCAGGCCTGTCTTCATCCTCAACACGGCTCCAGCCTTCTTTAAACAATTTAGCCCACTTGTAGACATTTTGGGGGGCTGAAACATGTGGCACCATACACAGTTGACGTTCTCCTATGAATTTCAACTGGTTTGCACCCTTCAGCAACCAAAAACTTGATAACTGACCTCTGTTCAATCCTGGAGCATGCTTCTTGGTCGGCCATCTTCGTTAATCTCCAAAACTTGAAACATTAAAAAGAAGTAAAAGAAACAAATTTTTAAAAAAAGTAAGCTTCTATCTGTATTAGAAATATTTATACTGAAAAATTCACCTTATTTATTGAATGACCCTCATACTTCCTACATCATTTTTTTATTACTACTGTTTTCAGTATAAGAAATAGTACATTGATAAACAATAGATTCAGTAAGGCATTTATTTTCTAATGAACACTCTATAGAGTTTCTACAATTACATTTTTCATTGTCTAAATTATTGATTTCCGTTTTGGAATTATTCTTATTTTTGTTTAGGTTTAAATTTTATTTAAGATGTTATTATGTCTTTTATAATTTTTTCTCAGTACAACTCTAATTTAATTTTAGTGTATTTTTATTGAAAATCTTGCTTAATAAATTATTGTTTAGAAAATGGCTCTCTATCAAAGCAAGAAATTTTTTTACCTAATTTACTGCTAACCATTTAGTTACAAGTGGGTGTTGTAATTGCCATTGCCACACGAAACATGCATAAGAGAACTGACAACTGCGGGTATATATTGTAAACGGTTTTATTTCCTTTTACAGTACTTGTGCAGCTGTGAAAACTGCAATTAAGACAAACAAATAACATGAGCACATGGAGGAAGAATGTACACAAGGATAGATAATTACAAAATCCGAAAAAATAAGGAAATAAACAATGAAATAGTTATAACAAAACAAGGGAAATTATAACAAGTGTTTAAATCAGCAATGGAATGTCAATACTCATCTCTTAACCACTTGACTCCAGTTCTTTCTACATCACCCTGTATATATTTTCCTTTCTCTCTACCTTTGCAACTGTAATCACACCTGTATTCCCATCCTTCTCTTGCTCCCTTCTCTGACACCCCCTGTAACTGATTCGTCTTTCTCTTTACTCTCCTCCTATCTAATCTTTTACTCTTATGTAGTCCCCTGTGCATGAGTGACATTGCCACCTTGCTTGGGGTGAAACGATAGATAGATAGATAGATAGATAGATAGATAGATAGATAGATAGATAGATAGATAGATGAAGAGAACCAATAGGTTTAGAATCTAGAGTTTTTCGACATTTACTTTTTTAAAAATGAGCTCAATACAACACAGGTCGTAGAGCGTAATATAATTTTGTTTTTTATTCTGTTTTATTTTTCTTCTTAATCTCGAGTATAAAATCTTCTTTGGAATATCAGCCAAACATCTCACTTACCATTGTGTCAATAACGGCTACATTGACTGAACAGACCAGAACAGAGGCATTGTGGGAATGCCTGGAACATACAGGAGTACTAACACAAATTCTAGAGTTTGAGTTTTGTTTAACGGCACATCAACACCTCTGTGGCTTATTTAATGCCAAAAAAGTAGGGTTTTAAGGTATTTTTTAATGTTCAGTTATAGTGAGAAGGTTGATTTAGTCAGATTTTGATGAAAACAAATTTAATTTTTTATTTTAGGAAGATGTCTTCTAGTTTTGCATTCAAAAATGTATTTCTGGTAATATTTTTCCTTCAATAATCTACTGTTGGTTATATTTTTCCTTAAAAAATATGTGTTTTTCTATAAAAGTCTATTTTCATACGTGAATAGTTTTGACACCATTTTGGGTGGGGAGTTAACTATTTGCCCATAGCTGGGACCCTAACAGGTGCTACCACTCCGGGTTCGGGTGGACCTGGGAACAACAGCAATTAAGAGGTGGTTCCATACTCCTCACAACCTCTCAATCAGAGACCTTGCTGCCGGATGCAGTTTGCCATCATACCCAGGACCACGCAACTTCTGAGAGAAGCCAAAAAGAACAAAGGTAATTTAACAGTCTTATGGTTGGACATCGCTTGTAAGTGAAGCTTTAGAAAACTTTTCTAGTAGCATTGGCAACTTAATCATGGACGATTACAACTTCCAGGTGAGAGTAATGTTAAGAACCACTACAATTCAGTGTTTCCCAACCTTTTTTGGCCATGCCCCACCTCATCCCCTCTAGAATCCTGATGTCCCCCCTCTCATATGTTGATATATAAAGGGCAATAATGCAAGAATTATGGCAACTAAGAATATTATAAGCGAAGATCGGCTATAATATTATAATAGAGCCATTTGGAAATATAGAATATAGAAAAATAATTTTAATTAAAGTGATAATTGTACTTTTATTTCTGAAAAGTATTTTTAATGCCATGAACACAGAATATATGAAGGATTTGGAAACTTTGCAAAATGAAGTTCTAAAATTATTTTTAAATGGAAGTTATTCACCAGGTGGCTGTGCAATCGATGGTAATTTAAAAATCCAAGACAAATGATGAATGAAATATTTGTAACATTGGTAATTTTTTTTTATTTATTGGAATGTTAGGGCTAACAGATCACAAGAACAAAGACTTTTATTAGCAAAACACCTAACAATCAAATTGCCCCCTAAAAAATCAAATTGCTCCCTGTGGGGTGTACACCCCATGGTGGAATCACCGCATTACATCTACATGACACAAACTTGTACAATATTGACAACACTCATTTTACTGCCACTGTTTTGCAGGGGGTTACCTAGGAGGAAAGTTATAAGAAAGAGTGACAGATTATAGGGGGTGTCAGGAAGTGGGTAAGAGAAGGATGAGAATACTGATGAGAGTGGAGTGGACGGAGAAAAAAGCATGAGAGAGAGAGGATGCAGGTTAATGAGATAGGAGATGACTATTGACTTTACATTTAAATTCTTGGAGATTATAGCTGTCGGGAAACGGAATTCCACAGGCAGGAAGTGCGAGAAAAGAAGCTGATGGAGTAGAATTTATGTTTACAATTTATTGGTTTCACAGTAAAAGGGTGAGACCTAGTTGCTAATCTTGTGGCTCAAGTAAATTTGTATATAGTAAGCTAAGTTCATCGGAGCAGAAGTCGTGAAAGTATTTGTAGAAGAGACACAGGGAAGCTACGTTGCGCCCGTGATAAAGTGACTGTATCTGAGCTGCCAAGTCAGTATCTATCACATTACAGATTCTCTGTTGGATTTTGTCAAGGACACCTAGGTGGATAGCAGGAGCACTAGACCAGATATGGCAGCAGTATTCAATGCACAGTTGGATGATAGATTTATATATATGCAGGATTGTTTCAGGTGGAAAAACTTCCTGGCCCTACACAGAGAACCGACTTTCTTAGCAGCGGATTTAGCTATGGACTCTATATAATCATTCCACTTGAGGTCTGTTGTGAGAGTTTAGCTGAGGAGGCGCAATATAATATCTAATAGAAACGAGGCACAGAGGATTTATGGGACACTCGTTGAGCAAGGTATTGGCAAAAATTGGAATCATGGAAGCAACAAAAAGTAAACTATGAAAGAATGTTCTGTTGCAGCAGAAGAAGGATTCCAGTGGATATGGTTAAAAAGGAATGACCCAAAGATTAAAGAATGAATGCGATCTCGTATTGAGTGAAACTGTTTATTTCTTATTTTAATTTTTTCCCTCCTCTTTAGTTAAGCAAGTTAGCTATTGGTAATTTTGATCAGTTGTTCCACTTGGGGGTGTGGGTGTGATTAACAGATATATCCAGCCATAGATGACATCAACAAAAGCAACAACACGAAAAAGCAAAAATGCATGACTGTTTTAAGTTCTAATGTTTTTAGCTCTAAAGTCTAGAATTTTAGGCTGAAGAGACAGAAATCTCTGCCGAGTTCTGACTCATGACGACCCCTTCGTGTGCGTGATCTCTTTCTGGCTGCCTTTCTGCTCCACACAAGTGTCACCGATGAAGAAAAAAAAAATTATATTTTTATATATACATGTTCCTTGTTGTTTGTCCAGATCAAGCAGTGTAATATTCCATAAGAGCTCAAATAGGTTTGTACGCCGATGACACCACAGTTTACTCTAGCCTCCTACAAAAATCTGGTGTAGGTGTCAAAGCTAACCTCGCAGCCGAGATTGAAAAAGACCTCCAATCCATATTGGACTGGGGTAAGAAATGGTTAGTAAATTTTAATGCTTCTAAAATGAAGCTACTCTCAATTAACCATCATCGACAATCTCACCTACCTCCCATTAGCATGGACCAGGCTTGCCTCCCAGAGAGTAAAACACTGCGCCTCCTTGGTCTCACACTTTCAGCAGACCTCAAATGGAATGACTATATCGAATCCATTGCTAAATCCGCTGCTATGAAAGTCGGTTCTCTGTGTAGGGCCCGGAAGTTTTTTCCGTCTGAATCTATCCTGCACATTTATAAATCTACCATCCGCCCGTGCATTGAATACTGCTGCCATATCTGGTCGGGTGCCCCTGCTGTTCTCCTCGGGCTTCTAGATAAGGTTCAGAGGAGGGTCTGTAATGTGATAGATACCGACTTGGCAGACCGCCTGCAGTCTCTCTCCCACCGGCGCGACGTGGTTTCCCTGTGTCTCTTCTATAAATACTTTCATGGCTTCTGCTCCGATGAACTTAGATCACTAGTGCCCCCTAAATACGAATTTGAACGAGATACTAGATTAGCAACTAGATCCCACCCTTTTACAGTGAAACCGATAAAATGCAACCGTAACTTCTACTCCAACAGTTTCTTTCCTTGCACAATTACCGACTGTGGAATTCTCTTCCAAACGATTGCTTCCCCGACGGCTACAATCTCCAGGAGTTCAAATGTAAGGTCAATAGACACCTCCTAACACACTAACCTGCTCCCATTCTATCAAACACTCTTCCCATCTGCCCAACCCTCATCCTCGCTATCCTTACTCATCTGTCACTTTCCTCCTGACATTCCCTATGTCTAACCACTCCTTCTCTTTAACTTCCCCTATGTAGCCCCATGCGCAATAGTGGCAGTGGAATGCCTTGCTTGGGGTGAGATGATTAAAAAATATATATATATATTACAGTGACTGAGGAAAGTAATCACAAATATAAGCTTAAACTTTCTTACAACTCCTTCCCTTGTAGATCTGATCAACCTCCTGATCTTGTTAGCAAATACATCCACTTGCCTCCTAATTGATTTCAATTCTTTTTATTTTGATATAAGCAATAAATGCTCCTCTGTGAAAGCCTCTTTCCGGCTAATCTCATAATTACCTGGTTGGCACCTCCTGTGGTCGATGGCAATTGAGATAGTTACTCCCTAACAGTACCGAAAACAAATGTGCTGCCACTGGAGATAACAAATTTTAACGTCTGACCTCTAAGAAGATCTCAATCTAAAAGACTTTTAAGGAGGTTTGTATTTCTTATGCAGAGGCCCAAATCCTAGATTCTAAAAAAAGTTTACCTAAAAACAGCTTCCTTGTTATATATTACTTACTTATTTTAACTTTACTATTTCTGTTTCATACTTTCCATTTAGACCTCATAATTGTTTTACGTTGTCCTAAAATATAAGGAACTATTTTTTCTGGTGACATTGTCCTAAGGGGGTGACAAGGCCACCAGTCAAGAAACCAAGCAGCCTTGAGCTAGTGCACCAAACAGTAAAAAGGCTGTACCTTTGAAATTTAGCTACGAATTTCACTTTCTTGTGTCAGGTTTGATTTGTTTAATGGTATATCAATTCCTTTGGTTCTGGGCATGACGGTAAACTGTATCCAGCAGCAAGGCCTCTGATTGGGAGGTTGTGAAGAGCATGGAGCCACCTCTTAATTGCTGTTGTTCCCTCCTAACACACTAACCTGCTCCCATTCTATCAAACACTCTTCCCATCTGCCCAACCCTCATCCTCGCTATCCTTACTCATCTGTCACTTTCCTCCTGACATTCCCTATGTCTAACCACTCCTTCTCTTTAACTTCCCCTATGTAGCCCCATGCGCAATAGTGGCAGTGGAATGCCTTGCTTGGGGTGAGATGATTAAAAAATATATATATATATTACAGTGACTGAGGAAAGTAATCACAAATATAAGCTTAAACTTTCTTACAACTCCTTCCCTTGTAGATCTGATCAACCTCCTGATCTTGTTAGCAAATACATCCACTTGCCTCCTAATTGATTTCAATTCTTTTTTATTTTGATATAAGCAATAAATGCTCCTCTGTGAAAGCCTCTTTCCGGCTAATCTCATAATTACCTGGTTGGCACCTCCTGTGGTCGATGGCAATTGAGATAGTTACTCCCTAACAGTACCGAAAACAAATGTGCTGCCACTGGAGATAACAAATTTTAACGTCTGACCTCTAAGAAGATCTCAATCTAAAAGACTTTTAAGGAGGTTTGTATTTCTTATGCAGAGGCCCAAATCCTAGATTCTAAAAAAAGTTTACCTAAAAACAGCTTCCTTGTTATATATTACTTACTTATTTTAACTTTACTATTTCTGTTTCATACTTTCCATTTAGACCTCATAATTGTTTTACGTTGTCCTAAAATATAAGGAACTATTTTTTCTGGTGACATTGTCCTAAGGGGGTGACAAGGCCACCAGTCAAGAAACCAAGCAGCCTTGAGCTAGTGCACCAAACAGTAAAAAGGCTGTACCTTTGAAATTTAGCTACGAATTTCACTTTCTTGTGTCAGGTTTGATTTGTTTAATGGTATATCAATTCCTTTGGTTCTGGGCATGACGGTAAACTGTATCCAGCAGCAAGGCCTCTGATTGGGAGGTTGTGAAGAGCATGGAGCCACCTCTTAATTGCTGTTGTTCCCAGGTCCACTCTGACCCGGAGTGGTAGTATGTGTTAGGGTCCCAGCTATGGGCAAATAGTTAACCCCCAAACTGGGGTCAAAACGCTATAAAAGTATAAAAATGGACTTTTATAGAAATATATACATAAAAATGGACTTTTATAGAAAAATATACATTTTTGAAGGAAAAACATTTTTGAATACAAAACTAGAAGACATCTTCATTTTTCCAAAATAAAACAAAAAAATGTTTTCATTAAAATCTGACTAAATCAACCTTCTTACTATAATTTAACATTAAAAAATACCTTAAAACCCTATCTTTTTGGCATTAAATAACCCATAGAGGTGTTGATATACCATTAAACAAAACTCAAACTCAACTCCTTAGGGGTCATCTTGAGTCATGTGACTATGTCTTCTTTTCCACTTGAATGACTTCATTTTCTTAATACTAAACGCGTTGTTAACATTTATATGTTGAAGTAGCTTTTTGTTGAAAAGGAAAAGAAAAAGAATCTTATGTAACCCTGCCGAGCAGAAGAGTCTCTTGGTGCATGCGAATCATTAAAAACTAAATAAACCAAACCAGATTTAACAACATGAAAGTATCACTCAGCTTTTTAGGAGAGAATGGTAAGAGATTTTATCTGTCTTGAATGTTTCATGTTTTATGACCAGCAATAAAGTCTGAGAGATTTAGTTACAGCACCTGGTATTCCCAAATGGGTGACCATTTGGGAATACCAGGTGCTGTAAACATAAGGACCAAGAATGGTCCACCGGTCCTCCAGGTTTGGGGGTTGGGCACAGGGCTAACAACCTTGCACCATAAAAAACAGTTTGTTACAGAAACAGCAACAAAAAGTTGCTGCCCTATGCACCATTGGGTGTGATGGATAAATGATGATGATGAGAGCCAAACCCGAAGCAAAAACTAAAATAAAAGGGCTGAAAATAATACAGACATACAGATAAACAGACACACACACAAACATCTTGCCTTTTATATATATATATTATCGATTTTCTGCACTGTTGTAAGAACTGCAACCTTGAAATTTCTGAATATCGTTTCTTATGTCTTTGTCTATGAGTGTATCAAATTTGATTAAAATCGGACCACTCCTTCTATAACCCGATTTTTTTTATATTTATCGGAGATACCTCAACACAAATCCTAGCTAAGAACACTCACAGATGCTTATAGTACAACTGTGTAAATTTTCAAGAAAATCGGTTCAGCCGTTTCGGAGTCTATAGGTAACAGACACACACACACACATACACACAAACACACAGACAAAGTTCCATTTATAAATAAGTTTAGATTTTCTCTTTGAGTTATGTATGCTATTCATTTTAATTGTTGCTGTGGTTGAAAGTGCTCAAATGATGCCATTTCTGTTATCTGACATAGTTCCCATTTGTGACTGTGTAGCACCACTCCTAGTGCTATCCTCTACTATATCCAGCCAAAAATGGATCACTGCTGCTATACATGGGCAGGAGCTACCCAGTCTTTACTTTCCTGTCTCGATAGAGTCCAAAAGTAACTCCATATCCTTGTAGGTGACAAATTATTTTTCCCCTCTACAACCCCATTCTCACAGATGAAATGTTGCAAGTCTCCCACTGGTCTATCACTATTTCCATGGAGAATTTTCAGAAGAACCTCACTCCTTAGTTCCACCAGCTCACCCTAACCCTAACCCTTCACCACTAAAATCTGCCATACCATTGCATGTTATAGCGAATCACCTTTATTCCCTTGATATTCCTGCCTCGGGTGGGGTACCGAATCATCTCTCAGTTGCATCTCTGTCTTTGAAAACAGAGTGCGGCTCAGTTGTAGCTCCGTCTGCAAGGACAAGGTTGCTTCTGAGAAAAATTACACTGAATAAATGCTCAGTCTTAAGGAACAGTGTCCTGCAGCCACACCAGTCCATTGCAGTAGAGGGGTGGACCAGGTGCTTGTCACTAGGGCCAGCTCAACTGGCAGTTGAGGGGAGTGGGGAGTTTTTGTCCCTGTGCCTGTCCGTACGTAGTCGGGTCCCCACTTAAAAAAAGACCTTGTGTCACATCCCACTCCAGTGGGGAAGTAGGGTAAATGCCATATTCCTTTGGTGAGATATATATTCCACTAGAGCAACTTCCTCCCACAAAACCACTGCCTTGTAGACCAGACTCCCAAGTGGATTTGTCTGTATTTCTGAGATGACGTTGTATTTACGCTATTTACATTATTCAGATTATTGTCCTCATCTTCATTGCTATTTTTTATAACTTTTCGGCTGTTATATGCTCCAGGCTTCTTCAGGTGCTAGGAATTTTGAACTGAACCTTTTATTATGATCACTAAGGTATACCATTCTCATTCCCAATGCAAAGACACTTCTGGTAGTCATGAGTTATCTCCCTTTAACCTGATTCTCTAAGTTATTTGTTCACCACTGCTGTAGCCTGGCATTCAACTCACAACTCTTTCGGTCAAGTCACTGGAACTAACCAACACTTTAACTCAACTCTCAAGGTTATTTGTTCACCACTGCTGTAGCCAGGTATTGAACTCACAACTCTTTGGGTCAAGTCACTGGAACTAACTCAATACCAGTCTAGAGCAGTGGTGAACAGATTACTAATATACAGTCACTCCTCATGGTGTGTTTATTTAGATTTTCTTGTTCAGACATTTTTATCATTTCATGAATAAAATTCCTTTCATAATTACTGGTACCAATCACCTTGTGTCAGCAATTTGTTCCAGGAGAAGTGACTTAAGTTGAAAAATTCAAGTTGAATTTACTTGTCTCCGAATTTAGTTGTCAATAGGTTAAACAAAATATAACCATTCCTAGTTATGTATTTTATTTATAAAAAAAATATATAGTCAATAAAAATCTATTTTAAGCTTACAAACAAATAAATTTTAGTTTTTAATATAGTACAGAAAAAAAGTAATCTAAATTTACAAATAGATGTATGTACTAGTAAATGTAGATGTTTACAATTTGACAATCTTTACAGTACATTGCGGACTCTTTATTTGTGAATGTGGTTTGCTGTAAAACATTATAAAATGAAAATATTTTTAAGATTAAATAACAAATATTTATTAAAATTTTCAATAGTAGAAAATAAACTAATTTATTTTAAATTTACCAATATTTACATTCAATTTGTTTATTTATGTTGCTGACAAAGACGGATTTTATTCTTATTTATTGTACAGTAACATGAATTCATGTGCTTTTAATGCTTTTCTAGTGATATTACAACTGCAGTATTTGTGATGAACAGATGTAAAGTCAAATAAAATAACTTAAACTTGATTTTTAATTTTCCATATAATTTTTGACAAACGACTTATAATCAAGAATTAACTCGAAATGATGCAACCTGAGATATACCTGTATTTCATTACAATATAGCAAATAATCGCAATTACATTCTAGTTAATTCACATATATTTTTATAATCTTGTAAATAATTAATTCATATCATTACAGTTCAAAAATTAAATTCTTGTAAAAAATATTATTGTTCTCAAATATTTCTTTTATAACTAAATAGAGGTTAATATTTTTGTTGTCATTCTCTTGAATGTATATAAAATTTAGTTTCATATGTTAGAGTTTAACTGCTGGTTCCCCCATCAGGCTTTTCTGGTGATGAGGGTGGCTAGACATACAGTGGAATTAAAAACAAGACCCATCAAAGTGTCGATGATACTTCTTGCAGGGATCAACAGCCATCAAGCACAATTTTGATCCTGCATCTCTGGACAAAGGGCTTTATACACTGAAGCAAACAGCCAGAGTAGAGGGTTCCCCAAATCAATGACCACGTATCCATGACCAGGGCAAGCTTTCAAGTGGAGAGTAGCGATAGGCTTCACCAGGTCTACTTACCCATACATGAATACCCACCAACTTTCAACCCTATGAACACAACCAGTGATAGCACTGTTGATGATGATGATGTTAGGGTTTTACTAAAAGTCATCTAAAAATAGAATTTTAAAACAATAAAAATTATCAAGGGAGTACATAGTAATAACAGCATCCAGAGAAAATGGCCCTCTGATGCACTGCTTTTTTTTTTTTTTTAATTTGCTTAGCCTGGTTTTAAGTTAAACTTTATCAGCTTTTTTCATATTTCCACTGGGAAAATTTTGACCTCCAAATCTGGAATTTCTCTTCTATGTTCTCAGAGTTATGCAAATCTTATATTACATTAGATCACATTACGAAGAATCTGTAATGTGATCGATTCCGACTTGGCAGCTCAGATACAGTCACTTTCTCACCGGCGCAATGTGGCTTCCCTGTGTCTCTTGTTCAGTTGGGTAGGTATTTCCTATCTTTGTCATCATCAGGGGTAAATATCCACTGCATATCATCATCAGGGGTAAATATCCACTGCACCACAATGCACATCCTGAACTCATAATTACTCAGTCGAAACATGAGTAGCAATATGACAATTTATTTCTGTAGATTTAATAAAGTGATATTTTGGAAGGTTGTTTGAATCAGGACACCTGAAGAAAGACAGGGGTCACAAATAGGCAAAATGTCATGATGACAACAACAATGATGAGGATATTAGTTAGAATGTAAATAAAATAAAGCATCATATTTTGTTGTACAACAAACAAATGAGGTTGTTTATTTTTTTATTTTTTTAAAGGATTTTTGACATTAACATTATCGAACGTTTTTTTTTTTACATTAACATTATTGAACTTTTCGTTCCACAAATTTCTGTCATCTTTCAAACAAATTCATAAATTCCATCCTTCCACCAATTATTATCTTTTTAAGCAAAGATTTCCTCTCGGTTCCTTTTGCCATCTTCCAGGGAAAGATAAGTTTTCTTTTTCATTAAGAAACTCCTGTAAGGATGGTGATGGTAAATTGGAAATCTATTAAACATCACAGACAATTGCTCCTACCCCACATTAGCATGGATCAGGCTCGTCTCCCTGAAAGCAAAACTCTGCACCTCCTCGGGTTAACTCTCACAACAGACCCCAAGTGGAATGACTATATAGAATCCATAGCTAAATCAGATGCTAAGAAGATCAGTTCTCAGTGTAGGGCCAGGAAGTTTTTCCCGTCTGAAAAAATCCTGAACATATATAAATCTACCATCTGCTTGTGCATTGAATACTGCTGCCATATCTGGTTGGGTACCCATGCTATCCACCTAGGGGTCCTTAACAAAATCAGAGAATCTGTAATGTGATCGATCTTGACTTGGCAGCTCAGATACAGTCACTTTCTCACTGGCACAATGTGGCTTCCCTGTGTCTCTTCTACAAATACTTTCACAGCTTCTGCTCTTATGAACTCAGCTCTCTAGTGCCCCCTATGTATGAATTTACTTGAGCTACAAGATTAGCAACTAGGTTCCACCCTTTTACTGTTAAGCCAATAAATTGTAAATGCAAATTCTACTCCAGCAGTTTTTATCCTCGCACTTCCCACCTGTGGAATTCCCTTCCGCTTACTTCCTTTCCCGACAGCTACAATCTCCAAGAATTCAAATATAAAGTCAATAGTCATCTCCTATCTCACTAACCTGCATCCTCTCTCATACATTTTTCTCCGTCCACTCCACTCTCATCAGTATTTTCTTCCTTCTCACACTCCTTTCCTGACATCCTCTGTAACCTGTCACTCTTTCTCATAACATTCCTCCTATGTAACCCCCTGCACAACAGTGACAGTAAAATGACTTGCTTGAGGCCTCATGATTATAAAAAAAATTGATGTTGTACCATCAGTTGAACACACGAATACCGGAATCTACAAAGTAGGAGATGCAGTATGGGTAAAACTCCACATGGTTGATGTTCGACACAATTCGAAAAAAAAACAGTGACAGAGATTTACAGCCCACATTAAGTTCTCATCCATGGAATGTCATGACATATTAAAGACCTCCACCTGCATCAGAGATCTAAATCGCCGGAAGATGATGGCAGGGATAAGTCATCTGAGAGTGACTCAAGTTCACCTCTGTTTTTTCCATTCAGGGCCAGACTATTATAAAAAAAAAAAAAAAAAAGTTCTATACTATTATAATGTGGATATAAAGTGGGGGATCAATTCTACATTACAATCAATATATAAACTGATCCCTCTTTTTATGGCCACATTCATCCTTCTCTTACCCACTTCTTGATACCCGCTATAACCTTTCACTCTTTCTCATAACATTCTTCCTATGTAACCCCCTGCAAAACAGTGGCAGTACAATGCCTAGCTTGGGGCGATATGATTATAAAAAAAATATTACAGTTGCATACATGAATCTTTTCCAAACTCAATAAATCAGAATATTTAAATGCACAAAAATCACAAGAATGGAACTGTTAAATGATGTTTCAACATGTGCTTTTTCAAGTAAGCATTTCGTGAAAAATTTGAACCACAAATCTCACAGTTAAAGGGTTTTTCTGCAGTGTGTGTCTTCATATGTTCTTTCAAATTGGATCTTTGTGTAAATTTTGAGTTACAGATTGTACACGGAAAAGGTTTTTCCCCAGTGTGTATTCGCATGTGTTGTGTTAAACTTGAATTTTGTGAAAATTTTGCACTACAAATGTCACAGTGAAAGGGTTTTTCTCCAGTGTGTGTTTGCATGTGGCTTTTCAGATAGTCACTTCGTGAAAATGTTGACCCACAAACTTGACAATGAAAGGGTTTTTCTCCAGTGTGTGTTTGCATGTGTTTCTTTAATGTAGACTTGTCTGAAAATTTTGATTTACACCTGTCACAATGGAACGGTCTTTCTCCAGTATGAGTTCGTACATGGGTTTCTAAATTTGCTTTAACAGTGAAATTTGCTCCACAAATCACACAGTGGAAGGGTTTTTCTCCAGTGTGTATTCGCATATGTTTTCTCAGATTTGAATTTTCAGAAAATTTTGATCCACAAATATCACAGCGAAATGGTTTTTCTCCAGTGTGTGTTTTCATGTGGCTTCTAAGAATTCCACCTCGTGAGAATTTTGATCCACAAATTTCACAATTGAAAGGTCTTTCTCCAGTGTGCGTTTGCATGTGTGTTCTCAAACTTGAGCTAACTGCAAATTTTGATCCACAGATCTCACAGTGATATGGTTTTTCACCTGTATGTGTTCTCATGTGTCGAGTTAAATCAGAACTAGATAAAAATTGTTTTTTACACATTTTACAAGCAAAGCATTTTTTTCCAGTCTTGGTGGCATCAGGTGAGTTTTCAGAAGAATTAGATTCCTTTGTTTGAGATTTTACTTTGTTTTCAGGTAACTCCATCTTTAAAAAATAGAATATAAACCTTTTGTTTCTTATTAGGTTGCTAAAATTTTATGTGATATTCTTATTTTCTGAAGGAAAATTTGTTAACAATCTTGTCAATTCCTGAAGAATGTTTTGTCAAATTGCTTATAGTTTTTAATCTGACAGAATGAAAGCTTAAGCAACCCATTTCCTTGGCTGAAATAACATTTGACATCCATTTTGGCAATAGCCAACATTAATATTGGCATCACATTTTCCACAAACAATCCATAAATCTGCAATACAAAAATTTAGAAATCAAAGTTAAAATCTTTCAATTACTTTGTTCTGATGAAGAGAATTAAACATTAAAATGTATTTTTTCAAACAAAGCTGCTTACTGACAGCTGTAGAATAATGGTCTGTTTGGTTGCAATAAAAAGCAACCAAAATTAAGATATAAGCTTTTTCCTGTATGAATTTTACATTATATACATACATAGTATTGTCGTCATCTTTGTTGTTATTATCACATTTTAACCACAGTGTCATCTGGCCTTTAACCACAGTGTCATCTGGCCTTTAACCACAGTGTCATCTGGCCTTTAACCACAGTGTCATCTGGCCTTTAACAGGTAATTTTTGATCCAAGTAACCTTCAGGGAATGTCAAACTGATTTTTGATTTTGAGTTTTGGAGCCTTTTATATTCAGTGTCATATGGATTTTGACAACTGGTTTATGTTCATGGGTTCGTGCCACTTTTCATAATTAGTATTTATTAGTTATATAGGTGTTTCTGATGATGACCAGAGGGTACTTGGTCGAAACAATGTGTCTATTATAACACCTATATCAACCAAGATCAGAACAAAAGTTCGAAATAATTCTAAGATTATTGAAAATTATGAAAAACACATGTATAACCAACTACTATATCCACTACATCATTCTGAAGGACTTTAGTGGTTTATTTTTGGAGCCTTTTATATTCAGTGTCAGATTGATTTTGACAACTGGATTATGTTAGTTGGTTCATGCCACTTGTCATAATTTGTATTTATTTCATGCTTTTACATCATGAATTTGATATCGATGCTAATTACATTTTAAAATTATTTAGTACTGCCTCCCAATACGTGTCTGTCTCACGCACATGTGTATTTCAGACATCCAGATAAATGCCTTAATTAATCAAAACCCTGAAGACAGTCTTGTTCACCAGCAGGCTTATTAAACGGCAAAAACATAAAACTAGATAAAGAAATAAATAGAAACTTGAGACTATTTTAGTCCAAATAACAAAATAAAAAGTTAGAAATATGACAGAGAGAGCCAAAGGCTGAACATAGCCGTGAGACCCTGAGACTAAATAGGCAAAGAAGATAAAGAGTTGTTTGCTTACAAGAATATGGGTTATTGTTTAAAATAAGTCTGATAAGATAAAGAACAAATAGGAAGCGTTTATCGATCTAACATTTACTTTTATTAAAGCGTCATCAGAGAATGAAATATAGAGAAAAAGAAGAAAGAAATTCTAGTATTTTTACTTGTGTTGTTTGAGATTCATTGGTTAATCATGTTTCACATGCATTTGACTTGTTAAACAAATGTTAGTATGATTTATAGCATTTTGGCTCCAAAGAGAAATGACAAGACTCTTTGAAGTTCCAAGAAATAATAAGTCTACAGAAAGATATATGAAGTTAAAATATGGCACAGAGTGAGAACGGTCAACATGTAGGAAAAGGAGTTCAACACGGAGAAAAACAACATCAAAATAAAACCACACTAACCCTAAAAACTAGCATTTTTAAAACTGCTTTCAGCCATTTCTTAATAAAGTTGATACCAATGCTGATATAATTGCATTTAGGCTTGTATTCACTCACCTGTTATAATGTAGAGCAAGGGTCAGCAACCTACGGCCTGCGGACCGGATCCCTCCTGCGAAGGCATTTTGACCGGCTTGCAAGCCTGATTACCAATGACTATTTTTAACGTGAGAAGCAAGGCTTTCAAATTCAACAAAAGGCCTGCTGTTATCATCCTCTGATCCACCCAACCAAATTTGAATACTATGGCCGCAAAAACACGATCAAAACCCAATCACCTCCATTTCTGTGTAAAAAATAAAAAAATAAACATAAAACAAAAACTGAGAGCTGATTTGACCAACCAGCAACAGACATTAGGCGGAGACACCTTCAAAGGGACAATGTTGTCTCAGTTGGCTTTCTATTTCATTCCTTCAACAGTGACCCCTCATCGCTTACCCCTGCCACCTACCCTACGTAAGTTGCTGGAATCTTTCAATGGGCCATGTTCTTAGCTTATCATACGTAAGTGTATATGTTTGCAACTATTTGTACTCGTATGTATGTGTATATGTGTTTCATTTTTGTTTGATGTGTGTGTGTGTGTGTGTGGTTCGTTTGTGGTACAATTTTCAATAACAGTTTCAAACCTACACGTCATAATTTCATCCATTTCACTTCGGTTGATTTTTTTCACTTTGAAGTATTTTGACCTTTGTTGAGGAAAAGTAACTTTTGTTAGGTGTTTTTTTCATTTTAGATTTTCTTTTGTTTTTCTGATTTCTCAATGTTTATTTTCATTATGGTTTTAAATATTTAGGTTGACAGGGGTCAGCATATGTAATTTTCCTTAATTTTTCATTAATGGCCTTCGTCCAGCCTGCGATCCATCATTATAACACGATCCGGCCTGCAGGGTCGAATGAGTTGCCGATCCCTGATGTAGAGCATATGAGAGATGAGAAAAGTAAAGCACAATGGGCCAAAATTGATTGACCTAAAGAGTATAAGGTCAAGCACGGAGTCAGGGAGAAAGCAAATGATGTAACCCAGATCAAAATGAAAGTTATATTCAAAACAGTAGAAAAATGGGCATATCTTCTTTTTCGCATAGTGATTGAGTGGGTTCTGTCTTTTAAGGGCCACCATCTTATAGATAACCAGCCTTTTTTGTCCTTTCAGCTTTCGACTGAAAAAGTCATTCATCAAGTCTGTTCCACTCAGCTGACTCTTTTTGTCAGGGTCATTTGATATGATACTTGTGAGGCTCACTTTCATTCAGCTGACTTTTTTTGACAAGACAATAATTGTCAAAACAATGTATGTAACATCTTTCATATGTTTCCTTTAACAAGATATTGGCTAACAACAATTATCATAACGCAGGTACTATTTTTTTTCTGATGCATAATTTTTCATAATTATACAAGGGTCATTCAAAAAATAAAGTGAATTTTTCGGTATAAGGACATCTATGAAGGTCATTCAATAAATAAGGTTAATTTTTCGGTATAAGGACTTCTACAAGGGTCATTCAATAAATAAGGTGAATTTTTCGATATAAGGCCTTCTACATGGGTCATTCAATAAATAAGGTGAATTTTTCGATATAAGGATTTCTATGAGGGTCATTCAAAAAATAAGGTGAATTTTTTGGTATAAGGATTTCTACGAGGGTCATTCAATAAATAAGGTGAATTTTTCGGTATAAGGATTTCTACGAGGGTCATTCAATAAATAAAGTGAATTTTTCGATATAAGGACTTCTACGAGGGTCATTCAATAAATAAGGTGAATTTTTCGGTATAAGGACTTCTACGAGGGTCATTCAATAAATAAGGCGAATTTTTCGGTATAAGGACTTCTAATACAGATAGAAGCTTGCTTTTTTTTTAATTTTTTCCTTTACTTCTTTTTCAAAGGAATTTAATTTTTTTTGCAGACTGAAAAAAAACTTCGAAAGTTTTGGAGATTAACAAAGATGGCCAACCAAGAAACAGAGGTCAGTTATCAAGTTTTTGGTTGCTGAAGGGTGCAAACCAGTTAAAAGTCATAGGTGAATGTCAACTGTGTATGGTGCCACATGTTTCAGCCAAAAAAATGTCTACAAGTGGGCTAAATTGTTTAAAGAAGGATGGAGCCGTGTTGAGGATGAAGACAGGCCTGGGAGGCCTGCAGAAGTGAGGTCTCCTGAGGTGACAGAATCAGTCAATGACCTCATTCAGTCTGACAGAAGGGTGACAGTGGATGACATTGCAAGGACTTTGAACCTATCTGTTGGGACAGCACAAAAAATAAACCATGATGACCTTGCCTACTCGAAGGTCAGCTGCAGGTGGGTGACAAAGATGCTTACTGCAGAGCACAAACAGAAGAGGGTCGAGTTGTCCCAGCAGTGTCCCTCCCCCATTACAGCCCACACCTTGCCCTTCAGACTGTCACCTGTTTCGTCCTTTGAAAGCGTTCCCGAGAGGCACAAAGTTTGAAAGTGACAATGAAGTCAAAAGTGCTGTGAGCGATTGGCTGAGACATCAGTTCAAAGATTTTTACGCTGAGGGCATACGGAAGCTTGTGCACAGATGGGAAAAGTGTGTAACACTGCTGGGAGACTATGCCGAAAAATTAAAAAAAAGTAAGCTTCTATTTGTATTAGAAGTCCTTATACCAAAAAAATCACCTAATTTATTGAATGACCCTCGTAGCAAATAGGAGTACAAAATGTGAGGTTATTTCAAGAACTTTACAGGTGATATCAGGGAGAAAAATCAGCATTTGATATGCAGAAATTGTTTGAGAATGCATTGCTAATGATTTTACTATAGGAATACATTGAAAATCAGGAAGAAAAGAATTGTCAGTGGTCAGGAATGACTGCATGCATTACTGATAGAATGGGGCTATTATGTGTATAATATAAATGAATGCTAATAATTTTACTACAGGAATGCACTGAAAATCAGAAAGAAAGGGATTGTCAGTGATTAGGAATGAATGTAAGCATTACTGATAGAATAGGGCTATTATATGTACAATGTAGATGAATTGTTAATGATTTTTACTATAGAAATTTATTGAAAATAAGGGAGAAATTGATAGTCAGTGGTCAGGAATGAAGGCAAGCATTACTGATAAAATAGGTGTAATATGTGATGGATAAATTGTTGCCGTTTTAAATTTTTATTCTGTACATGTGCATAGCTTTTATTTTTGTTAACTGTACAGTATAGTAGGGTCAGTTGGGCACCATCTGTGAGAAAAAGAGCACCATGACACAATTCGCTCCACTAGAAATTTGGAAACTGCATGTTGTATGCTTGGTATTTGCACTAGATGCCCCAACACGAACATACAAACATTTCAGATGTGTTTTGGCATCAATTTGAGAGAAGTGCAGAGGAATTGGAAAGAGTTTGAGGAGTCTAATGGTGATTAAAAAAGGTACGGCAAATCGGAAAACTCCCTCTGAGTGTTCTAATAAGAAAGAACTCCCAAATTTGTTAGTGAAGGCCTCAGTCAACACAAAGACCTATCACAAGAGCATTGAGGTAGTGCTGCCCTGGGTCAAGAGGATGGCTACTGGAAGACCCTATATCTGACAACAGGACTCTGCATCATGCCACACAGGCAGGAGAATCCAGTCATGGATGACAGAAAATTTCTGCAACCACATCACCCCTTACATCTGGCCACCTAACTCCCCAGCAAAATCCAACAGAGAATCTGTAATGTGATCAATATCGACTTAGCAGCTCGTCTGCAGTTGCTCTCTCATCAGTGTGACGTGGCTTCCCTGTGCCTCTTCTACAATTACTTTCATGGCTTCTGCTCCAATGAACTTAGCTCACTGGTGCCCCCTATATATGAATTTACTTGAGCTACTAGACTAGCAACTAGGTCACACCCTTTTACAGTGAAACTGATAAAATGTAACTGCAATTTCTACTCTAAAAACTTCTTTTCTCACACTTCTCACCTGTGGAATTCCTTTCCATACACTTGCTTCCCTGACAGCTACAGTCTACAGGAATTTAAATGTAAGGTCAACAGACATCTCCTATCTCACATCCCTTCTCTCAAGCTCTTTTCTCCATCCACTCCATCCCCATTACACCGGTATTCTCATCCGTCTATTACCCTCCTCCTGACATCCCCTATAACCTACCCCTCTTTCTCATCACTTTCCCCTATGCAACCCCCTGCGCAACAGTGGCAGCAAAAAAAAATGATTAAAAAATAAAAATTATGTGTGGGGTGCAGTTAAGTGAGAGACAAACAAAACTCATTGTAACACCAAAGATGAACTGAAAGCAAAGATTATGCCAACATTCACCAACTTTAAACAAGGAGACTGTCCAAAAAAGTTGCAAGAAATTTCAAAGTCGTCTGGAGGCCGCAGTTGAAGCCAATGGCAATTTTATTGAATAAATTTACTCTATTTCAAGTAATTTTTGTGTAATTTTGATCAACATATCTGTTCAAATGAGATGTCAGTGTTATTTTCATTTTTACATAATTTAAACAATTTATCCATCACACCATATGTTATCGCTGTAAATACATTGCTATTGATTTCACTGTAGGGATGCATTGACAATCAGGAAGAAAGGGATTGTCATTAGTCAGGAATGAATGCAATCATTACTGATAAGATCTGAGAGCTATTAAATATGTATAAATATATGCATATACATATTCTTCATTTGTAAATGAGTTCAAATGAAGAATATTCAAAAGTTCTGCAATATAATTGTATTGAACACTTTTTAATACAAATGTGTACTGGTCTCATTTTATTATAACCAAAAACTAATGTAATAAATTGCTAATTATTTTATTTTACTATAGAAATACATTGAAATGGATTATATCCAGTTTTCATTATTATAACTGTTCTTGTATAAATTTTAAAAATTTTTGAAATTTGTCTCCAAAAAAATTTAAAAAAATAATGGAACGTCTCAGTAATGATTTTAACAATCCAAAAAAAAGCAACATTTTTTTTATTCCCACCTCTGCATCGACCTTTGGCCCAAAGGCTTTGGGTAAGGATCAATGCCTAGTATCTGTTCTCACTTAACAGTGGGGAGTGGGGAAACTAATTATTTATTTTTCCGTCCAGGTCGCACCCCTCCCCAGTTTTTTGAACAGTAGAAGTTTATCTCTTGTTCCCTGTTTAAGATTTTGTTCCTAAAACGGTCGGTCCCCCTAAGTGATATCGACGCCAGCGGTGGTTTCAGGGACATGGCAAATTTTTGTCTTTGGCACCTACGTGTATGAATACTCCACATTAAAATGAAGACCTTGTGTCACAATTCACATTCTTGGGCAGGTCAGTTAAAATAAAATATTTCTTATGTCTTATTCCACAATTAATTTCTAACACATTATTGTTGATGTCTCTTTTTACGAGTTTGACTTGAGTCTTCTGGCAATAATTCCAAATCAATCACTGTGTCATTTTCTCCAATTTGAATGTAAATTAAATTAAATATTTTTATTTCATGTAATTAATCCGAAAATAAACTTGACAATTTTCTTACCTCATATTTTTGTGTTGTTTTTCTTTCCTATTTTCCCCCTGACAGACATCGTCAACAATTAATTGAAGAACTGGATTTTTTAGAAAATAATTATTGCAACGAAACCTCTTTGTCTATTAAACAACAGAAGGGATAAAATAATTACAGCTATAAAAAAATGACGAATTAAAATTGAATTAATGACCGTAACCTGAAAATGACAATCCAATAATCTCGAAACGGTAACAAAGAAGACAAACGGTGAATAGGAAAAAACGTCCCTCTTCAAAAAAAGTTCTAAAAGATTATTTCTTTGCAATAATTAACTCATATGACTTAATAAAAATTTTACAATACAAAAATTGCAATTTCGACAAAAGTAAAAGTAAGGAAAATCATCTAAATCTTGTGTTGGAACTACTTAAAAATATTGGTCCACTCATAAAAAAATAAAGAAAATTTGAGTAGGAAATAATTTTTCATTTTTCATTATTATTCATTCACCTTCCTTGACGTCGCAACACTTGTCTGCCTGACTGTCAGAATCTATAAATATTGATTCGTTATTGATTTTAGTGTTAAATTGATCATAATAAGTCATATTGGATTTAGTTAGTCTAAAAAAAAGTTAAAACACATACTGTTATTTACTATCAACTGTCGAAACGGATCATTGATATTTTTTTTTAATTTTCTGATTTCCTTAAACATTTCTATTAAAAAAATAAAATAAGTTTTTTTTCTATGTTTTTTTTTCAGAAGCACTATAGGATACAAATCCATATCATCCATCAACTAACTAAAACACACAAAATAAAATTGCACACCCGCAAAAGTGGATTCAAACCCAGACCAAGCAAATTTCACAAGTCAGTGAACTCAAAATTCTGGATCCTGTTTGGATTGGAGATGGAAAATTCATATATGACGTTTTTTCACACCTAGAATGAAAATACCATTTGGATCCAGTCATATGACCAACTTCACTACTTAACCCATTTTAACGCAGTGTCCTCATTTGAGGACAGCATAAAAAACTGTAAAAAAATAATGGGTATAAATCATTATATAAAATCATTATTATATATAGGTTGTGAGGACATATTGATTCATCAATAACATTACCTTCCAAATATTAAAATGGGTTAAGGACATCCCCTGACCGGCCAAAGTCAGTCCGGCATGAGAGCGGTTAGCTGACGGACCTTGTGGCAATGTAACAAAAGAAATTTCAAATTCAGTCAGAGTGGGAGCGGAATCTGATAGCATCTCACAATGCAATGAAGAAACTTCAAGCTGAATCGGTCACGTCTCTCCCGTCGACCTCTTCTTCCAACTTTCTTTTCTTCTTTTTTACTCCATGCCGCCAAAGAGAGCAACAACAACAACAACAACAGGACACGTTAAGTACTATCTCTTTATTTCTTCTTTCTCCCTCTGTCGCCGACCTACCAAAAAGAGGAAGACTTACAGAGGAAGACATAAGACTTTACATTCTGCTACTATCAAGCCATAAACTCTAAAGTTCTGTGGACATTTTAAATACTTACATTTCTTTTTTGACAATTTTAACTACAAAACTACATGCATTTTCTCAATGAACATTTTTCTTCTCCCAAATGTGTTATCGTGTTGAGTTAACGAAATTTCACTTATATTTTTCTTCTTAGAATTTTGTCATTCTGTTAATAAATCTTTACTTTAATGTACACACGAAATATTTTATCCTTTCACATTTCGACATCCAACCTTCAACCTTCTGATATATAAATTGTGGAAACCTCGGATGTGTTTGGCACAAGGCCAATTTACCAAGCATCCTACAGCACAAACATTTAAATTTCATTTTCTTGTGAAAAATAATAAATGAATACCTAATTTTATTAATTTATATATATTTTTGTTCTTGAATTAAAAATTTTATAATGAACATATCCGTTTGTTATTTAAAACTTTTAACGAACAAATAAAATATTACTTTTAAATTAAATTTTGAAAATTCTTTTTGCAACCTCAATCTATAAAAGTATTTTTGTATGCAAAACTGCAAGGACTAATAACTCTGCAAAATATTGTAGGTATACAGAAGGTGTTCATCTCCCTTTGGTCAAGAAAACTCACGTAGGTCACCTGACAGTTGCTTAGTGATATCACTCTAGACAGTGACGAAAGCAGCTGTCAAATTCAGTTTCTTTTCAGCAGCTAAACTGTAAGGTTGCTTTCTTTAGCCGAGTTCCCCATGGACCAGGCAGAGGCTAAATTTACCTCCTCAGCAGCTTACAAGTCCATGGTGCCGTTTTCATTTGGGAATATATCTTTCCCAGGTATAGAAAGAAACTCCAGTCTTCAATTTGAGAAAACCCCCAAACTCACTGTTTCATGTTTGTGGAATATGTCCTCAACTGGGATATAGATCAATTCGACCCGTTTGAATATGGAGTCCTAAACATGACTTCTCCAGACACAGGATTTTGTTCATATTATATGTAAGACACTTCCTTTTTTGTTTCTCTTTACGTTCAGCTTTGCTATGTCGATATATGTTACATTATTCTCTGTATGGGATATTTTTATATATGTATATATTTAGTTTTTGTATGTTTTATTAGTATAAATCCTTTCTGAGAACCAAGTATATTTGTCGTTCATTTTCCTTTCACTCTTTTCGTTCTATCCGTGAACTACGGTGTTATTGTATCTCGGATATAATAATGCCGATGATGGGAGAAATACAAATGGGAGAATGAATCTTTCTACCATGGCTATCTCCAATTAAAATATTATAAACAGTATCCACCCTTCTAATTTAAAAGTGAATCAATATTTTACGATTCGAACAAGTGATGCAATCTAAGGAAAGTCTAAAGAACGCTAATCTACAAAGATTATTTCCAAAAAACGTGTTGCTTTTTTTTTTTTACACGTGGACCAATCTATATAAGTAGTTCGTTTGTGTTATGTAAAATGTCTTTAATCTTGAATTACGTTGAATTAACTGACTTCATTGTAAGAGTTCCTTTTTTTAATATAATGCAAATTACAAATGTTGTTATAGAAAATTCCTCATTTTCATTATTGTCATCATAATGTAGAATTACACACACACACACACACACACACTTACGCAATCATATGTACTAACTTCAGTATGTAATCATTGTATATTTGAATAAATGTACGTTGTTTGCTGATTGGGCTGAGATCGCCAATCAAAATCAAGGTAAGTGAACAATATTTTTACGCCCAAATTGTGAGGGGGTTTGAACCCCTATATATATATAATTTGCCGCGTATTTTCAGACAGTTGGCACTGACATTTTCTAGTCACACATCATGTCAAAGCTCAATAAGATTAAAAGTCCAACTCATTTTGATATTCAAACTCTATCTATTGCACAACTAACACCATGAACATTATTCATGAACTCTCAGATCTGAACAATTCTTTTTAGCAACATTTTCATATATAATTTTCTTAACACGCTGAGAATTCTTTCAACAGCAATGAACATTCAGACTTACATTAAAATCTGTAACAGTAATTTTCACACAGACAATGGGAGACAATTTCAAACAACCAAATTTCACATATTATTCGACATCTATGTTTATTATGTATTCTTGTTAAATATTTGTTAATACACAGTATCGTTGCAAATTAATGTGTTGTCAACTTCATTTCACTTTCTCTTTGCTTGTTTAATGATGGATTTTCAATGCTTATAAAAATAATGGTTGTTTGTAAGGATTTGGGTAGGAAGTTCCTTTTGGAAGTGGCCTTGTGCCAGGTGAAATTCAACATAGAAATCATTCTAAATTAACCTTGCAGCATAATTTCCCCACAATAACATTTCGGCCATTGTCCATTCAGGTCGTCGGTCAAAAATGTCCACTTACCGTCGGTACTAATTTTGGAATTTTCAAACGTCAGTCTTTTCTTTCCTTTCGAATCTGATGGGATGAATCGAAATCTGGAATGAAACAAATTAGACTAAAAAAGAAAGCATTTCTATATCACTTAAGTAACAGTAAAATCTAACATGCATACGTGGGGTCACTTTTGGTTTTCAATAGCCTCCCAGATTTCTTCCCAGAATAGAATCAGGGATAGAACAACCCTAACCGTCTACAAAGAAACGATTTTCTTTGGGAATAAATTCTGTCTGTAACATTTGTTTTTTCAATCTTCACTCCCGCAAATAAATGAAATTTACAAAAAAAAAAAAATTCTCAGCAAAGTTAATCGCTTTTGGGAGAAGAATTAAAGGCACTGGAATCAAAAAAAAAAAAAAAGAAAAAAAAAGATTTTTGAAATATTCAAGAATGAAAGGATTTCATAGACTGTAATAAAATATGAGACATAATCGGAAAAGGATATCAAAATGAGTTTTAATCATTGCTGACAAATAATAGCCTTATTCCTGACCACTGACTATCCCTTTCTTCCTGAATTTCAATGCGTTCCTATAGTAAAATCATGAGCAATTCATGTTTATATGTTCAAAGAAAGCGATGTCTTATTGTAGAGAGTGTCATATATACTTGCGAAATGGCCTTGTGCCGAACATAACCGAGCCCAAAGCATTTAAAAAATTAGAAGGTTGAATAAACATTAAAAGAAAAATAAAGGGTCACGTTTCTATTAATAAATGTAATCTTTCTTTTTTTTTACTTCTTGGAATATTTAGATGATGACTTTTTATTTTATTTTAAGATCATTCTTATCCCAAGTCAGGAATATCTATATATTGGAATAGCTTCATCTGTGAGAAAGATGTTTTAGAGTGGAAATTACTTTGCCACCCAAAAGGACGTGGAGACATTTGTGACCTTTATGGAGACTGGAAATTGAAGACTGGCAGTTCCTGCCTATCACTGTGTCGGGCCAGGATGTTTTTTCCCGCCTGAATCCATCCTGTATATATATATATATAAATCAACCATTCGTATGTGCATGGAGTACTGCTGCCTTATATGGTCAGGCACCCCTGCTGTTCATCTCAGTGTTTTTGACAGGCTCCCAAGGAGAATCAGTAATGTGATAGGTACCGACTTGACGGCTCGACTTCAGCCACTTCCCCACACCGACAGGATGTGGCTTCCCTTTGTCTGTTCTATAAATACTTTCATGGCTTCTGCTCCAACGAACTTAAGTCACTGGTGCCTCTGCAACAGGTGTTTACTCGTGCAACCAGACTGGCAACTGGGTCTCACCCATTCACAACCAAATGCAGACGACAATTCTACTCCTTCTCGCTCTTCCCGCCTGTGGAACTCACTTCCAGATTCTTTCTTTCCTGGCGGCTACAACCTCCAGGAATTTAAATGCAATGTCAATACTCATCTCTTAAACACTTGACTCTAGTTCTTTCTTCACCACCCTGTATATCCTTTCCTTTCTCTCTACCTTTGCAACTATCATCACACCTGTATTCCCATCCTTCTCCTGCTCCTTTCTAACTGGTTCGTCTTTCTCTTCACTCTCTTCTATCTAATCTTTTTACTCTTATGTAGCCCCCTGCACATCAGTGGCGTTACCGCCTTGCTCGGGATGATACGATTAAAAATAAATAAATATGGTAGTAGTACTCCATTTCCGAACTCATCTCGCTCTTTTAAAAGATCGAGAATTGTAATAAAAATAGAAAAAAATCGGTGTGCCAACGCTAAGTTCAATCGTAGATCTGGTGTAAACAGTCCAGCAGGCAACGTAGTACCAAAAATGGGGTCAGAAATCCAACCATCCCTTTACAACATTGAAAATCGCACTTTAGCTCACCAAGCTTCATAAATTAAACTTCTTTCTGTCTCGATGCTCAAAAAATCGACCTCACGGAAAGCAGAAAGGCAACGGCCTTTATTTACCGAACGATTTTTCTGTCAGGGTGAAAAAAACATTAGCGTAGTTTTTCTTTTTGTGGTAAAAATTTTCTTTATTCTTCCTTCGGCAGACCACGCACAAAATAGGAACTCTTTTTCGAGGTAGGTGATTTTCTCTTTCGTTACAAGGGGTGTCAGGTACTTACCAAAGCGGAACAGGAAACAATATTTTTCTAGCTATCTTTAGTGATATATGAGTTCCACTTAAGATCTGAATTGGATTTGCCCTAATATTTCTCAAGTCACGGAACTCTCTTGCGAGAATATTTATTCATCGTGATTGGTAAATGTTCTGACTTCGATTGCCAATGCTTGGAATGTCAATAGTTTGATTTTTGAAATATCGAATGTGACCAGCTAGTTTTCCTCCCGCTGAGCTGTGAAAGCTTGATCAGATGGAACTTCTTCCTTATCAATGGAATACAAAGGGAATAAGGATGATTCAACCTAGTGCATGCAGATTGGCTGATTTAGCTATAAAGATCTGAACTGGTGGAGCCAATGAATGTAGCTCGTCAGAATATTTTACATGGAAATAGCAACAGAATAACAAGGGGTTTGCAATGATTTGTCTGCGAGGAAAGAGGTTGTAGGGTGGAAAATCATTCTTCACCCATAAGTCTATGAAGATGTTTTTGAACCCCACAGAAAAACAAATTTCTACATGGAAGAAAACAAACAAGGAATAGCGCCTTCATCGCATAAATTTCAAGGAAATGAGCTTTTTTATTGGTCTTTGGTATGATCTAACAATTGCTGTATTTGACTTTTCATGATATAATTATTACTGGACAAAAAGTGGGGAAGAAAGAAAAATTACAAAAATAAATCCACATAAATTATGTGAACATGATGGTTTTGTTGCAATAGTTCTTATGTGACACTATCTCCCGCGGGTATACTTTCTTTTGTTTGGTTTAATACAGTGGAGAGAGAGAGGGGGGGGGAATTAATATTAGTATTATTATTGGTTGTGCTTTATTGTAATTCTCGATGTGAGCTTATGTAAAAAATTATTTTAATAATATTATATACTTATGGAATAGAAAAATTAACTATTTTAATACTATCATATACTTGTAAAATATAGGGAATAGAAAAATTAACTATTTTAATACTATCATGTACTTCGAAAATCAGGGGAATAGAACAATCAACTATTTTTGGGAAAGAAAGGTAAAAATATAATTTTTCTTCTTTCGTATTCAAAACGGATATTTTTGGGTAATGCTAAAATTTTATGAGTAGCCAAAACAAAGTGTCAGGATTGGTTTGATGGGGTCAGGCGGGGTTAAATTCCCTCAACAGATGTTCCCTGAGAACAGAAAATTTGTGGGAAATTGGAAAATCTGAATATGACATGAGCTGGTGATATCTCATTTGTCGAGCTACCCTCTTCTGCAAATCAAGTGGGTGGAAACGATTTCATTGGTTAAGGCTTCGAGTCGGCTAGATCCCCGAGAGGATTGGAGAGGTTTATAAAAATAGAGACTCGGCAAGAAAAATCACTTGAGCCGGGAGCAAGCTTCCAGACAACAAAGAAACCAACTCCACACCGCCGCCGCCATCATCGCCGCCATTGGCCACCTCTGATTCTGCAAATCCCGTCAAGTTCCGACAAGAACCCAAAAGAACTTTATTTTTTTTAACATCACCTACAAAACGTACAGCTCCAATTTTAGAGAATACGTGAAAAGACCTTAACGAGAATTGAAAAGTTCTGTTACTTTAACGAAACTTAGAAAATACATTCTTATTTTGAAGATTGGAAACTCAGATTTTAAAAACGAGCTCTTTCTCTCTCTCTCTCTCTCCATTGTAAACCGGCATTCTGACAACTGTATTGTTTGCTCATGTGAAAGAAAAAAAAACATTGTTTTTTTTATATAAAGACATTCTTCGTAACTCTCCAGGCATGTTCAACCTTATTCATTTATTTTATTAATTTTTTTTGTGCCATATTTTTTTATTTATTTATTTTTTAAACTACAAGTGTACACCAGTGTTCGGACTGGCTCTAATAGAAAATCGACTACTAAAATTGCACAACACGATCTCTGGGATCAATTCACAATGTGGGACAGTGCGCTTTGTTGCAATAGACGTCTTGTAAACCAGCTTTTGTGATGACATCATCGGACGAGATCGTCACAACCATCAACAGCGATTGAAACATAGTCTAATTCAGCATACTATTGGTTCATATTATTTAACCCATAACTAGAGGGAAGATACAGATTAATACCTTTCCCAATGGTATTTGTGCGCAAGTGAATGCAAGAAATTCAACTGAAATTTGAACTCAGCTCCCCGATTTGTTGTTCCAAGTCGATATCCACTACACTACAATGCACATCTGCTTCTGGGAAGATGAAATTTTTAAATTGAAAGAAAAATGGAGAAAACTTGTGCAAAAAAAAGTTCATATTTAGTTCAATAAATATTTAATGGCATAATTTTGTTTTAGTTTCCCTTAAAAATGGCATAAACTTTCCATACAATTCAAACAAAAGTAAAAATGTTAGTTTTTTTATAAATGCTTGTAAATTAAAATCCTCAAATTTGCCTTGATAAAGTCCATCAGAGGATAAAACATATCGACTAAGTTTTCCTTTTGCTGTTATTCATAGTATCCTTTCACACATATTTTTGTTATGTCTAAATTTTGAACACATATATGTGAGTTCTGTTTATGTACTCTTATGCCAAATATTAAATTTATTATTTGTAAAATACAAAGGTAAGTTATGGATAAAATGACTATTTATAACAAATTATTTTTACGGTTGTAGTCACAATTGTAACAAAACTGACGTTTTACTAGTACTAGTTGTCATTTTGTTTTTAAGTTTTAAGGAAAATTCGAAAAAAGTGCCCCCCACCCCACCCAAAGTGTCAAAAAGGAAGGATTTTCTCTTAAGAATGCCATTATTGTTATTCTCTCAGCAATTTTTATTGTTGATTCGTTTTTATGGTTTATCAACCCTATTTAAAACCAAAAAATATTCTTAGGTTGTAAGAATTATATTTGGGGAGACAATAATTTAGTGATGCAAGTTTTACCAGCTGTGGGGGGGTAGAAGAGGTCAAAGGTGTTTACCAGCTGTGGGGTGGGGTGGGGGGTAGAAGAGGTCAAAGGTGTTTACCAGCTGTGGGGTGGGGTGGGGGGGGGTAGAAGAGGTCAAAGGTGTTTACCAGCTGTGGGGGGGGGGGTAGAAGAGGTCAAAGGTGTTTGCACATAAGTGAATATAATAAATCCCAACTGAAACTCATTTTCTCTCCGATTCACTATTCAGGGTCATTATTCATTACAACTTAAGCACATCCAAGGCTTACAGCACCTGGTATTCATAAATGGTCACCCATCTAGGTACAAACCTGGCTCAACATTGCTGAACTTCAGTGTTTATACAAGAACCTGTGTTTCAACATGATGCGGTCACAAGCCACTTATTTTCCTAACTTCAATCAAAACTCAAACATACGAAATTGAACTTAAGCATTTTCTTTATTATCGAGAACTGACAACAAAAATGTTAAACAGATTGTTTAATTATAATAACAATATTTTACTTACTAGACTATGAAATACATTAATTATTATGCAATATTTATTATTTAGCATATTATAAAGAATAATAATAATGCAATATTTATTATTTATCATTTTTTTTTTCTAATTGTATCACCCCGGGCAAGGCGGTGACGTCACTGATGTGCAGGGGGCTATGTAATAGTGAAAAGATTGGAAGAGAGAAAGCCGGAAACCACATCCTAAACAGGGAACAAGGGATCAGCCTCTTAACCTGTTCAATAGACATGGGTGGAGTGTGAACTGGGCGATAGATAGATCTATCTACTCCAATTGAAAAAAAAGAATTGAGAAAATTGGAAAAGAGAAAGCCGGAAACCACATCCTAAACAGGGAACAAGGGATGAGCCTCTTAAAACAAAAAAGAAAGAAAACATTTTATGTTTTTGATCTGATTTAAAGGGACCTTTGAGTGTAATTATACTATTTTTATTTCGATTCAGATTGTATTTTATTCAAATTTTTCATAAAACTTTTAATTTGTAAAAAAATTTTATATCTGTTTATTTATTAAAAATTTTAATATCCATTTTATTATTATTTTTAAATCCATATTATTACTATATTCTAATACAATTTTAATATCATAATACAAAATTTTAATATCTATCTAATTATTATTATTTCATAATATAAAAGAAATTATTAGATATATGTAAGTTAATATATATTTTTTATTATCAAGAATCGTTTTAACCATATTCTAAGGTGAATATTGTTTAATATTGCATTTATTTCATTACGCTTAATAGATTTGTATTCTTAAGAAATTTAATAATATAGTTTTTAATCTATACACAAGAGGCATTTTAAAGACTTACATATTCTAGCTTTTTGGAAATTTTCTATTTTAATGTCGGAGTTTTATTTGTTTTTTTTTTAGATACCAATAATATTTCGATAGGAATGTTTTATTTCTGTACTTATTATTATTAAATTAAGACATGTGTTGATAAAATCGTTTTTTCAGAGAGTTCTTAGTACTATCCACATAAACCTTTACATTACTAGGGTTTTCCATAGAAGAAATAGTACATTGATAGACAATGGATTCTGTAATGCACCTGTTTTCCAACGGACACTCTATAGGGTTTCTACTATTACATTTATTATTGTCCAAAATCATTGATTTCAGCTATTGGATAATTCTTATTTTCAATTAGGTTTAAACTTTAATCTAAAATATTATGATTTTTTATAATTTTTTCCATATCATTCGTACAATAACTTAATTATAAAGTATTTTTATTGAAAATCTTACTTAATAGATTATATATATATATATATATATATATATATATATTGTCACGCTTATGGAGAGAGAGAGAGAGAGAGAGACAATATAAATTTATGATTGAGAAAACATATCACCAAAAATTTCTTCACTTTTACTGTCATTGAAGATGATTCGTCGAGTGTAGGCAGTTGGTTTCTTTGAACAGACACTGGGGAGAAGGAAAAATCTATTTTGCCATATTTTCTCTTGTGTTTGAATAACTTGAAGAGAGTAGGCTCGACAAAAATGGGGTTTTACTTTCCTCTGATTGGTCAAATATTTCACATGGTAAAGTTAATTTCTAACCAATAGGCACTTTTATTGAAACTCTGTGTGTTGTATTGTGGAATGTTTTTGACATGTTTGTAATATTGCCTGTTATTGGGTAGAAAATAAAGTTAGAACATGTTTTAATATGTTTTTTTTTTTACATGGGTATGTAATTGTGTTGGAAATAGGGTTTATTTCCTTTAAATTTATAATTAAAAAGATGAAAAATTGAATCAAATGTCTGAAAAAAATATTAAACAAGGCTTTTTCTTTTTGAAAGAAATTCCAGTAGTTGTTTTAGGAAGCAGATTGACTAATTATTGAAAACAAAACATTCAAGAAATAAGAATAGTTGTTTTAGGAAGCAGATTGACTATTTATTGAAAACAAAACATTCAAGAAATAAGAATAGTTGTTTTAGGAAGCAGATTGACTATTTATTGAAAACAAAACATTCAAGAAATAAGAATAGTTGTTTTAGGAAGCAGATTGACTATTTATTGAAAACAAAACATTCAAGAAATAAGAATAGTTGCTTTAGGAAGCAGATTGACTATTTATTGAAAACAAAACATTCAAGAAATAAGAATAGTTGCTTTAGGAAGCAGATTGACTATTTATTGAAAACAAAACATTCAAGAAATAAGAATAGTTGTTTTAGGAAGCAGATTGACTATTTATTGAAAACAAAACATTCAAGAAATAAGAATAGTTGCTTTAGGAAGCAGATTGACTATTTATTGAAAACAAAACATTCAAGAAATAAGAATAGTTGCTGTAGGAAGCAGATTGAGTATTTATTGAAAACAAAACATTCAAGAAATAAGAATAGTTGTTTTAGGAAGCAGATTGACTATTTATTGAAAACAAAACATTCAAGAAATAAGAATAGTTGCTTCAGGAAGCAGATTGACTATTTATTGAAAACAAAACATTCAAGAAATAAGAATAGTTGTTTTAGGAAGCAGATTGACTATTTATTGAAAACAAAACATTCAAGAAATAAGAATAGTTGCTTTAGGAAGCAGATTGACTATTTATTGAAAACAAAACATTCAAGAAATAAGAATAGCTGCTTTAGGAAGCAGATTGACTATTTATTGAAAACAAAACATTCAAGAAATAAGAATAGTTGCTGTAGGAAGCAGATTGACTATTTATTGAAAACAAAACATTCAAGAAATAAGAATAGTTGTTTTAGGAAGCAGATTGACTATTTATTGAAAACAAAACATTCAAGAAATAAGAATAGTTGTTTTAGGAAGCAGATTGACTATTTATTGAAAACAAAACATTCAAAAATAAGAATAGTTGCTTTGGGAAGCAGATTGACTATTTATTGAAAACAAAACATTCAAGAAATAAGAATAGTTGCTTTAGGAAGCAGATTGACTATTTATTGAAAACAAAACATTCAAGAAATAAGAATAGTTGTTTTAGGAAGCAGATTGACTATTTATTGAAAACAAAACATTCAAGAAATAAGAATAGTTGCTTTAGGAAGCAGATTGACTATTTATTGAAAACAAAACATTCAAGAAATAAGAATAGTTGCTGTAGGAAGCAGATTGAGTATTTATTGAAAACAAAACATTCAAAAAATAAAGATAATTGTTTTAGGAAGCAGATTGACTATTTATTGAAAACAAAACATTCAAGAAATAAGAATAGTTGCTTCAGAAGCAGATTGACTATTTATTAGAAACAAAACATTCAAGAAATAAAATGATTCCAGGAAGCAGATTGACTATTTATTGAAAACAAAACATTCAAGAAATAAGAATAGTTGCTTTAGGAAGCAGATTGACTATTTATTGAAAACAAAACATTCAAGAAATAAGAATAGTTGCTTTAGGAAGCAGATTGACTATTTATTGAAAACAAAACATTCAAGAAATAAGAATAGTTGCTTTAGGAAGCAGATTGACTATTTATTGAAAACAAAACATTCGAGAAATAAGAATAGTTGTTTTGGGAAGCAGATTGAGTATTTATTGAAAACAAAACATTAGAAATAAGAATAGTTGCTTTAGGAAGCAGATTGAGTATTGCTTAAACAAAACATTCAAGAAATAAGAATAGTTGCTTTAGGAAACGAATTGACTATTTATTGAAAACAAAACATTCGAGAAATAAGAATAGTTGCTTTAGGAAGCAGATTGACTAGAAACATTGAAAACAAAACATTCGAGAAATAAGAATAGTTGCTTTAGGAAGCAGATTGACTATTTATTGAAAACAAAACATTCGAGAAAAAAGAATAGTTGCTTTAGGAAGCAGATTGAGTATTTATTGAAAGCAAAACATTCGAAAGGAAATAAGAATAGTTGCTTTAGGAAGCAGATTGAGTGTTATTGAAAACAAAACATTCGAGAAATAAGAATAGTTTGCTAGGAAGCAGATTGACTATTTATTGAAAACAAAACATTCAAGAAATAAGAATAGTTGTTTTAGGAAGCAGATTGACTATTTATTGAAAACAAAACATTCAAGAAATAAGAATAGTTGTTTTAGGAAGCAGATTGACTATTTATTGAAAACAAAACATTCAAGAAATAAGAATAGTTGTTTTAGGGAAGCAGATTGACTATTTATTGAAAACAAAACATTCAAAAATAAGAATAGTTGTTTTAGAAGCAGATTGACTATTTATTGAAAACAAAACATTCAAGAAATAAGAATAGTTGCTTTAGGAAGCATATTGACTATTTGTTGAAAACAAAACATTCAAGAAATAAGAATAGTTGTTTTAGGAAGCAGATTGAGTATTTATTGAAAACAAAACATTCGAGAAATAAGAATAGTTGCTTTAGGAAGCAGATTGAGTATTTATTGAAAACAAAACATTCAAGAAATAAGAATAGTTGCTTTAGGAAGCAGATTGACTATTTATTGAAAACAAAACATTCAAGAAATAAGAATAGTTGTTTTAGGAAGCAGATTGACTATTTATTGGAAACAAAACATTCAAGAAATAAGAATAGTTGTTTTAGGAAGCAGATTGACTATTTATTGAAAACAAAACATTCAAGAAATAAGAATAGTTGTTTTAGGAAGCAGATTGACTATTTATTGAAAACAAAACATTCAAGAAATAAGAATAGTTGTTTTAGGAAGCAGATTGACTATTTATTGAAAACAAAACATTCGAGAAATAAGAATAGTTGTTTTAGGAAGCAGATTGAGTATTTATTGAAAACAAAACATTCGAGAAATAAGAATAGTTGCTTTAGGAAGCAGATTGACTATTTATTGAAAACAAAACATTCAAGAAATAAGAATAGTTGCTTTAGGAAGCAGATTGACTATTTATTGAAAACAAAACATTCGAGAAATAAGAATAGTTGTTTTAGGAAGCAGATTGAATATTTATTGAAAACAAAACATTCGAGAAATAAGAATAGTTGCTTTAGGAAGCAGATTGAGTATTTATTGAAAACAAAACATTCAAGAAATAAGAATAGTTGCTTTAGGAAGCAGATTGACTATTTATTGAAAACAAAACATTCGAGAAATAAGAATAGTTGCTTTAGGAAGCAGATTGAGTATTTATTGAAAACAAAACATTCGAGAAATAAGAATAGTTGCTTTAGGAAGCAGATTGAGTATTTATTGAAAACAAAACATTCGAGAAATAAGAATAGTTGCTTTAGGAAGCAGATTGAGTATTTATTGAAAACAAAACATTCAAGAAATAAGAATAGTTGCTTTAGGAAGCAGATTGAGTATTTATTGAAAACAAAACATTCAAGAAATAAGAATAGTTGCTTTAGGAAGCAGATTGAGTATTTATTGAAAACAAAACATTCAAGAAATAAGAATAGTTGCTTTAGGAAGCAGATTGAGTATTTATTGAAAACAAAACATTCAAGAAATAAGAATAGTTGCTTTAGGAAGCAGATTGAGTATTTATTGAAAACAAAACATTCAAGAAATAAGAATAGTTGCTTTAGGAAGCAGATTGACTATTTATTGAAAACAAAACATTCAAGAAATAAGAATAGTTGCTTTAGGAAGCAGATTGACTATTTATTGAAAACAAAACATTCAAGAAATAAGAATAGTTGCTTTAGGAAGCAGATTGAGTATTTATTGAAAACAAAACATTCAAGAAATAAGAATAGTTGCTTTAGGAAGCAGATTGACTATTTATTGAAAACAAAACATTCAAGAAATAAGAATAGTTGCTTTAGGAAGCATATTGACTATTTGTTGAAAACAAAACATTCAAGAAATAAGAATAGTTGCTTTAGGAAGCAGATTGACTATTTATTGAAAACAAAACATTCAAGAAATAAGAATAGTTGTTTTAGGAAGCAGATTGACTATTTATTGAAAACAAAACATTCAAGAAATAAGAATAGTTGTTTTATGAAGCGGATTGACTATTTATTGAAAACAAAACATTCAAGAAATAAGAATAGTTGCTTTAGGAAACAGATTGACTATTTATTGAAAACAAAACATTCAAGAAATAAGAATAGTTGCTTTAGGAAGCAGATTGACTATTTATTGAAAACAAAACATTCAAGAAATAAGAATAGTTGCTTTAGGAAACAGATTGACTATTTATTGAAAACAAAACCTTCAAGAAATAAGAATAGTTGATTTAGGAAGCAGATTGACTATTTATTGAAAACAAAACATTCGAGAAATAAGAATAGTTGCTTTAGGAAGCAGATTGAGTATTTATTGAAAACAAAACATTCGAGAAATAAGAATAGTTGCTTTAGGAAGCAGATTGAGTATTTATTGAAAACAAAACATTCAAGAAATAAGAATAGTTGCTTTAGGAAGCAGATTGACTATTTATTGAAAACAAAACATTCAAGAAATAAGAATAGTTGCTTTAGGAAGCAGATTGACTATTTATTGAAAACAAAACATTCAAGAAATAAGAATAGTTGCTTTAGGAAGCAGATTGACTATTTATTGAAAACAAAACATTCAAGAAATAAGAATAGTTGTTTTAGGAAGCAGATTGACTATTTATTGAAAACAAAACATTCAAGAAATAAGAATAGTTGTTTTATGAAGCGGATTGACTATTTATTGAAAACAAAACATTCAAGAAATAAGAATAGTTGCTTTAGGAAACAGATTGACTATTTATTGAAAACAAAACATTCAAGAAATAAGAATAGTTGCTTTAGGAAGCAGATTGACTATTTATTGAAAACAAAACATTCAAGAAATAAGAATAGTTGCTTTAGGAAGCAGATTGACTATTTATTGAAAACAAAACCTTCAAGAAATAAGAATAGTTGATTTAGGAAGCAGATTGACTATTTATTGAAAACAAAACATTCGAGAAATAAGAATAGTTGCTTTAGGAAGCAGATTGAGTATTTATTGAAAACAAAACATTCGAGAAATAAGAATAGTTGCTTTAGGAAGCAGATTGAGTATTTATTGAAAACAAAACATTCGAGAAATAAGAATAGTTGCTTTAGGAAGCAGATTGACTATTTATTGAAAACAAAACATTCAAGAAATAAGAATAGTTGTTTTAGGAAGCAGATTGACTATTTATTGAAAACAAAACATTCAAGAAATAAGAATAGTTGTTTTAGGAAGCAGATTGACTATTTATTGAAAACAAAACATTCAAGAAATAAGAATAGTTGTTTTAGGAAGCAGATTGACTATTTATTGAAAACAAAACATTCAAGAAATAAGAATAGTTGTTTTAGGAAGCAGATTGACTATTTATTGAAAACAAAACATTCAAGAAATAAGAATAGTTGTTTTAGGAAGCAGATTGAGTATTTATTGAAAACAAAACATTCGAGAAATAAGAATAGTTGCTTTAGGAAGCAGATTGAGTATTTATTGAAAACAAAACATTCAAGAAATAAGAATAGTTGCTTTAGGAAGCAGATTGACTATTTATTGAAAACAAAACATTCGAGAAATAAGAATAGTTGTTTTAGGAAGCAGATTGAATATTTATTGAAAACAAAACATTCGAGAAATAAGAATAGTTGCTTTAGGAAGCAGATTGAGTATTTATTGAAAACAAAACATTCAAGAAATAAGAATAGTTGCTTTAGGAAGCAGATTGACTATTTATTGAAAACAAAACATTCGAGAAATAAGAATAGTTGCTTTAGGAAGCAGATTGAGTATTTATTGAAAACAAAACATTCGAGAAATAAGAATAGTTGCTTTAGGAAGCAGATTGAGTATTTATTGAAAACAAAACATTCGAGAAATAAGAATAGTTGCTTTAGGAAGCAGATTGAGTATTTATTGAAAACAAAACATTCAAGAAATAAGAATAGTTGCTTTAGGAAGCAGATTGAGTATTTATTGAAAACAAAACATTCAAGAAATAAGAATAGTTGCTTTAGGAAGCAGATTGAGTATTTATTGAAAACAAAACATTCAAGAAATAAGAATAGTTGCTTTAGGAAGCAGATTGAGTATTTATTGAAAACAAAACATTCAAGAAATAAGAATAGTTGCTTTAGGAAGCAGATTGAGTATTTATTGAAAACAAAACATTCAAGAAATAAGAATAGTTGCTTTAGGAAGCAGATTGACTATTTATTGAAAACAAAACATTCAAGAAATAAGAATAGTTACTTTAGGAAGCAGATTGACTATTTATTGAAAACAAAACATTCAAGAAATAAGAATAGTTGCTTTAGGAAGCAGATTGAGTATTTATTGAAAACAAAACATTCAAGAAATAAGAATAGTTGCTTTAGGAAGCAGATTGACTATTTATTGAAAACAAAACATTCAAGAAATAAGAATAGTTGCTTTAGGAAGCAGATTGACTATTTATTGAAAACAAAACATTCAAGAAATAAGAATAGTTGCTTTAGGAAGCAGATTGACTATTTATTGAAAACAAAACATTCAAGAAATAAGAATAGTTGTTTTAGGAAGCAGATTGACTATTTATTGAAAACAAAACATTCAAGAAATAAGAATAGTTGTTTTATGAAGCGGATTGACTATTTATTGAAAACAAAACATTCAAGAAATAAGAATAGTTGCTTTAGGAAACAGATTGACTATTTATTGAAAACAAAACATTCAAGAAATAAGAATAGTTGCTTTAGGAAGCAGATTGACTATTTATTGAAAACAAAACATTCAAGAAATAAGAATAGTTGCTTTAGGAAACAGATTGACTATTTATTGAAAACAAAACCTTCAAGAAATAAGAATAGTTGATTTAGGAAGCAGATTGACTATTTATTGAAAACAAAACATTCAAGAAATAAGAATAGTTGCTTTAGGAAGCAGATTGACTATTTATTGAAAACAAAACATTCAAGAAATAAGAATAGTTGCTTTAGGAAGCAGATTGACTATTTATTGAAAACAAAACATTCAAGAAATAAGAATAGTTGTTTTAGGAAGCAGATTGACTATTTATTGAAAACAACACCTTCAAGAAATAAGAATAGTTGATTTAGGAAGCAGATTGACTATTTATTGAAAACAAAACATTCAAGAAATAAGAATAGTTGATTTAGGAAGCAGATTGACTATTTATTGAAAACAAAACATTCAAGAAATAAGAATAGTTGATTTAGGAAGCAGATTGACTATTTATTGAAAACAAAACATTCAAGAAATAAGAATAGTTGCTTTAGGAAACAGATTGACTATTTATTGAAAACAAAACATTCAAGAAATAAGAATAGTTGCTTTAGGAAGCAGATTGACTATTTATTGAAAACAAAACATTCAAGAAATAAGAATAGTTGCTTTAGGAAGCAGATTGACTATTTATTGAAAACAAAACATTCAAGAAATAAGAATAGTTGCTTTAGGAAGCAGATTGACTATTTATTGAAAACAAAACATTCAAGAAATAAGAATAGTTGCTTTAGGAAGCAGATTGACTATTTATTGAAAACAAAACATTCAAGAAATAAGAATAGTTGCTTTAGGAAGCAGATTGACTATTTATTGAAAACAAGACATTCAAGAAATAAGAATAGTTGCTTTAGGAAGCAGATTGACTATTTATTGAAAACAAAACATTCAAGAAATAAGAATAGTTGCTTTAGGAAGCAAATTGACTATTTATTGAAAACAAAACATTCAAGAAATAAGAATAGTTGCTTTAGGAAGCAGATTGACTATTTATTGAAAACAAAACATTCAAGAAATAAGAATAGTTGCTTTAGGAAGCAGATTGACTATTTATTGAAAACAAAACATTCAAGAAATAAGAATAGTTGCTTTAGGAAGCAGATTGACTATTTATTGAAAACAAAACATTCAAGAAATAAGAATAGTTGCTTTAGGAAGCAGATTGACTATTTATTGAAAACAAAACATTCAAGAAATAAGAATAGTTGCTTTAGGAAGCAGATTGACTATTTATTGAAAACAAAACATTCAAGAAATAAGAATAGTTGCTTTAGGAAGCAGATTGACTATTTATTGAAAACAAAACATTCAAGAAATAAGAATAGTTGCTTTAGGAAGCAGATTGACTATTTATTGAAAACAAAACATTCAAGAAATAAGAATAGTTGTTTTAGGAAGCAGATTGACTATTTATTGAAAACAAAACATTCAAGAAATAAGAATAGTTGCTTTAGGAAGCAGATTGACTATTTATTGAAAACAAAACATTCGAGAAATAAGAATAGTTGTTTTAGGAAGCAGATTGAGTATTTATTGAAAACAAAACATTCGAGAAATAAGAATAGTTGCTTTAGGAAGCAGTTTGAGTATTTATTGAAAACAAAACATTCAAGAAATAAGAATAGTTGCTTTAGGAAGCCGATTGAGTATTTATTGAAAACAAAACATTCAAGAAATAAGAATAGTTGCTTTAGGAAGCAGATTGACTATTTATTGAAAACAAAACATTCAAGAAATAAGAATAGTTGCTTTAGGAAGCAGATTGACTATTTATTGAAAACAAAACATTCAAGAAATAAGAATAGTTGCTTTAGGAAGCAGATTGACTATTTATTGAAAACAAAACATTCAAGAAATAAGAATAGTTGCTTTAGGAAGCAGATTGACTATTTATTGAAAACAAAACATTCAAGAAATAAGAATAGTTGTTTTAGGAAGCAGATTGACTATTTATTGAAAACAAAACATTCAAGAAATAAGAATAGTTGTTTTATGAAGCGGCTTGACTATTTATTGAAAACAAAACATTCAAGAAATAAGAATAGTTGCTTTAGGAAACAGATTGACTATTTATTGAAAACAAAACATTCAAGAAATAAGAATAGTTGCTTTAGGAAGCAGATTGACTATTTATTGAAAACAAAACATTCAAGAAATAAGAATAGTTGCTTTAGGAAACAGATTGACTATTTATTGAAAACAAAACCTTCAAGAAATAAGAATAGTTGATTTAGGAAGCAGATTGACTATTTATTGAAAACAAAACATTCAAGAAATAAGAATAGTTGCTTTAGGAAGCAGATTGACTATTTATTGAAAACAAAACATTCAAGAAATAAGAATAGTTGCTTTAGGAAGCAGATTGACTATTTATTGAAAACAAAACATTCAAGAAATAAGAATAGTTGTTTTAGGAAGCAGATTGACTATTTATTGAAAACAAAACCTTCAAGAAATAAGAATAGTTGATTTAGGAAGCAGATTGACTATTTATTGAAAACAAAACATTCAAGAAATAAGAATAGTTGCTTTAGGAAGCAGATTGACTATTTATTGAAAACAAAACATTCAAGAAATAAGAATAGTTGCTTTAGGAAGCAGATTGACTATTTATTGAAAACAAAACATTCAAGAAATAAGAATAGTTGTTTTAGGAAGCAGATTGACTATTTATTGAAAACAAAACATTCAAGAAATAAGAATAGTTGTTTTAGGAAGCAGATTGACTATTTATTGAAAACAAAACATTCAAGAAATAAGAATAGTTGTTTTAGGAAGCAGATTGACTATTTATTGAAAACAAAACATTCAAGAAATAAGAATAGTTGTTTTAGGAAGCAGATTGACTATTTATTGAAAACAAAACCTTCAAGAAATAAGAATAGTTGATTTAGGAAGCAGATTGACTATTTATTGAAAACAAAACATTCAAGAAATAAGAATAGTTGCTTTAGGAAACAGATTGACTATTTATTGAAAACAAAACCTTCAAGAAATAAGAATAGTTGTTTTAGGAAGCAGATTGACTATTTATTGAAAACAAAACATTCAAGAAATAAGAATAGTTGCTTTAGGAAGCAGATTGACTATTTATTGAAAACAAAACATTCAAGAAATAAGAATAGTTGCTTTAGGAAGCAGATTGACTATTTATTGAAAACAAAACATTCAAGAAATAAGAATAGTTGTTTTAGGAAGCAGATTGACTATTTATTGAAAACAAAACCTTCAAGAAATAAGAATAGTTGATTTAGGAAGCAGATTGACTATTTATTGAAAACAAAACATTCAAGAAATAAGAATAGTTGCTTTAGGAAGCAGATTGACTATTTATTGAAAACAAAACATTCAAGAAATAAGAATAGTTGATTTAGGAAGAGATTATATTTATTGAAAAAAAACATTAAGAAATAAGAATAGTTGTTTACAGATTGACTTTATTTATTGAAAACAAAACATTCAAGAAATAAGAATAGTTGATTTAGGAAGCAGATTGACTATTTATTGAAAACAAAACATTCAAGAAATAAGAATAGTTGCTTTAGGAAACAGATTGACTATTTATTGAAAACAAAACATTCAAGAAATAAGAATAGTTGCTTTAGGAAGCAGATTGACTATTTATTGAAAACAAAACATTCAAGAAATAAGAATAGTTGCTTTAGGAAGCAGATTGACTATTTATTGAAAACAAAACATTCAAGAAATAAGAATAGTTGCTTTAGGAAGCAGATTGACTATTTATTGAAAACAAAACATTCAAGAAATAAGAATAGTTGCTTTAGGAAGCAGATTGACTATTTATTGAAAACAAAACATTCAAGAAATAAGAATAGTTGCTTTAGGAAGCAGATTGACTATTTATTGAAAACAAGACATTCAAGAAATAAGAATAGTTGCTTTAGGAAGCAGATTGACTATTTATTGAAAACAAAACATTCAAGAAATAAGAATAGTTGCTTTAGGAAGCAAATTGACTATTTATTGAAAACAAAACATTCAAGAAATAAGAATAGTTGCTTTAGGAAGCAGATTGACTATTTATTGAAAACAAAACATTCAAGAAATAAGAATAGTTGCTTTAGGAAGCAGATTGACTATTTATTGAAAACAAAACATTCAAGAAATAAGAATAGTTGCTTTAGGAAGCAGATTGACTATTTATTGAAAACAAAACATTCAAGAAATAAGAATAGTTGCTTTAGGAAGCAGATTGACTATTTATTGAAAACAAAACATTCAAGAAATAAGAATAGTTGCTTTAGGAAGCAGATTGACTATTTATTGAAAACAAAACATTCAAGAAATAAGAATAGTTGCTTTAGGAAGCAGATTGACTATTTATTGAAAACAAAACATTCAAGAAATAAGAATAGTTGTTTTAGGAAGCAGATTGACTATTTATTGAAAACAAAACATTCAAGAAATAAGAATAGTTGCTTTAGGAAGCAGATTGACTATTTATTGAAAACAAAACATTCAAGAAATAAGAATAAAATAAATCTGGAGAAATATGACAAAGAGATGATTTAGTATTGAAAGAAACTGCTTAAAAATGAAAATTTATTCTGATAATACAAAAATTCTTCAACCTATAAAACCATGGGAATCAGTCAAATATCTAAGGCTACCGGAAGTTATTTCTGTAAATCTTTTTTCTTCTTTTTTTTTTTTTTTTGCAGGGAGGGAAATTCAATTTGGGTTTCTGATTTTTTTAGCAAGAATAATAATAATGCAATATTAATTATTTAGCATATTATAAAGAAATAATGATGCAAACAAGTTATAGCATTTAATATTTTTGTTGCCTGCTTTCAAGAAAAAATATTGCATAAATCCAGTTCTATATATTTAAGTTTTATTATTAAAAAAAAAAAAAAAAAAATTAAGCCCAAGGCATTTCCATTAATAGCCATGTCAAGAGAAAACTTTGTTGCATTAATATCAATACTAATGATTAGTAACTATATCTAATATTGTCACATTAATAACACTAGGCTTCTTACAGTTGTAGATTTGCAGATGTTTTTTTTTTCAAATTTGACTAATATTAAAGATTTGAAAACACAAGGACACAAGGGCCCAGTTGACATAAGTGTTGGTTAGTTCCAGTGACTTGACCCAAAGAGTTGTGAGTTCAATACCTGTACAGTGGTGAACAAATAACTTAGAGAGTTGAGTTAAAGGGAAATAACTACATGGCACCCGAAAGTGGCTTCACACATAGAATTGTGATTGAATTAAATGATCCAGTTTGAAACTCTTAGCACTTGAAGGAGGCCAGAGTGCATAACGACTAAAACATCATAAACATGGCAATTAAGATGGGGATTAACATAAATCTCAGAAGTATAGACAAATGCAACAATGTGAGTTGAAAATATGGATTGGAATCAGACAAAATGATAGAATAAAGTAAAAACAAAATAGGAAATGTATCTCAATGTAAAATATTTCACTTTTATTAACATTCTTTAAGCACACAACAGTGAGATTTCTCAAGACTGTTTTAATGCGTTTTCAAATAAGCATTTCATGAAAAATTTGAATGCCCAACTTCAATAAAAAGGTTTTTTGAGGTATATACACTCATTTGTTATTTCAGTCTTTCTGTAAAGCTTTTTCTCTGTGTATTTGCATGTGCTTTGTTAAAGTTGAATTTTGAGAAAAGCTTGTGCTGCAAAAATCACACTGAAAAGGTTTCTCCCCAGTGTGTATTTGCATGTGACTTTTCAGATGGTCACTTCGCGAAAATGTTGACCCACAAACTTGACAATGAAATGGTCTTTCACCAGTATGTAATTTCTTGTGTTTACTCAGTGTGGAATTGTCAGAAAATTTTGAGTCACAGCTGTCACAATGAAATGGTCTTTCTCCAGTGTGGATCCGCACATGACCTTCTAAATTTACTTTTACCGAAAATCTTGCACCACAGATATCACATCGGAATGGTTTTTCTCCAGTGTGTATTCGCAAATGTTTTCTTAAATTTGTTTTTTCAGAAAATTTGGATCCACAAATTTCACATCGGAATGGTTTTTCTCCAGTGTGTGTTCTCATGTGTGTTATCAAGCTTGAACTAATTGTAAATTTTGAGCCACAGACCTCACAATGAAACGGTTTCTCCCCAGTGTGTATTCTGGTATGCTGAATTAGACTATGTTTGGACGAAAGTTTTCTCTTACACACTTTACATGTAAAAGACTTTTTTTCAGCTTTAGCATTAGGACAACAGTTTTGAGAATTTGAGGTTCTTGTTCCAGGAGAGATAATTTTTTCAACAGTTTCCATATTCAGAAAGGAATATGAAAAGTAGTTAATCTTTTTGTGTTGGCAATTTTTCTAATATTTCCTTACATTGTTATAAAACCACTGCAGTCAATTTTTGATCTGTTTATGCAAATCGCTTATATTTTCTAATTCAATTGAATAAGAGCCAAAGTGACCGATTTCATTGGCTGAAGTAACATTTAACCTCCATTTCGGCAACAGCCAGCATTATCAGTATCACATTTTCCACAAACAATCCATAAATCTGAAAATACAAAAATTTAGAAAAAGTTAAAATCTTTCAATTACTTTTTCTAATGATGTGAATTAAACATTGAAATGTATTTTTTAAAACAAAGCTGCTTACTGACAGCAGTAGAATAATAGTCTGGATGATTGTGATAAAAAGCAATTGAAATTAACATGTAAGAAATAATAATCAAACTGTTTTTTATTTATTAAATACTGCTTACCTTTACAAAAACAAAATTAAAAAAAGAAAAATGGAGAGAAACTGAAGAGAATTTCCACCAACGTCACAACCATAAAGTCTTGTTTATTTTTTGTAACATATGACAAATTTTTTCCCTTAACACAACTTAAAAGTTTAAACAACTTGCATTCATGTCAAACAGTGGCCCTAAGGACCAGTATTTTCAAAACTGCCTTCAGTTTTTATGCCATAAAACTGACATTGATGGTAATTTCATTTTGAAATGATTTAGCAGTTGTGCTGATATGATCTCCATGAATAATGTTATTGTACAACCTTCCTATATGCATTTCAGAAAACCAGAAAAATTCCTTACAACAATATATATATATATATATATATATAACTCAACCACATAGGTACCTCCACTCATTTTCTATAACTAACTATAACTAACTTTTAAATTGGATTTTTAAAAATAAAAAGTTTTCTTGAAACTTTTATTTTAGTTTTAATTGAAAGCTAAATGATTAAATTTACTATTTCCATTAAGCAAAATACTCTGGTGTATTTTAAACAGAAATTATATAGATTAGAATATAAAACTTTAGATTTTTTTTTTTAAATTTTTGGCCATTTTGAAGCAATCAACATATTTGTAAACTAAATTTAATTCTCAGTTTTAAAAATCTTGCAAAAATAAAATATACATCCGTGACACATTTTTTGGAAAATTAGCAAATTTAATGTTAGATTAATCTGATTTACAGAAGTATTACTTATTTATAGCATGAAATTTAGAATAAAATTATTTCTTTAAAAAATTGTAATATGAACTCTGGTAAAATATACTAGAAAATACCATTAACATCAAAAAATACTAGAGAAAACCATTAACATCAAAAATTGCAATATCAACTCTGGTAAAAAATGGTGACTGAACATTAGGTTTATAAGTCCCAGAAACTCAGTTGTTATTTTTCTTAAGGACACAGGGTCTAATGGATACGGATGTTGGTTAGTTCCAGTGTTTTGACCCAAAAAATTGTGAGTTCAATACCAGGCTAACAGCAGTGGTGAGCAAATAACTTAGAGAGTCAGGTTAGAGGGAGATAACTCATGACTACCAAAAGAGGTTTCACATATAAAAATGAGAATAATATACCCCAGTGATCATAATAAAGGGTTCGATTTGAAATTCCTGAAGAAGGCTGAAGCATACAGCTGTTTAAACATTGTACAAATGGCAACAAAGATGAGGACAATAGTCCAAATAATGTAAATAGTGGAACTGTTTGTTAATCACAGAGTTGAACTTTTTGACCTGTCTGCTGCATTGAAATGTGTTGATGGCTTGCCAGATGATAAGTGAATGGTAACTACCATCCTAACATCGACATGTTGTGGAAATAATTTTAAAATATTTTTGAAACTTTATAAATTATAATAATTAAAAAAAAAAATAAGAAAAAACAATTATTTTAGAATTTCATTATTAATTGAAAAAAAATTTTCTTTAGACTGTAATGTCTAAAATTTATATCATTTATTAAAGCAATAAAAAGTTTATCTAATTAAATAATGTCCTAGTTTTATTGTATTTTTTTATTTTATTATTGAGAGATTTTCAGAAATAAAAGCAAAATTTTTCAAAAATATAATAGATGATTTACATTCCCCAATGAGACCTGCATTTAACTAATAAAACCAATTTAGCCTACAGAATTTAGTTTCTTGAAATTTCATGAATTTATGTGGATGGTGGGGTAACAGATGTAAAAAAAATATTTTTAACAATAATTTTTAAAAATAATAATTTCAAAATAATTTCATTCATTTGTGAATAAGCCCTGGAAGTTTCATTAAAATCTGACAATTATTTGATTTTTGAAAAAATTTCCAATTAATGTGTTCGTTACTAGAAAAAAGTGAGTTACATAAAATTACATTTTCCATTGTAAACTCTTGTAACAATTTGGCTCCCTGCTAACGAAAATAAAAATAAGATTTTTACCAAAATTTGAAATGTGTTAAAAAGGATTAAAAAATTTTTTTAAATAATTAAAAAATACTTTGATCTTTCCTCTTAATAACAAACATTATGATGGAAGAAGTTTATTTTTATTAATTTTCCTCAAAGCTTCAGAAAAGTATATTTTATTTTTCAAAGAGTTTTTTTAATAAGGAAAATTACATTGTGATGAAAGACTGCTAATCAACTATTTTAGAAAAGATTTTTTAAAAAATCAATATAATTTGTTTGAAATTAAAAATGAATTTTAATAAATAAAAAAGCTTTCTTGAAACTTTCAATTTAGCTTTAATTGAAAGCCAAATGATTAAATTTACTATTCCCAGTAAGCAAAATATTCTGGTGTATTTCAAACAGAAATTATGTTGATTGGAATCTAAAATTTTGAGGTTTTAAAAGTTTTTAATTTATCAGTGATTTTTGAATGGTCAATATATTTGTAAACTAAATTTAATTCTCAGTTTTAAAAATCTTGCAAAAATAAAATATACATTGCTGACATGTTATTTTAGAAAAATTAGCAAATTTAAAGTTGGATTAATCTAATTTGAAACAAACATTAATTGCTTAGTGCCTAAAATGTAGTATAAAAGTGTTTCTTAATCACTAATTGATTCCTGACAGCTGGACTCGTAAAAAGAAAAAGCTAAGTATGGTTGACCAGAATTGACATAAATTTATATAAACTAGGTGAATGTTTCGTTTCATATTTTTAACTACATAGTAAAATTAAAAATGTACCATTTTCAACAATTATCTAATATTTTACAGAATTTTAGTGAGTTTAGCATTATAGCCTTACGTTTGAAGATGCTTTCTGAAAAATATTTAAAAGATAAAACTTACTTTTAAATTAATTTTAAAATTTAATAACTGAGAGAATAAAATATAACACAACAAAAGTAATAGAATAATTTATGATAAGCCTGTTGACCTACAATGATACAGCTTGTGCTATTCATGTCTATGTTGTAACTGGGTACAAAGCTAGTCTTAGCTGGTCACTGCTTCCAGCCGGTTGACAAGCAGGAAGTGAATATCAGAGAACAGATACTACACTTTGATCTGAGATTTACCCTTTTCCCTCACTGGAGTGAGTTGTGATACAAGGTCAGCTTTTAATGTGGGGAACCTGAGCACGTATACACAGACCACTGGTCAAAGATTACCCAGCCGCCACTTACACAGTAATTGGGTACAAAGCTGGTTTTTGCTGGTCATTGCTTGTCAAGGCTAGTCTTAGCTGCTCATTGTTTCCAAACCTTCCCACCCGTCACCAAGTGACGAGTGCTGCAGGTCGTTGCTGAGCAGGTAGTGAGTATCTGAGAACAGATACTACACTTTGATCCTGCTTGAACATAATGTTTGAGCAGTCAGCAACATCTCCTGGCTGCTGACTTTTGCATATTAGGTCAAGGTCAATTCGAACTCGGCACCCCGATTTGTCATTCCAAGTTGATATCCATTGGCCAACAACACACATCCGAGTTCAAATTCCAATTGAATGCCCTGCATTCACTTACATGCAAATACCTTTGGGAAAGGAATTAATCCATCCCTCTCCTCCAGTTATAGGTTAAATAACAAAAGAATTGGGTTCTATAGCCTTGGTTGGCAACCAGTCTACCACAGAAATTAATGGCAACCTATTGTGGGATAATCTTCTGCCCAGTCAGTCATATCTCTTTCAAGACATGATCGCCCAAGTGTGTATCACGTATGGCACTTAACTGAATAAACATTACGCACGCCAAAAAACTCAAAATTCTTAAAATTAAATAAGAATGTGTGGTCCAGTGGGTACCTCCAGTAAATCACGAAAAACAAAAAAAAACAGCATAGTTACTTTAACTGAATTTTAAAAATGAAAACAATTTCTTGAAACTTAGTTTTAATAGAAAGAAAGCTAAATAATTAAATTTACTATTTCCAGTAAGCAAAATACTCTGGTTTATTTAAAACAGAAATTATATTGATTGGAATACAAAAGTTTGAAATTTTTTTTCAATTTTTGAATTTTCCGCCATTTTTGAGCGATCAACACATTTTTGTAAAGAAAAAAGTTAATTCTCGGTTTTAACAATCTTGCAAAAAATAAAAAATATAGATCTGTGACACATTATTTTTGGAAAATTAGCAAATTTTATGTTAAATTAACAAATATTACTTATTTATAGCGCGAAATTTAAAATAAAGCTGTTTCTTGATCCCAAATTTGACGTGATACGCGCTTGGGCGATCATGACTGACTGGGCAGATTATCCCGCAGTAGGTTGCCATTGCTTTTTCTGCGATAGACTGGTTGCCAACCAAGGCTATAGAACCCAATCTGTCCTGCTATTTAACCCATAACTGGAAGGAAGAGACGGATACCTTTCCCAAGGGTATTTGCGCGTAAGTGAACATACAATGGATTCAACTGGAATTCGAACTCGGCTCCACGGTTTCTCGTTCCGAGCCGATATCCACTGTACCACAACATCCTAGAAATTACCATACAAAAAAAAAAAAAAAAAAAAAAAAAAAATCAAATCCACACACACAAAAAAGTTTAAATTATTTTAAAAATATTTGTGCAAAACGATTTTTATTAAACCTTTCAATTTTCGATAGGCAATTCAATAAATTATCAATTCTTTAAAGGCAACAGTCTTTAGAAGATTTTTAAAAATATTTTTCAAACTTTGATTTATTAAAATAATAATTAAAAAAGAAAAAAATGAAAACAATTCTTTTAAAATTTTATTAACCGAATTTTTTTCTTCATTCTTCAGACTATATAATGTCCTTACTTAATTATATTCCCGCAATTAAAACCTTATCAAATTAAATTATATCAGAGATTTATTGTATTTTTTATTTTACTCTTCGGAGCCAATTATCAGATAGTGTTGTTAAATTTAAAATAAGAAAAATAGATGATTTATTCCCCAATTAGTCCTGCGTTTAATTAATAAAAAAAAGTTTACCGACCAACTAAACTTTCATGGATTTTACGTGGAGGTGGGGGGTAACAGAGTTAAAAATATTTTTCACCATTATTTAAAGAAAATAATCATTTCAAAAATAATCTCATACATTTGTGAATGAGTGATGAAAGTTTCATTAAAAATCCGACAATTATTTGATTTTTGCGAGAATTTCCAAATTAATGTGCTTGTCACCGAATTAGTGATAATCATTACGTTTTTCATTGTAAAACAGTCCTAATTCGTTTTAACCGCTCAAATCAAAACAAAATTTTCTGACAAAATTTCGAAGATGTTAGAAGGGATTAAAAATATTTATAAATAATTCAAAATTACTTTGATCTGTCCTCTTAATAATATAAACATTTTGATGGAAAAAGTTTGTTTTATTAAGTTTCGGACCTTTTTTATTCATGCTATACACTGTTTTATGCTGTTTTTTAGTGATTTTTTGGAGGTACCCGTGGACTGGAGGGAGTAACAAAAATTTAGAAAATGAGATCATAAAAATAAAAAATTTACCGAGATTTCCAAAAAAATAAACGTTTAAAAAGACATTCCTTTATGTGAATAAATCTTGAATGTTTCATTAATAACTTATATAACAACAACAGTCAACAAAATAACATTATTCAACAATTATTGAACTTTTGCAAGAATTTCCAAATAAATAAATGTTTTTTCACCGCAAAAGGACACTCAAATTTCACACACACTTTAAACGCCAGAAAAATAAGATTTTTAGCCCAAATTTGAAGGTCTTAAGTTTTAAAAAAATAATTTTAAAATATATATTTTTTTGTCTTTCCTCTTCTTAATTAGTGAAAAGCTAAAGTTTGTTTTTTTTCATCATGGATATGCATGTTTTATCTTTAGAGTTTAATAAATTAAAAGTTTTTTTTTTGTTTTTGTTTTTTTCTAAAATCTTAAACTTTTTAAAAATTAAATTAATTTAAATACAAAAAGAAAGTACTCATAAAAAAATAAATAAAAAATAAAAGTCTTACCGGACTTTTAATTTTTTTTTCTTTTCTTTTTAACGTCGCTAAAAATGAATTTATGAAGAAATCATTTTGAAACAAAGTCACATTTTTTACTGAATATAAAATCTAAAATAAAAAGAATTCGAAATTAAATCAATGGCCATAAAAATTTAAAACCGTTTTGACGGTCGATATGAAAACAAACGGTGAATACTTCAAATGTCCTTGTATAATTATGTTCCTTTAACAAGTTTGGCGCTATTATGCACTTGCACCAATTAGTTGCGTATACATTCACCATGAGCCACTGACGATGTTTTTTTTTTTCACGAGTAAAAAAGGCGAACGTGAATGAACGTGCCCGCAAAAGGACGGGTTTTTGCACGACAACGTGTTTTTTTTTTTTAACTAACTCTTCGGCAATGTTTATTGTGTTAAAAAGCGAAAATGAGTTCTTCTCCAAGGAGAAACCAACAAAGGGAAAGAGGCGTATGGTAATGGAAGAAATCAAAATGTCCGAAAGGAGCATAGCCACTGCTGTCACTCAAGCTAAACAAGTGGACAAGTGGAACAAGTGGACAACCTGGAATGATATCGAACCTAAACTTTCGTGGAACTCGTTAATTGCGATTGGCGATAGCTTTCCTTCTTCGATCTACGTATGACCTTCTTCCAAATGACTGTTGGTTGTTTTGTTTTTATGGCATATCAACCTCGGCGGGTCATTTATTGCCAACTACATTTTATTTTGTTTGCTGGTAATGCCTTTTTATTTCAACAATTTATTGTTGTTTTTTATAAGTTTTAATACTTTTTTCTTTTCGAGCATCAAGATTCATTGGGATTGGGATTTGTTTTTAAGGGCAGGGTCCCCAAGTCCTACCCTGTTATTTAACCCATAACTGGAGGGAAGGGACGGATTAATACCTTTCCCAGGGTACCAGTGCTTAAGTGAATGCAGGGTATTCAACTGGAATTCGAACTCGGCTCACCGATTTCTCTTTCCGAGCCGATATCCACTGCACCACAACGCACATCCGTCACTAAACGCATACAGCACTTGGTATTCCCAAGCGGTTACCCATCTAAGTACTGACCAGGCTCAACGTTGCTTAACTTCGGTGATCGAGCGAGAACCGGTGTATTCAATGTGATATGGCCGTAAAGCCTCTTCCAAATGAAACAAACCTCAAAATGCGGGGATACATAGACACAAATCTCTGTTTTTCGTATAAAAAAGACCGAGTTACTTTGTGTAACCTGCTTTCTGCTTGTCCACGATCGCTCCAGATGTATATGTGGCGACACAACAAGGTATTAGAGGTGATCACGGAGCTAATAAGAACACAACGTGAGACAGTAAAACAAAAGACATGACTTACCTCGGAACGCGAACATGTCTTGCCTGCAAGATAATAACAAAAAAGAAAAATGGCTGCTATTGAAGACAAAATTAATGCGTGCCTATCTCGTCCAAAACGAGACGATTGTGGTGATACCGAGCAAGCGAGGGACCGGATATTTGCTCTCAGAGATCCAAAAAGCAAATGACCAAAACTGGTCTTTTCTCATCTGGGCTCCACGCAGAAGTTCCGGAGATAAGCCAAAAATAAATAAATATCAAATTCCTTTTACTTTTACGGACATGTACCAGAACTCTGGATCCTGATTGGTCATCAAATCGCAAAATTCAAAATACGTCAGAGAAACGGCTTTTCCACGGCTAAAGAAAAAAAATCATTCTGTGAGCCAACCCACGTGACTGATTTGAATATTTAAGAATGGTCTCTAACTGGTCACAGCTGTCATTTCAGAAGAGATGATTTTCTGACACACATCATAGATGTAACTCTCAACTTCAAGTGACCCGGACATTGTTCTCTCTCTCTCTCTCTCTCTCTCTCTATATATATATATATATATATATATATATATATATATATCAACATATATATATATATATATATATATATATATATATATATATATCAACAATTACTGCTACAAACAACTTTATCATTGAACTTGAACTCTACTCATAACTTCTTACTAAGGTTTATAATTGAACATTAATTTCTAAAACTCTTGTTATTCCTTTTTTTAATAAATTTCTATTTTAGCATTCAAAGTGTATATTTTATTATTCCACTTTTCTACACTGCCGACAACCAACCTTCTGATGAAAACCCTTCTGATGAATATTATTCAACATAATACTTGTAAACTGTAGGGATGTTCGGTTAAGAAAGACACAAGGCCGAATACAAGAAAAATTAACCAGCTCCCTACGCTACACTGGTGACTCTTGACGTACAAAGAATACCCCCACACCTTCACGATATTTGTACAGCAATTAGAACTTGAGGAGAAGAGTGTAATCAATATCCCCTTGACCTAAAAAACGTAGATATAAGTAGATATAACAAGCGGACGCAGATAGACCCCAGCAGGTAGAACTTTGATGTAGTCGCTCCTTAGCTCGGTAAATAGTTTTGAGAAAGGGGAGAAGGAAAGAGGCAAGCGTATTAGCCACTTGACTTAGGTCAAGGGGATATTGATTAAACTCTTCTCCTGAGGTCTGCCTGTCTGTTGGGGTCTGTCTGTATCCGCTTGTTATATCTACTTTTTGGATCAAAGCAGCTCGTTTGGAATTTCACAGTTGTATTTGATTTTGGGCTTCCCATTGGATGATAAATAAAATTCGCGTAGGCTCGCGAAATGGAAATATGATCTTTGATTAATTTTTATTTTTCAACCGGAAAATCTACGCGGAATCACCTGCGCACTGACGACTTTTGGTCATTTGCCTTTTTGTCGTGAGATCCGGTCCATAGCTTTTGCTTGGTCGAGATCACCACAAACTAATGGTTTGTGATCTGTAAATGTAATAAAATTTCTGCCTTCTAATAGATGTCTGAAAATTCTGACAGATAGATAGAGTGTCAGTAATGTGTTGATACCGACCGAGCAAAAGCGATGGACCGGATGTTTGCTCTCTCACGACAAAAAAGCAAATGACCAAAAGTCGTTGGTGCGCATTCGGGTTCGCGCAGATGTTCCGGTTGAAAAATAACATTTTTATATATACACATATCAATTAATGTTTTTACAATTAAAGTAATACTTGAATATAGGTCCAACGGGGGTTAAAATGTTCATTGCAAATAATAAGCTGAAAGAGATTTAAGACTTAGGAATGTGGGGGAACGTGTAAATGAGGAATGTCTTTGATGTAGTCGCTCCTTGGGTCAGTAAGTAGTTTTGAGACAGGGGAGCGTAGTAGCCACTTAACTTGGTCAAGGGAGATATTAATTACTCTCGCCTGTCACCGTCGGTCTGTCTGTTGGATGCATTCCGTCTCGGTTTTTTATTTCGGCTTTTTGGATCACAGGTGATCATTTGTGATTTCACACTTGTATTTGATTCTGGGCTTCCCATTTGCTGATAAATAAAATTCGCGTAGGATCCCGAACTGGAAATTTAATATTTAATTAATTTTTATTTTTCAACCGGAACATCTACGCGAACCCAGATGCGTACCGACGACTTTTGGTCATTTGCTTTTTTGTCGTGAGAGAGCAAACATCCGGTCCATCGCTTTTGCTTGGTCGGTATCACCACAGTAACTCTTGTTGGATTAGCCTATAAAGCTATCCACCCCTTTTCTCATGTAAATATTTCTTTGGAACAGTCCAAAAATATTAACTAACCAATCATGGTTTGTTAATTTGTTTCTCAGTATTTCATTGGTCAACATATATTTGGCGCGAAAAGTTCAACATGCCTTTTTGAGCCACTTTTTGATTCCCAGAAAGTATATATGGAGCAAACTTTATTCAGAAATCAGTGAACCTTCAATTTCCAACAGAATCCACGCTAGTCTTTTCTATGGACATTTTTACTAGCCAAATCTAACTTTCGCGCCTACCAAACACCAAATTTTCATCAAGCGCATCACCAGGATTCTAGTTCACTCATTCAAACAACCAACTAGTAAAGAACTTTATCTAACGAGAACTGCATATTTTCTCAAGACAAGTAGTAATTTACTTACTTCAACAGTTACAGTATAAATTCTCGTTTACACAAATTTACACACACTTAACTCTTTCTTGTTGTTTGACACCTCTTAACAAAGATAAGCTTAATTTGAATATCTCACTATACGAATCAATTCACCTTATTCAAGGAAAATGAAATTTAAACAAACTTATTACAAAAAGTTAAGAGCAAAAAAATGTTCATGTAAAAACAAATCTAAGGTACGTAACTCATTGTTCGTTCAACAATATTCTTTCATTCAACATTTTGTTAATACCAAATATTAATTTACGTACACATCAACTGAATTTTGTCAGAGAGACTTTTTCCTGAACTGAACTTTCAACTTATCACACATTCTTTCGACACTCTTTGGTCGACATATTTTCTGCGTACAATCATCAACCAACATTTGTTATTATTCTATATAAAATTATTTGTTAATTTTATTCCAACACTGTTTGTTCTTTATGGTTATTTTTAAACCTCTTGCTCGTATACAGTTTATTTAAAATTGTTTAAGGATTTGGGTAGAACCACGCAGCCTTTTCATACATTCAAAGCCTTCTGATATTATATATATTCCATTATTTAACACCCTTAACAACTGGTAACCCCGACGTTCTTAACAATTGGCAACCCCGACGTTCCTTAACACTCTCTTGCAAATGCGCTATATATCCGTTGAGCAGAATTTAATTTCACTGAGAAGAAAGGTAGTGGTTGTTTAAGAGTCTAATGAAGAACTGCTCCGATCGAATCTGATGATGAGTCCGTAGCTAAAGTTAATATAGCGTCTTCGTTTGTAGAAATGCATGCGAATTTTGTTTAATTAGGTAGGGCGTCCTCAGCTTGAGAAAATGCTTTCTTCTGATTGTACGGTATCCCTAACAAAATTTGCATAAATTCTCACTCACATTTTTGTGAAAATTCACAAAATCTCTGGAGGAAAAATTACTACTTATTTATCGTAAGGCAATTTATCAATAATAGCAGCTGTTAGCGGTAATTTATGAATCGCATTGTTTTATCTAGTGTGGTGATACCGGCCGAGCAAAAGGGATGGACCAGATGTTTGCTCTCTCACGACAAAAAGGAAAATGACCAAAAGTGTCCGTGCGCCGCTGGATTCGCGCAGATGTTCCGGTTGAAAAATAAAAATTAATCAAATATCAAATTTTCATTTCGCGAGCCTACGCGAATTTTATTTATTATCCCAGAATCAAATACAAATGTGAAATCCCAAACGAGCTACTTTGATCCAAAAAGCAGATATAAAAAGCCGAGGCAGAAGGCAGACCGAGGCAGACCGACGGAGACAGAGAGAGTAGTGTCTCCCTTGACCAAGTCAAGCGGCTACTACGTTCGCCTCCCTTCACCTCTCCTTACCTTCTCCCTTGTCTCAAAACTACTTACCGACCTAAGGAGCGACTACTTCAAAGACATTCTTCAATTACACGCCCCCCAAATTCCTAAGCCTTAAATCTCTTTCAGCTTATTATTTGCTATGAACATTTTAACCTCCGTTGGACATATATTCAAGTTATTACTTTAATTGTAAACATATTAATTGATATGAGTATATATATATAAATGTTATTTTCAACTCAATTTGCTTTTCTTGATTTTATAATCATTTTATGTCTTATAGTGGGCTATCTACAGCAAGACCAAATTCTGTTAACCTGCAACGGTATACAATTACCCTTCACTAGAACGGAATCCCATTACAACCAGAAAAAGAATAGATAAGCAACCCACTATACTAGTGCTAATTTCGTGCTTTTTCCCCGAGGCTCTAACTTCCCAAGCTTCTCTCAAACTCGTAACGATCGGCTGATTTATTTCAGAAAATATTATTTTTGCACAAGACACAATTCTTCCGCCATCACATTTCGAGCCTCCAAGCGGAGTGTTGCTTTTCAATTAGTGAGTACCAATTTTCTCACGTCACTTTGAATCTCATCCATCTTTCCACCCAGCAACACGCGGGAGTGACTTGTAAAATCCAACCCTGACAAAGATTTCTTCTCATCCATCTGTTTATTGTTAAACTTTGTGTGTAATTACTTAAGGCAACCCGAAAAATAAGAATTCAATCAGTCACTCTTATTTGCCAAGCCAAGCTGTATTCTTCGAGAAACTTTTTGTCATTCTTATTTATTGGAAATTTTCCAAGACCTTTTCTATCCTAATTTCTGTCATTTACATTCTTGAACATTCACAGAAGAATCTTTTATTAACTACTATTGCGGGGGCGTTGAAGGATGTCGACCCCGCAAGGTTAGATTTAGAAAAGTGTGAACAGCCAAGACAATGAGAAGACAAGGGCAGAGGTATGAACAATAACAACTTTGGTGTTTATTTTTATAAGGTTTGGTACAGGTTTCGTTCGAATAGGCTTCTGTAGGGTAGCTGCTTCTATGGAGCTGGTGCAGCGAGTGTTGAGTTTCGTCCAGTGTTGATTCCAAAGGGTCGTTCGTAGCGGTAGCTGGTAGACTGAAGATACTGTAAGTATCGCCTGGCTGGTCGGGACATGTCCGTCTTCGGGTCCAAGTTGATATGGCGAACGTGGAAGCGAGCTCGTACCGGTGGATGGCACTTGCCGAGAGGCGGAATTCCTAAACAGGGCCGAGACTAGATAAGGTCGTCGCGGGTGCGGGACCGTGCCGAGAGGTTACGGAGACGGAATTCCTAAACAGGGCCGAGTCGAAGTAGGCTCGTCGCGGATGCGACTCCGAGTGGCTGATTCGACTGCTGACGCAGGATCAATGCCAGAAGCGAGTATTGCGCCTTCGATGGCCGATTCGACTGCTGGAAAGCAGGATCAAGGCCTGAAGTGCGGGATGTTTTGATGGGACAACTCAGAATTTTTCGGGACGAAACGAGGCTGGTGATTAGCGAAAGGGTTCGGTCAACTACTCCCAGATCGGTGGGAGTAGAAAAACGGTAAATAATAATGGCTCCACATGTCGTTTGGTGTTTTTTTTTGGGGGGGGGGGGGGTGCGCAGCCTAATCCGATGCATATTGTGATAGTTTTAGGCTCGGACGTATTCGTTAAATTATTTTGTGTCACACGCGCAGCTGGATTTTCTTTTCGGCGGGTCTTAAAATCCGCCATTGTTTGTAGAGAGTCAGGGTCGTTTCATTCTAGGGAGCGGCTAATAGCTGCTGCTGCTGCTGCTGCTGCTGCTGCTGCTGCTGTTATGGTCATTTCTTTCTGGGAGTGGCTATTTGTGGTCGCGACAAGGGTCGTTTCTTTCTAGGAAGCGGCTATGAGTGGTCGCGACACTACTATTCTGCATTATACATCTAATCCACTTCACATTTCAGCAAAACATTTAAATATTGTTTAAGTGAGACAACTTTACTTCTGTTCATTACATTTTTTTTACTTTGTCTCACATTGTGAATTTTTCAAATGAACATTTTAGTTCTCTCAAACATTGCTTACAACATTGATTCAATTTTCTGACACTTTTGATTTGTATATTTATTGAAAAAACACGTTATTATTGTTATTATATTGTACGAGGGCCATTCAATAAATAAGATGAGTTTTTCTAATACAAATAGAAGCTTACTCTTCTTTTTTTTAAAATTATTTTTCAACGTAGTCTCCCAGCAGTGTCACACACTTTTCCCATCTGTGCACAAGCTTTCGTATTCCCTCAGCGTAGAAATCTTTGGACTGATGTCTCAGCCAATCGCTCACAGGACTTTTGACTTCATCGTCACTTTAAAACTTATTTAAACAATTTAGCCCACTTGTAGATATTTTTTGGCTGAAACATGTGGCACCATACACAGTTAACATTCTCCTATGAATTTCAACTGGTTTGCACCCTTCAGCAATCAAAATCTTGACAAGTGATGTTATGAACCCGTTTAGGCCAGGAACACATAAGAATCAATTTAGGTGGAATAATTTTGAAGGAAGTGAAGTAGACAATAACACCAGATAATTTTATACAAATAGGAAATTTATTTTAACACACAAAAATATTTAGCAAAAACACAGGTATGAGGTGACAGAACTATATGATAACGGACACTAGAACGGGTTCAACTTTCTACTAGTTTTTCACAATATTTAGAATATATATATATATATATATATATATATATATATATATATATATATATAACTATACACAGCTAAGGTTTGGTCAGAATGATTAACAAAACAATCTTTACCTTTCACGGCAGCAATGTGGTGTATTCACTGGATGTTGAGGAATGTTATCGTATGGAGAATTTCAGCTGGTAGCTTTATGAAAAGTTCTTTCAACGTCTTGAACGAATCTCCGGAGAGGGGTCTACGTCTGGCCTGTAGCAGCTACAACTCTGGGGTCTTCTACTATTTCTTCCTTTTTATATAGAAACAGGAGCCTATATTTATTGTCCCTCTCTTTCTCTGGTCTTTTCTTTCTTTTCCCTGTAACCATAGTTATCAGGCTAGTTAATCTCTTTTTGGGAAGGGTAGGACCTGACCCACTGACCCAGTTCCTACTACTCTCCTTTCTGGGGTGGGAAAACCATGACCGAATGACCAGTTACTACTACTTTTGAGGGAGGGGATTGGTGAAAACCTGACGAAATAACCTAGTTACTACTATTCTTTTGCTAAGGTGACTATTTTTAGTCATGACGCAAGGCGTTTGTGGCGAGAAAACGCTTCTAACTTCCTCGTTACGCTGATCTCTGTTCAATCCTGGAACATACTTCTTGGTCGGCCATCTTTGTTTATCCCCAAAACTCTCAAAGTTTTTTTCAATCTGCAAAAAATTAAATCCCTTTGAAAAAGAAGTAAAGGAAAAATTTAAAAAAAAATGTAAGCTTCTATCTGTATTAGAAGTCCTTATACCGCAAAATCCACCTTATTTATTGAATGAACCACGTAGAAGTCCTTATACCGAAAAATTCACCTTATTTATTGAATGACCCTTGTATATTATCACCTGATACAAAGACTTAAGAGACAACGACTGGGCGCCAGAGAGACAAATCGTCACCTTCAAGAGGCAGCTTAGCGCATCACGACACTCCTTGTAGAATGCGCACTCTGGGAGGGCTCTCTTGGTTCCCGTTTCGCGCGTATGCACATCTTCCAAGGACGGGAACATCGGTGGGTGTCCTCCTTTCAGAGTTCGCTTTCTAACTTTTCCTCTTGCGTACAAATCCGACCCAAGAAATTCAAGCAGAGAACGTGCAGGCGGATCTCAACGCTTGACAATCCCAGAGAGCCTTCAGCAGGATGAAGGCAGCAGACCTGACGATTTACCAGAGAAGCCTTGTCTCTCCAAAGAAAGCTAGAAAAGTCCCCAACGGATTGACTTCGTTCAGTAGACGGCAGCGGATGAACGGAGAGCCGGTAAAGGATGAGAGGGTTGATGTGCGAGCCGTACACTTCCACTTTCCCTTCAAGGAAAGATTCCTTCAAGTCCACGGTCGCACTGCTTCCTCGGCCCGCTTCCGAATTCTACTCCTTTTGTAACAATAGTAAAATGATAATTATTAATTAAAATATTACATAAATTTTGTTATTATTAAGAATTGAAGTTAAGGGTAAAAAGATCCTTTCTTTAGTTGGTTTCATGGGGAAATGTTTTCGAAGAAAAGTCTATTTGAAGTTATGTAAAATATGGATTGTTATGTGATGTCTGTCCTTCAATATGGCAGCGAATGCTGGGAAGATGAAACAAAGATTTGAAGCAACCGGAATGTGGTTCTACAGAAGGATGTTGAGGATATCATGGATCGAACATGTTAGAAACGATGAAGTTTGGGAGAGGATGGAAACGAAAAGGAAACTTAAACTTAACATCAGGAAAAGACAGCTGACATTCTTGGGACATGTAACGAGGAAGGAGGGCTTGGAGAATCTGATACTCACAGGTCAGATAGAGGGGAAGAGAGACAAGGGAAAGCAATGCATGACATATTTGATGCACTTGAGCAAATGGAGAGGCAGAGCAGGGTTTGGGAGGAGTAACAAGAGAAAGGATGTTAAGAGCTACGGTAAGGTAGGGTAGGGTAAGGTAGGGAGAATGTGGAAGGCCATGATTGACTATGTGCTAAAGGGAAACGGAAAACAGAAGAAGAAGAAGAGGTTTGGCTATCACATTATTTTTGTTTGATCATATTGTCTCGAATATAACGACGCATGTGATCGGATAATAAAATAATGTTAATATTTAGTTCTTATGTATAACACGCACACCTAACTTTTAAGCTTAAAAACATATTTGGTTGCGTGTTATACACAAATAATTGTATAATACGCACACCTAACTTTTAAGCTTAAAAACATATTTGGTTGCGTGTTATACACAAATAATTGTATAATACGCATATCTAACTTTTAAGCTTAAAAACATATTTGGTTGCGTGTTATACACAAATAATTGTATAATACGCACACCTAACTTTTAAGCTTAAAAACATATTTGGTTGCGTGTTATACACAAATAATTGTATAATACGCATATCTAACTTTTAAGCTTAAAAACATATTTGGTTGCGTGTTATACACAAATAATTGTAGACCGCAATTCTGTGGCCTCGACCTAACTTTTCGGTGGTGGTTGTGTCCCTTGTATGATTCGCTCTTCAAAAACTGATTCCAAGGGAGATAATTTCGATGTTACCGGAAGTTGCATGACACGCGCGGCTTTCCACGTAAGCTGTCGTCTTCATGAGCCAGAAATTCCAATGTAGCCTTTTGAAAATAACAAAATTAGACACCCTTCGATTGGTGTACTGTACTTTGTTCCTTTTTTAAGGGGACCCCTTCATATCAATTCTTGATATGTTAACATCCCTGCTGAAGCCGAATTAAACCAGGAGGTTGGAGGGAAGGAGAAAGAAAAAAGTTATACACATCAGCTGTGTGAAAAAAAAAACCCCGACTCGACATTTTTACAGAAAAGGAAGGAAACATTTGTCAATTGAAGGAGATTTTGAGTTGTTTTTTTTTATTATTTTTATTATTCTGAATTTTTTTAAAAAAAATTACTTGTTTAGAAGTTGGATCGATTTTTCGTTCGATTTTTGGGGGGTAGTTAAAGGTTTAAAAAATTCTCCATTTACAAAGCCGGCCTCAAGATGATGGAAATCACTGATTGTCAAAGTATGTATTATTGTTCATAAAAATAGTATTTATATCACTATTTTTTTAAAATTTAAAATCATTTTTTTTTTAAATTTTATTACTTGCATTTTTGAAATCAGTATTTGAGTCGAATAATCGTGTTGTGATAAAATAAATAAATTTATTCTTAACATTTTTTGTTTTTAAAAATTGTCCATATTTTTGCTTTGAAACAGTTTACCAATTTCGCAAAGGTCTTTTTATTTTTACCTTTTTTTGAGTTCGCTTAAAAGAAGAGCTTTATTTATCAAAGAGAATTAATAATTATTGTTTCTAAAACAAAACGTGTTCGTATGTGTTTCTTAAAGAAACTTAAGTTTAACAATTGGGTCTTCTTCAGATTTTTATTTTATCATTTTTATCTGAAAGTTAAATATTTTTACTATATGAGACCGAAAAATCCTATTCTATTCCAGATTCCTTTTCTATTCATTTAAAAGAACATGTTTAAAAAAAAAATAGAAAGGTAGGATTGATTGTTTAAGTGTCATTATTTACGTTTACGGAGAAATGATGACGAGAGATTGTGACAGAAAAGCAAATACAAAAAAAATTATTTTTGTTTTGTTTACTTTAAATCTCTTACTTGGTGAAAATTTGTAGAAAACGCATATTTAAGTGACAAAAAATAAAATTAACAGTAAATTTAATGTAACATTGTAAAATTTTACTCGTGAATTGAATGATTGAAAACAAAGCTTTTCCAGTATATTTTTTATAAATAAACAAAAATAGTAAAAAAGCATAACAAACGCTTGTCTTGTCAAGAATTTTGCGAATTTTATCACATCTTTTTTTATTTATTTATTTTTTGATTTATGAAGAATATTATTGTGCAAGTTTTACCAAAATAATTTTTTTAATGATTTCTTCTCCCTTCAAGACATTAGCGATGCTGGTTCTTCAGACCTCTTCCTGTGAATTGCCAGTAAGAGAGTGGTTTCTTGTTGTTTTCTCTCTAAGAGTAGCTAAAAAAAAAACTTTCTAAATTTGAAATTTATGAAAAATTAAATTTAAATTAAGTACCTCTACTTTTTCGCCGTAAGTTCTAAGTTTTAAAATAAAACTTTCATTTTTTTTTTTTTTTTTTTAGCTATAATTGAAAACTAAAGAAATAAATTTATTATTTACGAGTTTTTAATTTTTTTTCTAAAATAGCTGATTTGCATCCATTTTTTAGCCGCCTTTCATCACAATGTAATTTTCTCTATTGAAAAAATATTCGCAAAATAAAATATGCTTTTCTGAAATTTAATTGAGGTTTATTAGCAGGTTTAGAATATAATTAATCTGATTTGAAAGAAGTATAATTTACTTAAGTTAAAAAAAACAAAACAAAAAAAAGCAGAAAAATGGATTTTAAAATGAACAGTAGTAGTACATATCTTTCAACACCTGACAAACATTTGTCAAGCACTGATAAGCTAATTACATGGTTGTTGCTGTCATATGGAGACTTTATCTAAAACATAATTTAAGAAAATGACTGAACGGTTTTTTTTATATAATTTTTAAGTACTAAGTAATCTTACAAATGTTGGAAATATTCTCCGTAATTTAATTTGAGGAAAGTTGACTTTAAATTTACAATAGTTAGTGATCTTATTTTCTGATAATGTCATGTATGATCATCCATACTTTTAAAATGGGCATGTTTGATACACATGATAAAAAAAATTTTTTAAATCATTTTAAAATTCTTAAAGCGTGATTTTCAATCTTCACTTAACAAGGTACTTTCACTTTTTTGCTAAAAAACAGCATAGCATAATGGAAAAAGATTCCCAATTTAATAAAACAAAGTTTTAGCATCAAAATGTTTATTATCAAAAGAAAAGACCAAAGGATTTTTTAATAATCTTTTCTAACATGTTTGAAATTTTGGTTAAAACCTAGTGTTTCATTTCCTTTTTTTTTTTTTTTTTTTGCATCAGCATGGGACCAGAGTTTATGATAGGAATTTTATTGCTTTTGTTTTGTGAAAAACATTTTGAAAATTCTTGTAAAAATCAAGTTGTTGAATTTTAATAAAACTTTTAGAATTTTATTCAAAAAAAGAATTTATTTTTGAAGTTATTTTTAGAAAACTCTCATTCTATAAAAAAAAAAAATTTACCTAGATGGCTGACTGCTCAGGAATCGACATTATCCTGCGACCTCGGCCGAAATAGAACTCACTACATCCCTCCAGTATTCCCCACGGATTTGGAACCCTGGCGCAGTTTATAGCGAAATTCATAATCTTGTCAAATGGCTGAATACTTGATGCTTCGCCAGGGCTACCAAGGGTGTTTTTATTGTGACACCAACACTGGATGGGTTACCTCCAGAACCCATCCCGTTATTTAACCCATAACTGGAGGGAAGTGACGGCTTAATACCTTTCCCAAGGGTACCAGTGCTTAAGTGAATGCAGGGTACTCAACTGGAATTCGAACTCGGTTCACCGATTTCTCTTTCCAAAGTGACATCCATTGCACCACAACGTATATCTGTCACTGAACGCTTACAGCACCTGGTTTTTCCCAAGCGGTCACCCATCTAAGTACTGACCAGGCTCACATTGCTTAACTTTGGTGATCGAATGAGAACCAGTGTATTCAACATGATATACTGTAAGCTCAGGAATACCAGGTGTTGTAAGCCAGGATGTGTGGGTAGGGTAATGACTCTGAATTGGAAATTAATTTTTATAGGGTGAGCTAATGTTTAGTTATAAGCAAACATCCTTGAAAAATTTAAATCTTAATTTTTTTTTCATAAAGCAGGACCCTAGTTTGAAAAAATTTGCTCTGGATCGTCAAATAAAAATGCACTAAAACTAAAAATTATTTAAATGGGAAAGCTGTTAATTGCATTTATAGATAAGATGTATTATGGACAATCATCTTCTTTAATGAACAATGAAATTTTACAATAGTTGCTTTAATTTTTCTTCTTAATGAGAATTTATAGAGGTTTAAATCTTAAAATTCTGTATTTGTACTGATTAAGTGATATTGTCAAGTAAAAACTATATTTACTGATCATAAATGGAAAATCTTAATGTAAAATCACCAAGCACCAATATTTTAAAAAGAATTTTGAATTTGTTTTGGATGTCTATAAACATGTCCATTTTTATAAGTATGGGCAACCCTAACACATCACTCAATAAATTCTAAGCCTGACATATAGATGGTGCCACTAATAAAAATTCCATATGATTTTTATGAAGTACCAACCTTCAAATGGCATGTGACAAAATTTGGGCCCAATCAGATTATTAGTTTAAAAATTAAGTTATTTAAGTGAAGCTACTGTTGCCAATTTTCAAAACAAGTTTTTGCATAAATGTGTGACAATAGATGAAACATGGATCCACCACTTCACTCCTGAGTCAGATCTGCAGTCAGCTGAGTGGACAGCAGCAGGTGAAAGCCATCCAAAGCAACCAAAGATGCAAACATCAGCAAGCAATGTTTTGGTCTCCATATTTTGGGAGGCGCAAGGTATTTTGTTCATCGATTACCTTGAGAAAGAATGAACCATCAATAGCAAATATTAGATAGTATTTTTGATGTGTTTGAAGGAAGAAATCACCAAAAATGGCCACAAATGAAGAAGAACAAAGTGATCTTTCACCAAGACAACGCATCGTGTCACAGGTCCTTCACAAAGATTGCAAAACTACATGAATTTCACTTCGAATTGCTTTTGCATCTACTCTATTCTCCAGATCTGGCTCCCAGTGACTACTGGCTGTTTGCAGACTTCAAAAGAATGCTCCAGGGAAAGAGATTTGGCTCCAGTAAAGAAGTGATATCGGAAACTGAGGCGTATTTTAAGGTCAAAGACAAATCGTTCTGCATAAAAGGCCTCAAATTGTTAGAGAAGCGATGAAACCCGTGTATCACCCTAGAAGGAGATTATGTTGATGAATAAAGTCGAATATTGCCTAAAAGTTGTTTTATTAGGTAGGCCTGGGATTTGAGTGATGTGTTACACAACATTATCAGAAAATAAGAGTGATAACTCTAAAAAATTTGAAGCCAAACTAAAATTTAATAAAACATTGGATTATATGGAGGCTAATGGCCTCTTTAGAGTCGTATCTATTTCCTAGTTTTTTTCCCAAAGCACAAACAGTCAGCATGGAAAGTGTTAACATTTGATTGCTCATCATTGTCAGTGATCCTTGTGAAATTTACCCCCCCCCCCCAACACACGTTTTTATTTCTCACAAATTCATTTGATCTGAATTATTATTTTCCCATTTTTCTTCTTTTTTTTTTATATCTTTCTTACTTTTGCAGAAATTGGCGTTGGCTTGGCAGGATTTGGCGTCATGTTTCTTTTCCTTGGAGTTCTTTTTTTCTTTGACAAAGGCTTGCTTGCTTTCGGAAATGTAAGTTAACAGCACAAACCCATGCACACATTTTTGCAGCAGTACAAAAAAAAAAATGACAATGTAGACTCACGCTGCATCTCTCAGAACAGTTCGATTCAATCTCATTTAAACACACACAGATTTAGCAAACCTTATCCATAACATACTTGTTGATAACGCAAATATCATAGCATCATCCACACGCCAAAAAAATAGGCTAAAAATAATGGAATCATTATTAATAATGAAGAAAAATCCAACACTCAACATCAACTACGAACACACTACCAACATACCGTGTTTGGTATATTTTTTTTTTTTATAAGCGTTTCACCCCGAGCAAGGCATTTCACTGCCCCTACTGTGCAGGGGGCTACAATAGAGTGGAGGAAGGATGTTTAAATGTAGGAAATGTCAGAGGGTGGGTGATAGGCAGGTAAGGATTCCTCTCTAACCACACATTGAAGGTAGTATTAAATGGGCATGCCTCTCAAAACTACCATACAAACGCGGGCGTCCCTCAAGGTTCTATCCTAGGTCCCATGCTCTTTCTGCTGTACATTAATGATCTCCCCAACGCCATTAGATCCCAAGTAGGCATGTATGCCAATGATACCACAATCTACTCTTGCCTCTATCAAAAACCCGGTGTGGGCGACAAAGCGAACCTCGCTGCCGAGCTTGAAAAGGACCTCCAATCCGTAGTGGCCTGGGGTAGGAAATGGCTAGTAAATTTCAATGCTTCTAAAACGAAGCTGTTATCAACTAACCACCATAGACAATCACATCTACCTCCCATTAGCATGGAACAGGCTTGCCTCCCAGAGAGTAAAACACTACGCCTCCTTGGCCTTACGCTTTCGGCGGACCTCAAATGGAATGACTATATTGAATACATTGCCAAATCTGCCGCTATGAAGTCAGCTCTCTGTGCAGGGCCCGGAAGTTTTTCCCGCCTGATTCTATCCTGCACATATACAAATCTACCATCCACTCATGTATTGAATACTGCTGCCATATCTGGTCGGGTGCCCCTGCTACTCTCCTTGGGCTTCTTGACAAAATACAAAGGAGAATCTGTAACGTGGTTGATACTGACTTGGCAGACCGGCTGCAACCACTCTCTCACTGGTGTGATGTGGCTTCCCTGTGCCTCTTCTACAAGTACTTTCATGGCTTCTGCTCCGATGAACTTAGATCACTGATGCTGCCTAAGCATGAATTTGCATGAGATACTAGATTAGCAACTAGGTCTCCCCCCTTTACAGTGAAACGGATAAGATGTAACCATAATTTCTACTCCAACAGCTTCTTTTCTCGCTCTTCCCGCCTGTGGAATTCCCTTCCACAAGTCTGCTTTCCCGACAACTACAATCTCCAGGTGTTTAAATGTAGGGTCAATAGACACCTCCTATCACACTAACTTTAAAACATGAACACTGGTCTACAAACATACACAACACTACATACATTCTGTTACACGTAAAATAAAATCCGTCCTTGATAATGACTAAAAGTATCACCGAAAGTGCTCGGAAAAACAAAACATTTGGAAATTTTTATATATATAATTATGTCCTCAAGAGAAAAAAAAATAAGACTACATGAAGAATTACATAAAAAGCTTTACTATAATATCTTGTCTCTCATTTTTGATGAAATAAAGTGATTGCTGCCCAAGTACACCATATATATATATATATATGGTTTTCATGTGATTTTTTTTTTTTTTTTTTTTTTTTTTTTTTATCTTTTCAAAACAGATTATATAAAAATTGTTGAAATGTTTTGCTTTTCCGGGCACTTTTAGGAAGCACATTGTTTGTAATAAATAATGTCAACTATAAACACGGCAACAACGTGCTTATTGTGTATGGAATATAGAACAAACGCATGACTCTGCACTCATAACATGAACACTACACATATTCAGTCAAATAAAATCCATCTTCAATAATGGCTAAAAGTATAGCCAAAAGTGCTTGGAAAAAAAAAAACATTTGAATAATTTTTATATAGAATATTCCATTAATACGGATCAAAATTAGCTGTAAATAAAACCGTGTTATTGGTGAAATTTTATTGATTTGACTATTGGATCATGTTATTTGCGTTACAGCAATTATGTGTGAAAAATAATATTGCCCAAATGTCCGCCAAATCTTTGGCAGCACACCTCTAACTTGGTTAAAATTTTTGATGACGTGTTTGCATAGTTGCTACTCATTCTTACCAATGTTTCTTAATATCTCTTCCTACAGCATTCAATTGTTGTTGGCTTGTTGGTATAGACCTTACTTTTGAGATGACACCCCCCACCCCCCACAAGGAAGAAATCTAAAGGTGTCAAGTCACATGATCGTGGTGGTCAATTGACATCACTGTTTTGAGAGATGATGTGACCTAGGAACCTCTCATTCAATAAAGCCGTTGTTGTATTGGCTGTGTAGCACGTGGCACTGTCCTGTTGGAACCACAAATCTTTGACATCCATAGCATTCAATTCAGGCCCTAATTGCCATGACTCAAATAACATGATTCAATAATCAATAAAATTTTACCAATAACACTGTCTTATTTGCTGTTAACTTCGGTCCATCTTAATGGAACACCCTATATAATTTATGTTCTGAAGAAGAAAAAAATCAAAACTTAACCATAATACCTTGTCTGTCGTTTGCCATTTTTAATTAAATACACACACACATGTATATTATACCAATAAATTCCGAAATTTACATGTCGTTGAGTAGCCATTTCACCAAGAAAATTCTCACTTCATCAGCAATGATCAAAAACAAAAATTTATTAATTCAAATATGGTACAAAATTATTTGGTGTGCTGATGTATGTATATTTCTTGTTTTTTATATAATTGTGTATCTGGGTGGTGTATATATATTTGTGTATACATAGATGTATTTGTATATAGATATATGTATATAGGTGTGTAATTTGTGTGTAAAGTGTATATATTTGTAAATGTATGTGTATATAACGGAATGTAAATTTCAGAATTTATTGATATAAAATACATATTTGGCTCTGTAATTAAATACTATTTACATCAAGCTCTCCACCTGGATCATTTTTTTTTATATTGATAAAATTAATATTAATAGGATCTGGTTTTTGCGATTTTACCTATATACATTTCCTTTTTCGGATTTAAAATGTAGATATTGTTTGTGTGTATTAGTAAAATGGTCATGCAGTGTCTCCATAAGTTATTTGTACAATTTTTTTTTTTTTTTTTTAAATTCCTTAAAATTAAAGATAATTCTCCAGTCTATTACATAAATGGTTCAATAGAGAATTCCCATGTAGGTTACCCAGATCAGTATGCCCCTGAGGAAGGGCTGGGGGACACAACACTTGAAACATAACAATAACAGAGGGACAATAATCCAATTATAAATAATGTAAATAAGTCTACAGGGTTTCTTGTAAAATGGAAGGAAATAAAGATTTATTTTAATACATCAAAATACTTTCAGATGGGTGCCGTTAATAGTGAGTGACATATTGAGACGATGCTCAATTTCTGTTTTCTAAAACATCTTGTACCAGACATGGATGCTAATTGATCTATCAACCAAAATACGCATTGCACTTTCTCTTGTTTTCTTGTCGTTTTCCTTAAAAGTCAGTGATCAATAATAATCACCATCAACATCTATCTGAAAAGACAAAGGTGAATTAAAAAAGACCCAATTATATATCGATTGAAATACTTCTTGAATATTTAAAGAAGTGTATTGATGGATCTTAAATCTAACTGGTACGAACTCTGGAAGTTGTATAGTGGACACCCTGTATAACAAGGATTAAAAACGGCTAAATCAGTTTCTCAGTCCTCTTATCAGAGAAAAAAAATCGAGGGCAGAAAAAAATGTGTAAAGTGACTGAAAAAAAAGAATACATTGTTTTTTTTTTTTAAATTTTCCAACCCTCTTCAAGTAGCAAAAGGATATGATCCCAAAAAGTTGCATCACCCCTTAATGCTGAAATTCATATTGCAGAAGTCTAGAGAATGAACTGATTGGAATTGAGACATTGTTTAAACAAACAAAAATGGGGATATTAGTCAAAGTGATCAACAAATTATTTTCATTTTTTTTTTTCTTCCTTAAGCATGTTTATCATCAGTTTTTGCTTGTATTTTACATTTTTTATTCCAATGGTGGTCAATATAATAAATTGGGCAGGACAGTCAACTTGAACTATTTTTCTCCAACTTGGGAACTTTTCTTTCATGAACGTTGCCTAAGTCAATTCAGTCATCGAACAACAATTTGATGCAAGAAAAAGAATTTCTAAGTTTTTTTTTTTTGTTTTTTTTTAAATCATCTCACCCTAAGCAAGGCATTCTGCTGCCACTGTTGTGCAGGGGGTTACATAGGGGAAAGTGATGAGAAAGAGGGGTTAGTTATGGGAAATGTCAGGAGGAGGATAATAGATGGATATATCAACAAGTCAAGAAGACAAGAAAAAAATTTGTCAATGTCTAAATTCAAAGAATTGTCCTCATCTTAATTGTTATATTCATTCCATATTGGCTGATTGACTTTATGGTCTTCCTCAGGTACACATCCTGTAAACTTAATCTTTTTTTTTTCTTTTTTTTTAATTGGAAAGTATATTTTTATTTATCAAATGATTCTAATTAAATGAAAATGTGTTGATTTTTATTTATATTTCTTTTTTATTTTTCTCTCTTTCCTTCAGATCCTCTTCATAAGTGGTCTTGGCTGTGTGATTGGACTTGAACGGACGTTTCGCTTCTTCTTCCAGCGGCACAAATTTAAAGCAACAGGCTTTTTTGTAGGGGGAATATTGGTTGTACTTATTGGTTGGCCCGTCATTGGGATGTGCTTAGAAATGTATGGCTTTTTCTTACTCTTTAGGTGAGTTCTTTTCTCTCTCTCTCTCTCAGTAGATTATTTTTTCTTTTGCAATTGTAACACCCCAGATGAAGGCCCGAACAATTTCTCCAGCGACTGTTCTCCACGCTGTGATGTTGTCAGGGGGTTGATTGAAAAAGCCAAAGTCTCAAGCTGGGGGTTCAAGATAAACTATTGAAGGAACGAACTTCCACAACTTAGATGAGTTAAATTGCTTTATTTTGTTCAGAGTTAGTCTTGCAGTTGGGGCAGGCGATGTGACACTCATCTCTAACTCTAATTAATGGAGATCAAATGCCAAACCGACCAACTCAGACGAACGGAGTTTCCCTTCTTCAGTGTGCCTGGTACATGTAGCTACTTCAAGCACACGCCCGGCTGAACTCAACTGATCGGCTCGGAAAAATCACTTGTATTTATATTGAAATAATCAGAAGTTCACTTAAATTAAATTTGAAATAATCGGAAATCGGCTTAAAACAAAAGATAAGCATTGGTGACTGTAAGTCCAAAATTTCAAGGGACTTAAATTTTGCTTCCTTTGATGTGTAAACATCCCGCAGACATCCCGCCTGCAGTCAGCCTCCAATGGTGTATTTTCCAGGATTTTTTTATTTTAACAAAGCTTCGTGTGAAGGCCGTTGGATGTTTTTATAGCCCTGACACTTTACCCATAACAGGGCGGTTTTTTTATTGCCTGGAGAAAGGGAAAAATTCTATTATCTTTATTTTCTTAATGTGTGGTCAAGATACAGTAAAGACAGTTTTGACCTGGTCACTCAAAAATCTATTTCCTAAACTTTATCTTTTATCACATCAAATCACTTAGTCAAATATTTTAAATTTACTTATAAAAGAAAAAGCGTTTATTTATTTTTTCCTTTTCTTTTTCACTTAGTGCTTTCGTTAAATGAAACACATGTTTTAAACTATTTTTCTATTCTTAACCAATTATAATAAAATACATATTTTACAAATCCACCTTAATATTCACCTAGTTATCGTGTCACACAATAGACTTAGTGCCTAATGGCTTAAAGAATATCAGGAACTACTTAAATAGACTGGTCCACTGATAAAGAATTAGGAAAATGTTTTTGGGAGAAAAAAGGATTATATTTTTTGTAGATTTACATTCTTTGCCATGAAAGAATTGAAAAGTATTGATTTAATCAGTGCAGAATCCTGTTCATATTGTCAGTTCAGCATAAATCAATCACTTTTTCAGAGTTATTAGATGTAATTGTTATTCCTGGACATGCTGTCCTTTACAACACCAGCTCAGAATGAGAAATTGGAGGCTCATTTTGTATTTACAGTTGGATTTGTTGCATTCACTTACATATCCTTGGAGAAAGATATGAACCTATCTTCTCCTCTCCAGCTTGGGCTAAATAGTAGGACTTGTATCTGGAAGAATCATTATTCTTAAAAATTGTTCATGCTTTTTTTTTCTTTTTTCTCTTTCAAAACCATATGCACAGACATGGGGTGGGGCTAATAATTCTTCTTCTTTATACTGTATCCCTTTAGGACATAGGTGATCATGGCCTTCCACATCCTCCCTATTTGTTTTAGCTCTTAGCAGCTTTTCTCTTGTTACTCATTCCAAACCCTTCTTTGCCATCTATTTGTTCAAGCTGAACAAGTATGTCATGTGTTGCTTTCACCTGTCTCTCATTCACTCTGTCTGTCCTCTGAGTATCAAATTCTCCAAGCTCTCTTTCCTCATTACATTTACCAGAAATTTTTCCTGGTGTTAAGTATCAGTTTCATTTTTGTTTCCATCCTCTCCAAAACCTTGTTGTTGCTCACATGTTTGGTGTATGGTATTCTCAGCATCTTTCTGTAGAACCACATTTCGGTTGCTTCAAGTCTTTACTTCATTTTTTATGAGATTGTCCAGCATTCACTGGCATAGTGAACAACAAACATCACATAACAATCCTGTCCTCTCTTCTTTATTTCTGGTTTTGGGTATGACGGTAAAATGCATCCAGCAGCAAGGCCTCTGATTGGAAGGTTGTGAGGAGCTTCGAATCACCTCTTAATTGTTGTTGTTCCCAGGTCCACCCTGACCCGGGGTGGTAGCTCCTGTTAGTGTCCCAGCTATAGGTAAATAGTTTATCCCCAAACTGGGTTTAAAACACTATGAAAGTATAGAAAGAGACTTTAAAAGAAAAATACACATTTTTGAAGGAAAAATATTACCAACAAAAAATTTTTCAAGGAAATAAATTATTACCAATAATACATTTTTGAATACAAAACTAGAAGACGTCTTCAGTTTTCTAAAATAAAAAACAAAAAATTTTCATCAAAATCTAAATTAACCTTCTTACTATCAGTCAGTTAAGTGCCATACATGATACATGCTTTGGGCGATCACGTCTCTTTTGAGACATGACTGACTGGGCAGAAGATTATCTTGTAGTAGGTTGCCATTGCTTTCTGTGGTAGACTGGTTGCTGACCAAGGCTATAGAACTCAATCTGTCCTATTATTTAACTCATAACTGGAGAGAAGAGACGGATTAATACCTTTCCCAAGGGTATTTGTGCGCAAGTGAATGCAACTGGAATTCAAACTTGGCTCTTTCATTTGCCGTTCCGAGTCTATATCCACTGCACCACAATGCACATCCTATAATCAAACATAAAATAATGCCTTAAAACCCCACCTTCTTGACATTAAATAACACACAGAGGTTGATATCCCATTAAACAAAACTCAGAAACTCTTCTTTATTTCCAACAAAATTTTCATGTGTCTCAATACCGTGCTTAGCTTTTGGAATGTATCCTTATTTTAAATGAAGAATAGATTTCTGCTTTTATTAATTTATGTCAATTTTTGTTCTTTAATTAAAACTGAATACATTTGTTCTTTATTAAAAAAAATCTCGAAAACAATTTTGTATGTATAACAGCTAATTTCAATAACCCTGTAAAATGTCAGAGATTGATTTGACACTGTATTGACATTAGAGTGATGAACCCACCCACCCCCATTTTAAAATGAAAAAAATCATTTTTTTTTATTCTGACAAATATCTTGATTAAGGTATGTAAAAATGCTGATTTACTCTGCAAAAACTATTTCACCTCCCCAATTTTTTTTCATGCATTTTTATGAATAGGTCAATGAGAAAGGCATGAAATTATTTTTCCCTGGCTCTCCAAGGCTGTCAGTCATGGTTGTTGGTCTAGTAAGTCAGTTCTGATTCATGTTACTGAAACCAGAGCAGCAGGATTTGATGTGTATGGTTACAGCTCTCTTCTCTGTACAAAAAAATCTGCAGGAATTTAACCCCCCCCCTCCAAAAAAAGGGATGAAATAAGAAAACCCCGTACACATGTAAAAAGTCAGCTAAGAAATTCAACCAGGTATGACATGTCAAAAATTTAAAAAGAAATGGAATAAGACCGTAACTAATGTATTATTTTTAGAAGCAAAAAGTTGAAAAAGATAAAAAAAAAATAAGAATAATAAAACAAATTATTTGTCTTAAAGGGTTTTGTTTTGATGGTGTATTGAACACTGAAACTTAATAGCTTATGAGTTGCAGTGTGCTATTATAATAATAATAGCAGCGATATATATATATATATATTTTTTTTTTTTTTCATTTGTAAACCCAGGTTTCTACCATTGGTGTCTTCAGGCAATTTATAATAACTAATTTTACTGTTTGTTTTAAGAGGATATAAGGATATTTTCTGAACACGCAATTTTCAAAATTAGAAGTATTAACATTTTCATCCATGGTTATATGAATTTAATAGGTGTTTTATGATATGGCTACACTTAGTCATAATTTCTGTTCTTTCATTCAGTAATTTATTTTTGTTTTTTAGTTTAAATGTAGACCTGTGATTAAACCATCTGGTCTTAAAAGTGTCTTTGGTTGATCCCAGATATGTTTTGTTTTGACCATTTAAGTCATGTACTTTTGCTTTGTAAATGACTTTTTTTGTATTACAAAGTCCTTGAAGTAGGCATTTATTTTTGTCCCTATAGTTACATTCCTTATTAACGATCTTGTCTTGTACGTTGCTATTTAAGTTTCTGGCATTTTATTTCTTTATGAAATTTTCTAAATTACTAGTACAGATATAACTCAGTTTGATTGTATTCCTATTGAAAATTTTGTTTTGTTCTTAGCTTTTTGGAAAGTGTTTATTGATCAGTTTAAAAAATATTTGTCCTGTTTTGATTTTTACTTCTAAGTTAAATGGTGGGTTGAACCAGATAACGTTTTGTTTTCTATCATTGTTTTTTACTTGCCTGTTTGATTGGGGATTTTGTTCTAGAATGTTTTTATGATCAGGTTTTCTTAGTGCATTGTTATGTTTTTAACATGACAAAATAAAACGGCAATAGAAAAATGACAGACTCGCCGGGTATTGGAAATAACTAGGGAATTTATTATTGTAGAAACATGAGTACAGCGAACAGTTGTGGATGTTGAATAAGGATGTGATTATAGAGAGCCTGGCAAAGTTCTGCATGCCATGTTGCTTGCTTCTACCAGAAGTCCCCTCTTCTTCCTGTCTCCCAGCATGCACCTATTAGCTGGGGAACAGACTCCCTTGAATGGTCCAGGGGAGATAACTTTTGGTCCCTTTTTTTATGGTGATCCTAATACCTCTCTTTCTTTTTTTTAAGAAGACAATTAGCTGTAACTAGCACGCTTGGGGTTAATTTGTAGGTGCTTCATTTTAGTTCTATTCCGCTTCGGTCAGTTCTTTCTAGATTCTGCATTGCTCTCGTTTATATTTGTTTGTTCGCCAGGTGGTATAGCCGGTAGTTCAAATGTGTCCACTCGTAAGTCCAGTGGAATGTTGGATGTGTTGTTTGTCTTAGTGTTGTTGACATACCTAGCACGCAATTGGTTTTTGTGTCATGTCCCGAGTTGATCTCCAACTTGTACACTATAGACAAATCGTTCTTTTTTTCTTGTGGAGGGTACCTGGTGCCCATTTTTGTTGCCCAGGCCTGTAGCTCTTTACGAACACTGGCGTACCTACTGATAGTGGTTGATCTGAATTCTGGCACATACCCTGTTTTTGTTGTTCTTTTGATGCTGCTTTGCCAACCAAATTGAGTGGGATGTCGAGAAGACCCAGTGGCTCAATAAAATCAAGTCCCAAAAGGTGCTGGGAAATTGAAATGTATATAATACCAGATGCTGTCTTCTCCTCAATCCTGATTGTTGCTGGCAGTTCGCCTGTAATATGGGTACAATCCCCAGAAGCACTCCGTGCTACATGTTTTCTAGATGTAAGCTGAGGTCTGCCTATACACGGTTTCTGGGAAATAAGGGTTATGTCCGATGCTGTGTTGATCTGTAACCAGACCGGATGATTGCTCAGTTCCACAGTCACATATTTGTGGTTCGACTTAGAGTTGGGAAGTAATGTTGCTACCAGACTATTTGTTTGTGTTTCATGTCTGTTTTTGTTTTGTGATCGCTGTGCGTTGTTTTGCGCCACAGTGGTGTGCAGAATCCATCTTTGTGACCTTACCGGTTGCATTCGCGGTAGTGGTGAGTTTTGAAGGGGCATTTTCAAGCAAAATGCCAGCCACCACAATTCCAGCAAGCAAATGGCGGTTTCTTTTGTGTTGCTTCCGGTGACTGTCGTGTTTGGATAGGGTTGATTGGGGATGTTGTTGCAGGTACCGACTGTTGTACCATATCTGAATCATGCTTTAAATTCACCAACCGCCGACATTCCTTTGTAACTTGCTGCAGAGTAATATCCGGATTTTGTTCAATTTTTGACAAAATTCTTGTGCGCACATCCCTGTCACTTGTGGACCTTTCTCCACATACGAAAATCAAACACTTAAATTGTTCATCTGTGATGGTAGAAATTTTGAAACGTTCGCATTGCTTGTTAATGAATCCTGAGTAAGTTGTAAAATTGTCTGTATCACATTTTGTGATATTGAGGCAGTTGAATCTTGTATTAAACAATGAGGTGTGTTCACCAAAAATTTTATTTAGAGTTTCAACTGTTTCCGCGAAACTACGATCCCGAGGTTGTTTCGGTAAAATGTAGTTAATATATTTTTCGTGCTCATTCAGACCGATTTTTCGTAAAAGAAGCCTCACTTTCCAGCTATCCGTTTGCTCTTCAAAATCTTCTTTAAAAAGATCCTCATAACGAACGAACCACGTTGCGAAGGTTGTGTTTGCCTCCTTATTGTAGAGGAACTCTGTGATGGAATTTTCAAGAGCTTGTCCTGATATTAATTTTGTTGATGGAGAATTTGGTTGTGGTACATTCCCTAGTCTCTCTGAAAAAAGTTCCATCAACCTTAATTGCTGTTGTTGAATCTGTTGGATAGTATTTGGATCCATTATTTCACACTGAATGGAAAAGAAGAAAAAAATTCTGGAAACAAGAGATATTTTTTTTGAAAAAAAAAAAAAAAAGTTACGTTTTCAACTGTTATTTTGTGTATGCACAAAATTTAACATCTAAAATCCAATTTCTGAAATTCTTCACTTAATGAAACAAATTCTACTTGTCAGTTTCTTTTCACCAGTTTTGTTATGTTTTTAACATGACAAAATAAAACGGCAATGGAAAAATGACACACTCACAGTGTATTGGAAATAACTAGGGAATTTATTGTTGTAGAAACATGAGTACAGCAAACAGTTGTAGATGTTGGATAAGGATGTGATTATAGAGAGCCTGGCAAAGTTCTGCATGCCATGTTGCTTGCTTCTACCAGAAGTCTCCTCTTCTTCCTGTCTCCCAGCATGCACCTATTGGCTGGGGAACAGACTCCCTTGAATGGTCCAGGGGAGATAACTTTTCACCCGTTTTTAAGTTCATATTCTGTGCCGTCATAACTACTCATTGTTACATCAAAGTTCTCATTATTTGAATTGATCTTCTATTTATTGTTATTGTGCTTTTTTTTATCCATATTTTATGATGGTAGTATAGTAATGATTTTTTACAATGATAAATGATGTTCTTCATCTTTAATATTTAGGTATTATTTTTCTGAATTCAATGTGTGATACATTAGATGTCAGCTCGAATAGAGAAATCAAAGAGCTGAGTTCAAATTCGTTGCATTCACTTATGCACAAATACCCTTGGGAAAGATAATTTCTCTCTTCCCTTCATCTATGGGTCAAATAACAGGATGGATTGGGTTCTATAGCTTCGGTTGGCATCCAGTCTACTGCGGGAAAATCTGCTGAGTCAGTCTTTCGAGACATGATCGCCCAAGCGTGTATCATGTATGGCGCTTGACTGACTAGATGGATAAGTCTTTTACATCTACACGTATAAAAGGGTAATTGTTTTTATTTGTAATATTGTTGAACCAATAAATAGTTTGTATTTTTTTCCATTAATTCATATTCAATATCTTTCTTGATTTTGTACTTTTTTTTTCTGTTTGTTTGCCTATTTTTCCCGTATTACTTTTTGTGGGATTTAATAATCACTAGCAGTATAGCTTGGCGTTGCTTGGGTGTAATGAAAGCTTTAAAACTAATCCATGGTCCTGGAGCTCAGACTCTTTGGACGTTGACACGAAAGACTAAAAAGCAATAGTTGTTTCCAGTTAAAGTGAAACCATAGACTGAAAGAAAAATGAATGGACGTAAGTCAAATTTTGATTTCCTGCTATCGGTATCGAATACCTTTTTTTTCATCATAAACTGAATTTTGAAGGCTAAATAAATCCTCTGAGTAAATGGTATCATGGCTGAGACTAAGAACTACAATTATACCTACTTTGAGCCAAACCCAAAGCAAAATCTAAAATAAAAGGGCTGAAAAAAACCCAGACATACAGGCAAATAAACACACACACACACACACACACACACATACAATTTTGCTTTTTATATATATATATTATCGATTTTCTGCACTATTATAAGAATTGCAACCTTGAAACTTCTGAATATTATTTCGTATGTCTTTGTCTATGAGTGTATCAAATTTGATTAAAATCGGACCACTCCTTCTATAACCTGATTTTTTTCGATTATCGATTTTCGATATTTATCGGGGGTACCTCGACACAAAACCTAGCTAAGAACACTCGCAGACGCTTATAGTACAACTGTGTAAATTTTCAAGAAAATCAGTTCAGCTGTTTCGGAGTCTATAGGTAACAGGAGACACACACACTGTGGTACTATATCTTCACGATACTGGGTTGGCCGATGGTTTCGTGATTACCACATGTTCCAGACTGGATGTTCTCTGATCCCTTCCGCGCCCACGTTGTTTCTTAAGATCCGCAAAAGTAGGGATGGATACAATTCAGTCGATGGAGTGTTGAATTTGGTGTCGGAGTAGAAGGATAGTTGCCAGACCATCAAAGAAATGAAGAAAAGCGTTTGTTATAAACAGTAACAAACATTTATTTACACTGGTATACAATAATTTCTTATCAAGTTAAAACAAACACAGCGAAGTGAGGGGTGAATGCAGTTGACTGGTGGAAAAAGTTTCTTTAACTCGAAGAAATCTTAACTGCAATTAGGCAGTGTCAATGATGGAGAATGCAGTGGCAACGGATTCGGTTCTGGGCAACGAAGAATGGCCGACTCGATTTTTTGCTCTGGGTGTTCTCTATTTATGGGCCCGAATCCCGAGTTATTAGCTCCTGATTGGTCAGCCAATAGGGATCACCGGCCAATGGCTATCGTCGTAACAATCCCCCTGGGTTGCGTCCGATTGGTTTAGATAATCAGCCAATTAGTCGCAGTCATTGGGGTGGGCTAACAAGAAGCAGATCCTGTGGTTGGTTGATCAATGATTTATTACCTTGTGCCATACTTGCACTCAATCCCTGGGTGAAGCAACCCACCTGTTTGCCATGCTCAAAATATGTTTATATTTTGAAATTGAAGTAATTTTTGACAGGTCATTACACCTGCAGAGTGTTTTGTTTTAGTGACAGTTTATAGGTCAGCCTTCCTCTTGGGTCTAGATATCTTTATACTCAATGACCGCAGTTTACTGCACCTGGTTCTTAAAAATGTTGGATATCCAGAATGAACTTATTTTCATAATGGTTTAATAAAATAATTATTATTATGATTTAATTAATTATTATTTAATTAATTTCGCCAGTCAACTTTTTGACACTTGAATGAAAGTGTCATAACACACGCACACACACACACAGACAAAGTTCTATTTATAAATAAGTTTAGATATCGGTTTGTTTAAAAACTTGAACTTATGATCTTTAAAGAAGTAGTTTTACTTTTCGTTTGTTTAATTCTATTTAATCAAATTTTCCTTTAGTTGCTATCTTTTTTGCTTCTTTGTTAGTTTTTAATTCGTTATCAATAGTTTTATAAAATTTAATTACTTTTCAATTATTTTTTTTATAATTTATAAATTCTATTTTATCGATTGTTCTTGATTTATTTGCTTGAATAAGTAGTTTATTTGATTGGTGTATTGATTTTTATTTTATACATAAACTGATTTTGGAATTTTTGTTGTTTTTCCATGTCTCTATTTTATTTACTATATTTATTAAATCATTTTTGAAATTCCTGAGATCCTTTTTGCTGTGGAAGGAATTTCATTGGCAATAATTTGAAATCATTCTCATTATTATTATGATTATTATGTCTCTCATTCATATCAAATAAAATACTTTCCATTCTTTTTTATTAACTCTTCAATTTTTTCAATAAGTTTCATTTTATAATCCTGGATGTTTGATAAAGAAATATTTTTTTAATGAATAATCAAATTTTATTGATTTCTATTTTTTTTTTTTTTTTTTTTGTAATAGTAGTTGATTGATTAAATCATTAATCTGCAAAAGTGCTTGATTTGTAAAAGTTTTTGTTCCTGGAACTTATTATAATGATCAAAACAGATTTTTTCAGTTAATATTGTAAAGGCTGATATTTTTTATAGTGATTTAAAAAATAGAACTTTCATATTATCTTTTAAAAAATGGAATAATTACTTAACTGTAATTTTTCATACCAACTTCAAATTTTGATGGTAACATCCACTCTTCAGGGTGCATTGATTTATATATTTCTGATTTTTTGTGAATTCCAGCAATATATATATATATATATATATATATGCAAGTTTCATTAAAACTGACAGACAAGGTGTAATGGTTTGTTTTGTTTATATAATTTTTCATGTGATCTTAGAATTTTTTTCCTTTCAAGACATAAATTCAGTAAAAATTATCTGAATGTTTTATATTTCCAAGAACTTATGGCCATACTTTTAGCCATTATGAAGGATGAATTTTATTTTACTTGCAACTGAACAAATAAGGTGTGTGTATGTCTGTATATATATATATATATATATATATATATATATATATATATATTGTCATCTGCAGACAGATCTGTTTCGCTGTATCACAGCTCATCAGTACGGTTAGACTCCGATTGCTTTTTAACCCAGGATTGAAACTCGAGCGAATTGGTGTCAGTCGGCAATTCTACCTCTATATATATTGTAATGGTTGTTACAATGGTTTATAAAAGCATAGTATCACTACACAAAAATTTTCGCTTTTCGGACCTATGTTTGCCCCTCTTCTGGTGATCAGTTGAAATGAAAAATAAATAGTGAAAACGATTTTGTTTATGGTAATATGATATGTAAGTGAATGTGGTGGGGAGTGTAGTACAATTTTAGCCGATTTACTATATGAAACCTTACGTTGTATCAAGCACTCTTTATAAAAGTAAATGCATGAACAGTGGGTTAAAAACCTATGTGTTCCATAACTTTCTTACACTATATGTGTGTGTATGTGTGTATATATATATATATATATATATATATATATATATATATATATATATATTAGTGTCATAATTATGTTTTATATTTCAAAAACAGTGATCACATTGTTGCTGTGTTAATAGTTGATATTAAGTGTTAAATTTTTCTTTCTTATTATATAAAGCCACCATGATCAGCCTAATCTGACTCTCCCTCCCACCCTCTCTTGCCCTATTAGTTTTCTGTTGTTTTTTTTTTTGTTTTGTTTTTTTTTGTTTTGTTTTTTTTTCCAATGAAACCAAGTAGTCTTTTCCCATTTGTCAAGGCAATCAGACCAGAATAGAGTCTATTATTGGTCGAGGGTGTAATGGCCATGTGCACCAACAAAGAGAGACAAGCACAATTATAATAGAAATTTTCTCATATTCACTCACACTTAGTAGACCATTCTGTCTTAAAAGATTTATTGTCTTGCTTAGGGAGAAAGGATAAACAAAATAGCATATTTTTAGATGATCATTTTTTTTCATATTTGTTTTTCTGTTTTTGAATTGTCTAAAAAAAAATTCTCATCACTTTTTTTTTCTTTTTTGCAGTGGCTTCTTTCCTGTAGCAGTTAATTTTCTCCGCCGTGTACCTGTAATAGGAACAGTTCTAAATCTACCTGGCATCAGTTCTGTAAGTATTGTCCCCCGACACCATACCTATTACTCACTCCATCCACCATCGTGCCTATCACATTGAAAAAGAGTGAAGCAATTTTATGTAAAGTTTTTTGATCTTTTTCTATCTTCCTTTACTTCCTCTTCTTTCACATGTTTCCTTTTTCTTTCTTTCTTCCTCTTCTTTCACGTTTCCTTTTTCTTTCTTTCTTCCTCTTCTTTCACGTTTCCTTTTTCTTTCTTTCTTACTCTTCTTTCACGTTTCCTTTTTCTTTCTTTCTTCCTCTTCTTTCACGTTTCCTTTTTCTTTCTTTCTTCCTCTTCTTTCACATGTTTCCTTTTTCTTTCTTTCTTACTCTTCTTTCACATGTTTCCTTTTTCTTTCTTTCTTCCTCTTCTTTCACGTTTCCTTTTTCTTTCTTTCTTCCTCTTCTTTCACATGTTTCCTTTTTCTTTCTTTCTTCCTCTTCTTTCACGTTTCCTTTTTCTTTCTTCCTCTTCTTTCACATGTCTCCTTTTTCTTTCTTTCTTCCTCTTCTTTCACATGTTTCCTTTTTCTTTCTTTCTTCCTCTTCTTTCACATGTTTCCTTTTTCTTTCTTTCTTCCTCTTCTTTCACATGTTTCCTTTTTCTTTCTTTCTTCCTCTTCTTTCACATGTTTCCTTTTTCTTTCTTTCTTCCTCTTCTTTCACATGTTTCCTTTTTCTTTCTTTCTTCCTCTTCTTTCACATGTTCCCTTTTTCTTTCTTTCTTCCTCTTCTTTCACATGTTCCCTTTTTCTTTCTTTCTTCCTCTACTTCCTCTTCTTTAAAATTTCCTTTTTCTTTCTTTCTTCCTCTACTTTTACATGTATCCTTTTTTTCTTTCTTCCTCTTTTTTCACATGTACCCCTTTTCTTCCTTTCTTCCTCTTCTTTCGCATGTTTTTCCCTTTTTCTTTCTTTCTTCCTCTACTTTACATGTACCCTTTTTCTTTCTTTCTTCCTCTACTTTCACATGTCCCGTTTTTCTTCCTTTCTTCCTCTTCTTTCACATGTACCCTTTTTCTTCCTTTCTTCCTCTTCTTTCGCATGTACCCTTTTTCTTTCTTTCTTCCTCTTACTTTCACATGTACCCTTTTTCTTTCTTCTTCTTCTTTCACATGTCCCGTTTTTCTTCCTTTCTTCCTCTTCTTTCACATGTACCCTTTTTCTTTCTTTCTTCCTCTACTTTCACATGTACCCTTTTTCTTTCTTTCTTCCTCTTCTTTCACGTTTCCTTTTTCTTTCTTTTTTCCTCTATTTTTGTATGTGAAAGAAAAAAAAGGGAACATATGAAAGACGAAGTAGAGAAAGAAAATATTGAACATGAGGATGTAGAAGAAGAAAGAGAAAGGGTACATGTGAAAGAAGAGGAAGAAAGAAAGAAAAGGGGAACATGTGAAAGAAGATGATGAAATAAAAAGCGAACATGTGAATGAAGAGAAAGTTGAGGAAGAAAGAAAGAAAAAGCGAACATGTGAAAGACGGGGAAGTAGAGGAAGAAAGAAAGAAAAAGGGAACATGTGAAAAAAGAGGAAATGGAGGAAGAAAGAAAAAGTGAACATGTGAAAGATATACTACAATATAAGGCATTGGCCCATATATGAAGAGCGTCCGCTAAAAGTATGCAGGTGAAAGGGCCAGAAATGTCGTAAGAACACATGAATTTGTCAGTTGGCGGATAACTGTATAAAGTCAAAAAACTCAAATGAATTTTTAATACAGAATTCGTTATACCATTCAAAAATGGCTGTAATATGGTCGCAAGCCATTTAGCCACGTCATGTTGGGAAGACCCTATCATAGATAAAATAGGTCTCAGTGGAACACCATCCTTATGTGCTTAGGGCAAACCATGGATACAGGTACAAATAAAGCCTGTGGGTTTAATTTCAATAGAAATTTCATTGGTAAAACCTTACTTTTAACCCATTTAAGTAGGCGTTTTTGGAATTTGGCTTCAATAAATGTTCTAGGGTCATATTTGTCTATTGGGCCTAACTGAACAAATTTGGAAGTATCTTCAAGGGTAGTAATCATCTTGTTAACATAATTTTGATAATCAAGAATGACGACACCCTAGCCTTTACACAGTTTTGTAATAACCAAATACTTATTACGCCGAAGTGAATTAATAATTGTATATTGCTCGCTGTTCTACTTTCATTCATTAAATGAAACTGGAGTACCTGCGTAAGAACGAGCGATATCATTGAGTTTAGCCTTAAGGTCACTGACTTTGCAGACTGAATCAGGCTGAACTCTGGCCAAATGGACAAACAAAACTTCAAACTCTGAATAAATCTCCCCTTGTTTAATATGTGAGGGTCGGGGACACAAAAATCCAATCCATGCAGGAGAATAGATAACCCTGCCAGGGAAATGAGGAAAGGTTCAGGACGTTCTGACCAACACTAGGGTCAATAGAACAACTAAATTTCTCATCTATCTATCTATCTATATATCTATCTATATATATATATATATATATATACACATACATAGTGTATTGTAACAAAGTTGTAGAACTCGTAGGTTTTTTTACCTGCTGTTCATGCATTTACTTTTATAAAGAGTGCTCGATACAAACATAGAGCGTTATACTGTAATGGTTGTTACAATGGTTTATAAATTCATTGTATCACTACACAAAAATGTTCGTGTTTCGAAGCCACTATGTGCGCTTCTCATTAGGTGAAAAGTTGAAATGAAAAAAAAAATATGAAAATAATAATGAATTCTGTATTAAAGACTTTTTTATTTTCATTTCAACTTTTCACCCAATGAGAAGCATACGTAGCAGCTTCGAAATGCGAAAATTTTTGTGTAATGATACACAATTTATAAACCATTGTAACAACTAGTACAATATATATATATATATATATATATATATATATATATATACAGTTAGTTTTTGGTCATAATTAAATTAGACCAGTACACAATTGTATTAAAGTGTTCAATACAATTATATTGTAGAACGTCTGAATATTTTTTATTTGGAAATGAGTTATTTCTACAAGCTAGGTTTCGACCTTTTGATATCGAAAAGTTGAAACCTAGGTCACAGAAATAACTCATTTCTGAATGAAAAAAATATATAAAAATGAATCATAAACTCTAACAAATTTATATTAGGAATTTTTCACAGAGTGAAATTTCCTGCAGTGAACTTAACTTGGAAAAAGTTTTTCTGTTTTTATAGACTAAATAAAAATTAAGGAAAAAAAAACAAACATTTTACTTTGAAAAATCAAATTAAAAATTGAATTTGCAGTTTTCAAAAACTTAAATATGCAAAAACTGGTTTTATTTCATTTTTAGTTGAAAACAATTGATGATCAATTTTGACCCTTCATTAACTATTTCTATTCACATTCCAAACAATGAACAAAAAAGTTTGATCTTTATGCATTTCTACCAGCCTTATTACGGACACTCTTTACAGCCGTTTTGCAATTTACCATCCCTGGTTATCCTCCTTGCATTGGAAACGTTTTTTTACAAAACGTCAATAATCACAATAGTTAATTTTAAAATAATTATATTTGTGAGCACATGTAAGAATTTCATCCATCCTTTGATAGGTCATTGTTTTTCATCCACTGGGATGACATGCCACCCTCCTCACCAGCAGAAAAGGTCTGGGGAGAGCAGATTTAGATGCCAACCACCCAGACCTGCTGCAGGTTGTACTGGGTTGCATGCTCTATCAGTAGCAGGTCTAAGCTTGTTTTCACCCTGAATGCGATCGGGGTTAATGATGGAAATTAACTGTGATCAAGTCTGTATGCTGCTGTCCATCTCACAAAAACGAGAAAATATCACTGCTTGGAATTTTTTAATTCTTTGTTCAGTTGTTTAAAAATAATCTTGGAATTATTTTAAAATTTCTTCATTTATTTATGAGCTGTTAGGTATAAAATAGGATTTTTTCTTTTTAATCATATCACTCCAAGCAAGGTGGTAACGCCACTGATGTGCAGGGGGCTACATAAGAGTGAGAAGATTAGAAAAGAGAAAACCGGAAACTGCATCCTAAACAGGAAACAAGGGATGAGCCTCTTCACCTGTTCAATAGACGTGGGTGGAGTGTGAATCGGGCAGTAGTTAAGTCTATCTACTCCAATTGAGAACAAAAAAAAAGTTAAAGATTTGGAAAAAGAAAAAAAAATGACTTATTAAGTTTTAACTTAGTTAAAGTCCAGTCAAAAAATTTTCTAAAAATAAAATCAAACCTACAGTTAGACATGAAAAGTTTTAAAATTAAGCAAAAATTCTGGGCAAAAAACGGAGAAGAAAAGAAAACAAAAAGAAATATGGCATATTTATTCAAGTCATGATTCCAAGCTGAACTGCTGGCAAATTGAATAAAAAAGAAAAAAGATATTTCTAACTTTTGGTCAGAGAAAATCGGGAGATGGAAGACTGAAAAAAGAAGTTGGTTCTGTCTAATACTGTATTACACTGTGATCAGTATTCCACTTAGGACCACAATAGTTAACAAGTTCCTTTGGGAGAAATGCAAACGAGGCTTCGGATCGCACATGTTTGTCAACACCAGTCATGTCCAGGTTTTCTTTATTAGCAGCAGAACAGCTTGGTATATTTAGATACAAGCTTCTCTGCAACTTGTCAATATTTAGATCTTTATAAGATGCCTTATGCCAATAAAAGCAACTAAGAGAAATCGGCAGTTGGTAAGATATGTTGTCTTGTGAAGTTGGTCCCGTGGGCATTTTGTTCCTAAAGTTGCTGTCATTTCCAAGCTAATATTATTTTTGTTACCTCCCATCTTTTACTCTTTCTGCTTATTACTCCCGTAGTTACTGGGAGAGCAATCGGTTAGATGTCTCCCTCCCATCTCAACACATTCTTGCCATACATTCAGTCTTCTAATATTTATAAATTGAAAATAAAAAATATCTTACATTTCATCTAATTTCTGTAGTTTCTCAATGTGCCAAAAGGGGGTTTATCCATTTTACATATTGTCAGTAACCTGTAACCATGACAATAGTTGTTTTCAAGGTTTTCGTCGTCTTGATGGGTTTTTTTGTTCCCAAATTTGACGTTTTGATATTTCAAGAAACTTAATCTGCAAAAAAGTTTTTCAATATTTTCTTTTTTGCCCTCCATTCCCAATATAATTTTGTTCAGTTCTTTTTTTTACCCTATAGCTTGTCAGGGTAAATTGGCTCCAGTTTACCCTGACGACCTGTAGGGTGAAACCTAGGTAGGTTTGTTGGCTCCTGCTTAGATTTCCTATATATATATATATATATATATATATCTGTGGTGTCTGCAATTCTCCCAAATTGTTCAAATTTAATTACTTAAACATTTTCACCATATTAGTACATTTCAATTATTCACAATCATAAATTTTTTAAAGTATTTATATAGAAATTTTCAATTATATTTATCCAGTGTCATGACAAAAATTCTTTATTGTATTTTAGTTTACTGATTAGCAGAAAATGCAATGCGTGAATGTTTCTATTTTTCATAATGGTCCATTCAAGTTTATAAACAAACCCTCAGTAGAAAGAAATAATTTTCTTGATTTGTTTAGATAACGACAACAGCAAAGACAAGGACGATAGTCTGCATGTAAATAGTTCAAATCGTACTATTAGACAATCTTCTCAGCTCAAACATTGCTACTCTCATCTCAAAGGTAATGGATAGTAAAGTTGAAGGACGTATTATGAACAAGGACCACAGAAAAGAAATAGGAAGCCAGGGATGTGAAAGGTGAACCAATTGAGGTGACGAAACAGTAACATTTTGTTCAGACTATCAAGATTAGCTGTCAGAAAGTACGGCGATAAACTTCATTGTGGCATTGAGAGTTTTCCCTGGAAACTACTCTAAGGCTTTGGATCATATTCTGAAAACTTGCAATTCAGTAGCTTTGATTATTATACACCTACTGATGGGATAGCCTCTTTAACCTGAACCAGGAGGTTCAGACCTCTGTGCTTATAAAGTGGATACCTCCAGCACTGATAATGTTGAAATTAGAAAAGATGGTGGGGAATCGATACATGCATATAGAATGATGGATGAATTTTTTTTACTCCCTCCCTTCCAATTCTAAATATGGATTTAGTTAGATTTTCATTGAAACAAAATGTAACATTTTGGTGATTGGTTCACTGAATATCTAAACTTATTTTTAAATGGATCTTTGGGTGTGTCTGTGTATGCCCATTACCTATAGACTCTGAAACAGCTGAACCGATTTTCTTGAAACTTTACACAGTTGTACTATAAGCGTCTGCGAGTGTTCTTAGCTAGGGTTTGTGTCGAGGTACCCCCGATAAATACCGATAATCGAAAAAATCGGGTTATAGAAGGAGTGATCAGATTTTAATCAAATTTGATACACTCATAGACGAAGACATAAGAAACGATATTCAGAAGTTTCAAGGTTGCACTTCTTACAATAGTACAGAAAATCGATAATATATATATATATAAGGCAAGATGTTTGTGTGTGTGTCTGTTTATCTGCCTGTATGTCTGTATTTTTTTTCATCCCTTTTATTTTAGTTTTTGCTTCGGGTTTGGCTCTAAGTAGGTATAATTGTAGTTCTTAGTCTCAGCCATGATACCATTTACTCAGAGAACTTACTTAGCCTTCAAAATTTAGTTTACGACGAAAAAAACTTATTGATATCGATACCAGGAAATATAAATTTGACGTACATCCATTCATTTTTCTTTCAGTCTACGGTTTCGCTTTAACTCGAAACAACTATTGCTTTTTAGTCTTTCATGCCAATGTCCAAAGTGTCTGAGCTCCAGAACCATGGATTAGTTTTAAAGCTTTCATTACACCCAAGCAATGCCGGGCTATACTGCTAGTTTGAGTATAAAGGCAAACATTATAGCGAAAGGTCAAATCTGTAAGTGGGACTATATGCTCATGATGAAATTTTCTGACTCCTTCCTTTGAGCTTATTAAGTGGCTCTCTGTTTATTTCAGACTACTCCCTCAGGTGGAGGCTGTTATAGGTGGTTCCAGTTTTTACTTATATGCTTCAGTTTTATGATGTGACACGTTGAAAGACTATTCGATTACATTGTTTTCAAAAATAGCATTTTGTTAATTTTTTTTCCAGAATTAACACGTTCCATTCTTTGATAAACTTGTTAAAAAAATCTTTATTTACTTTCTAAATTTTTGACTTGTTAAATGACTTTCTTTGCTCTCTGCCCACTTATTGCATAGGGATCCCCATTATTAAGACCCTGCTCTTCTATTAAACACCAGATAGTGGAGACCAACACCTTTTCTTAAATTTTGACCTTGAAGCCACATTTTTAAAAAAAATGATTTTTATACTCCTATGTTTCAAGATTTTTTTTTTTTTATTTGCTTGTATTTGTTGACATTAAATATTTTCTCTCCCCCCCCCTCAATTTGCTAAATTCACATCAAATGCTGATTTGCTGATTCTTGTAACCTCACCTCCTATATTGAGGAGGCCACTTGTCTGAATTTTCTTTCAAATCATTCCATTACTTTGATCTGCTAAAAATGGGAGGGAGAGATCAGTGACTTTACAAAGCCACCTGGTGTGGACCTTGTACATGGAGAGACTCAGGCAATGTATCCAAGATGGCTGGCTGCTTTTTTTACTGGAACCACTCTAACAATAACCAATTTACATATTGACAATTTGTATTTTTCAACTGGTGATTAAGATCCGATTCCAACTTTATACATTTTTTTTCTCTTTCTCCAGGTTGTCGACAGACTGGGTGAATCGAACTCAATGGTATAGTTAAGCATCTGCCTTTTCTCATCCAAAAAAATGTTTTTTTCCCTTTCTTTCCTCCCTCATTTGTTCAACACGATAACAAAAAAAAAGTAGAAAATATCTACACCCTGCCAAAAACAATTCATATGAATTTATATTTGCATGCATTAATTCCAGAAATGTTTGAAAAATGATCCTCGTCTCATTGGCTATCATTCAGATTCTGGTTTATTTTGTCACAGTTATGGTGGGGGAGAGGATCTTTTAAAAAGATCTTGCAAATCTCAGTTCAAGAGGAACGGTGTTTCCTGCTGATGTTTGCAAACAAATTCCAGGAAAATTGACAAGACCAAACCAAACCTCAGATTCCTGTCAGTGAGAAGTGGATTTAATTTGAATTTTTTTTTTTTTTTTTTTTTTTGCCTTAACTCGTATATTGTGAACACATTTTTGAAAACTTTTAACCAAAATATCTTTTTTGAGGTCACATATATAAAAAAAAATTCCTCTAATCTGTTAACAGCTCTAAAGTGGAACATCTCTTGGAGAAAATAGATTTGCTGATTAGAGGAATTTTTATAAGTCTGTAGGGAATGATAAAACTTATTTATTTTTATATACACACACACACACACACACACACACACATACAATAAAAAGCAAATTTTTTGAAATTGTTCATAACTATGTACAACAATAAATAGGAAAAAAAACCCAAGACCATCGAAAGGGAGAGAAGAGATCACGGATAATAAAATAAATCCCCATAAAGAAGTGACTCTAAATAACATCTGTCTATATTTCTGAGATGAGGTATTGTAACTATTTACATCGTTTAGACTATTGTCATAATTTTTATTTTCATAACATTTTGGCTGTTGTATGCTCTGGCCTTCCTCAGGATTTGTCTATATTTCTGATATGAAGTATTGAAACTATTTACATTGTTTTGACTGTTGTCTTCATTTCTGTTGTCATATTCACAATGTTTCAGCTATTGTACGCTCCAGCCTTCTTCAGGTGATATATGTTGGAGTTTCTAACTGAACCATTTATTTAGTCTATTGGGATAGATTGTTCTCGTTCCATGTGCCATGCCTTTTCTGGATGTTACGGTTTCAGTTATTTCCCTTTAGTAATTGAATTCTCAAAGTTTTTTGTTCACCTCTGCTGTGGCCAGGTATTGAACTTGCAACTCTTTGGGTCAAGTCACTTTTTGGATTACTTCAACCAACACTTTTATCCAGAAGGTTTGAATCATGACCCAGTGGATCAAAATATAGGGTTCACCTGAAGAAGGCCAGAGCATACGACAGCTGAAACGTGAATTTTAAAAGAAAGATGAGGACAATGGTTTGAACAATGTAAATAATGTAAACAAGAAGATAACAAAACAAAGGCTAACAGGTTTTCGATCCTCACTCTTCCGAGCCAATTGAGGACAAAAGTGTACATTGTGTGTCAAACATTAAAAAAAATAAAATAAAACAATGAAATAAAAACAGCCAAGAAAAGAAATGATTTATTTTATACTTTTGTACCCCTCTTGATTGCTGTATATAGTTATATAGGAATTATAAGTTGCTCGGTTTTACGGCATTAATAAAGTTCTGTATCCCAACCTTGTGTGTGTGTGTGTGTATATATATATATATATATAATATTAGTGTATCGCGGTAGCAGATAATTTTCTAAATACATACTGTTAAATATAACAGACAATGAATGTCTATTATGTTTAATCATAAGCCATTCTAAACATCGTATTTTGGCTTTAATTTATTTTAATAAAAAAATATCCAAATATTGGACAATTTTTGTCTTTATTTTCACCTGAAATTAAAGCCAAAAGACGATGTTTAGAATGGCTCATGATTAAACATAATAGACATTCATTGTCTCTTATATTTAATAGTATATGTTTAGAAAATATATATATATATATATATATATATATATATATATACACACACACACACACACACAAATTACTGTAATTTAACAATCAGTGCAAGCAGAAGTTTAAAAAAAAAAACTTGAATATTAAAAAATAGACCCAAAATATAAATAACAGATCTGAATGACTTCTGATTTGAAGTTTTCCAGTGACAGATTCACTCGTCAGGGTTAAGATAAATCTTTTTTAAGTTTTATTATCTATTCACCATATGTAAAGTTTACAACTTTATTTTTTTCAAATTTAATTTCCTTTAATCTCAAGAGGACTTATTTGGTGACATGTTCAAAAATGTGTATTTGAGCTGCGAGACTCCCACCTCACCCCTGGAAATTTGTTTTTTTTTTTGCTGCTCTCGGAAAAAAGAAATTGTCCAGATGCTTGCGGAAAGGTTTTTTTTTATCTTAAAGTGCTAAAGAAAATTGGGCAGAAACCAAACCATGTACATCTTCTAAAATTGTTTACTTCCAAAATGCATTGTGCTCAGGAGTTCGGGAGGGGGTAATACTCTTGTAAAACTCTGGTTGTGAATTCATTTCTCACTAAATGCTTCATTCCAAGATAACCTTGTACCAGCATGGTTTGACCCCTTCAAGTTTCCTTTCTGTGGGGAAGAGAGATTTTACAAATCTTAAATAAATGATCTGAGGAAAAAGACATCATATGAAGAATCACCATTAAAAACTGACAAAATATTTGTCTATTTTTGCTTGAGATTTGTTGACGTTAATGTGTAACAAGAACTTTTGATGATTTGAAGAAAGAAAGGCCAGCAAACTAACATTTTTTTTTTCTTTTTCTTTTTTCACTGGAAAATTCATTTTTTAGTTAAACAAAAAAATTGTTTTTAACTTTGGTGTATGATTAGGTCTTGAAGGCTGTCACAATGCGTGTAGTAAAATAAAGGAAGGTAAAGAAGTTGTTGAATATTACCTATTTATTATACATTAATATTTCGAGATCAAAATCTCATCTTCAGAATGATAGGAGAGCTTGTGTTTTCAACTTTGCTTTTTTAAGATTAAGTATTTAGAGTTTAAAATTTTTTTATTTATTTTTTTTAGTTGAATTTCGAATAATTTTGACATTTTCTCTCACACTCACATAATTGACAAAATTTGACCTTTAACAAAATTAATATATGTATCAAATCATTTGTAAGGAGATTTCTAAATCTCTTTATTTGTCGTTTGTCATTTTAATTAGAAATTAAATACAATTAATACTCCATTCTCCAAATGAAATAAAACTTACCAAGTTGGTGGTCTTTTTTGTACTAAACATAAATAAATATATATATATATATATATATATATATAAAACAAAATGTCAATGTTTAAAACAACAAAGTTTTGTTTTGTTTTATTTTTATATTTGGCTCTGTAATTAGAATATAATATTTGCATTGAGCCCTCCACCTTGATCAATTTTAATATTAATTAAATTAATATTAATTAGGATCGGGTTTTTGGGATTTACCTACCTGATTATCCTTTTGGATTAAAAATATAAAATATGTATATATATATATATATATATATATATATACACACACACACACATAAAAATTTTGGTGGAACCAACAGGTAACTTGCCAAAAATCTAAAACTTTTGTCCCGATACAAAAACAATATTAAAAAGAGAAAGAAAAGCCTTAAAGCAAATTTAGCCACTAAGTAAAGCAATGGGCTCAAAGCCTAGATTGCCTAGAGCAAGCAAAAATTGCTTACAATGAAAGGATGGCTCTAGTTATAACTTGAGTTTCACGTTCACGTGGTTCTTCAAACAACGTGAATGGAAATGGAAGTCTCTCTCTCTCTCTCTATCTATATATATGTATATACATATATATAAACTGTTTGACTGTACAAAACTTGTAAATTGCTTTAAAAATCCCAGATGGAAACATCTCTCAAGGGATCCCTTTTGCCAACAACACATCAGGAGAGAACCGTTGGTAGTGATCAAAGAACAAAAAAATATTCACGTAAGCAAAAATGTCGGGGAACAGAGGCATGTAAACAATTAGCGAGGGGGATAAAATTGAGGGGACATCATTAAATATAGACAATTAGATAAAATATGTACAAAAATAAATAGATAATCCGGCTTGTGCCAAGACCTATAAAGGTGATTGGTTCAGGGTGCTACACAGAGCCGACTCCATTAACCATTTAAAGATTCTGGAGTCGGTCTCGATTCTTTGGTGTAAATTCTCTCTCTGTCGACAGAAAGAGTTTAAGTCGTTGGACTTGTTCGGGGACATTTTTTTAACACTCATCCCCCTCCTCTCTCACCTCCTATTTTTTTTTGTTCTTTGATCACGACCAATGGTTCTCTCCTGATGTGTTGTTGGCGAAAGGGATCCCGTGAGAGATGTTTCCGTTCGTGATTTTTAAAGCTCTATATATATATATATATATATATATATATATATATATATATATATATATATAGTGTTCATAAAGGAAAACTCAACACGTCATATTAGTTATAAACTATAGTTCATTCCAATGAGCTTAAACAGCTCATCTCATCAGACTCTTTTACAATATTTCCTCTATCTGGCATAACGTTTTCTTAAAATGAAGAGGGAACATAATAGAAATAATAATAATTAATATGAGATTAAAAACAAATAAATAAATGACAATAAATGGAAGGAGGAAGGAAAGAAGAGAGATAGAGTCCAGTTCCAAATATGGGTAGTATCCGTTTGAAGGTATTTTGACTGTCTTTTTTCAGAGGTCATACCATCTAAGAGGTCAAAATAACTTCAAAAGGATATTGCCCATATTTGGAACTGGACTCTATCTCTCTTCTTTCCTTCCTCCTTCCCCTTCCATTTATTGTCATTTATTTATTTGTTTTTAATCTCATATTAATTATTTTATATATATATATATATATATATATATATATATGTATATTTAAATAGATTTTTGTGGTACAGAACATGAGTATTGCATTAAGTTATAGTTTTTATGTCAGAGGACATAATGAGGTTAAACAAAGAGAAAACAGGAAAACAGTTGCCAACGTGTTTCATTCAATGTGGACTTGTTCAAGGCAAAAACGAAAAAGTCCACATTGAATGAAACGCATTAGCAACTAATACTGTTTTATTTATAAATATTATCTTTTCTACAGGTTAACACAGAGATTTTTCACACACACATATATATATATATATATATGCGATGGATGAATTGTCTAAATGATGACAATGAAAATAATACTGACATCACATATATTTATCAAAATTGCACAAAAATATCTTGAAATCCTAAAAAAGTAAATTTATTCACTAAAATTGCCATTGGCTTTAACCACGGCCCTCCAGATGATTTTGGAATCTTCTGCGATCCTTCTGGACATTCTTCTTGTTTACATTGGTGAATGCTGCCATAATCCTTGGCTTCAGTTTGTCTTTGGTAGTACAAGAAGTTTTGTTGGTCTATCGCTCAACTGCATTCCACACAATAATCCAAGGGTTTGCAGATGTAAGGGGTGATGTGGTTGCAAAAATTGTCTGACAGCCATGACTGGATTCTCTTGCTTGTGTGGCATGGTGCAGTGTCCTGTTGCCAGCAGCCACCCTCTTGACCCAGGGTAGCACTACTTCCTCAGGGCACTTGATGTAGGCCTCTGTGTTGAGTCTGGGGCCCTGTGGGAAGATGAATGAAGGCATAATGTAGCTATCACTCCAAACATCTTCATAATCACCATTAAACTCATCCAAATTTTTTTGAATCCTCTGTTTTATTCTCAGATCGACACCCAAACACTCTGAAATGTTCGTATTGGAGCTTCTAGCATGAATGCCAAGTAGTACAGCTTGCCATTTTCAAATTCCTGGCAGAATGAATTGCATCATTGTAATCTTTTTATCACAAACGGTGCCCAACGGACCCTACTATACACTGCAGTTGATAAAAACAGACAACATGCATGCACAAAACTAAAAATATAAAATGGTGACAATTTACCCATCGCACCCTGTGTGTACATGAAATGTTCACAGATGCATGCAAAAGAAATTAAATAGAGCTTAGGTAGTAGCCTTGTACCAGACTTTCTCACAATGCTAAGGAAAGCCCTCACTAGCTTACTATGCTAGTTTTTAAAAAAAAGAATTTATGGTGAAATGGATTTATTGTTGCATTCCTCGGATGCAATGGCCTTTTTTTTTTTTTTTTTTTTACCTGCTTCAGCTCAGACATCAATTCTGTATTTTTAACAAAAAAAAAAAAGTGATTTAAATTTTTTTAAATACTTTATATTTTTTTAGTGGCGACCTTCATTGCTATTAAAAATAATGTCATTAGTTTTTTATCTTTTTCTTTTGGCTGTCATTCGAGATTGAATCATGAAATTCGAAATGATTCTCTCTGTTTATCTCTGTATTTTTGCTGATTTTAGAGTTTGTAAAGACTCCCAATCCTCTCCCCAATTTCGATTATTCTTCAGTGTTAGAATTTCTTTACTTCCAAATCTGGCTTTGGAAAGAATTAGTCATTCATTGGCACATTTTTCCGTCCGTTCATCATTAAACCATCTCTCTTTCTCTCTCTCTCTCTCTCACCTCCTCCCTTCGTTTACTTGAGTTGTCTTTTTTCACAAGGACCCATTTTGGCAATTCCATCAACTTTGGAAACTTTGAAGAATTTACCAAATTGTTGAAGACTACTAAATTCTTCAAAGTTTCCCATTCACTCCCTTTCTCTCCAAACAAGGATCTAACGGATGACAAACACTTGCCTGTGTTCCTCATTTTTGGGGAGTAAAAGCCTTGAATTTTGCTTTGGGGAATTTGTAAGGGTTGGGGAGAAGATCTTTCTTCTCTAAATATGTCTTTTCATTGTCGAAAGGTGTTTTACAAAAATTTCTTTAAAGTGAAATACATTTGCAAATACAGACGAGATTTATTGAATTTAAAAGGAAAATTTGGATATTGATAACAAGCATCTAGGAAATTGACAAAACCTTTCTAAATTTGTTTTCCTGAATGAAGTTATTTCCTTGCTAGAATTCTTTGAAGATCCCCAAAATTTGTTAAACAATTATCAAATTTCATTTTCCCTTTTCATTGTTGAATTTTTATCATGAATAATTTTACAAAACTGACTTGTTTAAAATTCTTGACAGCATTTTTCCAAATAGAAAAAATTAAAAAATAATGTAAGTTAATTTTTTTTCTTTTGCTGTGTTTTTTTTTTATTTTTTATGTCAATTTGTTTATAAAACAAAAATAATCAAATAATTCTGCTTGTTCACTTTATAATTTTTTAATTATTTTTGTTCAATTATATTTTTTTTTTTGCAATTTAAAATGATGCTTGTTGTATGAAAAGTTCAGGGTTTTGTTTTTGTTCATCAACATTTTAATGTCTTTTCTCTTTCTTATCAGTCTACATATGTTTTCTTTATTTTTCTTTTGTCTTCAAATCGAACACTTTCAAAAGGTTTAAAAAAAGAAGGAAAAAAGAGACAAACTCACACACATTTCCAACTAAATTTTTAACAAAAAAAACTGATTCTTTTAATGAAAGAACCAAATTTTGTTTTCTCCATTTCCTCTCATTTGTAACTTGGCTCAACAACTGTCCAAAAAAAAAAAAAAAAAAAAAAAAAAAAAGAGAGTCCGATGACATTGATGGTCCCGTAAGTTAAAAGCCGAGGTCAAAAAGAAGCTGAAGAAAGGAAACAAAACTGCATTTAATCCAAACATCCTCGTTTGTGGATTCCTTCTTCTACAAAATGTCTTCTCTGTGAAACAAGGAAACTTTAATGAGACAAAAACAAAATTATTGCTTGCAATAAGTTTTGTAAATATTTAAAAAATAAATAAAAATGAATTTATTGAATTAAAATGGGGAAAAATATATTCTGGAAAAAAGAATTTTATTTTCATTTGCATTTAATTTGTTTTTATGTCTTAAATGAATTTTTTTTCTTTAGTTTAATTTGTCAATTAGGATATGTGATTTTTCTGCATCAACAAATATCTGAGGAATGTATTTGACAAAGTTCTTGTTTCTGAAAGTTTTCTGAGAAACTTTTGATGATGAATAAATTCTATTTGGTGGAGAAAGTAAGTCATGCAATGAAAATTTATGACCAAAATATCGAAGATTTTGTAAATCTGGGCAGTTCAAATTTTAGCTTTTTTTTTTCTCCAGCTGAGAAAAAAAACTATTAACAGAGAACTTGGTTAAATGTAACTATTTCAACTATAAAATGATAAGACCTAATTGCCAATCTAGTACTGTGCTTAAATTAATGCAGTCAAGGCAGCAAATAAAAAAAGCTAATCAGAACAATAACCATGAAAATATTTACAGAAAAGGCATAAAGAGGTGGGAAAGTGACTGAAACCGAGATGCCAGGTCAGGACTAATAATATTGCTGATTTTTCTTTGGATTTTATCGAGAATCTCTAGATGTGGTACAGTGGATATCGGCTCGGAACGAGAAACCGGGGAGCCGAGTTTGAATTCCAGTTGAATCAATTGTATTCACTTACGCGCAAATACCCTTGGGAAAGGTATTAATCCGTCTCTTCCTTCCAGTTATGGGTTAAATAGCAGGACAGATTGGGTTCTATAGCCTTGGCTGGCAACCAGTCTACCAGAGAAAGTAATGGCAACCTACTGTGGGATAATCTTCTGCCCATTCAGTCATGTCCCTTTCGAGACATGAGCGCCCAAAGCATGTATCGCGTATAGCACAACTAACTGACTGAATATAATAGTTGGAAACATAATTAAAGCTACCGAGCATAAAGTGGGGGATCGTTATTTTATTGATATAAAGTAAAAAACTGATTACCCCACTAATTATACTTAATATAATTATGTAATATAATCTATCTCTTCTCCTTCCAGTTATGGGTTAAATAATAGGACAGAATGGGTTCTATAGCCTTGGCTGGCAACCAGTCTACCGCAGAAAGCAATGGCAACCTACTGCGGGATAATCTTCTGCCAAGTCAGTCATGTCTCTTCCGAGACATGATCGCCCAAGCGTTTATCACATATGGCACTTTAACTGACTGACTAGATGTGGCAGTAGTATTCAATGCCCAGAGCCAGAGTAAACTGTTTCTGGTGAGATTCATGGGGGGGTGGGGGTATGTTACTTTCTGTTTATTTTTAATTTGTTAGGATGAATCAACTCAGAATGTTCATCTTTACTTTAATTTGTCTATTAGGATGTATGATTTCCATGGGTTAAACAATAGCTGAGGAGTGTATTTGACAACCAGATGCCCTTATTGTTTCTAAAGATTTTCATGAGCAATTTTTGATGATAAACAAATACCATCTGGTGGGGAAAAACAAATCGCTTCCACAGCCTTCACAAAAACTCCAGATATATTTTTTTTTTATAACTCTATGCAATTTTAACTCTAGCATTAATTATAGCTATTACAGTTTTTAAACATCTAATTGCAGGTGTGCTGAAAATCTCTCAACTCTTCCGCATATACACTATACCACTGGTCGTATTTTGCCTTAACTGTTTAGCCCTTCTGGATATAATCAAAAGTACTTTGAAAAAAAATCCCTTAAGACTTTTCGTGCTGGTCCTAGGATCATGAAGCTCCAGACTGGCACCACTGCATGATCTCTTGTTTGGTTTCTACTATTTTGGTGGTTGAACCATGTTTCATCAAAAGTGGTTTGCTGAAAAATGATCTGAAACATACTTGGAAGTGTCCCATGATATCATTTCTGGCTTGCAAAAAAAATCTTGGCCTCCACTTGGCTGACATCTTCTGTTAGCAAACTATGTAGGAGTTGTAAACACAACACGTTCACTGAATATCTCTCAAGTGCCTCGGCATTTCTTTGTGTTGAATAAGGTGAACTATTTTATTAAAGACCTTCATACTGCACCCCCGTGTCTCAGAGTTACCAGGCTGAAAGTTGACAAGGTACAGGGTATATTGGAATGTGATTAACCTTTGACCACCAATATTTGTGTCTTACATTTATGAATTTCTTTCTGGTGGCCTAAACTTAGCATTGATATCAGTTAGGGGTGAGCTGGGGGTGTGGAGCACAAAATTGGCACTTCACAATATAAAAGAACAATTTTTTTCCAGCTATACTCAGGTTTTGGGCTTTTTTCTAATCTCTTTGTCTCTTACATACGCACACACACAAAATAAATTTGTCACTTAGCTAGCATCTCCAGAGTTTTGTAGACAAACATTTCTGTAATGGTTTTGTCCACGTATTAAGAGGTTTCAGCAGTGTGTGTGTGTGTGTGTGTGTATATATATAATTCCAAGTGAAGAGGACTCGAGGTTTTTTTTATATCTTGAGTTCTCTGGCATTTATTTTATTATGAACAGTGCTCAATATAATGAGCACTGTTTTTTTTTTTTTTATAATCCCCCCCCCCCCCTTGTATGAGGATAGTAAGCTTTACAGCAAATTGACAGATATAGCGAAAAAATAGCAGTTCGGGGTTTACTCGAAGGAAAGCAGACAAGAGGGGAATAGGGACAAGGAAAAAGAAAAAAAGAGGAGGGGAAAAAGTTGGTTAGCACGTAAATTCCTCGAGGTCAAACTCCTGAGTGAATCTCCATTCTGATTAGCCGAACACACACACACGCACACACTCAAAAACACCCACATACATTCACAGTAAACCGAAAGTATTTGTCATTTAAATGTAAATCGTCTGCGCAACCACACCAGCATTGCCTGATGATGAGAATTAATCTCGAAACATAGAAATTTCCATGTAGCAATGAAAAGTTGACATAACCATATAATTATATATATAATCGCTGACTGACGCCAATTCGGTTGGGTTTCAATCCTGGGTGAAAAAGCAATCGGCTGTCCAACTGTACTGATGAGTTCTGATACAGCAAAACAGATCCGTCTGCAGATGACATACATATATATATATATATATATATATATATATATATAAAATTTCATTAAAAATGATAGACAAGGTTTTATGATTAAGTTTTTTTATATAATTTTTCATGTGACCCAAATAACTTTTTTCTTTTCAGAATATAAATTATATAAAAATTGTCCAATTGTTTTGTTTTTCCGAGCACTTTTGGTTACATTTTCAGCCATTGTCAAGGATGAATTTTATTTTCCTTGTAACTGAATATGTGTTTATGTATGCGTGTAGAGTTGTGTATGTTTTATATTTCAAACATGTTGTTGCCGTGTTTCATAGTTGATATGATTAATTGTTGGATTTTTCTTTTTTTTATTAATGCTTTTGATTTAAACAAAAAAATAAAATGAATTATCCATGACAAAAAATTTGAAACTGTTAACTTCATCATCAACCAAATAACAATTCACCTGCAAGATCTAAACTGCAGAGAACCAATATTTACGAATTTACATGCCCTTTAAAGAACAGTGTTCTTGATCGATCCAGGTTCATAAATAAATACATCAGATACACTACCACCTGTTCGACGAGAAGACTCATGTTGCATCTCTCTGACCATAGTTCAATTCAATTTCATTTAAATACACATGGAGACCTACTACACTGTCTTTAACATACCTGTTGATAATCTAATCTAAACTTATTTATAAATGGAACTTTGTCTGTGTCCGTTACCTATAGACTCCGAAACGGCTGAACCGATTTTCTTGAAAATTTACACAGTTGTACTATAAGCATCTGCGAGTGTTTTTAGCTAGGTTTTGTGTCGAGGTACCCCGATAAATATCGATAATCCAAAAAATTGGGTTATAGACGGAGTGGTCCGATTTTAATCAAATTTGATACACTCATAGACAAAGACATAAGAAACGATATTCAGAAGTTTCAAGGTTGCAGTTCTTACAATAGTGCAGAAAATCGATTTTATATATATATATATATATATATATATATATATATATATAAAAGGCAAGATGTTTGTGTGTGTGTGTCTGTTCATCTCTCTGTATGTCCTTTATACAAATCCACAATTTTTATCCGATTCTCATCAAACTTCATACAAATATTCTTTAGGCTGAGTCTGAGCTCCAGGACCATGGAGTAGTTTTAAAGCTTTCATTACACCCGAGCAATGCCGGGCTATACTGCTAGTAAAAAATATAATAGCATCATCCATATGGTTTTTAAAAAAAACGCTAACAATAGTAAAAGTATTATTAATAAAAAAGAAAAATGCAACACTCAATATCAACAACTATGAACACAACAATGTGCTTAACCTGTTTGGAATATGAAACGTACACATGAATACACATACATAAACACTACGCATGTTCAGTTACAAGTAAAATAAAAATTTTTCTTGTAATAGCTAAAAGTATACCTACAAGTCCTTGGAAAAATAAAATGTTTGAACAATTTCCGTAGAATTTTTCTGAAAAGAAAAAAATCATAAGATCATATGAAAAATTACATAAAAAAACATACCTTGTCAGTCATTTTTAATGAAACCTGCATAAGAGAGATTGCTACCCAAATAGTTAATAGGATATATATATATATATATATATATATATATACATACAAAGTCATCCTCATACAAGCCTGTTTCGCTGTATCACAGCTCATCAGTGTGGCTAGACACATCCACTTGCTTCTGGCTGGGATCGAAACTCGACCGATTTGGTGTCAGTTGGAGATATATATATTATATATTATAATTGTACTTGTTTCTCTCTTCATTAGTTCACATGACTATTGTGCCCTGACAATACCTCATAAATAATGGACTATTCCATTTTGATTAAAAGGAAAGCCTGAACATCAGAGACACTACTTGGTTTCAAGGAAAGAAAGAAATCTTTAATGTCTCCTGCTAACACCTCATAAATAATGGACTATTCCATTTTGATCGCGTGAGAAGACAAGACAAGACATTAAAGATGGCTACTCAGTGAGAAATTGAAAGAAGCAAAGACACAAGTATTTAATGTCTATTTCAGTCAATTCTTAAAATGACAAAAATTCATTTATTTATGATTGTTATTGCAATATTTTCTTGAAGTTGTTAAACTCAAATATTTAATGACATGATAGGGGAATTTCTATGGATAATTTAATGTCGTAGAACCTACGATGAGCTTATTCAGTCATTTGTTGAAGAATTAAGGTTCGTCAGAAATTTTAAAAGAAAAACTGAAATCTTCACAGATTAAAATTAGTATATATGTCGTGTTAACTAATATATTATGTTACAGACATATAGACGTATTATCTAATATTATTATAAACATGTCTATTTTTAGTTTAACCTTCTTGAAGTGAATAAGTTGTTTGTATAGCAATTAAAAACAGCAAGAAAGGCACTGTAGACATTTTCATTAGTTTTATTTTCTCAAGTACTTTCAATCTTATCTAAGATCACCTTTAGGGGATTGATTATTAGAACATAATTACAACTTAGATATTTTAAAAAACCTCCTGTTATAAGCATTTTTAGAACATTGTTACTATAGTTATGATTAATTTTATTTAGTGTCGGTTTAAACTTTTTGATAAAGATGGCTTTGAGAATTTGAAGTTTGTTTTTTTTTTTTTTGTGGTGTAGTATGTGTATTGTTTATTTAAATGTGCAATTGATGATGTTATGTAAGCTGGCAAGATAGTGTTATTCTCATCTGACCAACATATACATTTGTTTTGTTTTTTGTTTTTTTTGTCAGAGGTTCAATCTCCCAAAGGACATTTAAATTGATATACATTGTGAGTTTTTTGCCAAGTTTGAGTTAGTGGAGAAAAGGATTTAAATATCTTTTGGGAGATTGTATCCCTGATAAAAAAAAGCAAATGTTGGTGATGTAATGAATATGTATACACATCGGTTCCCCCCTCACTGGAATGTGATTGGCTGGTGTCAGCCATAAATATAGACTAAGGTGAGGACGTCTAGAGATCTACCGCTAGAGGTCTACAGGTCTTCGACTAGAGATCTATGACTATTGATCTACGTCTATTGACTACGCCTACATCTCAGGATGCTGCATACGACGAGTACCAAACCTAACTACCTTGAATTATATATATATATATATATATATATATATATATCCCTTTCCAGAACATATCAGTTGGCAACATGACAAAAACGCTATTTAGAAGGCTTACACTACATATATTTGATTTATCATTGATTGCACATTTTAATGAATGCGTATACTTAAAACACAAGGTTTAAACCACTATACTAAATTTAATACAACCAACTTAAACCGCGAGAAATTCATAACGGACAACAATATTAATTATGTCTTAACAATCAACCTCCTGGAGGTGATTTTGGAGAAGATTGAAAGTACTTGGGAAAATAAAATTAATGAAAATATCTACAGTACCTTTCTTGAGATTTTAATCACCATACCAGGAAACTGTTAGCATGTGCTCTGTGGCACAGTGGATTTCGGCTTGCAATGAGAAATCGGAGAGCAGAGTTTGAATTTGAGTTGAATTTCTTGCATTCACTTACAAACAAATACTCTTTGGAACAGTATTAATCCATAACATTTCCCTCCAGCTATGGGTTAAATAGAAGGACATTAAGTTCTATAGTCTTGGCAACAAGTCTACTGCAGAAAGTAATGACAACCTACTGTGGAAAAAATCTTCTGCCCAATCAGTCACATCTCTTCAAGACATGATCGCCCAAGTGTGTATCATGTAAGCCGCTTAACTGGTTGACCAGGAAACTTATTCATGACTACAAGAGGATTAAAATAAGAGATATAGTATGTCTAAATTATTTAATCAAACCTGCTTACATGAAGATATGCTGCCTAAATATATATTCATATCAGTTTCTAAAATTGTTTGTTATAATTTCAACAAAATCAACTTGGAGGCATCATTTCAATATAATTTCTGGCCATCATTCAAACATTTGCCCTCCACCCCCTTGCTGACATCTGCTACCAAACTGTTCATTATTTTTAAATTAAGTTTCTAACCCCAGATCTTGCTAGTGTTTCATCATTTCTTTTGGCTGACATTTGGGAATTTGTGAAAATCTTGTCATAAGCAATATTTAGTTTCAGGACCTGACATCATTGAAGGTTTCCCTAACCAGCCTGCATTTTGGGTCTGAAAATCTCCATAGAAGTTGAAGCTCAATTTTCGCGGTTGAGTGTAATGGGCATTTGTCTTCAGATGTTTGCATCCGACACTAACTTTCCTTCTGCAGGAACAAAACTTCATGATTTGGAAATTGCACATTTTCTGTTGACAAATTATGGGAGGTTTAACGGACAGTCGTTTTGTAAGAGGAATTGGAGAGACAAGTTCAAATTCCATCCTCATTTGTTGGGAAAGGGATGAAGTCATCTCCCCCAGCTATAGGTTCAATAGTAGATATTGTATCTAGAAAAAAAAATCATTGTTATTCTATAAAACTTGTTAATGTGGTATCCACTCATCAAATCATCATTCTTACAATCCAATATATATATATATATATATATATATATATATATATAGTTCTAGGTGAAGAGGACTCAAGGCTTTACTATTTTGAGTGCCTCGGCATTTATTTTATTATGAACAGTGCTCAATATAATAAATATAGAGCTTAATATAATTATATAGTTATGAATTAATTATACATTGCGACACGGAAATTTCTATGTTTCGAGATAGATTCTCATCATCAGGCAGTGTTTGATGTTGACTGTGCAGATGATTTACATTTAAATAACAAAAACGCTTGGTTTGTTGTGTATGTATGTGGGAAGATATAAAATTTACATGTGTGTTTCTTTTGGCCAATCCGAGCCGAGATTCATTTTGGGATTTGGCCCCAAAGAATACATACTAACCAACTTTTTCTCTTTTCCCCTCCCTCATCCTACCCTTCTCGCTTCTTCCTTTCCCTCCTTAACAGCCAAGATGTCAACCTGCCTTTAACCTGATCTTATCATTTTCCCTTTTTCCCCTCTTCTTCCTTTAGTTTTATTGCCTTTGATGTGATATTCTCATTTAATACCAAGGCTGTATTTTTCATTTTCTTGTCATTTTTTGGTCTAACGAGAGATCGGATGCCGAGTTCAAATTTCAGTTGAATTCCTTGCATTCACTTACGCACAAATACTTTTGGGAAAGGTATTAATCCATCTCTTCCCTCCAGTTACGGGTTAAATAATAAGACAGATTGGGTTCTATAGCCTTGGATGGCAACCAGTCTACCGCAGAAAGCAATGGCAACCTACTGTGGGATAATCTTTTGCCCAGTCAGTCATGTCACGTGTATCGCGTATGGCATTTGACTGACTGACTGATGTATTTGTTGTAAAGCATTTTTTTATGAAAACCAATGTAACACGTAAAGAATATAATACGCTAATCATGAAAAACTTGATAAAAACCTATAAAAAAGTTTATAAGAATAAGATGGACTTAGTTGATGAGATTAACACATTTAGTAAAAAAAATCACAGATAAATTAAGAATAAGCAACAGGGTAGCAAAACTCAACACAAAGGAGTGCTACATAACCATAAAGGATCATAAGGGAAACTTCAATATATATCCCACCACGAGAATGATAAATCCCACCAGACCAGAGATCAGAAAAAAAATTAGTAAGAACATACTAGAAAGGATTAACAAACAAATCATGGAAAACTTGGAATTAAGATTATGGAAAGACACCGCAGATGTAACAAATTGGTTTTATAATATAAGGGTAAAAAAACAACTGCTCTTTTATCCAATCCGATATTGAGGAGTATTATCCATCACTATCAAAAGAACTATTTGTTACAGCATTGAAATTCGCCACTCTTTACTCAGATATAACGGAAGAGGAGAGAAGAATAATAATGAATGCAAAAACATCTGTGCTCATTCATAAAGAAGAATTGAAGAAAAATTAATTCCAAAGAGGACAATTTTGATATTACCATGGGATCTCTGGACTCTACGGAATCTTCAAATCTGGTAGGATTATTAATACTATATAATCTCACAGCCTATAAGGAAGTAGCTACTAAAGACATTAGATTATATAGAGACAATGGACTTATGATAAAAAATGTCGCAAATTTTATAATAGATAAAATTAGAAAGATGATACATAAATAATTTAAAAACCTTAATTTAAAAGTAACAATTAAAACAAATATAAAAAAAAGTAGATTTTTTCGATGTAACCTTAGATCGAGAAAAAATATACACTAACCATATAAAAAACCAAATACCAATCCTTTATACATCCACCCGAAGTCTAACTACCCTCTATCTGTTATCAAACATGTACCCTCATAAATAAAATACAGAATTAGTAGAAATTCAGCTAATGAAGAAGTATTTAATAAGCATAGCAATTTTTATAATACTGCCTTAAAAAAATAGTGGATATAAAAACCCAAATATTAAATATGTAAACAAGAAAAGCAACTCCCGAAAAAAAAATAGGGATAGAAATATTATCTGGTACACACACCCCTCCCTTTCAACCAAATGGCTAGTAGTAAATTGGGGAAAAAATTCCTTGCATTAATTAGGAAACATTTTCCGGAAAAAAAACCCATTAAGTAAGATCTTTAATAAAACCACTATTAAATTAAGTTACAACTGTATGAACAATCTAGAAAAAAAATCATAAAAAAATCAAAATAATAATATTTTTAAAAAACTTTAACAAAATGAATAAAAACAACCAGACAACAAAAAATAACAATTTAGACAAGAAAAAATGTAATTGTAAAAACCCTATAGACTGCCTGTTAGAAAACAGATGCCTAACAGAATCAATCGTTTATCAATGCGAAATATCTTGAAAGAAAAACTGAAATAATATAAAGATTTATATAGGGAGTACTAAAAATACTCTTAAACAGCAGATTTACCAGCACATCTCTTCATTTAATATTAACAAATACAAAAATAGAAGATCCCTATCGAAATATCATTGGTATTTAAAAGAAATAAAAAAACACCCACAATAAAGTGGAAAATTATAAAAGGAGCTAAAACATGTAAGTCCTTAAGTGAACCATGTTCATTATGTTTATACAAAAAACTATTATTATATCACTTAAGAATAAAAATCTATTAACGCAATAAGATAAATATCATATGTTAACATTGCAAATTGTTCACATTAGAAAATGAATTAACATGCAGATAACCAATACGTGCTTAATGAAAATAATTACTGATGAACTATCAAAGTAAGTTGAAACATAAAATTATTTATTTCATAAAAAAAAATTTTTCTTTTTATAAAAAAAAATCTTCACTACAATTAAATAGATAAACCAAAAATAATTAAGTAAGTGAAAAGTACAGCCTTAATATTAAATGAGAATATCACATCAAAGGCAATAAAACTAAAGGAAGAAAAAAGGAAAAAGGGAAAATGATAAGATCAGGTTAAAGGCGGGGTTAACATCTTGACTGTTAAGGAGGGAAAGGAAGAAGCGAGAAGGGTAGGATGAGGGAGGGAAAAACAGAAAAAGTTGTTCCTCCTCTAAATGTCTTAAAATGACCTTTGTCCCTCCTCTAACTTGTGAAATTAATACCCAGAAAAGGGAAGCATTATTTCCTGACAGGACCTTCCCTCCCCAATGTCTTTTAGTACATCTGATTATAAACTCAGAGAAGAGAAAACATTAGCTTTATATTTTCTCTGGTCGCCTGTTCTTCTCATCAACCTGTATCATTAAATCATTATTCCAAAAAACTATTTCTGACAATCCAAAAATATTTTCTGGATTTAAATAACCTGAAAAAGGTTGATAACCCATAAAAAACAAACATATCAATCAAATATATGTATATTTTGGCAACAGTTGTTGTTGTAAACATCTTATTAAAAAGAATAGACATTTTATGCCTATTAAATTTATTGATTATTTTTGTTTAGAAAAATATTTCTCGAATGTGGATGAAATCTAAATTGGTTCCAACTTTTTGGCTCACATCATCATCATCATCATCATCATCATCAGGGGTGTGAATAAGAGAAGAGATGAAAAGGGTTATGAATATTTTTTTCTTAAAGCTAAATTCAATGCAGGAAGTCATGTGCCAGCAACATGGACAATTATTATTTTTTGTTTTGTTTTGTATGTAATTAAGAATATATCATTTTGAAATATTTTTATTTATTAATGCAGGCTTGATATTGTTGAATATATATATATATATATATATATATATATATATAATGATAATAATAACTACTTAGACTCTGTAAGAATGCACTCCGTAAATTTATGCCAATATAAACTCTCGAAAAAACCATTAACAAACAGAACCTAAATCCGTTACAATCCGGCGTACTAAGTCGTCGGATAAATGGGGAGAAAAAAAGAAACCAGCGGAACAAGAACAAAACATTCAAGATTCCGCAGTAAAGAAAAAAAAACCCAAACAAAACCAAACACAAGAGAAAGTGCTCAATATGAAAGTACTAAAATACAATAGTAGAGCAAAAACACACATATATATATATATTACAAAATGGATTAAATCCAACATGTTTTTAATTGATACTCATATTTGGGTAGATACTCTGTTTTGTTTTTTTATGAGTAAACAGTATATCTATATATATATCTACTGGCCTGAATAATTGAGAAATCTTGTTAAAAAAAAAAATACCTTCTCCAGCAGGATTCATATTTTCTTAACGAGATTTCTCAATTATTCAGACGAGTAGAAATACTGTTTAATTATAAAAAACAGGATGTCTACTCAAACATGAGCATCCATTAAAAATTATGAAGGCATTTGAAATTGGCAGTCATGGTCAGTTGCTGCACACTTAAAATTTGATTTAGTATGGCATAGAGCACTCTTTTTTTTCTGTGTGCAATGTTATGCAGATTTTCTTGGGAGCTGCTTATTTTTATTTCTATTATACACACACACACACACACAGATATATATATATATATTGTTATGTATTAAGTGTAACAAAAGAAAAAAAATGATTGACCAAAACTCAGAGATAAAAATTACATACAAATATTTAATTTACAAAAACATTAAATAAAAATATTTACAAATATACAAATTTGCATTCAAATAGAAAAACAGTTTTTTTCTTTCAAGACAGAAACGTAGAGTTTACTACTGGCGAGTGTTACGAGGAAAGGAGAAGGTAAGGCGTCAAATATCTTTACCCAGTTAAGTTGGCGTAGAAGTTAAGTGCTATACTTTTTGGAAATCCTTAAATGAGGATATAAAGAATAATTATTAGTTTGGTCAATGAAAGAGTTGAAAATATGTATTTACCCATAAAGTTCCATGAGGTTCTCGTTCAGGTTTTAGTTGATCAGCCACTTTCTTAGAGATTCTTTCGGCTGGATATAAATCCTTGAATCAAAACTGGAGTTGGTAACATCAGCAAACCCTGGAAACAACTGACTACTCACTGCCCAAAACCTATTTTTATAGGGGCTAACACCTAATTTGCATATTTCTAGAACCTCTCGAATTCTCTCGATTTTACTGGAATTTTCTAGAACCTTCCAAAACATTCTACTCCTAATTTCTCTATTTAACAACTACCTCCTGAATTAAAATCTTTTTTCATAATAAAAAGTAGGGCTCAATAGAATCCCTTACTACAACGTTTTAGACATTATTAATATTATTTTTATATATAAATGCATCCTCGTAACAATATATATAAATATATATATATATATATATTCTTTTTCCTACCAAATCAAGAGAAAATTGATTTAAGTATAAGGATCATATTTCCCTTTATTATTAAAATACAAAATTATCTTGTTTAAAAAAATTCCCCTGATTTCTTTTTTGTCATACACAGGAACGAGGCCCCATTTAGACATCTTGGAAGAGTCTATTATTATTAATATGCAACATCCTGTCCTGTGTAAACAAAAGGAGATGAAATTTAAGTTGCCCATATTCGAGGAAATTACTGCTTAACCCAGATAATCTCTTAGTAACTCATAAGGTTTTTTCTTTGTTGCTTTTTTTTTAGTTTTTAATATCGTTGATGATAATTTTTCCTATTCTGCCAACATTTAGTTTTTTCAAGTGTCAGCCAAAAGGTGCTTAAAATTACCACCCCCGTTTTTTTCAACGAGATACTTTTGTATCTATTTTAATAATAAAGGGAAATATGATCCTTATACTTAAATCAATATATATATATATAATAGACATTGAAGCCAACACCCAGAGATAACAATCTGTTTCATGTCCACTTATATATTTGCATACTTGAGCATTTTAACCCATAAATATAGTCTACCTTGAGATTATATTTTATCATATAAATTGTGTGTGTGTGTCTGCGTGTGTGTGTGTGTGTGTGTGTGTGCTCACATAACATTTTAGCTTTAAGGTTTGTTCATTTATAAAAAATTTCAACATTTTTTGTTAATGATCTTAATTTTTGTTTTATGAAATGCTTCTTTCAAAGTTTCCTTGCAGATTTGCCTTCCCCTCTATACACACCACCACCACCCCCAAATTTAGCTTAAAAACTGTTTCTTCACTGAAAGAACTGGTGACAGTTCAGGATTGGTCTAAGTCTTTGGGAAATGCTTCACCAAATACATTAGGACAATTCAAAGAGCAATCTGTGCATGATGAACACGGAAAATTCACTTTCCTAATTGAAATATGACTACTAAACCTGAGTCGCGTGTCTCTAAACGAGATGACGGACACTTAAGCATGCAGAATTAGAATCAGAAAATCACAGCATTAGAAATATGACGTGTATCTGCGGCATTGTATCCGCGGAAATGACGTGTATCCTCGGCATCGACTCCATCGGCTGCATCAAAAATGACGCAGTGTGAGAGACCATCAGAAAAGAAATGGGAGTCTATTTGGAAAACGTAGTCAAAATTGTACGACACACCATGTTACAAGAGCCGACAATCTTTCCCCAACAATTTGGCAATATAGCACTGTAAGCAAAAGAAGAGGCAAAAAAGAATATGATATACTGACAATGTCAATGTCAATAATTAAACAGGAAGATCTTTTACCGAGACGTGTTAGCACATTACTTCAACGTATGGAAGGACATGGTCAGCTGCTCGGCAATTTCTCTGCTGCACAAATTTGGCCATAAACCGAAGATAAAACAACTGCAGAGAGTTCAATCTTCACTGAGTGCCTTCTGTCAGACTTTTTTATATTCCCGGTTTTTTGTTGGTCAGTTTAGGAACCGATACGGTAGCTCATGTTTTCTGGTTTTTGAAGTTATTCTGCACTCAAGATTTGGCATTTCAGATGGCAGATCAGGTTTTGGTGGTGCTTGTCTTAGAATTCTGTGCATCACTTGGTGATGAAATATTTCTTCCTGGCTGATAGGTCACCAGAATTTTCTGTGTTTGGCATTGATTTCCCAATTGTCTGTGTCACTGTTAAATTTTTTTTATTGTATTTATGACATCTTTGAATCTCTCTCGTGTTTTTGTCTTTTTTAAATGGATGTGCAGGTGGTGCGATAGATAGAGGCTCAGAATGAGAAATTGGAAAACCGATTTCAAATTCCAGTTGTGCTTGTTACATGAATTCATGTGCAAATTCCCTTGGGCAACGTATGAATTTATCTTCTGCTCCCTTTCTATGTGTTAAATAGTTAGACTTGCATCTGAAAAAAATTATGTTTATTTTTAAAATATTGTTAATATTCACTCGCAAAAAAAGAATTAGTCATCCAATTCACATTACATTTTGGCTTCAAATAACCCACAACAAGTTGATAAACTGTAAAAAACAAATCAAGTCAATTAATCAAATATTTTAAGCAGGGAAAAAAAAAAATTTGCTTTGGTAGACATTTCGTCTGATCAGTATGACGGTTCCATGCTGGTTTTTGATAATAAAGACATTGGGTGATAATAAAGACATTGGGTGATAATAAAGACATTGGGTGATAATAAAGACATTGGGTGATAATAAAGACATTGGGTGATTCAGAAGACTGAATATATTGACTCTTCCATCTCCAATAATCGATAATGGCTCAGAATTGAAAAATTTGAGAACCAAATTTCAATTCCAGTCGGGTTTATTATATTCACTTACATGCAAACTTGGCAAAGATATAAATCCGCCACTTTTTCCCAGTTACGCATTAATTAGACTTTTATTGCTCATCTAAAAAAATATTTTCTGGCTTTAAATAACCTGTAAACAGTTGATAAGCCAGAGAAAATGAAGCAATCAATCGGCAAGTACTTGATAACAGCACGATGCCAAATTTTGTCCATTTTCAAGAGAAGTCACTACTCGTTACTTTTGAAGTCTTCTTTGAACAACAGTTCAATGTCAGTTTATCTGGTAATAGAAAACTTGAAAAAGATTGATAAACCAGAGGAAGCGAATGATTAGCTACACAGGCGTGTCTTTTAGATTTATTTAGTCTCTAGAATATAAATGTATATAAATTACTGTGGCTACAAAGTGAGGGATCAGTTTTTATATTGATTGTAATATAGAATTGATCCTCCACTTTATATACATATTACAATTTCTTGCTGGTTGATAAGCCAATGGAAAACTAATCAATGAAATACTGATTAGCTACACAGGCGTGTCTTTGAGATTTAGTCTCTAGAATATAAATGTATATAAATTACTGTGGCTACAAAGTGAGGGATCAGTTTTTATATTGATTGTAATATAGAATTGATCCTCCACTTTATATACATATTACAATTTCTTGCTGGTTGATAAGCCAATGGAAAACTAATCAATCAATGAAATACTGATTAGCTACACAGGCGTGTCTTTTAGATTTATTTAGTCTCTAGAATATAAATGTATATAAATTACTGTGGCTACAAAGTGAGGGATCAGTTTTTATATTGATTGTAATATAGAATTGATCCTCCACTTTATATACATATTACAATTTCTTGCTGGTTGATAAGCCAATGGAAAACTAATCAATCAATGAAATACTGATTAGCTACACAGGCGTGTCTTTGAGATTTAGTCTCTAGAATATAAATGTATATAAATTACTGTGGCTACAAAGTGAGGGATCAGTTTTTATATTGATTGTAATATAGAATTGATCCTCCACTTTATATACATATTACAATTTCTTGCTGGTTGATAAGCCAATGGAAAACTAATCAATCAATGAAATACTGATTAGCTACACAGGCGTGTCTTTGAGATTTAGTCTCTAGAATATAAATGTCTATAAATTACTGTGGCTACAAAGTGAGGGATCAGTTTTTATATTGATTGTAATATAGAATTGATCCTCCACTTTATATACATATTACAATTTCTTGCTGGTTGATAAGCCAATGGAAAACTAATCAATCAATGAAATACTGATTAGCTACACAGGCGTGTCTTTGAGATTTAGTCTCTAGAATATAAATGTATATAAATTACTGTGGCTACAAAGTGAGGGATCAGTTTTTATATTGATTGTAATATAGAATTGATCCTCCACTTTATATACATATTACAATTTCTTGCTGGTTGATAAGCCAATGGAAAACTAATCAATCAATGAAATACTGATTAGCTACACAGGCGTGTCTTTTAGATTTATTTAGTCTCTAGAATATAAATGTATATAAATTACTGTGGCTACAAAGTGAGGGATCAGTTTTTATATTGATTGTAATATAGAATTGATCCTCCACTTTATATACATATTACAATTTCTTGCTGGTTGATAAGCCAATGGAAAACTAATCAATCAATGAAATACTGATTAGCTACACAGGCGTGTCTTTTAGATTTATTTATATATTTTTTATTCTATATTTTTCTTCTCGTGTTTCAATTCCTTCACTCAGAATTATCAAATCTCTCGATACTGCAAATCACTGACTGTGCACTACTATGACTCCACCAGGGTCACTGCCCTGTTCCATAGGATTCTCAGCATCCTCCTGTTGCGTCAAGTATTTTATTTATCTGTAAGGTGATTGTCTGGTATTCACTGTCATATAAGGGGGACTTATATTACATAACATTTCAGTAGTCTTTTCTTTGTTTTCTCTTTCTTCAAGTCTCTTCTTCATCTCTGAGGAGATTGTCTGGTATTCACTGTCATATAAGGGGGACTGATATTACATGACATTTCAGTAGTCTTTTCTTTGTTTCTTTTTCTTCAAGTCTCTTCTTCATCTCTGAGGAGATTGTCTGGTATTCACTGTCATATAAGGGGGACTGATATTACATGAAACATTTCAGTAGTCTTTTTCTTTGTTTCTCTTTCTTCAAGTCTCTTCTTCATCTCTGAGGAGATTGTCTGGTATTCACTGTCATATAAGGGGGACTGATATTACATGACATTTCAGTAGTCTTTTCTTTGTTTCTCTTTTCTTCAAGTCACTTCTTCATCTCTGAGGAGATTGTCTGGTATTCCTGTCATATAAGGGGGACTGATATTACATGACATTTCAGTAGTCTTTTCTTTGTTTCTCTTTCTTCAAGTCACTTCTTCATCTCTGAGGAGATTGTCTGGTATTCACTGTCATATAAGGGGACTGATATTACATGACATTTCAGTAGTCTTTTCTTTGTTTCTCTTTCTTCAAGTCACTTCTTCATCTCTGAGGAGATTGTCTGGTATTCACTGTCATATAAGGGGGACTGATATTACATGACATTTCAGTAGTCTTTTCTTTGTTTCTCTTTCTTCAAGTCTCTTCTTCATCTCTGAGAGGTGTCTGGTATTCACTGTCATATAAGGGGGACTGATATTACATGACATTTCAGTAGTCTTTTCTTTGTTTCTCTTTCTTCAAGTCACTTCTTCATCTCTGAGGAGATTGTCTGAGTATTCACTGTCATATAAAGAGGACTGATATTACATGACATTTCAGTAGTCTTTTCTTTGTTTCTCTTTCTTCAAGTCACTTCTTCATCTCTGAGGAGATTGTGTCTGGTATTCACTGTCATATAAGGGGGACTGATATTACATGACATTTCAGTAGTCTTTTCTTTGTTTCTCTTTCTTCAAGTCACTTCTTCATCTCTGAGGAGATTGTCTGGTATTCACTGTCATATAAGGGGACTGATATTACATGACATTTCAGTAGTCTTTTCTTTGTTTCTCTTTCTTCAAGTCACTTCTTCATCTCTGAGGGGGTGTCTGGTATTCACTGTCATATAAGAGGACTGATATTACATGACATTTCAGTAGTCTTTTCTTTGTTTCTCTTTCTTCAAGTCTCTTCTTCATCTCTAAGGAGGGTGTCGTATTCACTGTCATATAAGGGGGACTGATATTACATGACATTTCAGTAGTCTTTTCTTTGTTCTCTTTCTTCAAGTCACTTCTTCATCTCTGAGGGTGTCTGAGTAGTCACTGTCATATAAGGGGGACTGATATTACATGACATTTCAGTAGTCTTTCTTTGTTTCTCTTTCTTCAAGTCACTTCTTCATCTCTGAGGAGATTGTCTGGTATTCACTGTGTCATATAAGGGGGACTGATATTACATGACATTTCAGTAGTCTTTTCTTTGTTTCTCTTTCTTCAAGTCTCTTCTTCATCTCTGAGGAGATTGTCTGGTATTCACTGTCATATAAGGGGGACTGATATTACATGACATTTCAGTAGTCTTTCTTTGTTTCTCTTTCTTCAAGTCACTTCTTCATCTCTGGGGAGATTGTCTGGTATTCACTGTCATATAAGGGGGACTGATATTACATGACATTTCAGTAGTCTTTTCTTTGTTTCTCTTTCTTCAAGTCACTTCTTCATCTCTGAGGAGATTGTCTGGTATTCACTGTCATATAAGGGGGACTGATATTACATGACATTCCAGTAGTCTTTTCTTTGTTTCTCTTTCTTCAAGTCACTTCTTCATCTCTGAGGAGATTGTCTGGTATTCACTGTCATATAAGGGGGACTGATATTACATGACATTTCAGTAGTCTTTTCTTTGTTTCTCTTTCTTCAAGTCTCTTCTTCATCTCTGAGAGGGTGTCTGGTATTCACTGTCATATAAGGGGGACTGATATTACATGACATTTCAGTAGTCTTTTCTTTGTTTCTCTTTCTTCAAGTCACTTCTTCATCTCTGAGGAATTGTCTGGTATTCACTGTCATATAAGGGGGACTGATATTACATGACATTTCAGTAGTCTTTTCTTTGTTTCTCTTTCTTCAAGTCTTCTTCATCTCTGAGGAGATTGTCTGGTATTCACTGTCATATAAGGGGGACTTGATATTACATGACATTTCAGTAGTCTTTTCTTTGTTTCTCTTTCTTCAAGTCACTTCTTCATCTCTGGGGAGATTGTCTGGTATTCACTGTCATATAAGGGGGACTGATATTACATGACATTTCAGTAGTCTTTTCTTTGTTTCTCTTTCTTCAAGTCTCTTCTTCATCTCTGAGGAGATTGTCTGGTATTCACTGTCATATAAGGGGACTGATATTGCAAACATTTCAGTAGTCTTTTCTTTGTTTCTCTTTCTTCAAGTCCACTTCTTCATCTCTGAGGGAGATTGTCTGGTATTCACTGTCATATAAGGGGGACTGATATTACATGACATTTCAGTAGTCTTTTCTTTGTTTCTCTTTCTTCAAGTCACTTCTTCATCTCTGAGGAGATTGTCTGGTATTCACTGTCATATAAGGGGGACTGATATTACATGACATTTTTCAGTAGTCTTTTCTTTGTTTCTCTTTCTTCAAGTCTTCTTCATCTCTGAGGAGAATTGTCTGGTATTCACTGTCATATAAGGGGGACTGATATTACATGACATTTCAGTAGTCTTTGTTTCTCTTTCTTAAGTCACTTCTTCATCTCTCTGAGGAGATTGTCTGGTATTCACTGTCATATAAGGGGGACTGATATTACATAACAGTTCAGTTCTTGTTGCTAACAAAATTTTACTTTCTTAATTCTTAGCCTTTTGGAAAGTGTTTTTAAATTTCAGCTGATTCATGCATTTTGCATTTATATATGCTTCTGTCTGGAAAATAGACAAGATTAATTAGTGTCTGAAAAAAAGAAAAGATTCTTTTTTTCAGACACTAATTAATCTTGTCTATTTTCCCGACAGAAGCATATATAAATGCAAAATGCATGAATCAGCCGGAATCAAACAGGTGGCCATCTATGATGTGTTTTTTTCAGTTTGAGCCTGGATAGTGAAGTTCTTAAAACTGCATTGAAATCAACGCAAATATGATGAACACGTCTCTAAATCATAAAAGCGTAGAGCAACCAAAAATTGCCATGCACTTTCGGCCGTCTCATTAGTCATATCATGCCAACATCCTTAGGGATGGGGTGGGGGGTGTCAAATTCGAAGAACCAATATCTTTCTTCTAATATCTCTTTGCTTGAAGTTATCAACTTTCTTGATACCTGAAGTCACTAAGCTCTCTTCGTGCCCGACTGCCTTGTCACGGTTTGTTCCTCTCAGTGATGCATTATAAAAATGATGTCACTTGTCCAATGTTATTGTCTAAAATCAATTTCTATCTCTAGAATTATGATATCTGTTAATGGCTTGAACTGGTTTTTAATCCCCAATGAGGAACTTTTCTGCTCTCAGGGAAATTCCAAGATAGTTTCTGGATTTGTTTTTGGATGGATTGTCTTTTCTCACCTTGTTGATGGTAACACTTCCCGAGGCCTCATTTATTGTCATCAATGCTCAAGCCACATCCACCCGACTAAGACATCGGTAATTTGTTCCAGGTGATTTGTTCCAGGTGATTTAAGTTGAAAAGCAACTTGTCTCCAGGCTAAACCACAAATAACCATTCCCAGTTCTGTATTTTCTTTATAAATGCATTTTTATTAACATATCATCAATAAGAATCTAATTTAAGCTTATAAATAAATAAGTTTTAATTTTTAATATAGTACAAAAAAAAAGTAATCTAAATTTAAGTATACAGATATATTCATACTTGTAAATGCTTACGATTTGGCGATCTTTACAGTAGATTGCAGATTCTTTATTTGTGAATTTGGTTTACTCTATGACATTATAAAATAAAATGGTTTTGTAAGGTCAAATAACAAATACAGTTATTCAAATTATTTTGCAATCGCAGAAAATAAACTAATTTATATTAAATTTACCAATATTTACATTCAATTTGTTTATTTATATCACGGACGTAGATGTGGATTGTCAGCATCAACAGTACAGTAACATGATCTTATGTGCGTTTAATACTTTTCCAGTGATATTACAACTTCAATATTTGTGATGGACAGACGTAACATTGAATAAATGTCTTAAACTTGATTTTTCTTTTTCCACATTTTTTTGACAAACAATGTATAATTGAGAACAACTTGACTTGAAATGACATAACCCGAGGTGAACCTGTAGTTATATTTCGTCATTGATGATCGGACCCTGAACCATCACAATGAATGTTCCCTCGGGGAGGCCTGATGTCTTCAGCACTTATTGGACCTTAAACTCAACTCAGATCTCAAGTTGAGTTTGTACATATGAATCCATCACTAATCATGCAGGAAAAATGGTTGGTTCCCTGTACCGACCCAGTAAGTACCTGACTCCACGTGCTATCTTCTACCTGCTAGGTGAGGCCTAAAATGGAGTAATGCCGCTTATATCTGGGCAGGAACTGTCCAGTTTTCACTTTCCAGTCTAGACAGGATCCAAATGCATCTCCGTGGATGGCTGATTGTTTTCCACTCTACAACCCCTTTCCACAGAGACGTTACAAGCCTCTTGCAGGTCTATCACTATTTACATGGAAAGTCCTCAGATGAACTACATTCTTTAGTTCCACCAGTTCTCTAACTTTCACAGCTAAGACCCCTGCTCTGCTACACACCTTATAGCAAACCACACTCATTTCTTTCGTATTTTATTGGTGAGACGTTACTTCGACTCGAGCAGTTTCTTCCCATAAAACACTGCTTTGTGGAATTGACTCCCAAGAGGATGGTTTCTTGATCACGACAATATTAACTTGTTAAATTCTCAGGTTAACCATTATCTTCCTCACATATTCCCATAAACAATGCCTTTTACTCTGTAACCTCCTATCTTGAGTGGCTCTTTGGCCTTGTACAGGATGAATATCTATGAAAAAAAGTAGAAACCTATAATTAATATGGATTTTTATTTTACTTTATTATAATTAACCTTTCACTGCTGCCGTATTTATAGCATTGTTGCTGGATCATTTGGGGGTCGAGGTAGGAAATTGCCCTTTACTGGAAATATATGACTAGACTGATGGCGATTTTTCATGGGTGCCGCTATTTTGGTTTTGATCAGATATTTTGTAGTACAGTATAAACTCAACAACATTCCTAACAATATAATAAAGATAGATGTGGTTTTCGTAGTTTGGAAATGGTAGCGAGCACTAGTTTACGAGACAAATGCTCAGAACTGACATTTCACAGTGTGATGAAAATGTATATCTATGTCAACAGCAGTGGAGGTGTTAATACCAAACTTGTATAACGGGCATTAATGGGATAAAAAAAGAAATGAACCCCCAGTTTTATAAACCTTGGCTTGTATGTCATCAAATGTCCATTGGTAGATTTCTTGACGTATTCAAGTTTTGATCCTTAAATGTTTGCTGATTGCATTTCTCTAAAAAGATGAGTTGATTCAGATTTTAAAGTATTCCTTCCATCTCGAGGTCTGCCTGTCTTTGTTCTTCCTGATAATTAAACCATTTTTGCCTTTTTTTTAATCATTTCACCCAAGTATGGCAATTAAATGCAAGATACTACAGTGTAAGAGAATATGAAAATAAAAAAAAACATTAAGGAGGGAGAACAATAAAAGAACAAGAATTAAGAAGACAGAAGATAACGATTGACACTGCATTTAAACTTTTGAAGATCAAATTTAGTAGAAAGCAACAAGAAGCTGATTGAGAGTTCCACTAGCAAGAGAAGAAACTGTTAGCATAGGACTTACAGTTACAGCTAGTCATAAAATTCTTAGACCTTGCTGCCAATTTAGCACTGTGCTTAAATTCATAAAGTCAAGGTACTGAAGAGGAAAGCTCATCAGAATATGAAGAGTATAAAAATATTTTTAGAAAAGACAGAAAGAAGCTATTATGTGGCAATGGAAAAGTGATTGAAGCTGTGATGCCAGGTCAGGGCCAATGACATTGCTGATTATTTAGATTTTATCAAGAATCTCTAAATTTTTAGCAGGAGCACCAGACCAGATATGGCACAAACTTTGTTTACAAAAGCGTTTGTGCCCAAAGAGGGCACTAGTTTCAAAAAAGGTTGCAAACCCTTTTAATAGTGTGCGGTTCTTTTAAGATTTTGTTGAGATGTTTGTATAAGCATTGAAGGATGTGGATGTCGGATTTCTTCAGAGTTTAGGAATTTGGATGTCTCCTTTAGAACGGAATCACCATGCTCTTAGTAGACCAGATGAGACGATGGCTTTTTTAGTATGTGTCAACACCAGTAACCATTCTTCTTTTCAGTGCGTCTTGTTCATTGTGAAATGATGGGGTGATGTAACTTTGCAGTGTGGATTCTAATAAGAATCTTTGTGTTTGTTCTTTTAATGAAATGATTTGCAATTAGCAAATGAGCTTGGTGAGAAGAAAGTTCCATTGGCCTGGACGTTACCAATTTCTTCCTGACTCGATTTACGACCATATTACATTGAAACAATGGTTTTCATACAACTGCTAAAGGTCAGCAATATCAGGCCACATTTATGGAGCACCTTATAAAAAATTTACTTACAAAGAATTTTGAGAATAGCATGTTAACCCTCACCAGCCTCAAAAATCATGATTTCTGTACCCAATTCGGAACCTAACGGCTCCATATGTACTGCAGTTTTAGCAGTAGTGAGTATGTGTGAGACAGAAAGATCTGACAGAATCCATCCCTCTTTAGGTTGGTTTTTGAATTTGAAGTTGTCTGAAACCCCACCAAGGTTAAAGAGTTCAGTCTATACTATTTAATACATAGCTGAAAGAATATGGGTTTTTGCTTTTTCCAAGGGTAATAGTGTGACATAAATAAGACAGACTTGAGCAAATTTGAACTTAGAATAAGAGCTTTTTTGAACAGATGACTTTTTATTGTTCAAGGCTGCAATTGTTGAGAATTTGATGCAAATTGTACTCTTCACTCAATCACTTATTAAAGTTGGCATAAATAAAAGATGTGATTCTTTTTATATTTTTTAGATGAAAATAAGTATTTGAATTAATGTCGCCTTTAATAGTGTGTGGCTCAAAATTTCTTACTTGTACAATTTGTTTTTCAGTGTGTGGCTGAAGGAAGTATGCATATGTTTTTTCTTTCTTTCAAATATTCATTTTTACTTTTCGTAAGCAGGAGGAAATATAGATTGAGTCAAAGATAATATTTTTCCAAATGAGTTTCTAAAGATCTGTGAGCGTCTTTAATCTGGGTGACAGAGACATTTTGGTTCCACTCTAGAAGTGTTAATTAAACGAATGTTTACATTGACCAAGACAATAAAAGCCCAAAGAGTTCAATAATGTCATTGTAAGTCATTCTAAGTAACTTGTGAATCTTCAATGGCATACTTTTGGATTGTAAAAGAAATCAGATTTCCTTTTTCTATATTTGAACAGACACGTTTCAACCACGGGCGAGTAAAGCAATAAACTTTAATTGCCCAGTTAAGTTTTTAATCAACTGAATTGATCGAGCAAGTGAAATCTCAAAGGCTGCTTTCCAGGACATTTTTTATTTTTATTTTAGTGAGCAAAAGTTTCTCCTGTAGCACATCTCTTCTCTCTATATTGTCTGAGGGAATGACAGGTGTCACCACAGAAGTTGTTTAAACAAGATTGAAATCGAGATTGGACAGCATTTTAGGCTCTAGCTTTGGGTTTATTTACTTTCTAAGCCTTTCTTGTGATTGCGTATGACTGCGGAGGTTTGAAATAGGGTTTTTCTCTGTTGAAGCTAAACTGCCCTTTCACACTAACGAGCACCATTTACTTTGATCTAAGCTCATGGCATTTAGTATTTGCAAGTGGTTGACTATTTAAATACTGACCAGAAAAAGAATTGATCAGTGTTCAATGCAATATGAATGCAAGCAAAAAATATTCCAACAATCATCTACTATATTGGTTTTGTATGCCATTGTTTACAACGTAATATTACTTATATTCAGGCTTACGGACTATCACGTTGAATACACCAGTTCTTGTTTGATCACCAAAGTTAAGCAACGTTGAACCTGGTCAGTACTTAGATGGGTGACCACTTGGGAATATCAGGTGCTGTAAGCGTATAGTGACGGATGTGCGTTGTGGTGTAGTGGATATCGGTGAGCCGAGTTAGAATTCCAGTTGAATACCCTGCATTCACTTAAGCACTGGTACCCTTGGAAAAGGTATTAATCCGTCCTTTCCCTCCAGTTATGGGTGAAATAACAAGGGTAGGACTTGGGGACCCTGCTCTTAAAAACAAATCCCAATGAATCTTGATACTCGAAAAGAAAATATGTATTACTAGACACAAAAACTTATATAAACAACAATAAATTGTTGAAAGAAAAAGGTATTACCAGCAATAAATAAATAAAGTTTAGTTGGCAATAAATGACATAAAAAAACAACAACCAACTTATATTCAAAGATAAACCAGTACGTCAGTGGTGAAAGGGAATTCATAAATTCTCCAAACATTTGCCGTGATTTTTGTTTTGGTGTGAATGTCAGTTATTCTGGAAAGAAGCATTTACAGGGAAGAGAGTCTCTTTGGGTGGGGCAATGATATCCCTAGATGTGGACAGCAGAAATGAGAACAATCTACCTCTCTAGAATTAATAAAGGGTTAACTTTGGAAGTCTCTGAAGCATATCCAGATTGATATACAGCCGAAGACAACCAGATGGCACAATGTCTAAAGTATTGTGATAGTAACAACAAAGATAAGGACATTAGTCTGAGTGTAAATAATTTATTGAATTATCAACTGTAAAGTTTGACATTACAGCCTTCATAGTATTTTTATTCAGCATAAATTGTTAAATCCTGGAATATTTAAGACATTATGTTAACACATCACTGAATAAGTCCCAGAACTGACATATAGATGGTGCCACTAAAAAAAAAATCCATATGAATTTTATGAAGTACTAACCTTCGAATGGAATGTGACAAAATTTGGGCCCAATCGGATTATTAGTTTACAAATTATCATTATCTAATTGAAGTTAGTTTCAAATTTTCAAAACAATGGAAAAATCTGAATTTCGTGTGTTGATAAAGCTTTGCTTCCTGATGGGAAAAAATACTGTTCAAGTAAAGCAATGGCTTGATAAATGTTATTTGGACTCTGCTTTGTTGGAAACAACGGTTAAGAACGTGGTATGCTGACTTTAAACACGATCATACAGACACAAATAATGCTGAATGCTCAGGTCACCCAAAATTGGCAGTTTTCCCGGAAAACACCAAAAAATTGTTTTGGCCGATTGTAAATTGTAGTTGCAGGATATAGCAGAGGAGCTGAACATATCAGAAGGTAGTGTATTCACCATTTTGCACGAACATTTGTCAATGAGAAAGCTGTGTTCAAAGTGGGTGCTGCTTTTGTTTACAGTCAATCAAAAACAACAACGCATTGATGATTCAGAGCGTTGTCTGCAACTGTTTCAATCTAACAAGAAGGAGATTTTGTGTAAATATGTGGCAATAGATGAAACATGGATCCACCACTTCACTCCAGAGTCAAATCTGCAGTCAGCTGAGTGGACAGCAGCAGGTGAAAGCCGTCCAAAGAGACCAAAGACGCAAGGTTTTGGCCACCATATTTTGGGCTGAGCAAAGTATTTTGTTCACTGTCCTCAGAGTGATACCCAATGTTTATGTGGGAAGTTCCAGCCAAATTGCCATGCAATACAGCATACCGTTTCCAAATTTCTGGCAGAATGAAGTACATTATGGTGCTTTTTTTCTCACAGACCATGTCCAACTGACCCTACTATACTGTGCAGTTAACAAAATCAAAAACAAACAATGAACATGTGTAAAAATAAAAATATAATATGGCAATAATTTGCTCATCGTATTTTGGTTTTTATTGATTTCATGCTGTTTGGGGAACAATAATTTATTTTATGCTGATTAAGTGATAGATTACCAAATATACTAACAATGCGCCCCTTAAAGTGTCTAATGTGTTGGCTGAAAGCACTTAGGTCAGTAATCACTACAGTTTCTACACTCTCTTCTTTCCTGTAAGAACATTAGAAAAACTGAATAAATTTTTTAAAAAATTTTCAAACATTTTCCTTGCAATAAAACATGTATAAAAAAAAGATTGCTTCCTAGGCATACAATGCATACACACACATATCATATATAATTGTCTATAAGCTGACTTCACCTAAATTTTTTGTCATGTATTTTTGAATCCTCCAAAGAAAAAAAAGTTGCCTGTGTGTAGTGCATGCAGTTACCAGTTATTATAAACCTTTTCAAAAAATTACTTATCATACAACCCACTTTATTTTGTATAAAAAACTGATCACAAAAACTTGCTCTTTATATACTCAAATAAATGCAGCTATATATATATATATATATATATATATATATATATATATAATAAATTATATTTTATAGCATGTACAAAATTTTTTATATATATTCACTATGAATTGTACATTTGTTTCAACATTTAAATTACGTCTCCTCAGGCGATGTGGACAGGAATGGGAAGCCTCTTTTCTTATATTTGGTCAGTTGTGTGTGGGATGTTGGTGGGGGTTAGTGATAAGGGAACAAGTCTTGTGGATTGTCTGTTTGAATTTTGAAGAAAGTGGTGTGGGTAGTGGAATTAGTTGATTAATGAGTGGCTGGGAGTTTTGTAGACAGATTTAACATTAGCAGTTGAAATGTAAGTTTTTATTATTTTGCGACTAGACTATATCCTTTGGATTTCTTAGAGGGGCAGAGTAGGGAGGTGTAAGTGGTGGAATGCTTATTTTGTACAGAATATTTTTGTATTTAAGCAGAGTTTTTATAATTAATCTAATTTTGCATATTTAACCTTAATTTTGAATTTAGGCAATCGATTTTTTCTATTACACTTTAAATTTTAATTAGATCACAGTTTGGAAATCGATTTTTTCTATTAAATTTTCAATTTTGTGGTAAGATTTAATGTAAGAGGTAAAATTTAATGTTAAAAATTAAAGGTAATAGGTAAGTATGTAATATGTACGTAATAAGTAGAATTTTTTTCTTTGTTCTTTATTCACTTGGATATATATATATATATATATATATATATATATATATATATTGTCATCCGCAGACAGATCTGTTTCGCTGTATCACAGCTCATCAGTACGGTTAGACTCCGATTGCTTTTTAACCCAGGATTGAAACCCGACCGAATTGGCGCAAGTCGGTGATTCTGCCTCTGGGCGTTCGGTGGAAGAAGGCAGACTTTTTAGCGCATATATTATCATTATACGCGCCCAACAGCCAGAGTGCTCTAATTCATTTTACTGAATGAGCGATGCGTACACGCCAGAGTAGCTACTGTTTTTCAAAGTCTACCATTCTTCCAGAGTGCTCAATCAGGGTGTGAGAGCCTAACATATTATATTATATATATAATATGTTGCATTTAAGTGGTTAATACTAATGGAAGTACAACCCAGTTAGATATTTACTTTTCAAAAGTGCTCAATACAAAAGTGGAGCATAGATATATAGTTATAATAATAATAATAATAATAATACACCATCATCAGGCAGTGAAATGTGGTTAATTTACTTTGTTATATTTCTAAGGAGAGTTAAAAAATAAAATTAAACTAAAATAAAGAAGGTCATCAAATGAATAAAGTGGGGTGGGACGTTATTACACTTGAAAAGAATTTGTCAACTCATACACAAAATATAAGAATGTTTTGACAGACTTCTTCTTCGTGTTCCTTAAGGACGTAGGCGATCATGGACTTCCACTTGGCTCTGTCACTCTCAGTATTTTTTTCTCTTGGTATCTCTTCTAAGCTCCACTCCGTCATCCATTCGCTCAGACCTAACAAGTACATCTCGCACGGCTTTCTCCTGTCTCTCCTTCCCGTTATCCAACCTGTGAGTATTAAATTCTCCAGACCCTCCATTCTAATTACACGTCCCAGGAACCTCATTTGTCTCCTCCTGGTATTTGTATGAGTTTACTTCTCGTTTACATCCTTTCCACCACCTCATCGTTGCACACGTGCTCCATCCATGGTATCCTCAGCATCCTTCTGTAAAACCACATTTCTGCTACCTCAAGCCTAGACTAGACGTGTCAAAAGTTTAAATTGAAAATAAGACAATAGCATAGAATATAAAAAGCGAAGAGTTAGGAAAAAAAATTTTAAACATAAAGGATAATATAAAAAAATAAAAATTTTCCTTGAAGGATTTTGTTGATATAAAAAAAACATCAAAAAATCAAAGAAAGAACATAAGTGAAGTTTTAGAAACGTAAGCACTAAAGACAAAAGATGATAAAATAACAGTTAAATAAATTAAATTTTAAGCTATATGAATAAAAAAGGCAGTAAATTTTATAGATAACTAGCAGTATAGCCTGGCATTGCTTGGGTGTAATGATATAACAATATTTTGTAGCGGACTGGAATTAGTTAATTTTATTAATTAATAAAAAAATTAGAACATACTAAGAGAAATTTTCTTTATCCTCCGAATATGAGCAAAGGAAAACTGAGGTGATTAATTTTATTGACTAATTATTAACTGTAGCTGGAAAATCTTTATCTTTAAAAAGAAAGCAGAGACGAAAAATAACATCTGGTATTTCTCTATTATTGTAAACCCGGAAAGAAGAGAAAGAAAAGAGAAATGGATTTGTTTTCAAGCCACAGAAACAATAGATATCGGTTTCAGTCACCCCAAAGAAAGCTGACGGTCATTCTAAACATAAAGGAAAGATAAATTTATTTGTTATTGTTTCTTGGCAAAGGAAAGGGAAATTTCATTTTGGGTTGAATATCTGGCTGGCATGAATCTTGTGAAAGAGTTAAAGATAACAAATGTTTTGATTGAGTCAAGTAATTTAGAGAAAAGGTATTTTCACTGACATCAGGGTAAAACTGATTCTTGTCACTTGAAAATATAGGTGACTCACAGAATGGATATTAAAAACAGGTGCGTAGAAATTATTATTTGGGTAACATGTCAATGGACCCTTGTCAACTTGTTTTGGGCGAAGACAGTTCAAAAAGGTTAATGCCTATTGTTTGAAGAAAAAAAAATCCCCAAAATTGTTTCATGAGAATGGAAAATTTTGAGAAAGAAAATTCGGTTAAGTCCAGCCCAGAAAAGGGGTATGGGGAGATGACGTCATAAGATCGAGAGAGATTCCATTGGTCCAGTGACCAAGCCCCGAAAGGGGGAGACGACTAACAACTGACGTCATGGAAAGAAGACAGATCCCATTGGCTAAAACACAGGCAACAATGAGTAGGAGCTAACCTCAGGATTTTATTGGTTGCCGAGACGGGGGGATTAGACACCCAGCGACCGTCAGCCCCACACCATGGCATGTGCATAAGTACAGGATCCCAAGGGACCAAAATCAGTGGGATCGAGGAGAGTCCGAAGTTGGCCTCAAGTTGGCATCGAGTTGGATCAGAGGAGAGTCCGAAGTTGGACCGGAGTTGGGACCCAGCAGCGGATCGAGGCAGTTCAAGTTCAGTTCCGGTTACTGGCCTAAAAATGTCACGACGAAGATAGGTGCCATGTTGTTGGGTGCCAACTGCAGAGCCTGCCGGCCAACCAGAGTTAAAAGACAGACAAGAGATTTTGCAGTCAAAGTTTTGAGTTGCAGAGAGCGACAGAGAAGTTAAAGTCGGAGTGACAGAGATCGACAGAAGAGGCCTGATGCCGGCTACCCAGAGTTAAAGACAAGAGAACTTGCAGACAAAGTTTTGAGTGAAGTTGCAGAGATCGACAGAAGAGGCCTGATGATGGCTAACCAGAGTTAAAGACAGAAGAGATTTTACAGACAAAGTTTAGAGAGTTGCAGCTCGAGTGGCAGAGAGTTCGATTTCCCGGTCCAGAAACGTAATGACCAAAGACAGTTCCCAACCGAAGAAGTAAAGAGACAGAGAGATGATTGCCATGCCATTGGATGCCAATCAACTAACCAGAGTTAAGAGACAGACAAGAAGAGAATTTTCAGACAAGTCTGAAATTGCTAACTGATAGAGAATAACCTAGCACTCCGGCAATTTCCGTAACATTCCAGAAAACAAGCAACAAGTTGACTAGACATATAACGAACTTCAACTTCTGTTTGAAGCAGCAAGCTGCGGCCAGCCAGATTCCTTGTTATTGCTTAGGAGAATAATTCGATTTACCTAAGAAACGTCCGTTCCGCTACCAGTTGATAGAAGCAAGGATGGGAAATTATCCCAGAAGAGCATATTGTGTATATTCCACTTCGGTGGTGGCATATTTGGGGCTGTTTAGACCAAGAGACTATTGTGTATAATCTATATATAAAGACGTATTTCACAACACTTCAGATGTCGGTCTCCTGCCATATTTTTCTTGGCGCAAGTTTCTTTCTTTCACAATTGTGGGAAGTGGCACAATGAAAGCTTTAAAACTAATCCATGGTCCTGGAGCTCAGACTCTTCGGACTTTGGCACAAAAGACTAAAAAGCAATAGTTGTTTCCAGTTAAAACGAAACCATAGACTGAAAGAAAAATGAATGGATGTAAGTCAAATTTTGATTTCCTGGTATCGATATCAAATAAGTTTTTATCGTCATAAACTGCATTTTGAAGGCTAAATAAGTCCTTTGAGTAAATGGTATCATGGCTGAGACTAAGAACTATAATTATACCTACTTAGAGCCAAACCCGAAGCAAAAACTAAAATAAAAGGGCTGAAAAAAATACAGACATACAGGCAGATAAACAGACACACACACAAACATCTTGCCTTTTATATATATATATTATCAATTTTCTGCACTATTGTAAGAAGTGCAACCTTGAAACTTCTGAATATCGTTTCTTATGTCTTCATCTATGAGTGTATCAAATTTGATTAAAATCGGACCATGCCTTCTATAACCCGATTTTTTCGATTATTGATATTTATCGAGGGTACCTCAACACAAAACTTCGCTAACAACACTCGCAGATGCTTATAGTACAACTGTGTAAATTTTCAAGAAAATTGGTTCAACCGTTTCGGAGTCTATAAGTAATGGACACATGCCCACACAGACAAAGTTCCATTCATAAATAAGTTTAGATTAGATTTAGATAGCAAATAGTAAATATATTGAGATAATTTTAGATATATTTAAGAGTATGGAAAATTCTATAGTAGCAAAAATTAGAGATTTCATTACGTTGGTCAGAAGATTAGTTTTTTTAGATGGAGAATTATCATTATCTGCCTTATTATTCAAACTGGCATTCATATTTGTTTAATAAACACATCAGGTTCCCTAAAAGTTGCCAGCTAAATCCTCAGGTCTGATATTGTTGAAGAGTCATATTCTCTTGTTTAGTGAAAAGAAATGAACAAGTGACACAAAAGTGGCTAAAACTGGTTTTGTATTAACTGATATGAGTTATCTCCCCTTAGCACGAAAAGTGGAATAAAAATAAACCTAAACCCAGGGAACTGGATAACAGTTGGGTTGGTTGATTTTATGACATGTCAACCCCTTGTTGGGAGTGACTTAATAACAAACTTTGTTTGGGGAGCACCCAATGAGAGTCAAACTCATTACTCAGTAGTAATAACGGTTAATTAGACTAGCTTTGCTTATTATCGCATGCCAAGCCATCAGCATTGAGTCAAGTGTTTAGTTTAATGTTTGCACAAAGCTACAAATATGGATATGAAGAAGGAGGATGGAGAGTAGATAGAACAGCCAAAAAAATTTTCTGACTACAATCAAAATGTGACTGCGAATCAGAATATTAAAGAAACCAGAAACAGAATTTGAAAGAAAATCTAAAATCAATTTTATGGATGACATTTTACAGGATTTTGGGGTTAATTTGTCTTTTTCATTTCATCCTGAATTGAGTTTGCAATTTACAGATCTTCATTGGTTTAACTTTTCTTTTTAATGAAACGACATTTAATTAAATTTATAAATTAGCATGGAGGCTACCCTTATTTTTTCTTAATTTTTCAGCCATTTCATTTGCTTGCCATCTTCGGGTCACATTTTCACTGGATAAAAAGTCCAATAATATTGGATTGTGGCTGTAAATTCCACAATTTTGCCCCCCTCCCCCACCATTTTGGTAATCCAAATTGAGAAGCCATATTTGGAAGAAGTTGGCCAAGAGTTATTAATTTCTTTATTCTTTTTTGTAGATGAGAAAAAGTGTTTGAATCAAAAGCGGCTCAAGACAATTTCTCCATTTATACCGAGTCGGAATCCAACTTGTAAGTCGATATTTCTTTCTTCAACTTTGCTGGGAAATGCAGAGACGATCTTTGTTGCTTTCATGACTCTTTTTCAGCTGGTCAGTTCTCCAGTCTTCTCCAGTCAAAAGTAGATAAGTATTTGGAAATAGTTTTTTCAATGACTATTCACAGAATATTGAAATTATAAATAGAAGAATTAAGAAAATATTATGTTGTTTGAACTGTTGTCCTTATCTTTATTGTCATATTCCTGACGTTTCGGCCAGTGTATGCTCTGATCTTCTTCAGGTGACTGGAATTTTGAATTAAACCTTTTATTTTGATCACTGGGGTAGAGTGTTCTCATTCCATAAGTCATGCTACTTCAGGATGTCTTATGAGATTTTTGTGGTCTAGCATATGTGCTGATTCTCTCAAATTTTCTTAATTACCAGTGGTGGTCTCTATTATTCCAACTTCATCTCACAGGACAATGATCTCCTTTTTTCTCCCTCCACATGTAGTCATTTATGCCTGATTTTTCTATTTCTCCCCATGTTGCAGCCTTGTAGTGTTCTTGTAGCCTAATCTTAAGTGGTGGTGGTGGTGGGGGGGAAGCTTGTTTATATTTTCTACTACATGGGAAGGTGTACACGCAGTCTGTAATCATGTTCTTCTCTACTGGAGCTTTTATTGCAAAGTGTTGAACCACTTTTGAAGTTCAACCTGATGTTATATGAACCAAAAATCTTTCATATGTTTTCCAATAAGTCCTTCACCAGACCCCAGCCTGTTTTCTGAGTGCTCTTATCCTCATGCACCCTTCCTCCAGTTGTCATGTAGTTGTTACGTTGTAATACCAAACATTTCTTGTTCATATATCTCTGGGTCTTGAACCCATGCTCTGTTCAAGATGTTAGCGCATCCAGGAATGTTAGTTTGTTGTTGTTTTCTTTCCCCATTGTGAATTGTATCGATGTTCTTATTAAGTTCAATTGGTCCAGTAGTAGCTGGGCCTCTTCCTCATGGAGCCAGAGGATGAAGGGTGTGGTTATCTATGTGTCTCAGCCATAGAGATTGCTTTAGTGAAGTAGATTATAATGCTATCCCTTTGAAGTATTTTTTTAGCCATTGGTAGTTATAATGGTGAGCCCATTGAAAAGCCTTCGTTGTGCAGGGAAAAAACAAAAACCTAAAAGGAGTCTCGATCGATTTCCTATCAAGAGGGTTTCAAATTTTAGCTGAAATCTGACATTTTGATATTTGATCTTTAAAGATTAAAACCAAATTTGGCTCTGAAGCAGTCTGATTTTGCCAGCTTTCTAAGTTGTTTGCAAAAATTGATTATAACACTTAACTCGGTCGGGACACACACACATCCAGTGAAAGGACTTTGTCAATAGATCACAGCTGCTACCCAAAACGTTTATTATTCTAATTTAGTAATAAAGAATTTCTCAATTAACAAATGATTGCTATGGAGAAATTTGTATGAAGACAAATTATTACTTGCCGTTATCTCCCCTTAATTTTGGTTCTTTAAAAACTGGATTGTTTTAAATTTGTAACTCTTCAAAAAAAACCAAAAAAAAACCTGATTATAGGTTCTATGATAAGAGTATCTTATCGTCTGTGGAACTCTCTTCCCTGCCACCTAAATCTTCAAAAATTTAAAAGCAATGTCAATCACCATCTCGTTTCTTTCCGAACCTGTTCTTTCATTCCTAGTAACCCCTTGTGTCTTAAGTGTTATTGTTTTGCTTGATGTTACATTATAAAATATATCTGCTTTTAGTTTATTTTCCAAGTGCCATGTATGTTCAAGTGTAGGCAAGTCATGGTTTTCTACAGCTTCTTTTCCTTTAGCATCTGTAAACCCTGCATTGCCATTATGTTTTCGTTTAATATAATGCAGTCCTTTTTGCGTTTAAGAGTTATCTTTCTAGAATTCAAACTGAGTTTGCTTTGATAAGAAAAGATGGGTTCATGCCTGGATTCAAATTGTGCAACATTAACGCAGTCTGTCTTGGCACAAATTTAAAGTTCCATTTTCATTGTTGTTGGTTGTTAACCAATTTGCCCGAAATTAAAAAGGGCTTTGAAATTTTATTATCTCCCTTTACTAAAATTATTTTCCTTCTCCTTTTCAGCTGGTTGCTGTGGAGCGTGCAGTCATGACTGGCGGCAAAAAAATCAGGGAAGGGGGTGGGGAGAGAGGGTATACAACGCATTTATTTATTTTTTTTTGTAAAACCTTTTTTATTTTTACAAATGGCCACCAGAAGAATTCCCACCCACCCACCCACCGCCAATTTTATTATTTGTCAAAATATGAAAAAAATAAATGTTTATATTTTCACTTCCATCTCTGGCCAGTCGCTCTTTCTTTTTGGTGATCAGAATTTTTCAGAAGGGACCAAAATGGAAGCACATCTACCCGAGAACATCATCACATCAAAATACATTGTTTTGTGACCTTTAAAAAATTATTCATTGCCTAAGACCAAAAGCTGACAGAGATGCAGGATCATTTTCTACACAAGGTGCACCATTTGATTGTTTCAAGAACCAGAGACAAATTTCTGTTGTTACAGAAGAAATTCTAAAATCAATTCCTCAGACAAGCAACATTTTATATATATATATATATATATATATATATATATATATATATATAAAAACAAAATCAAATAAAGTAACCAAATTGAGATTCCTGGATGCATTCTTTGAATTTCTTATAAAATTAAACTTATTTATGTTCATATTGTACATTTTTTCTTGGAAAAAAAAAAAACGTTATCTTTTTATGAGATAAAATTTTATTTCTGAAATAAAAGCAAACATAACGTCATTTATAGAATTAAGATAAATTTTGAAATTTGTTCAGTTCTACTGAAATTTGTATAAAATAGAGAGTTTAGTAATTTTTCTTTTCGTGTTTTGGCATCTGATTAAATTTGATTTTTCACAAACACAGACTTTGGTGTGATTCACATGTGGTAAAAAATATTGCAAGTAACTCATGGCTGCCACAGTCAAAGACATGAAAAATGAGCTTCATGATGACGTCATTATTAGTGTTTGAGAAATTTTATTAATGGAGAGAATGTAAATTTGTGGCTACAATCCGGTTAATATTCTGACCAATGTGATATGAAGAAAAACGAAAACAAATGCAGTGTGGATACAAAGTGGGGGATCAGTTTTATTGAGCAGCAAGATTCTCAACTGATCCCCCATTTCTTCATCCTTACATAAATGCATAAACAAAACTGATTCCACCCATGTTTAGTGATGACCCTGCAGATAGGAAGATGATGTAGTCCTGTGCGTTGGGGGCCAGTGCTTGATTTTGTCGATTTCAAAGTGAATTCTTCCGGTAGATACTAATGTGCATGGAATATCTTGGATGGTAAAGTGTTAACTGTACAAAAAAAAAAAAAAAAAGCAAACATTATTACGAACTCTTGTCTTCTAAACTATAATATCCAATGTCCGGAAAGATGTAAAATAGGAGTGATAACAAACTTCTCCCCAAAGAATATTTTTGAGCCAATTTCATCATCGATAAACAAATAAAGTTATTTTTTCTAAAAAAATACAACACCAGTAATAACAAAATAATAGGAATAAGTAATAGGACAGATTGGGTTCTATAGCCTTGGCTGTCAACCAGTCTACCGCAGAAAGCAATGACAACCTACTGCGGGATAATCTTCTGCCCAGTCAGTCAGGTCTCTTTCAAGACAAAGCGTGTATCACGTATAGCAATTAATGTCTCTTTCGAGACAAAGCGTGTATCACGTATGGCAATTAACTGACTGGATATAATAGTTTGAAACATAATTAAAACTTTTACTGGGCGTAAAGTGGGGGATCAGTTTTCTATTGTTATGAAGTAATAAACTATCCCCGACTAATTATACTTAATATAATAATGTAATATAATCTATCTCTTCTCCTTCCAGTTATAGGTTAAATAATAGGACAGAATGGGTTCTATAGCCTTGGCTGGCAACCAGTCTACCGCATAAAACAATGGCAACTTACTGCAGGATAATCTTCTGCCCAGTCAGCCATGTCTCTTTTGAGACATGATCGACCAAAGTGTGTATCACGTATGGTACTTAACCGACTGAAAACATATAAAACAAACATAAGTCAACAATAATTTTCCCAGCTATATCATCAATAAAGAAATAAAATTATTCTTCTAAAAAATACTAGTAATAACAAAACTACACAACAAAACATCAAAATATTTTACGGCAACCAGATGCACAATCATAAGCAGGACAAATTTGTTATATGAAGAATTATTAAATATTTTATTTCTGTCAAAATTCCTGAAAAACATGTAAAATTTATAATATATTACAGAAAATGGAAGACCCAAAACCTTGTTCAAATCAAAATAACCTTATCAAATTTAAATAAGTGATCAGTAATATATTCTGTGAATTTCAATGCCCTGTACAAGACTTTTTCTTGTCATAAATAAATTATATTGGATGCACTACCACCTCTTTGAATAGACGCCTTACATGTCACTTACCAAACCAAAGTGCCATTAGAAAAAAATTCATTAACCCATAATTTACAAGAATCCTTAAAAAAAAATTCTGATCAAAAACATAAGAATTCTATATTAATTATCAGAAACATTTCACTATATTTCTCTCCTATTACCAACTATTTAATACTGGAAATGGAGTGTTGAAAGTTTTTTAAAACTAGAAAGAGGCTCATGCAAATTTCAATCAGATGCGGCATGTGCAGCTTGGAATAAATGCTTCTTTTTCAAAACCAACACAAAATAAATGACTTTTATGTAACAGTCAAAACATGAGGAAAAAATAATCATCATCATCTATCCATCACAATAAGGCAGTAACTTTTTGTTGGTTTCTGTAACAAACTGTTTTTTACGAGGCAGGGTTGTTAGCCCTGTACCCAACTCCCAAACCTGAAGGACCGGTGGACCATTCCTGGTCCTTATGTTTACAGCACCTGGTATTCCCAAATGGTCACCAATTTAAGTACTGACCAGGCTCGATGTTGCTTAACTTTGGTGATCGAAGAGGAACCGATGCATTCAACACGATATAGCCGTAGACAAAAATAACAATACCACAGACAAAACAACACACTTGAAATAGCTATAAAAGTGGCTGAAAGCACTTGGGGCATAAAAAAAAAGTCATAGGCAATTTTTATATTCCTTAATTCCTAGAAAACAGAAAAAAAGTTAGCATACTGGGAAAGGTAAAAAAAATTAATTTAAACTTTCTTGTTAGCCATATTTAATGAAAAACGCTTGAATGAAAGGTTGCTGCTGATATGTGTGTGTGTGTGAATATTTATCTATACTTTTGAGATAAGGTAGCATTTACACTATTTCAATTGTTTGGACTATTGTCCTCATCTTTATTGCCACGATTACGACATTTCAGTCATTGTAGGCTCTGGATTTCTTCAGGTATTAGAAATTTCAAACTAAACTCTTTATTACAATCACTGGGATATATCATTCTCGTTCCATGTACATTGCCACCCCTGGTAGCCATGTAACTATCTCACTTTAACTTAACTAAGTTATTTGTTATTGAACTAACAACTCTTTGGATCAAGTCACTAAATCTAGCCAACACTTTTATCCACTGGGCACGGGAATTTCTGGGACTTATAAACCTAATATCTCAGCAGCCATTTTTTACCAGAGTTCATATTGCAATCTATGAAGCTAATGGGAATTTCTGGGACTTATAAACCTAATATCTCAGCAGCCATTTTTTACCAGAGTTCATATTGCAATCTATGAAGCTAATGATTTTCTCTCCTGGTTCCTGTATTGTATTCATGTCTAAGTTTTGTCAGCTTAGGAGATTTTTGTGGCCTAGCATATGTGCAGATTCCTTAAGTTTAGAAGTGGCAGCTATAGTAAGGTAAAGAAAGACCCCATGTTGAAAACAGAATGACAACTGTTGCAAATCCTAATCAAGAACAAGGATCACGTCCAGCCAAAGACATACGGGCAGTTGTCTCAAGGCTATAGCAAGCTAACTCATATGCATGGTGATCTGCCCAAGATTCGCAAAGACGGTATTCCACTGTCTGATTGTTAGCAGCCAAGGCTCGGTGTGCCGCACTCTGAGTCACTTCCTTGTAGATATAATTGACCCATTGATAAGAAAGTCACCATCATATGTCTGGAACTCTGCATATTTCATGGAACTTAAAGATGCTCCCATCTGATGCAACCAGATGGTGAGCATGGATGTGGAAGTCTGTTCACCCAGGTACTCATGGTGAAGGCACTATCGGTAGTCAGGGACAGGCTGACCTCAGACTCATCCCTAGGAGAACGTACCAGTATTATACTAGATAACCTGAGGGAGATGTTGACTTTCAGCACACAAACAACACCCTTCGGAATGAGATCAGACATATATCGGCAGAATGAAGGCTTAGCAATGGGCTCGTCATTATCGGCATCATTGGCTAATATATACATGGAATATTTTGAAGAGACGATATTAGAATCCACAGCTCTAAAGCCAGTTCTATGGCTGAAATACCATCACACTCTGGCCACACCAGGACGAGGTCCAGATGCTACTGGATCATATGAACTCTGTAAGATCACCGATACAGTTAACAATTGAAAAAGAGAACAACAAACTAGCATTCCCGGATGTACTAATATCTCTAAACAGAGAGAATAGTCCAAGACATCCGTATACCGCAAGTCAATATTCAATGGACAAATACCTTCACTTTGACTCCCACCATCCATACAATGCAAAAAAGGGATCGTCTGCTGCCTGCAACATCGAGCAGAAGCCATAAGCGACAACCCAGAGACATATGAACAGGAAACGGTCAGTATAAGCAGTATCCTACAATGTAACAATTATCCAGGGTACATGACAACAGTGCCAACGAACACTGAAGGGAGGGTGCATCAGGATAACAACTCTAAGAAAACAGCTCCGTCTATCCTATGTAAAGGGGTTATTGGATAAAATACAAAGGATCTGTGGTCCATATAACATCAGGACAATCTTCGGAAGTGATTCTACACTTTGCAGGCACCTCTTCTGAGTAAGACCCCCAATAGAAGAAAATACGACTTAGTACCGTGTGTATGCCATTCCATGCAGCTGTGGAAAGAAATATAAATGAGAAACAGACTGCCCACTTAAAGTAAGTGTACAAGAACATCGCAAGACCATTACACGAGAGAAGATAGAAAAATTAGGCATAGCTGACAACATATGGAGCGAAAAAAAGGATCACCGCCTCCTATGGGATGAAGCTGAAATAATTGATAGAGAACACCACTGGAAATGACTTAAATTTAAGGAATCAGCACATACGCCTAGGACACAAAAATCTCCTAAGACAACCAAGCATACAATAAGGGACCCATTAAATGCAGTACTAGAGAAAATCATTAGCATCAAAGATTACAATATGAGCTCTGATAAAAAACGGTTACTGAGACGTTAGGCTTATAAGTCTCAGAAATTCACACACTGATGTCCTCAAGGATATAGATGTTGGTTAGTTTCAATGACTTAACTTAAAGAGTTGCAAGTTCAATACCAGGCTACAGCAGTGGTAAACAAATAACTTAGGAAGTTAAAGGGAGATAACTACATGACTTCTGGAAGTAGCATTGCATAAGAGAATGATATGCTTCAGTGATTCTAATAATGAGTTTGGCTCAAAATTCCTAGCACCTGAAGAAGGCCAGAGTGTACAATGGCTGAAACATTGTACAAATGGCAAAAAAGATGAGGACAATAGATACGGAGTGTGTGTATAACTCTTATTAATCAAGGTGGGTTTATTTAAGTAATCCGATTGGACTAAGAGTGCAATTTTATGTCAAGGCTGTTTCAGCAATTTGTATAAAAGTGAATGCTTAACATCCCCAATCATAGCGAGCTCTGGAGAGGTTTCACTCCACCCTAACGAGTAGGATGAGAACCTACTTAGATCATCATCAAAAAGAACAGGATGAAAGCATTCCAGTCTTAATGTTCTCAGCTCATGAATCAGTGCTAGGATTCCCTAGATTCAGTCCGTTTGACATTCATTCATGAGGTGAACTACAGTTGATAAAGGAAAAGTGGTTATAAGCAGAGAACAGTTATTAAATTATATAGTCTTTTAGAAAGTGAATACGTGAAATGAATGTATTAACCTGAGAGCACCTCAAAGATGTTAAAGACAAACTGAAGGAGCAACATAATAGGAAAACTGTGGAATATATATTCAAGATAGCTGACAAAGTTTGAATTTTACTTCCAATGAATAACCATCGCTGTCAAAGTTATATTTCAAGGCCCACACATATTCAAGTAAAAGAGAAATGACCTTGCTTATATAGTGAATACATCTGATCATAAGAAAATACAAAAAATGTCAAGTAAACCTGATTAGAATGTATTTCAGAATAAATGAGTCATGTTTATAATTTCTGAGCTTGACTCCCATAAAGAAAGGGGGAATGATGGAATTCCAGTCATTGTCCTAAAGAAATATGTCTCCTGAGCAGACTCCAGTCCTCTCCAAACTATAACTTATGCCTCACTGCTTCTTGCAAGTCCTCCTCTGTAGTTCCTGGTTGTAAAAACTCTAGGCAGTTCTCTAATTACTCTTGTATTAGCCTTTTACAGACTTTTGGCAAAGGCTATTATCAATGCTGAAATAGTTCATCTCACAATCTACTCTCTGACAAACAATATGGCTTCCGCTTTGACAGGTCGACCACTGATGTGCTAATAGCCGTCACTGAATATATGTATATACCAGGCTTTTGATAAGAACAGCAAGGCCCAAGCTGTGGCTCTAGATATCTTGAAAACATTTCACAGGGTTTGATATGCTGGAATTGTTTGATTTAATTCGATTGTTCCTAACAAATTGTGAAATGAAGATCGTTTTCCAGATTCTTTCATATAAATGCAAGTTTTCCTCAAGTCTCTATCCTAGATCCTACACTTTTCTATTCTTTATCAATTATTTTCCTGATGTACTCAATTCCCAAGTAGGCGTCTATGTAGATGATGCCACTATTTACTCCTGTCTCAATAAGAAAACCTGCCAAGGCTGATAAAGTAAACCTTGTTGCTGCTCTTGGAAAGGAGCTCCAATTTGTGTTGAATGGGGTAAGAAATGGATTTTAAATTTGAATGCTTCCAAAACAAAGCTACATAGAAAACTTTCCTACCTCAAATCAGTAGGGATGAGATGACGCTAGTCTCCTAGAGAGCAACATACTGCACCTCCTTGGCCTCAATCTTCTCAACCGACCTAAAGTAGAAGATATCATTGAATCTATAGCCGTGCATCTTCTAGGAGGGTTGATTCACTCAGTTGGGCCAGAAAGTTTTTCTTGTTAGAGTTCATCTTACACATTTTATAAATTTAGCATTCATCTGAGCATTGAACACTGTTGTCATATGTGGTTGGGTGCTCCTGCTATTCATCTTGACAAAATCTAAAGGAGGATCTGCAACACTGTTAATCCTGACGGCATATGGCTTCCCTCTGTCTTTTCTCCTTGGTGTCCCGACCACATGAATTTACTCATGCTACTAAACTGGCATCAAGGTCCCACTCTTTTACCATCAAAATAGTCAAATGTAGCCACCACTTCTACTCTATCAGTTTCTTTTTTTCATACTTCCTGTCTGTGGAACTCCCTTCTGTATACTTGATTCCCTGATAGCTACAATCACCAAAAAGTTTAAACACAACTTCAATTGCCATTTTCTATCTCCCTAAATCCCATTCGTTTCCCATCCTTTCTTCAACATCAAATGTACCCTGTTTTTTTTCTATCTCTCTGTCCCCCTGTGCACCAGTGGCAGTCCTGCCTTGCTTGGGGTGAAATGATTATAAAAAAAATCCAAAAACCTTGTGAGAATGTATATCTTAAATGAAAATTATATGTAGATTGGGACCCTTCCCATGAACTTAAAAACTGTTAGATATTAAAATTAGCAAACTTACTGTCGTGAAAGATGGATTAACTACCCTTATCTCAGTATATAACTGTTTATTTTCTGATGTACCTTGTTAGAAAACTATGTCAGATCATGACATGGACATGGGAAACTCTAAACAAATAAAACAACATCTTATCAGATGTTTAGGGCTAGTGAATGTAAAGAAAGGGTTAATGAATAGAACAATGGACCGAGAGAGAATAAAGATTTCTTTTTTTTTTTCAAAAGAACTTAGTTCCCTAAAACCAGAAGAAATTACCTAATATTATTACAAGAAGCCATGTGATTTTGGGACAACAGTTGATTGATGACCTAGCTCTCAGAGTGCAGGTTACAAAAACATGAATAGATAGGACACAATAAGATTCGTACTGTAACCGAGACTTGAGAATAAGATTTCTTTATGATTAAGGCAGTGGATGACTCAGAATTCGTTGGGAAATAGCCGAGTCGGAAAGCCATCTGGCAGATATCCAATTTAAAATGGAAATTTTTGCATGATAATTCTTTTTAATTAATGACCCTGACAGAATTAAAAAATAAAGTTTCTTTGTTGGCGGAATTGAGGAAATAGCTGACCAAGATAGAAAAATTTTGTATAACCAAAATTGGAAATGATGATTTTTAATTAATGACCATAAGATAAACCATGCCAAGCAGCAGAGAGCCAGATTGGCTGAAGGGTAGCCAAGGTGGCAGGTGGAGGTGAAATACCAAGGAAGGTGGAGAATTTGCTCACACCCACTAAGAAATATTGGTGTAAGATGCCAATAAGAGAAGGAAGAAGTTATTGGGGTGAATCACTACCTGTGCCTGCTATCCAGAGGAAAAGGTGATCTATCTATCCATAGGAAACATCCATAGGAAAATATCCAGAGGAAAAGGTGATCTCCCAATTTAAAATGTAATTAATTTTCAAAAGCCAGACAAGGAACTCTCATAAGGTGACAATTGGGAATTACCGGTTTGCTCAACCATACCCACCCCAGTTTTAAATGAATGTCCATAAATATGAAGGCCTAAAGTGACCAAGAGCAGAGTGATTGTAGATTTGAAAGTGATTGCAGATGCCGAGATGAAACCACGTTGCCTGATATCACATAAATGACTGCCCCAGAAGAACCTCCAACATAAACCTTGTGCCACACTTAGCCAGCCAAAGTGTTACATTCAACTTACAGTGAGACGGATCGATAATTATCTGCATGAGAAATTGATAGATTCAAACATCAGAACTAACCAAATATTGTATGAAAGTGTAATATAACAATCTCGCCCCACCCGAGGAAAGGCTGATGCAAGCGGGGGTGTTTTCCGGTCGTTGAAAGGAACGGATGTTTGTTTGACCTTATTTCCGGCAGTAGCGGAAATGGCTACAAGAGGCAGACAGAACAGGTGTCTCTGAGAATTACGTGGGCGTGCGTGGGCGAGGCAAAATCCGGAAGTACCAGTTTGGAGATTATAAAAAGACCTCGGCGCACGGATTTCAGACCAGAGAGAGACAGAGACAGAGGCAGACGAGAGAGCCAGATCAGACCAGAGGAGCAACAGATACGACAACCCGTCAACCCCTTAGAGGCGCGCTCTCTCACGCTCTGTTCCCTAGGCTACACGGTTCATCGTCATTAATAAAAATATCATATATTTTTATATATATGCGTGTTTGTTGTATATTGCTATATAACAGACTTGTCTTTTTGGTGCCTAAGTGACTTGCTGTTTTGAAACAACAAAACAGATTGATACGAGCTGGTTACCACGGCAACGATTGAAAATTCGACGGAATTAAATCTACCGGATAGAAGACGAAAATAGTAAACAACCGGACGACAGCGAGGAAGGAAGAAAAAGAAAAAAAGAAGACAAAAATATATAGCAGCCGCGACTATAGACGTCAGCCAAGATAAGTGACTCATTGATTTGATAGTGTGTGTGTTCTCTGCTCGTGTTTATAATAAGTCCAGTTAGAAAAAAAAAAAATGCATACTTTTGCCATTGAGAAATGTGGATTGTTGGTGTCAAACACATTAAGAAGGGTAGAACGGAGGGGGTGAAACAGACTACATGTAGGGAGTAGCGCATAGATTTGGGGTTGACGGGGGTGTTAAAGTTGGCGGGAGGAGTGGAGTGTTAAAGTTGACGGGAGGATTGGAGTTGAAATATTTACCTATCTGTAAGTACAAAACATCTGAGTTAATGATTTATTTTTGTTGTTAATATTTTACCATATATGTGAAGTGAGTTTACTGGTATGTTGCTTAATTAATCTTACTTTTATTGAGTAAGTGAAATGTAAAATCATGTAAAGGAAGTTTCTTCTACTCTTTAAAGTGGATAATTGGATTAACTTGTTGATAACAATGTTTTCGTTGAGTTGTGCAGTGTTAGGTTTTTTTTTTTGGATTTCTTTTCAATGACTGTACACTACAAAATGATCTACATTTCTATGTTTGTGAATTATGCTTTTGTGCAGGTTCCCATCAATTCAACATCCTCTGTGAATTTTCATTTATGTGACTTGGGAAATATCTTTTGATGATATATTAATTTCTGAAAACTAGTAAATACCTTGGAACAGATAGATATGGAAAGATTTAGTGAAGGATATGAAGAACTCCCGAAGAGGTTGACGATAGGAGTCATTGCTGGCGTGGTCGGCGTAATAATAATCCTGGGAATAACAGCCAGGAAGCGGATTTTTCAGTGTAAAAGAAGCAACAGTGCTTCGGAAAAGGAAATTGAGTTATCCGTTGTGAATAGTACTCCGGGGTCAACGGGTGTTCAACACTCAAATGTCTCTGCGTTAAACAGAGAGATGTCAACAAATCAGATATGCTTGGTTTCGAATCCAGAGGAAGTAGTTCAGGGAATGGAAAGCATTGTACAAACTAAGGTACTACGAGTTACAGGTCCATTTTTTTTTAGACTAAATTAATATCCTCCACAAGTAAATTGCATGCGGATTAACGTTGGAATCAGGGTAATTTTCTTCATTTTCTATTGAACATTTCTCGGTCAGACTATGAATGATATGTACGGCAGATAATGGCCATTTTTCTGTGTTCAAACATAGTATGTTTGAAATTAAATTAAATTAAATGAAGTTACATGTGTAACAATAAACTCGAGCAGAGGCACGCATGGTGTTGGTCAAAGGTCATTTACTCGATGTTAGTTTGGAAACTGGGGCGCGGTTACCGCCTATAATCACGTGGTTATGCATCGGGGTGTCTACGCTTATGGACAGAGTTGAGAAAGAAAATGAACATTTTTAAGAACTTTGCCCAATTCTGTGAAAATGGATATTAAAAAAAAAAAAAAAAAAAAAAAAGAGGAGGAAAAAAGAAAGAAAAAAAAAAAGAACAATGAAACATCGAGCTGGTAGAACAATTTTCAAGATGGATACGAACATTGTTGGGTTGCCGATGTAGGCTCCCCTATTTTTTTTTTTTTTTTTTTGTTGTTTCGTTTGTTTCGACACATGTTTTATACAATTGTCGGGCTTGTGTGGCATGGGGAGGAGAGTGAGGGTGTTGCGCTTAAAATGTTCTTAGGTGAACATTTTGGAAAATGGGTGGGCGAGGAATGTAATATAACAATCTCGCCCCACCCGAGGAAAGGCTGATGCAAGCGGGGGTGTTTTCCGGTCGTTGAAAGGAACGGATGTTTGTTTGACCTTATTTCCGGCAGTAGCGGAAATGGCTACAAGAGGCAGACAGAACAGGTGTCTCTGAGAATTACGTGGGCGTGCGTGGGCGAGGCAAAATCCGGAAGTACCGGTTTGGAGATTATAAAAAGACCTCGGCGCACGGATTTCAGACCAGAGAGAGACAGAGACAGAGGCAGACGAGAGAGCCAGATCAGACCAGAGGAGCAACAGATACGACAACCCGTCAACCCCTTAGAGGCGCGCTCTCTCACTCTCTGTTCCCTAGGCTACACGGTTCATCGTCATTAATAAAAATATCATATATTTTTATATATATGCGTGTTTGTTGTTTGTCGCTATATAACAAAAGGAACGTTCATAAAAACCTATAATTTTATTAGGTTATTTTTTTTTTTTTTTACTTGCATCTTCATTCTACATGGACCAATCCAATATGAGAATTGCTGAAGACAATTCGATCTTACCAGCCTCATGAACAAACTAAACACAATGTGGAATAAGGTACAGTTTAGTTTAAAGTGGTCATATCACTGAATAGCTGTGGAAATTAGGTATTCGGACAATGAGGCTAGAGTATAAGATAAAGTTTCTGGAAGAAGAAATATATGTTAAGAAATAAGATTATTAAAATCAGCCAGAATGAATGAGTGGCAGCATGCGTATTGATAGAAAAAACCAGAAAAGTCAATGAGATTTTGTACAGATTATTGTAAAGTAAATAAGGTTACCAAAACATATTTCCATGAATGGATGACTGCATAGACAAAATTGGAAAAGCTAAATATATTACGAAATGTAATCTTAAAAAGGTTATTGGGTGGTACCATTAAGTGACAGTGCAAAAGAAATATCAGCCTTTGAAACCACCAGTGGGATTTATGAATATTGTATTATGCCTTTCGGTATGAAGAATTAGCAAGTTATCTTTGTAAGGCTAATGAACCAATGCTTAAGATATGCAGGGAGTTGACATATATCGACGGCACTGTGATATATAGCGATACTTGTCTGGCATAAATAACATACATGTTGTGGGGCATGGGAGGGTCTCTCCAACAGATGCTAAGGTCCAAGATGTAAAATATCCTATCCCTGACAATATGACAAGTTATTACAAAAGATTCTGTAGGATTTTTTCTGAAATTTCCTGTCCTCTCACTGACCTGTTAAAGAAAAAAGATAAGTTTATATGAACTTCGAAATGTCAGGAATCATTTGATAACATCAAGAATTTGTTAAGTACAAATGTGAAGCATATCTGTGATTTCAGCCAATAAACAAAAGTGCCTTTTTTTTTTATTCTCGTATTGCATACATCGCACACCCCTTTCCACACAGACGCATTTCTTTGTATTATTTTGTTTTATATTAAATTTTAATACTATTGTCTGTTATTCATATCTATTTGTTATTTTCCTTATCTGTGTATTTGACCCAGCAAAAGAAATCATCCACTACTGGCAGCGAAAACAAACAACCATTGGCCATACCTTTGGCAACAAGCTAAACATTTTTTTTTAATTTTATGTTACTTGTCAGTCATTTTTAATGAAACATGTTTAAAAGAAAGATTGCTGCCCAAATTTATATATATATATATATATAACAATATTTTGGAACCACAATAATTAATTTTTATTAATTAATAACCATAACTGGAAAATCTTCTAATTGTTATTTTAGTTAATAAGAGAACATACTACGAGAAATTTTCCTTATCCTCTGAATATGAGCAAAGGAAAATGGAGGTGATTAATTTTATTAACTAATTATTAACTGTAACTGGAAAATCTTTATCTTTAAAAAGAAAGCAGGGATGAAAAATAACACCTGGTATTTCTCTATTATTGTAAACCCGGAAAGAAGAAAGAAAAGAGAAATGGATTTGTTTAATGTCATAGAGTCGATTTTGGCCCACCCAAAGAAAGCTAGCAATTGTCATTTTAAGCATCAGGGGAAAGATAAATTTATTTTTTCTGGGTGACGGAAAGGGAGATTTCATTTTGCGTCAGGATTGTCTCGCTAGCATGAATTGTGAAAAGAATTGAGATCACAAATGTTTTGATTCCGAGTCAAGTAATTTAGAGAAAAGGTATTTTCACTGACATCAGGGTAGGACAGATAACAAGGCATTCTTGTCACTTGAAAATAAAGGTGACTCAGAGCATGGATATTAAAAACAGGTACGGAGAAATTATTATTTGGGACACAATGTCAATGGACCCTTGTCAACTTACTTTGGGCGAAGTCAGTTCAAAAAGGTTAATACCTACTGTTTTAAGAAAAAAAAAAATTACTGAAATTGTTTCGTGAGAAAGAAAAATTTTGAGAGAGAAAATTCAGTCAAGTCCAGCCCAGAAAAGGAGTATGGGAAGATGACATCATAAGATCAAAAGATTCCATTGGTCCTGTGAACAAGCCCCAAAAGGGGGAGATGACTAACAATTGACGTCATGGAAAGAAGACTAATCCCATTGGTTAAACCACATCTGATTGGTCACCGAGATGAGGGGCTAGATACCTAGCAACTGTCGGCCACACACCATAGCATGAGCATAAATACAGAGTCCCAAGGGACCAAAATCAGTAGTTGCAGTTCGAATGGCAGAGAGTTCAATTTCCCGGTCCAGAAACGTAATGACCAAAGACAGTCCTCAACTGAAGAAGTAAAGAGACAGAGAGATGATTGCCATGCCGTTGGGTGCCGACCGTAGAGAAGCCTGTCGCTAATCAACCAACTAGAGTTAAGAGGCAGACAAGAAGAGAATTTGCAGAAAAGTCTGAAATTGCTAACTGAAAGAGAATAACCCAGCACTTTGGCAATTTCCATAACATTCCAGAAAACAAGCAACAAGTTGACTAGACTTAACAAACTTAGACTTCTGTTTGGAGCAGCGAGCTGCAGCCAGCCCGATTCCTCATTGCTTAGGAGAACATATGCTATGTTTCTTTCTTTTATTACTCAATTGTGTGCACACTTCCCGGTTTGGTTTAGTTCAGCAGAGAGACAGCTAGTGGAGAACTCACGTGACTACCTTGTGATTAATCAACACAACGTGGGACAAGGGAAAACACTGTGACAGAGTCAATCTATGACCAGCTGACTGAATCGAAACCAACAGCGACTGGCCGGGTAGTGGCATATTTGGTGTTGTTTAGGCCAGGATTAGACCTGAGGGTGACCACAGGAAAAAGTCGATGAAAACAAGTACAACATAACTGGTGACAATGACCAAGGAAAAGAGCGAGAACCAAAAGGACTTTAGTCACTTGTGACTATCTGGTTCATAATGCTCATAAAAAGAGACAGCCACACCAACCAAAGACAGGAAGGACCAACCCAGAGCCGGGGATAGATAAGACACTTTTTGGTTTCTCCCTGAAACTGTTGTTTCTTGCTATTTTCTAAAAACCGATTTCCTTCTTGTTGATTGATTCTTTCAAACGTATTTAAATGTCTGACCAAGAAGAAATAGAGGGTTCAGAGGCAGACGAATTAGAACAAAGAATGTCCACAGAGTTGAGAGGCCTATTGGGGGGACCAAGGGTGCCGGGCTTTGGGGGAGATGCAAAAGAGCTAATAAATTGGTTGGTGGCAATAGAAAAGAACCAGTTGATCTATGGCCTAACTGAAAGAGGGATGGTGTTCATGGTGTTTCATGCCACAACGGAAGGACCATCAGAATTCATAGAAAAACAGCTAGATAAGGACCCACAGTTGGCATGGAGTAAGCTGAAAGGGCAGCTGATTGGGGAATATGCCAATGAGGGGACGGCCATAGAGGCAATGAGACATCTAATGAACTTAACCCAGGAAAAGGATAAGGGACCAGAAGACCTTGGAAAAAGGGCAGAAAAGCTAGCCTCCTTCGCTTTCCCTGCTGAAGTCAGGGAGAATGCGACCATGCCGGTCCAGCTAGCTGATTTATACATCAGAGCATGGAGAGACGAGCGCATTAGACATGACGTACTAAAAGAAGAGCCCATAAGGTTGGTGGCGGCAATATCGCTGGCCAGGGAGAGCCAGGGTGTATGGAACAAGGTCAAGAACCTGGACCAGGAAACAACAGGACAAAGAGAGCAGGGAAGGAATGTTAGGTGGAAAAAGGGGTTTAGAGATGTAGATAGAAGGAGAGCTCCAATTATTTACAAATGGAAAAAGGAAGAAGGGGGATGGGAAGAAGACCCCCATAGAAAAGAATGGCCCCGAAGGCACGGTTTTCATAAACCCATGTCAGGTAGATATGCCTTGTTGTATTGGAAGTGCCAGCATAAAGGCCACTGTGCAACAGAATGTCCCACAAAAAGGGGGCTGCCCCCAGATCACCTAGGCAGAAGGGGCATATGGCCAAATGGTATGGGGCAAGAAGGGAAGCCCTCCCAATGCCAATGGTGAAGATGAAACCTCAAGAGTTGAAACAGGAAGACGTGAAAGAATCGCCCTGAGGAAAAAGAGAGTGGGTAGCCCAGATAAAGAGTAAACAGATACACTGTTGGGGGTGTGGGCAGATAGGACATTTCGCAAAGAAATGCCCAAGAAGGAGGTGTTGGTTTTGCGAGAAACCAGGATGCATAAAGAGAGATTGCCCAATTAAGGCCCGAAAAGGAAATAGATATAGGAATAGAGGGCAGGGGGTTCCTCGTAGAGACATTAATGAAGGACTGTTGCTCCCAGCACCTATGGCCGGATGGACAGAAAGACAACCACAAAGAAGGGGAAGAGCAAAAGCATTCTCCTTGTTGATGCAGGAAAGAGAGCTCTCCTGTGAGGTACTGGTAGGAGGTTCAGAAGTGAAGGCCATAGCAGATACAGGGGTGTCTGTATCGTTATCGAGAAGGAATACAGAAAATTGAAAAATTGGGGAAGAATGATAAGGCCTGATATAGAAATCACACAGGCCGATGGAAGGGGGTCTATGAAAATAATGGGTATGGTGAATCTTCCAATGAAGGTAGGGGGAACACAGTGTCTCCAGAAATGTTATATCACTCCTGGACTGTGTGCAGAGATGATTGGCTACATAGAAATATGGTTAGAATTGAGTTTAACCCTGCTGTGTTAGTGGTGAATGGTGCAAAGATGCCATTGGGAGGTTCCCCCAACAAGGGCATAACAGCAGTGGCAGAGGAGGATATAAAGTTAAACCCCCCCCCCCCGGAACTGCGGTAACAGGCAGAGGAGAATTAATGACAAAGGAAAAAGTGAAGAAGGGGATCTTCCAATTAACTCCCATAGAGGGAAGTAGACCTAAAGAGTGCGAAGAAGTCATGTGTGAAACAGTAGTGAGTGCGCCAGAAATAGTTCCCATGTTATTAGTGAACAAAGCCTCTAAGATCATTAAAGTAAAGAAAGGGGAAGAGGTAGGTAGAGCCTTACCCCTAAGAACCAGACAACAAATAAAGTTAGACAAAGTGGATAAAGCGAATTCAAGGAGAGTAAATGAGATATCAGTTGAAGAAGTATTGGCTCCCGAAAGGTTTAAGACTAGAGTAAAGAACCTGTTGTGAGTCAATCGTGATGTAGTGGCCACCTCAGACAAGGAATTAGGCCAGACTGATACAGTAAGGATGAAAATAGACACAGGTGATCAACCTCCCATTAAGTTAAGACCTTATAGGACTCCCACCCACAAAAGACCCTTGGTGGAGGAGGCAGTAAGATATGTTGGAAACAGGAATGATAGAGAGGTCAAAGTCCCCCTGGAGCTTCCCCATAATGGTGGTAGACAAGAAAGATGGCGGACGCAGATTCTGTGTGGATTTCTGGAAGCTGAACGCTATCTCCAAGCCATTGGCAGTGCCCTTGCCATGGATTGATGACATATTGGCTCTGTTGGGAAAAGCCAAATTCTTCTTCACCTTGAATTTGAGATCGGGGTATTGGCAAGTACCCTTGACGAGGCTGATAAAGAAAAGATTGCGTTTGCATGCCATGTGGGCCTGTTCCAATTTAGAGTCATGCCTTTTGGACTGGCCAATGCACCTGGAATTTTCCAGCAGCTAATGTCGATAGTGCAAGGGGGAATGGAGAGTTTTGCCATAGCTTACTTGGACGATATTCTGGTGTTCTCAGAGACCCCAGAACAACATTTTGACCACTTGAGACAGGTTTTTGGGCAGCTGAGAAGGCACGGGTTGAAGTTAAAACTATCAAAGTGCCAATTCCTAAGGAATGAGACCAAGTACTTAGAATTTATAATAAGCGATAAAGGAATCAAACCTGATATGGACAAGGTAAAAGTAATAAGAGAGATGCCAGAGTCGCAGACAGTAAGACAAGTAAGAGGCTTTATAGGGGCTATAGAATATTACAGGCGCTTTATCCCAGCATTCTCTTGGATAGCAACTCCCCTGATAGCATTGACAAAAAAGCATGCAAGATTTAAGCGGACAGAGGCCTGTGAGAAGTCCTTTAAGGTGTTAAAGGAGCAACTGACTGCTGTCCCCCTGCTGACATACCCAGACCTCAGCAAACCCATGGTACTATACACAGACGCTAGTGAGCGGTGTGTAGGGGCAGTCCTCACCTAATCCTGTCCAGATAAGGATGGCCCAGTGCCCGGCATACCAGAGGAAGTACCAATCTACTTCCTGTCGCATAAGCTTTCAGAGACACAGCAGAGATGGCCGGTGATAGAAAGGGAGGCGTATGCTATTGTATACACCCTCCAAAAACTAGACTACTATCTAAGCGGGGCAGTATTTACTATAAAAACCGACCATAAACCCCTTCAATATTTGTTAGAAACAGACTGGGCAAATAAGAAAATCCAGCAGTGGGCGCTAAAGTTAAGTGGGTACAATTGTAAAATAGAGTACGTAGCAGGGAAAGATAATATCTGTGCAGATTTACTCTCTAGAATACCCAAGAATCTAGAAGAGGAGTCCATTACCATAGAGCCAGGGGTAGATGATAGGGCATACCAAATTGGAGTCATTAACTCCCATACGCTAAAAGATCGCCCTGGGTTAGAAACAGAGGAAGAGAGAACTCTACAGCCAAGAATAGAACACCCAGTGGATAGAACAGGTTGAAAAAGAACAGGTGGACAAGGAAATAGCAGCCCTCAGAAGAAAAGTAGAGGCAGGGGAGACCTCCAAATATATAATACAGGAGGGGAAGCTATACTACCTTTCGGGTAAGGACTAAGAAAGCCAACCCAGGTTGTATATACCAAAAGATCTGAGACCAAAAATATTAGAACAGTCATGAGAAGCTGGGCCACATGGGGATTGATAAGACCCATGAATTGATAAGCCGGAATTACTACTGGCCCAGACTATACAGAGAGGTTACTGGCTATGTTAATAGCTGTATGGTGTGCCAGATGCAGAGTAGAAGGCAGAAATTAGCACCGCTGGAAGGGACGGATGTATCAAATTATCCCTTGGAGAAAATCAGTATGGATGTCTCAGGACTATACGATCAGACCCCTAGAGGCAACCTCTACATAGTGAGTTTTGTAGACTGGTTGACGAATTGGGTAAAAGCCTCAATGAGAAAGCTAAAACTGTAGCCTACTTAATCATGGGTGAAATTTTTCCCAGATATGGAGCTCCTGTCTGCTTAGTGACATACAATGGGCCTGAAAATGTAAACTATGTGATGAGAGAAGTAACAGGGGGACTGAATATGACACACACAACTATATCTGCCTACCACCCTCAGAGCAACGCCAAGGTAGATAGAACTAGATAGGAGATAGGAACCCTACTATAGAATAGTGGAACAAACTGGTCCAGTTTCTTATGTAATCTGGGACCAGATGACTGGTTGGACCAAACCAAAATGACTTAAAACTATCTGAAATTGCTGATTGAAGAGTGAGTGAGCCCACCAACAATGGAGGAAAACCAGGAGAGCAACCCTGGTGGAGCTGGAAGAATTTGATACGGATGAAGACTCCGAGAGGGAGGAAGAAGAAAAAGAAAGTGAAATGACTCCACAACCCATCACAACAGGCCATAGAGACCCAGACAGGATGAGGTGTGTGTTGGAGCAACATCCATCAGCGGCGGCCAGCGGCGTTCATTCGTCATCTGTGTTGTTAACGAAGGAAACCTTGCAACGTCACCACCCCACCTCGAAGGTCTGACAAAAGGATGGCGAAAAGAACCTGTGAAGAGGTTCAATCGTCAAGCTCGAAACTTCGCAGACAGGTCAGAGACCGAATCAAGTGATTGGGAAGAGGAAGATGAAATACCTCTCTTACAACTCCAAGAAAAATGGAGGAATGAAAAAGAAACAGAAGCACGATCAACAGGAAATGGGGAGATCCAGGGCTCACAGTTAGACCAGCCCAAAGAAAAGGAAGAGTGAAACGTAGATCGATGTGATAAATTTGTTTTGGCTTGAATTTTTTTTATTAAAGTATTTCTTATGTATTTCTTGAAGATGGAATTTGTATCATTTCATCTATTTAGACTTAAGTTAGATTCATGAAGAATGGATCTGTAGAAAAATGAGGTAATGTTATGTTGTAAGCAAATGTTTATAGTTGGTAGTAATACTATTATTATGTTTGGAAATATTCTCTATTTAAAGAGTTTTTTTTTTTTTAATTAGGCTGACATTAATGAAATCAAAAGAAGACTTAAAATGTCTGTCTAAATGCAAGACTCGTGTTCGTAGATTTGGGTTTTTAGATGTCTTCACGTACACGTTTTTGTACTGTAGACGTTTTATCTGACAAATTCTGGCATTTGAAATAATGTTTGGTGTATTAGTCTTGGAAGTGCTGAGAATGATTCTAGTCTTAGGGATGGCTAATTTGTGAGTTTAGTTGAAAGTTTGTTAAGAGGCGGGATTATGAAATTTGTATAATTTTTTGGGAAGTATATATATTTTATTTTTTTTGTGGAATTTGTAAGCTCATTTTTTTGCCTTGATGATGAAATGGTTTGGGTAATGGAAAAGTTTGAATGTTTTCTCAGTATATTTCTCTACTTCATTTAGATATTCGTGGCTATAAAATTCTAAGGGATCTAAGGTAAAATCCTATGATTATTCCAGATTTTATTATCTAGTTGTGGTGAGAACAGAAATTGATTAAGTTGTTTTTGTGGGTTTTCTATAAACTTTAAAACCTAATTAATAACTTGTTGTGTATTATTAAGATGTCGAGGAAAGGTAGAGAGTTGTTGCAAATTTGTACGTGAATTCAATACACAAATTATATAGACACACACACACACACACATATATTAATGTATATTTGAGTAGCAAGCTTTCTTTTAAGCATCTTTAATTGAATACGGCTGATAAAGAGTTAAAGAATATAAAAACCGCCCATAGATTTTATTCTTCTGAGCACTTTCGGCATTCTGAAGTGTTTTGTATTTTTATCCTCCATGTATTGTACTATATAGTAGGTTTTACTGTGTGAAGATCCTTATGGAATATATTCATTAACTCTTAAAAAAAAAACAGAAAAATACTAGAATGAAGGAAAATATTGATTAAATTATCCTTGTCAGCCATATTCACAGCTCATCAGTATGGTTAGACATCTGACTGCTTTTACCCAGGATTGAAACCCGATCGAATTGGCATCAGTCGGCAGACTTTTAGCGTATGATGTATCATGCGCCAGTAGTTAAGAGTGTTCTAATTCATTACTGAATGAGCGATGTATTCCAAGCAACACTAACATACAGAGCACAAAGCGCAAAAAAACCAAGAGGAAGAGAAACATCATCTGGTTCAACCCAGTGTACAACAAAAATGTAAAAAATATTAATTAAATTCATACAAAAAACAAATCACTCTCCACAAGATATTAAACAAAAACCCAGTAAAAATCAGTAACAGTTGCACCAATAACATGACACAAATAATAAAAAGTACAACTCAAAAACAATCAAATCACCTGAACAAATTAAACCCACATGTAACTACAGAATAAAAAATGAATGTCCCTTAAACGACAATTGCTTGCAGAATAATGTAGTATACCAAGCTATTGTGTAATAAGCAGATAATGAAGAAAAAAATATATATATAAGAGTAACTGAAGGACCCTGACAACAAAGAAACTATGCACACAAAACATCCTTTACAAATAGTAAAAACACAGACAGCACAATGCTTTCTAAACATATGTGGAAAATTAAAAACAAATCATACCAAAAATATAGAAAATAAGAAAAAGAACATAAGCCTACAACAATCAATCTAAAAACTGTAAACTCTGCCCAGAGGAAAAAAAGTATCTATAATTACCTTCCCAGACTAAAACAAACGACTAAATAAATGATTAGGACTCATCTCAAAATGCAGACACAAAAATAAACAAAAAATGAAACAGTAAATAAAATAAAATAAACAAAAGCAAGTAAAATAAATGAATTCAAACAAATAAGTAAGTAAATAAACTAAGTAAATATATAAACAAACCACGCCCACCAAAATAATCAGTAGAATATTACAGTAGACTACCTACTTGTATATAAAAAAGTTGGGCCAGGTTGTTTTCATATTGCAAAGATATTTATTAAACCTTTTAACATTTGTTGTTGGACCATCTGAAATTTGTTAGAAACTGAGTCTTTGGAAATGCAAAAGAAAGATCTGCACTGGTTGCTAAAGAACTGAAAAGATCTAATATGGATATTGTTGCTCAATCTGAAACCAGATAGCTCGATGAAGGGCACTACACCAAACCCTCTGAAACATTTTACTAGAGTGGAAAAGCTGAGGGCTACAAGAAAAAAAACTAGAGTTGGTTTTGCCATAAAATCATCTTTGGTAGAAGAGCTTTTCTTTGGCATAAATGGCGCTTTTATTTCGCTGAGGGTTCCTTTGATCAAGAACCAGTATACGTTCTCCGATCATGTATGCTGGGGAAGATGAAAAGTTAGCTTTCTATCTCTCCCTTGAGAGAGAGATTGCTTAAATATCAGCAGTAGACAGTCATTGTCCTGAGTAACTTTAATGCATGGGTAGGCAAGAACTGAGACCTTAAAGGCATGGAGAGGAGATGGAAGATGTAATAATAATCGTCTTCTACTGCTGCAGATGTGCATAGAGCCACAGCATAGCTCTCATCTCTGTCATTGGTAAGGTATTGTGTAGAATCCTGTTGGATCATCTGCTCACCAACATAGCAAACAAGGTATTACCAAAATATTACAATGTGGTGCTCCTTGTAGTTGGGGCATAGTAAAATTGATCTTTTCTGCAAGGCAGATGCAGCAGAAAACAATAAATCTTTATTAAGTCTTTTTTGGCTTAATAATGGCCTTTCAAAAGAGATATATATATGCAAATATTTTTGAGGGGCACAGAGTAAGATTCTCATTTTCCCTGTCCATCTTGGTGATTAGCCTACATGCTCTAGTTCTCAAGTCACTCTTCAGCAGTTTTTGTATCTATATAATAATAATAATAATAATAATAATAATAATAATAATAATAATAATAATAATAATAATAATAGCAGCAGCAGCATACTGCAACTCAAAAGCTATCAAGTTTTGGTGCTCCATCATCAGAAGATTTTTTTCATCCTTTGTCTGGAAATTAATTAATACTTAAGACAAGGTACCATTATTGATTATTGATTCACTAAAAAATTAGCATACCATGATGCAAAAAAAAAAAAAAAAAAAAAAAAAAAAAATGCCCCAAACTTAATAAAAACTAAGTTTTATTATTAAAATCTTAATGTATCAAGAGGAAAGAGAGAATATTTTTGATTATTAAAATATAATTTAATAAATTATATTTTATCCTTGTCAAAATGCTTGAAATTTTGGCTCAATTTGTTTTGTTTTTGTGTTAGCATGGGGACCATAGATTAGTATAATTTAATGTCTTCTTTAGTTCAAAAACACAGTGATTAGGAAATTCTTGCAAAAATAAAATTGTCAGATTTTAATAAAAATTTCAGGATTTATTCATTAATGGAGGAAATTATTTTATAAATTCTTTCTTTAGAAAATGTTGGTAAAAATGTTTTGAAATTTTGTATGTATCAAATTTTGTATATCAGAAACACCAGTCACCAAAAGTCTGCTCTGGATGGTAAAATAAAAATGCAATAAAACTTTGACATTATTTAATTAGAAAAGCTTTTAATAAAATATATTATGGACACTATTGTCTCAAGAAAACTTTTTTCAATGAGTAAGAAATATATTTCCAACTATAAATACTATATTTACCAATCAAATTGAAAAGCTTATTATAAAATATCGTTTTTACTTAACAATAAGCGGAACAGAGCAATACAGAAATTTAAAAGATTCAAAACTTTATAAATTATTCTAATTCAAATTTTTTAAAAGACGAAAACAATTCTTGTAAAATTTAAGCATTCATTTGAAAAATGCCAAAGTATCTAAAATTCAATAAAATTATAGATTGCAGAGAATATTTTCATAAATTTTAAATAAAAAAGTCACTCACACCTTATCTGTAAATTTTACAGATATGTCCATTGTAGAAAAATGTTACATAAACTTCCTGTCAGTCAGCCTATTAACATCTGGTGGTATCTGATGCAAATCAGACGAGTTATATTTAAGTGTTAAGCCGATAACTGTTGGCACTTCATTACGTCACTCATATCGAGTACAGAAACTGCAAGATATACCAGGCATAACAAATATCATCGCTAATAGGATGCTTGGGTCCTATAGACGATCCTGAATACCTCAAGATTTGGATAAAGCCTTCATGGCTACAGAAAGGGTACGCAATCTCAAAGACTCAAGAATGGAAGGCAGACAGAACCAAACAATGGACTACGTACACGTCAGTAGCATAGGATCATTTCTCATAATGGTGAATGCATATTCTGGTTAGCCAGAAGTAATGAAGGCTAAAGACGGGCAGAGCGTCCACAGTCAAACAGGTATTTGCAAGGGATGGAGTACTGCAAACGTTAGTGTCAATAATGCTCCTGAATTTTAGGACAAAAATTTGTGTACATGGTTGAGGCAGATTGGCTGCATGTCATAAAACTCCTCCATACCATTCTCAATCCAATGGAATTGCAGAGCAGATGGTACAAACAGTAAAAATGACATTGAAGGCATTCTCACACGTCACTGAAAACAGTGAAGTATTTCAAGCTAAAATGCTCCTCAGTTATAGGTTGATACCACATGTAGAGTGGAAGTTGAGCCCATCGGCCCTCATGGGTAGACAGATTAGAGTCCCCATTACCATGTCTTTTGCCACAAGGGAGAGAATATGGTACACCAAAGACAAAAGTGCAAATCCAGAAGAAGCGAAATTCCTTTTGCAGAGAGCCAATAATACGGTTTTGATCAAGAAGGGCAGTATGTTTTAGCTCATGCAGATCAGTTTAGAAAAACAATTGTTGGACGATACGAAGACGGAAGACCAAAATCAGAAAGACAAAGAGAATTACAATGTGGAGGCAGAGCATTGAACAGAAATGTATAAGCAAGAAAAAAAAGTTATAGTGATGAAGATGAACAAGAAATAGATATAAGTGGAGAAGATGATGATGAAAGGCCAAGGTCGCCAACGAAAAGGAGAAGAGAGGATCAAAAGCAAGAATTATATAATTCAATAGTTAGACGTAGCAAAATGAAAATCAAGGGGATATGACCACTCCAATTCAGTGAGGTATGATATCCTATGCAAAATTAGCTGAGTTGAATTTAAGTGCTAAACTGATAGCTGCTGACACTCCATTATGTCATGTGTAAAGGCGTACTGCCTATCGAATACCGAAACTGCAAGATATATCAGACATAACACATCTAAAATAAACATCTACAGCCATGATAAAAAAAGATATTTTAAAGTAATATTTGTTTCAATACAAATTAATTAAAGTTTAAATCAGCTAATATTCCTCAAACAAATTTTCAGAAAAGTATTTTTTTTAATAGAATTACATAGAGTTGACAGATTTGGTGCAAAGATCAGCGAATTAAAAACAACAAACTCCTAATTCAAATATATTTTGAAATACTGTAAGGTATTTTGCTTATTGGAAATAATTTATAAGTTTGAAATTTCATTGGAACTTTTTCTCTACCACGTTTTTGTGGCACTACCTACTTAAGACAGTTGCATAATCTTTAAATTTGTTTTTATTCCTGCAGATATAGAAGAGAAGTCTTGTCCCTGAGAAAAGATGTACCAAACACTTTTTTGAAGTGTTATGCAATTTAGGGCTCCAGAAAATGAAAAGTAGGAACTCCCGTCTGCTATAAAAATGTTTATCTGTTTGAGGCAGACTAAAAAACTCATTTTAACAAAGATGATGCTGTAAGCAAGCCATTTAGAACACCATTTATTGAAATAACCAAACATCAATTTTTAAGGTGACTCAGTATTATAGTGCAAAACAGAAGATTGAGGTTCAATCTCAAATGCTGAACAAATGAGTCAATTCAATTATTAGGTTTTCTGATCAGCAATTTAAAATCTTTTTAGAGGGAGCTAAAAACATGAGCACCTACTGTTTTTCAATTGTTAAAACTTTCTTTATATTGTTTGTACAGATTTGAATTTTTTTGTAAACTAATGTAAAGTTTTTGTTCAGCATGCATGTTTTGACATTGAAAACAAAGTCTATAGAGGTCTGGAGTGGTTTGTCTACCTTGTGATCCATCAGACTGTGTCTGAAGCCTAGAATTTCAAAAGCATCTGTGGACTAGTTACAAATAAAATAATGGTCTAGTAAGACAAATCAGAAGCTAAACTGCTACAAATGGCTTGATTTTATCAAAAACTCTTTCATGTGCGAACGTATGTGCATGCGCCAGCATTTACCAGTCTCTTTCCCTTCACCAAGATTAGCGTATATATTTGACTCATTAATAAATAAAGTTCTTATTTTGTCATTCATAAAGAAATGAAACAGCTAATCCTTAAAAATGCCAACAGGTGATCAAGCCAGGAATTATAGTATCTGCTCATTCACATTACCGATATCTGCCCTAGTAAATCCTACAAAATCATGAGTCTGAATCAAAGATTTCTCCAAGAAAAACTTCATCAAATACAAGAGTAGACATTTTAGTCCAGAAAAAAAAAATCTGCACATCTTATGTGAAGAACAATGCAATGGCATAAAAAATGAAAGAAAGCCTTGCTCTGAACTGAAAATAAATATTTTAAAGATTTATTTTAAGCATTCCTCTCAAGGTGACACAAAACACATTGCAGCTACAGGGGATAAAACTAGTATGGCAACAAGACATGCCTATTGCGTGCTAATGGTTAACCTTACTAAGTCAAGAAGCAAATCCTATCAAGTTTGCAAATTAAGAAAACCTTCACAATGACCATTATATAGGAGTCAATGTCACAGCCATATTTAAAATAGGAGTAAGAAATGTTACTTTTGAGAATTTGTTTTGTGTTATTAGACTATTATTTTTCCTTTTAATTACGGTCTAGATTCACAACTGGGAGTAGAAACAACAGATGAATTTAAAACTTTATCTGACACCAGGTGACAGGTTGAATTTCTCACAGATCATTGATCTTCCGACAGAGGAATGAAATATATGTATGCTAGCCTTTGCCTTTCTCAGGAATAACAACATTTGTTTTTTTTTCTTTTGATCACTGCTAAATGCTGTTAAGGATTAAAGCATGCTAGAAGTGAAAAATCAAAAGTAGGTTCCTGTCTAATCCCCCATAAGGCAAGCAAAAGGATTAGACAACAAACCAGGTTTTGCACTTAGAAAAAGCAAATTCTTGGGACCAAAAATAATTTAAAGAGAAAAAAAAAAAAAAAATGCTTCAAAATTTATCTTCTATTATTTTCTTTTATCTAATTTTCTCTACTAGAAAAATGGCTTGTTTAAAGCTGTCCAGTTTCAGTGTCGCTTCTGCAAAGTGAACAGTGGATATTTGCATCTTCCAAAGCTACATTTAGTCTGCTATTAAAAAATGATCATGGGTTGAGAATTTAAACAGACTTTGCAATAAGTTTCAAGACTATTTCCACTGATAAATGTGGCTCTCAGATTAATCAAATTAAGGTTGCACGCACACACACACACTGAGCACCTATTGAGAATGAATTAGATAAGCAGTGGCCTTAAAATACATCATGCTTACAATAAGGCACCCAGTAATGTAATTTCCCAGTATATTGGAGTAGATAGACGTGGTTTCCGGCTTTCTCTTTTTCAATCTTACGTAGACCCCTGCACATCAGTGGCATTACCACCTTGCTTGGGGTGATATGATTAATATATATATATACACACACACAGTGAGAATCAGACTGATAAGCAATAGGCTACAAATCTATCTTGCTGACCATAAGAAGGCAGTCAGTGAATTTCTCAGAATGACCTTTGTATGTATGTTTTTATTTATATATATATACACACACACACACAGAGGGAACCAGGTAGGAATCAAACTGATAAGCAGTTCCTTACAAATTCATTCTGCTTACAATAAGAAGTTACCGTCATTGTCATTCCCTAGAATGTCCATATATATCAGGTACCAAGTGGGAATCAAAATGATAAGCAGTGGCCAACAAATTGATCTTGCAGACCTTAAAGCAGTCTGTCATAGTATTTCCCAGTAGAGCTAGACATATATACTGGACACCAAGTGAGTATCAAATATTCATTTTGCTGCTAGTAACAACCCTATATATATATATATATATATATATATATATATATATATATATTCATTTGGAAATCAGTTGATTACACCTTTCAATATCAGGCATTTTATTTCAAACATACCAGGTACCTGAGTGAGCATCAACTTGATAAGCAATAGCATACAAATATATTTTGCTTACAGTAAGAAGACAGCCATTTTATTTACTAGTACACACACCCACCCATATATATATATATATATATATATATATATATATATATATATATAGATAGATAGATAGAGAGAGAGATATTTAAATTTGTTTGAAAATTTTGATTAATTATAGAAAAATAGAGTATTCAAACACATTTTTATATATATATATATATATATATATATATATATATATATATCTCCACTGGCCTAAATATTCGAGAAATATTGTTAGAAAAATATGCATCTTCCAGCAGGATTTGAACCTGTGACTCCAATGTAGCTAGGAAAAGCTGTCAATACATCTGATGTGTCCTACCACGCATTCAGATTTTATGGTTTAATGAAACCAAATTAAGCCATAAATGCATAAGTTCCTGATATTTTTGTTCACAACATCCATATCTTCAAATGTAAACAAAGACAATTTAATGAAATCTTACAAAAAGTTATGAAATGGTAAGTACGTTCATATATAAGTAAACTGTATAAACAGAAAACAGATTATCCATCAAAAATAATGCTCAAATAAATGTCAGTTGCTATCATTTTGTAACATATATAATCTGTGTGTGGACACCAAGTAAGAATCAAATTGATAAGCAGTGTCCAAGAAATTCGTTTTGCTAATCATAAAATACCACCCTGTCATTGCATTTCCCAGTACGGCCTGATAGCTATGTATACATGGCATATATATATATATGCATGCCATGCTGGGAAATACTATGAAAAGATGTGTGTGTGTGTATATATATATATATATATATATATATATATATATATATATATATACACACACACACACTGTGCAACAACTGAGAAATACTATGACAAAGTGCCTTCTTAGGGTCAGTAAGATATATTTACAGGCAGTTGCTTATCAACTTTTATATATATATATATATATATATATATATAAAAATTAGTTACAGAGTGAGAATCAGATTGATACAAACCTATCTTGCTCACAAGGTGGTGCCATCATCCTATTTCCTAGTATGGACATATATATATATATATATATGTGTGTGTGTGTGTATGTGGGCATTAAGTGTGAATCAAATTGAAAAGCAATGGCCTATGAATAAATATTTTTGATCCTAAGAAGACACCCACAGTACTTCCCAGTAATTACCATAAAGCGGCACCCTATTATAGTATTACCAGTATAGCCTGATATTTAGACTGGGCACCAAGTGAGATTCAAATTGAAAAATAGCCTACAAATCGATCTTGCTCACCATAAAGCGGTACTGTTATAGTATTTCACAGTATTGCCTAATATTCATACTGGGAACCACATGAGATTCAAATTGAAAAGCAATTCCCTCAAATCAATCTTTCTCACCATAAAGCAGCAGCCCAGTCATAGTAATTCCTAGCATGGTCTGATATTTATACTGGGCACTAAGTGAGAATCAAATTGAAAAAGCAATAGCCTAATTGATCTTTCTCATCATGGAAGCAACACTATTTATACTATTTTCCAGTATAGACTGATATTTATACTGGGCACTAAGTGAGGATCAAATTGAAAAAGCAATAGCCTAATTGATCTTTCTCATCATGGAAGCAACACTGTTTATACTATTTTCCAGTATAGACTGATATTTATACTGGGCACCAAGTGTGATTCAAATTGAAAAATAATAGCCTACAAATTGATCTTGCTCACCAGAAGGCAGCACCCTGTTATAATATTTCGCAGTATGGCCTGATATTTATACTAGGAACCATGTGAGATGATTCAAATTGAAAAGTAATAGTCTACAAAATAATTTTGCTTACAATAAAGTGGCACCATGACATAGCATTTTCCAGTATGGCCTGTTATACTCAGCACCAAGTGAGAACCAAATTAAAAATTAAAGTTTACAAATCGATCTTGCTCACCATAAAGTGGCACCCTATCATAGTATTTCACAGTTTGGCCTTATATATATATATATGTATATATATATATATATATATATATATATATGGTAGCACCATTTCATAATATTTCCCAGTATAGCCTGATACTAGGCACCAAGTGAGAATCAAATTGAAAAGCAATAGCCTACAAATTGATATAGCTTATCATACAGTGCCATCCTGTCATAGTATTTCCCATAGTTTGAACAGAGTTCAGCTGAAAACTTAAGTCTTGAAAAAAAAACTAGATAACAAGGGAAACTTTGTAAAGCACCAGGATGATGATTATTCAGTTCATTTTTTATCCAGTCACACATTTGCCTGATATACTTTTTTTAAACCTTCCTTATCAGGCTGACATCTACCACAAAAAGTGAGAGGCAAAGGGTTTTGAGCTACAAGGCAATTTTAGCTTATCTCGAATTCCTCCAATAGACCTTTCAGAGAGAAGATGGCTGTTTTTTTAATTTGTAGGTTTAAATCTAAGAAGCAAGGCTTTCGTAACACCTTTTTCAATAGTAAACAAAATCTCATTGGAGTAAAATTGGCCCTTGTCTATTACTTTCCTTCTCTTAACATGAGGCTCCCAATAGCAAGACAAGCCACTTTATATCTCATGCTAAGGTGAAGCAATTTATTTGGCACACTTAATTTTCATCAGTTGCAGTATATAAATAAACTTCTACATGCAATAGCTGTTGTCAGTTTGAGAAAACCTGGTTTACTAGTAAATATACAGTGAGTTGTAGTTTCCATGTTGCTCACTGCAGAATTGGTGAAGCTTGTTAGTTTCACTTTTCCTGTGGCACTTACAGCAATAGAAATCAAAAGCAATGTGAAGGTTTCATATTTGAATTACATATGTTCAGGAGGAGAGGGTTCAATAAAAAAAGAATGTCTTCTTTTATACTAACCTGAAAAGTCAAAGTACAATGATCAAGGTTTAAGAGAATCCATGTTGTGATCGTGTGGTGGGTGAGATGATGACAAATTGCAGAATTCCTTTCATTGTACTTCATCTTGTCCAGTCAGGGAGAAAAATTGATGAGCAAGATTTGAAAAAAGGCCTTATTTATGGTTTGTTCAAGTTCTTAGGATTTGGGAGACTAAAAGACCAATTCATAAGCCTGCAAACTAGAAAACAGCAGCAGCAGTTTTAGATTGGCAGCACATGCAAAAATTTGGCCAGATGGCTTTAACTACGACTTTCAAACAAACACTTTGTCTTATAATCAACATATTGTGGAACTAATATTGATCAAAATTCTATTGAATTTTTGTGTCTAATGTAAGAAAGATGTCCAACAATAAGCTCAAGTTATAGAAATAAATAAAGGCCTTTTTACAAAAGTATTAAAAATATTTTTAATCCAAATTTGTAGGCTGCACAATTCAAAATAACATTTAGCTGTTTGCCTTTAAATGGATAGCATTTTTCTTTTTTGTATTCCCTGTCAAGAGACAAACAACCAAAGAGCAGAAAGCATTTTGACAATCGATTGGCTCATTGTTATTAAAATGGAAGAGTTGTAGGTTGCATTTACAAAAATCATATTTTAAGATTTCAACTCAAACATATGAACAACAAAAGAAAAAAAAAAAAAATTATATAATATAAAAATATAATTTCACAGCCAAATATGTCAATTTATGATTTAATGTATTTTTGTGTGTGTGTGTGTGTGTGTATATGTGTATATATATATATATATAAACACACGCACACACAAAACCATTTTTCATATCTTATCTGACAAGTGGAAAATGTAGCAAAATAAAAAAAAATAGATATTTTCATTTATATTTATACACAATTATATATATATATAGCTTATTATAACACATTGATATGTCTATGAGTCATGATAGTCAACTTACATAGAAATACTGTCAAGTAATTGTAATCTAAATGTTTTTACAGAAAAATTAATCCTAAAGTTTCTATAATTATACAGACATTTAAAATCTTATATGAGCCATGACATGTTTTTTCTTTTTTCAGACACACTCAGAGATGCACATACCTCCCAGTAATGGATAAAGTGCAATCAATACAAAGCTCCTCGGCTACATACACAAAACCAGATGTAAAAAAAAAAGTGTCACAATTATTAACAGATATAACAAATAACTAAATTAATACTAAGTGTTGTTAACAATCAACAAATGTACACAAATTATAATGAAGAAAAACGCTTTTGCCAATTACTATCAGCATCTTGTAAGCAAATTAAAGTTTTCCATTTTAAATACACAGGTTATTCATTTTATTTAAATGACAATTTTGGGGGAATTAAAATTTATGTTTGACTAATGAAATTAAAAGGTAAAGTGCAGTGGTGTACTTGATAGAAAAAGTTTCTAAGATAATAAACACTAATGATGACATTTTGGTGCCAATTTATAAATTCAACCAATTGCACAATAGATTTTAGGAGGGAATTTAAGCAGGTCTTTTGAAAGGGACAAACGACATTTCTTTTATATAACGAAGAAAAACTTAAAGAGGAGTTGTAATGTAGAGGTCATTCTTATATTCTATTTAGGAATGAGCTAATTCAAATTGCAGCTTGGTACAAATAAGAGTTCTGTCCTTGTATCAGCACTTCATCTATTTGAAGAGATTCTGTTGAAAATATTTGCAGCAACCAACTCGGCTGATCAAGTATTTTGTCACTTTTACATGGTAACTGACTGCTATGCAAAATAGGGCCAAAGAGAAAAAGTGTTAAAGAAATTGTCCAAAACAATGAATAGTAAAAAGGGAGGGAAGAGGAAGAGAAGAAAGAGAGAGGAAAAGAAGAAAAAAAAAAAAAACAAAAAACAAAACAAAAAAGCCTAAGTCTTTCCTCCTCAATTGAAATTAAAACTATTTGATCTGAGGGCTTTCTTCATTAAGTGATCAGAAAAACATATCTTGAAAATATTTACAGTAGAAACATACAAGTTACATGAGATTCAGCAGTAAAAAATAAAATTAGGGCACTCCTTGGTGGAGCTACATGAATCAAGAAATTGCAATCTGAAAAGTTGATACCTGTTGTTAATGTTTTTCTTAGAAATTAGATTAATTCTAAAACTTTTAAACAACTTAGAGAAAGAAAAAAAATACTTATCTGTTGAAAAGTGTTTAAAAATAATTCCATTCCTTAAGCAAAATGTTTTCTAATCTATTATGATAAATTTATTCAATTTCTGATGTAAGTGACGTCATCCTATTGGAGATGTGATCTAAGAGAATCTGCTGAGACTTGTATCACTTCTGATGGGTTTTTTTTTTCTTAAAGATTAATGCCTATTTCAGTCAGTCCACTATGGCTGCTAGCTGAAAAATCTGCACCTTCAATGTTCAGTTAAACATAAAATTTTATATATTTTATCAGAGCAAGAATGGAGGTAGTCTCTCTTTTTGGTAAACCAAATGTTTTTCATCCTTTACATGAATAATAAAAAAAAAAAAATTGGCATTTCACATTGCACAGGGCTCACAACAATAAATTTCAGCCAGGTCACTTTTCCCATGAAAGGATATTGGGCAGGAGAGAGGGGAGGAACAGTCATCCTCAATATGAAATATATTGGTAGGGAGTGGGGAGGGGAGAGAAGAGATCCAATTTCATGTAAAGATCAAATGTTTCCATACAAAAATGGCAGCAAAAATGATAACAGAAAAGTTTATTTTAAGTTATTTGATAGATCCTTAAATATTTCTCAACAGTTCTAAGAACGTGTTATGAAAGGAATTTTGCCCAATATGGGATATCATCTGAACAGTGACCATAAATTGGATAAGAGCCCATCATTGCGCATATGATATCACGTGATCAGCTACAACACATTGTGCACATTAAAAGCCAAAGCAGTTTAAGCAATTCTGCATTGAAATTTCACAGCATGTTGGAGGTGGGGTGGGGTTGCTTAAGTAGAAGATGTTCCTCAAAGTTTATATGACAAAGTAAAGTTGGCAACAAGACAAAATATTTTGAGAACAGCAGCTTGAAGATAAAAATATTACAAATTACAGAAAGAATAGACTTTCTTCCTTCATTACATGAAAGAGAAAAAAAAAAAAATTAAGTTGTCAGTAAATTACTCCAAAAAAAAAAAAAAAAAAAAAAAAAAAAAAAAAAAAAAAAAAAAAAAAAACTCACATTTGGCAGACTAATAATTTTCTTTGCTACAAAATTTTAAATAATACTTAAAGTGTAAGCATTCAGTCAACCAGTATTTTGTCATTAGTTACCAAGATTTCACCATTGAAACCAACCAAAGATTGTGGAGATTAACAGATTACTTTCTTCTGTTTTAATTTACTGCTTAATAACAATAAGATTTGTCTAATTCCAAGCCAATAAAACTTTTCAAGAAGATTTTAATATCTGATAATTGATAGAGATAGAGATAGAGAGAGAAGGCGGCATTAATCATATTTAATGGTAGAGTACAAATAAAATTCTGTCTCAAGCAAGGAAGCCTTTTCAAATATCCAAAGACTACAAAAAATTCTGTGGATTATTATTTTGTTATTCACTTCCACTTCACCCATACTTATTCAAGAACAGATTAAAAGCAAAACTTTAATTTGTAAAAGTTTTAGATATAAAAAATAGCCCAATTTCAATGTAAAATTGCTTAAACATCCAAATGGCCATTGTTGAGGAGTATGGGCTCCTTTAGAAATGGGAAAACTGCCAAGAGCAAACTATTCAAATAAATAAAAATACATATATGAACAAAACACAACATTTTTTCTTTAAAAAAAAAAAAAAAAAAAAAAAATATAGTAATATCCCCACCCTCAATACAGGCATGCACTTAGCAAATTGTTTTACTACATACAGAAATGTTTTTCTTCTCTTACCTGAGGATTCTGGTCCAGATAAATGCCTCTGGGTGTTAGAAACATTAAGTCTTATTTTCTAAAACAATTTAAATTTTAAGTCCTACTGCTTATTGCTTCTACACTTATGTTCATTTATAAAATCTTTTATTGTCGACTGACTGTTGCAAATTTTGTACACAAATATTATTATACATTATATGAATAAACTGAAATGATTAACTATTAAATATCAAAATAAGGAAACTCAAAACAATTGGCCAACTACAAGAAATCTTATACAAGTCTTATTTATTTAAAAAAAAAAAAAAAAAGGCATGATGGCAATAAAATGACATTTCAATTATATTTAACCAATGAATTTCATTAAATACAAATGAATTATAGCCTAAAGTTTGTAGTTTCTTTCTGTCTTGGCCAAAATGTAAAAGGTGAAACTGATTTGCTAACACCCAGGGGCAATAGTAAGGAGAACCAAAATATCAATTGTGGAAGGGGGTATGGGATGCAGAGAGAGAGAGAGAGAGAGAGAGAGAGAGAGAGAAATTAGTTGGGGCAGAACAATAAGCATTTTGTATGCTTCAACAGTTTCCCATAAACAAAGGGGGGGAAGAGAGAGAGAGAGAGAGAAAAAAAAGAAAAAACTTATACATCACAGAAAAACATATACCAAGTTGTAAAGTAATTCTATTCAAATTTCCAAATTTGTGACCAGTAATGTACTGTGTTAAAAGGTTCTAAGTTAATATTTAATTGCTTGTCAGATGTTATCTTATTGTTTACTATGTTAAGGGTTATTGTCAGATTACTTGTCTTAATGTTTCTTAATATTTTATGACAATACTGGAACTTAAATCCTAAAATATGACTGGTGTCATTTTGTGAGAGTTTTGAAACAAAGTTATTTAGATATAATCTGCTTTACAACATGAGACATGTTCCTATAGAATGAACAATTCTGCAATAGAAACCCACATTTCTATCAATAAAAAAAAAATCAAACAGAAAAACAAAATAATAGAGAGCAATAGTGCAAGTTTCTTGATTTTAAATAATAAAAATCTCCATTTATGGCAGCTTCTCTAGTCTTATTTCAGATTTTAAGAAAATTACAAGTCATTTTTATGCTAAATAATAAATGTATATTGTTTAAAGGGAAATATAAGCCAGGTGAATTTAGGTGAATGTCACTCAACTGATTCACACTCACTGGCATTTGGGCTATAGCAGAATTCAGCTCTCTCAGTCTTGGAGGCAGATATGGCAGCAGTTAATAGAAACTAACAAAGATAAATATTTTGTTAGAATTTCCAGATTTAATTACCAGGTCTGAGTGAATAATAGACAGTAAGCAGCCTAAATTTTTTATGCCAATGAAAAATTAAATTAAGGTAATGGTTTTGTTTGACACTATTTTGGCTGTAAGAATTGTTTGTATTTCTAGAGATGGAGTAATTGGAACTAAAATGTTAGCATCTGCTTTTTTTTTTTTTACAAAACAGATAAAAAAAATAAAAATAAAAATAAAAAAAAAAGTTGAACGAAGATTCAAAACTAGAGAGAGAGAGAGAGAGCAGCATGCAGGAAGAGAAAGAATATCTCCTAGTTATATTTTATTATTTAACTATTTTTCTTTCAAGCAAAATACCCTAATATTCCACATTAACAGACTGTCTTTTAATAATTTTTTTTTTTTTTTTTTTTTTTTTACATGTTCATTATTTCTAACCAGATAAAGAAAACTTATTAAAATGAGCACAAAAATAAAGATTAAAAAAAAGAAAAAAAACTTTCAGATTTTTCTATAAAAAATTTGCATCCCCCTCAGCCATTCTTCATTCAGCAAACATGATAAAAATTAAAATCTACAATCAAATGTTCATATTTTAAAGATAGAAAATAAATAAAACTATGAAAAATAAAGCTGAGATCTGCGGAAATGGTAACAAACAACACATAATTTTTTCTTTTCTTTTTTTTGACCGTTTTTTTTTTCTTTTTTTATTGTTGTTCTAGACCCTTTATTAGACGTGTCACTAGAAGGAGAAAAGGGTTAGGGTGGGGACAAAGAAAGTGAATAACCAAAAGAGAAAAGGGAACTAAGAGAAAAAGGGGGAGGAGAATGGAGGAGGGGGGGTGGTTAAAACAAAAGAAACAATTAAATGCCAGCCTGGCACTTAAAAAGATTCTCAATTTCTTTCTCTTGGAATGAAATTGGTATTTTATTACTTTTTAGAATATTGTCTTCTGCCAATTCATCCAATTGCCTTCCTTGCACACTTGTCTCCATCTCTTTTTAAGCTCCTTTGGTTGTTGTGTTGCAGACAACTAGGTGTTTCACAAAGCCTTGCAATCCAAACACAGGTGGACAGACATTGCAGCTCTGGTTGCTGGAGATGATGATTGCTGCTGGATGTGATGATCATGATGATGAGGATGGTGGTGGTGACGAAGTGGCGGCGGTGGTGGGCGATGACGACTGCTGCTGCTGCTGTGGTAGTGGTGGTGGTGGTGGCGGCTGACAACTCAGGTGCAAAAAAGTCTGACAGGGTTAGATGCTTGCCAGTGACGTTAAGGCAATGGACATACGCACAACTTATGGCTACAACATGAATGCAAATGGCTGCTAAAGGGCTTGGCTTGTTTTTTGTTTTGTTAATTTCTTTTTCTGTGAGTAAATTTAGGACTACATTAACCGGCTAGGGTAGGAACATGGTAGAAGAGATTTTTACCTACAAGAAATGGAAAGAGGTTTTATATCATACAGTCAGGCACAATGTTTTATTGGAAATTGTTGGTGTTTTTTTTGTTTTTGTTTTTTAATGAATGAGAGAGAGAGAGAGTGATAGACAATGACTGCACACATGCACCCACCCAATCTCTTTCCATACATCTCACATACATACTGAATGGAGGAAATTCCTGAAATATCAACAACAGCTTTTCATTGGAATTAAAGTTTTTTTGTTGTAAGCAAAATCAATAAAGTTAAGAGAATCTATTTTACCAAGTGCCTCTCCAAAATTCAAGAAGGTTTTTTTTTTTTTTTTTTTTTTTTTTTAAAGATTTGTGCTGCATCCCATTTCTGGTCAACATTAAAATGACTTTAGGTTCCCAAGATAACTGTTGAAACAGATTACTGCACTCCACCCCCGTAAGAATTAAGTTCAAACTATTTTTTGCATTCATTTATTGCAAGCAAATCCAATATTTATCAAAAGCCATGTCCTTATTTAAAGCACATATCAAATACCCCTGGAGGAGGGAGAGAGGGAGCGAGCAAAGTTATTTGTAATTAACTGTAACATTGATAGTGTTTATGTTAAAGAAATTTGCTGTGAGAGATTACACAACACTTTGCCTTGTTTAAGTCTGATGCACACACAGGCAAAATTTGCTACAAGAAATTGGTTGCTACATCAATTTCTATATCTTTTAAGAAAAGAGCCAAAATTGGCCACTTCAGGAGAATAAAGATATGTGATCGGTAACAATTAAAATAAATAAAAAATAAAACGTTTTCATGTATGAGAATTGTTTTCTCAGCAAGTGTTGATATTGAGCAATTTCAACAATTCACAATCAAGCAACAAAAAATTAGAAAGAAGAAATTATCAAAGTTCCAAACAGAAATAAATTGACAAAGCAGTAGTAATAATTTGAAAACAAAGTAATTACGATATGTACCTTAGAAAAAGGCACCAATGACATTAATAATCAAAACATTGGTAAATACACAAAATATGCAGAGATGTAAAAGTTCATTAGAAAATACAAATTAATAAAGAGAAAAAATAACAAAGCACAAAAAAGTAATACAAATGTACAATTATTATCAGAATTCTTTTTTAAATGCAACATTAAGATAATCGATTAAAACTGGTATCTGACAAGAGTTTTTTCAAATAACAACGTCATGAAAAATGAGCTATGATTTGAATATCTTCAAGTATACAGCATTTCTTTGTATTTTTTATGCAGAAATTGACAGAAAGTAGGATTATTTTACACAGATTATTTAAGAGAGCAAATGGTTTCTGTGCAAAAAAAATATTTCTAGTCAGTGTTGCTTTTAAAAGTTATTGTGAAGGCAGATCAATATGAATAGCAAAAAAAGAAAAAAAAAACACATACTATCATATAATAATAATAGTTTATGTAGATATAAGCTATCTACATAAGGAGTGAGGGGGGAAACAATGGTTAGAGAATATAAATAGAGCTCAAGTCACTTTTCATGCAAAGTAACATTTGTTTTTTATTTGAAAACCTAGAAAAACTGTATATTTTTGTAATAAGGTTTTTCTCTTTTACAGCAACAAAGTGCAATGGCAGGCATAATGAAACCAAAATATGAAGAGTGAGTATCAGCCTGCACCATCCAAAAATAAAACTGGAGTAACAACATGCAGCAACAGGCAACATCAAGAGAATTACAACAACAACAATAACTGTAAATATTGAAATAACCTGAAATAAACAGACATTTGTACAATTTATCAAAGGCATGGAATCCATGTAAATAATATAATAATATAAATTAAAGTAGATCACTTAGGCAATGTTAAAATTTAGCCAAAATCTTGATTATTTTTGGTTTTAAACACCAACATGTCTAACAATGAGAGCTCGTAATAATGAAAACAAACAAAAATAGCAACTATTCCCAATTATGACTTATGATACATGCATATCATATGGTAACCCTTTTTGGAATAAATTGGAAAGCTGTTGTTGCTTTTTAGGCCTTGGCTAAATGATTGAATGAATATTATTCAAGGTGAAAAATTATAACAGACAAAAAATGCAAACAAGTGATTTTTTTTTTTTTAAAAACAAATTCTTTACAACTTTGTTCTTTAAAAAATATTCACAGAGAAAATAACCCAATCTTTTAAAACATCAATAAACACATAAAGCTGTAATGAATTATAATTGTCCAATTAACATCACACAGGTACACACACCCTTAAAGCTGGAGTCATTATTCAAAATACTAAGTTTCATCTTTTTTTTTTAGACACTTGTAAAACATCAATCAATGCACAGTGCATTGGGTAAATGAACTAAAAGATGAGAAAAAAGTTCAGTATTTGAATTTTAGATTCACTAAATTTTATAAAGAAAAAGTAGAAAGTTAAAAGAGAGAGAGAGAGAGTGAGAGAAAGAAAAAAGAGAAAGAAAAAATTCTATAGCATTTTAGTCAAGGTCACTATCTAAAAATAGGTTTTGCAATTTGTATCTTCAAGTGCCAGAAATTTTGATATAGCAGCAAAATTATAAAATATTGCATAAGAATTCATTTAACATAAAAAAAAAAAATACACACAGCAACAAAACACAGAAAGCAGAAAACGAAGTTAAAAAAAGAAAAAGAAAGAAAAAAAAAGCATATAAACACACAAAGTCTTTCTCAGATTTAAATGAAAATCAACTAGCAAAGAGCATGTGAAAGACACACTGTATACTACAAGGCTCAGTTACATGTGTTCTATACAAAAGACAATATATATAAAATCCACAGTGAGGAAATGAGTTCTCCTGAATTTCTTTTTTCCTGCTGAAAGATCGCTTGGAACAGTTGTGTAGTTGTTGTCGTCACATTGGATTCTGAAGAGACCTGCAGTAAACAAGCCAAAGGGGCTGCACCTGACTTGTAAATCAAGCAAAACATATTTTTTGGCTTATCTACTTGATTTAATAGTAACAGAATATATATACATATATATTTCTTTAAATTTCTTTATTTTTTAATAAACATGCACAGAAACAAAAACTTCAGATAAATGACCATAAAAATTTTCAACATGCATTGGGTATATTGCTTTCGGGAAGAAACTTGACACTAATTTAAACTTTAAAATATAGTAATTTTTTCCATAGAAACCAGTACATCTTGCCAACATTGTTCTTAAAAAATAATAAAATAGTATCTAGATTTCGGCATTCAGTTCCATATTTACGAATACCTTCAGATTCGCTTCCTTGCATTTACCAAGCAACCCATAAAGAAGTCAATTAAAGAGGAGATTGGTTTGTTAAAGTAAATAAATAAAAGTGACTTGAGAAACGTTTTCTGCTTTTCTAATTTCAGAAAACAAAAGACTCTTAAGATAAGCAATCAAAATGAAATCGGCAATGAATGCCATCAATAGAATCCAAGTTTCAAAGCAGAAAAGTCTTTAATTCTCAGTCAGATACCAGTTTTGACAACATAGCAAAACTGACATAGGATTTAAATTATTTATTTTAGTAAATCATTACGTTATGTATTTGCCATTTACAGATTTATAGAGTACAGAAAGAACTAAAGCAATTCAAGTTTTGTGGAGCATATTTGACCTCATAAAAAAATGTCAGCATTAGTAAACAGTTTAAAATAAAAACAGAATGCTCACAAGTAATTCTTAGAACAGCACTGAAACTATCCTTTCAGACACATATACAGAAATCCTTTAAAAATGGGAGTTTCACACTTGTTAGGGAGAGCTTTTGATAGCTGAAAGAAAATCCTGTCATCTTTTGGATCTCATCACAGAAAAAAAAAAAAGCATTATGAAAAATAATGATATAAAATGTTGGTGTTTCAATGTTGTGAAATTTCTTTCCTGGCATATGAAGTCAACAAAATTTTCAGTTCAAAAGTGCTTTCTTTAGAATCAATGAGATAAGGTGATCTGAATTTATTTGCAGAGTAGCAACTGCTGTTGAGAGAAAGAAAAACAACAAAATGCTGAAAAGGGAAATAAGGAACTTTCTTCCTTTCCTGGTCAGACAAGGAAAAGGAGAAAAAGCAATTGACCTGTACGCATCAATTCTTCAAAGGATTTGAATGAAATAGAAACAAACATCATTTTATACAGAAAATAAAATGCTTTTAATTCAGAATTGCCAGCAATCTTAAATTACAGAAACCAATTTTTTCAATGGATAACTTGACAAAAGTTATATCCTGGGAAAGAACAAATAAAATAAACAATCCCTTCCATATATGCACTGATTCAATTAAGAGGAGGAGGAGGAATGTGTATGAACACACACCAACATACACTCACTCACTCTGCTTGCAAATTAGGAGAGGGACATTATATACAACACTGTAGTAAAATAGAGAATATATGAATAATAAAAATATCACAGATGAAAAGTGGTCACACCACATATCACAGATGTAAATTATTTTTTTTATGTGCTTTACATACAAAAATGATCATTTTCAGATAAGAGGTCCATTAGTAATAAATATATATATATAAAAATATAGAGAAAATACCATTCATGTAAAAGTTATCTAAAAATAAGATTGTATATGTAAGAGTGAATGTTAGGGGCTTGCACTATATATATATATTACATACACACAACATACATAAAAGAATGAGATATTAATATAAAAAAACAGTCAGCAGGTCCTCATCTTAAATAGATATAAAACGGTCCAATTTAGTTGATTCTCTTTGCAAGAAAACACAGACCTAAGATAAAACAGTAACAGTTCTTTTTTGGTTTGAGGTCTACATTACAATTTAACAAGAAAATGGATGACGATATACAATTTTTCTGTATAAAATTCAGATTGACCAAAATCATAACACAAAATTGAAAACTGAATCAATCAATACTGGTTAAGAAGAAGAAGAAAAAAAAAAAGGACATTATACACAGAGCTATAACAACTTCCCTACCATTGTACGATGTGTGTTTTGAGTCAAGTCTCTCTATGTGTTTAAACAATAGCCAGCTAGTTCTATAAAAAACTAATTAAAAGACTAAGCCAAATGCTTTTAACTTTTTTCTAATTTGGTAGGAGGGAGATGAAAAGAGTTGCTTTCATTTTTCTTGATATTATCTCTTTGACAATCTGATATCAATTAACAAATCAGTCTCTTTCAATTTTGCGAAATGGACCTTAATCAAGACTCAAGAGAAAAAAAAGAAAAAAGAAAAAAAGGAAAGCGTATTTTCTGTTTCGTTTTTTAAGTTCATGACAAATTGGATAATTAATCAATGCCCATGTCAAAATGCCAGTATTATTTTTAAAATTCAACATTTATTTACAGGTTATGTTAAATTAGGTTTGCTTGACTTTAATTTTTATTATGAGGCACGCAGTGAGGACTGAAGCCAATAATCAATAGTAATGGTTAACTTCACTCACCATCATCCCATGCTGAGGTGGGTTTTTGTATTTTGTTCTTTTCTTAGTTAGATGATATTAAAAGCCAACAAATTAAAAACCTTAAAAAAAAAAAAAAAAAAAAAAAAAAAAAAAATCCTTATACAGCCGAGAAATTTTCATTATGAAATTGCTCAATACCATTCTCATTTTGGTAATTACAGGTTAATACTGTTGACTGATCACAGTTTATTTCTTTTCTTTACACCTGTGTAATCTTTCAGTCACTGGCAAAACAAATGAACCAAACACTGAAGGTTTATTTGCTCACAAAATGCAGTATTGCTCTTATTGGGATAAAGTAACAAGTTCATTGACACACCATCTGACTACTACTTTAAATGAGAAAAGACTTAAACTTGAGTAAAAATGGATTGATTCTCTATAATCCAAAACAAGAACCAAAATGAAATGCAAGCTTATCAACATTAAACCAACAAATGAGAGAGAGCAAGAAGCCATAAAAATGAAGGTCGACAAAATTCATTTTCTTGATCAATGTTACATTACAAAATGATGTTTGTTAAATATTAACTTTTTTCAAAATTACTGTAGAAGAAATGAAACCACTACACATTCATTTTCCAGTAGAATTGCAGCTAGAACAAAAAAAAAAAAAAAAAAAAAAATTACAAGAACTTTTTTATTGCATAATGTTGTGCATGTTGAAGCTGAGCCTAGATAGTTTACAAGATTTTAAACGATTCAATTTTTAAAAAGTGTTTGTAATAAAATATTATTCAGTATTCTATTTCTCATCATAAAAGGAACACACCTCCAGTTTGTATAACAACCACCAACAACATAATCAGAAACTCTACATACATGCACAACTGAGCCATCAAAACGTTTATGATGTCTCTCGATACTGTGGCTTGCCTCTCAGACACACTGTTCATTTTGGGTCATATACAAACATAAATATAGAAATAGTTGTGTGACAGTGTTGGATTGAGGTAATTAAACAAAATGTCTAAAAACATGCAACAGTATAAATTGGTGCTACAAGACATTTCAACACGTATTCATCAAGGTATCCAGATTTAGCTGGGAACAATTTTGGGTACGTAATACAACCTTGGAATTTGTTTTCACATATATTTCATATATAAATAAATAAATAAATAAATAAATAAATAAATAAAAAAAAATAAAAAAAAGTTTCATATTGATATCCAGTGCAATCAGATCCCAATGCATCACCCAAACATGTACATAGCCAGACGCAGAGAATTGGATTGATAACAAAAGAAAACCCTACAATTAATTCCAATATTAAGCTTGACACTCATCAGAATTTCTTTGCTCAGTTCTTTTTAATAATACTCTGGCTCATATTAGAGGCACCAATAGACAATAAAGAAGATAAAAACTCCCCGTACAGAAATTTCATATTCTTGAAAAGTGATAAGGGACGTGATGCAATACATTTGTACATGTTTAGTCAACACAAAGTCATTACAACATTTTTTTTTCTTTTTTTGTTTTGTTAGGGGAGGAGAGGGAGAGAGAAAAAAAAGAAAGGAAGGAATGGTTATGGAGACAATCAAACTGCCAGCTGAACTCTGGAATTACATGAACAATTTTTGTATCCTTGCAAAATCAGAAATGATGGCTAATGACTTGAAAAGAATTCTGAAGGGCTTTGTTAAAAGGAAAAGATCATTTCTGAATGAAAGCAACATTTTGGACATTTCTGAGATGAGGCACAAAGTGTGCAGTGAAGAGAGGTAACAATATAATATCAAATGCCAGAGTTTAGTTGCTGTTTGATAGCATAAAGATAACAGATTTCAATAAAATAAAGCCTACATTGATCTGCTTATAAAGGGCTGTGGAGGAGAATTGCAAGCAGCCAACGATGAGGAAGAGAAAAAGGAAAAAGTCAACATAAGAAGGGTTACAAAAACCAAACAAAATGCTTACAAGAAATAAAAGGTCATTTGTATGTATCCTACAATTCTCATTGACAAAGGTTTACAAATCAAAAGGTTGTAGTATTTACATAATTCAAATCAAGTAAAAGAAAAGAAAAAGAAAAAAAAAAAAGAAAAAGGTTACAATGTATGCAAAAATAGAGAAGCAAAATGGTGTTTAACGAAAAGAATTTATAAAAAAGAAATGAAAATTCAAAAAGAAATAAATTTTGTCAAAAAACAAAGTTTCTAAAAAAAAAAAAAAAAACTCAATGGAAAATAAAAATGAAAAATTACAACAGATACATATTTCCACAGCCAAATCTAGACACAATGAGTGACAATATTGTGTGTGTGTGTGTGTGTGTGTATTTTTAGGGATCACATATGTATTACATAATAAAAATGGCATTAGTAACCAAATCAGTTTGGCTAAAAATAGAATGATATCGCCATAACATTCAAGACCAGGAAAATAAAATATTTTCAATGTAAACAAAATGAAGCCTTTGCTCCATAATTAGGTGTGTGTGTGTGTGTGCATACAGAATACACACGTGAAGAAAGAACTCTCTAAATAAAAAAACTGTCTTTCAGTTAATAGGCCCAAGGTTTGTTCTTCCATTTCAATCAAAGTAATTAGGATTATTTACACAAAACTGATACACTGCAGGCAAAATTCTGCTTTCTACAAGTTTTATAACAGCACTTTATGTTTAAGTGTGTCTTTTGATTGATGCTTGGGGCTTTAGAAATATAGGATCTTCTAATCTAAACTTATTTATAAACGGAACTTTGTGTGTGTGTCTCCGTTACCTATAGACTCCGAAGCGGCTGAACCGATTTTCTTGAAAATTTACACAGTTGTATTATAAGCACCTGCGAGTGTTCTTAGCTAGGTTTTGTGTCGAGGTACCCCCAATAAATATCAAAAACCGATAATCGAAAAAATCGGGTTATAAAAGGAGTGGTCCGATTTTAATCAAATTTGATACACTCATAGACAAAGACATAAGAAACGATATTCAAAAGTTTCAAGGTTGCAAGTCTTACAATAGTGTAGAAAATCGATTATATATATATATATATATATATATATATATATATATATATATAAATAAAAGGCAAGATGTTTGTGTGTGTTTATCTGCCTGCATTTTTTTCAGCCCTTTTATTTTAGTTTTTGCCTCAGGTTTGGCTCTAAGTAGGTATAATTGTAGTTCTTAGTCTCAGCCATCATACCATTTACTCAGAGGACTTATTTAGCCTTCAAAATTCAGTTTACGAAGAAAAAAACTTATTTGATATTGATATCAGGAAATCAAAATTTTACTTACATCCATTCATTTTTCTTTTAATCTACGATTTCGCTTTCACTGGAAACAGCTATTGCTTTTTAGTCTTGCATGCCAACGTCCAAAGAGTCTGAGCTCCAGGACCATGGATTTGTTTTAAAGCTTTCATTACACCCAAGCAACGCCAGGCTATTCTGCTAGTCAATATTAAATTTAATCTGTCAGTTAAGTGCCATACATGATATACGATTGGGCAATCATGTATCTTTCGAGACTTGACTGACTGGGCAGATTTTCTAACAATAAGTTGCCAATACTTTCTGTAGTAAACCAATTGCAAACCAATGCTGTAGAACCCAATCTGTTCTGTTATTCAACCCATATCTGAAGGGAAGAAATGGATTAATACCTTTCCAAGGGAATTTGTATTTATGTGAATGCAACGAATTCAAACTCAAATCTCCAATTTCTCGTTCTGAGCCAATATCCATTGCACTATAATATGTGTGTGTGTGTGTATATATATATATATATATATATATATATATATATATAGGGGTTTTCAAATGAAAATCCAACTAGGTCTATCTACCCACCACCTGATCCTCCATGAGAATATGTTAAAGGAAATCTCTTTTTGTCTCAAAAGACTTTCATGTCTCATATAAACACTTTAAGGTTTGTCTGGAGATTTTGCCTCCTTTCATAATCGTTAATAATTGTATGTTTAATGGCTGTAGACTTCAGATAAAAATTGAGAATTGTGCTTAATTTTTTTTAAATAATTATATACTTGGCTACAAATCCTTCAAATTAAACATGGAGGTAAGTTATTAATATATTTGATGACATCAGATCCCTGTGTTATTGGGGGGTGGGGAGAACCACAGGATCCACAATACTGTAAAATATTAAATATAAATAGAGGAAAGGGAAAAAAGGAACCTTACAGGTCATTAGATATGGTATTTTAGAATGTACAATACATTCTTAGTTTTGGAAATTCTATAACAGTTGAAGAGAGTAGAAGGCAAAGTTGCAAATAATGTGACGAGTCATTGCGAGAGATTCTGTATCAAAGTCTTTGAGAAGTGGCCCAAAAATGAAAGATTTATTTTTTATTTTAACATCTGCAGAAGCAGATTAGAGAAGTAAAGAAATCTGATAATTAGATGTCACAGAAATTAACTGGAAATGAAAACTGCTCTCAATGTTGTTGCTGTGAAACAAAAATTCATTTCTTAATCAAATGAAAATCAATTCTGGATGACAATTGGAAATTGTCTGCAAAATGACTTGATCAGAGTCAAGATTTAAAACCAGGAAATAGTGTCAGTGTATGTTGATCATTAAAATCTATTTATTTTATTCAGCTAATATTTATTACTTAGTATTGGAAGAATTGTACAGAAAATTGTGTGAAATAAGAAACCCCATTTGTCAATTGAAGATATCTTAGCTGTGTGATAAGGCTCAGTTATACATTGCACAAACAACACTACAAAAATTTAATGACTACATTTTGTGGCATTGTCACCTAATTCCTTATTCACAAGATCTGTCAACACTGTTTACTATTTTTTCTTTAAATATTTCAATAACTTTTTTCATTTTTAAAGCAGAAAAAATTCACAAACAAATTCTATTGTAAAGCATAACTGATCTTGTGAACAAAGATGTATAGACTTAGAAGATTTATATTTGGATCAATAACCATTATGATTAAATTTCAACTTGGCCATTAGTTTTTATGCAATTTGATAGATGAAGTTTTGACTTGTTGCAAACGCATTAAAAGAATATATAAAATAAAGCGGGATATGTGGTGGTATAAAACAGGTTAAAATCCCCTTAATAAGTGGTCTTATCTATTTTTGAATGAGGGAGGGGAAATTTTTTTTTTTTTAAAGATCTAAAGAAGAATTTAAAAAATTTACAGCAAAGGCTCTGCCTTCATGAAAGTGTCAACAAGTAAATCCCAAAATGTCATGAATTTTAAGGCGATATCATTCTTAACAAGCAGCAGTAAACACTTTCACAGATTTTCTAATTTCTTTGTGTGTGCGTGTGTGTGTGTGTGTATATATATATATATATATATATATATATATACATACACACGCACACACTTACATACACAAAGCAACAGCTCATCAGTTAACTGTGCAGAGAGAGAGAGAGAGAGAGAGAGAGAAAGTGGTTTGGGCTTTTCCACGATTTACTTTTTTTTTTTTTAAGGCAGCTGACCGTGGGACAGCAGCAGCAGCAGCAGCAGCAGCAGGAGGAGGAGGAACTGCCCAATGGCATGACATATAAACTGACAGGCTTTTCAAAGTGCTTTAGCACCCCATTACAGGAACATAAGAAGCTTAGAAGAAAATGTTTTCTAATTCATTTCAATAAATCATTAGAGTCAGCACTGAGATGTAGGAGGAGAAGGAGGTGATGGTGGTGGTATAATTTTGAGTCTAGGCATTTCAGATGTGAGACTAGTGTTTTGATCACATCCAGCAACAGGCCTGAAACGTAAATCAGTAGTCATCAATATTAAATGAATATAGATACAAATAAGAAATCATACTTTTTCAGTTGGGTTTTGGGAAGGAAACAAAAGGTTTAGCTGTTAAGAAATCAGTAATTAACATTTACTAGCACAAGGAGAAAACGTCTTACTATTAAAAAACAACAACAAGAAAAAATAGTTTTAAATAAATTTAAAAATTAGCAATCCTTAAATAATCATCATAAGTGATTAATATATTTGAATTTTTATAAATTAAAATTTTTCAGATCCTAAATGAGATTCCAAACAATAGATATTTATTTTTATTTGTTCACAATAGTCATATCAATTTTGAATAATAAATCCATTGTAACTTGGTAAAAAAAAACAATCTAGAATACAATTCTAAAGTAAATTTAGTATAAAAAAAAGAAAGATATATTTTCCTGGCACACATGTTAGTTGCCAGGATCTTACCAAATACACTTTTGTTCTGTTGAAGCCATTAGTAAAATAACTAATCATAAATTACTTGAGATTACAAATAAATGAATCCCTCCAGTTATTGATTATGAATTATGAAGTGCATTTAAACAAGTTAAGTTTTGTTTTTAAAAATGACTGAAGTACATAACAAATTTGGGATAATGTTTCAACATAAAGATATATATATATATATATATATATATATATAAGTTGGACAGCATGCTTTGGAAGAATAAAAAGAAAGAACATTTCAAAATGAGCTGAACTTTTAAATTGGAGGAGGAGGAGGAAGTGGAACGCTAAAACCTAAGTTAAGATTGTTTAAAATTGAATTGTTTCTGCAAAAGCAAGACTAAAAAGGATTAAGTAAACTTCCTAGACAAAAGAAGAACACAGGAGAATCAGACACCTGAGGGAATAAATGCATATGCTAGGCTATGAGGTTTTAATCAGTAGGGCTAGCAGAGGAATAATAACCTTAAAGGGTGCCACTGGACAGTAGCCTAGTGGATTCAAGTGCTGGTTTGTGAATTTTATGAGTCATTGTTGTAAGTTGAATTCCCTGGGATGAGCAATACAAAACAAAATTGAATATCTCTATACAAGGATGGTGGGACAAAAACAATCCTCTATTTCTACAGATTAAATAAAGGGTTTAGTTTGAAATTCCCTCAAAGTTACCTGGACTGACAGACACTGAAGGCAAGAATACAAACTGTCAGAATTAGACAAAGAATTCCAGTTAAGTATTAACATATATTAGAAAGAAGAGCAACAGTTTAGCTTTGGCTTGTTTGTTTAATTTTTTTTAACTTGTAAAATTCATTGGTCTTTCAGTGAAATAAAAGAAATGTAAAGTTCAACTGCAATAAGTTTTATTTGTAAATAATTAGTTTGTTTTTATTAGTGATTAAGATTATATCACTATAGTTTGCATTTGTGGTGACCCAACAAATGTTCAAAACTTTATCAAAACAAGACTTACAGATAATACCTGTCAGATAGTTAACCACTTAAATTGCTAATCATGAAATGAATTGGGGAGAGGGAGAGAGAGAGAGAGAGAGAGAGAGGAGAGTTTAACAACCAAAAAGACCACAAAAATTTTGATTTTGTGTTAGATCTCTAATGAGATTCTTTGTTTTGAAGACTTTGCAAAGGAAATGATGAGAATAATTTGAAACAAAAAATGCTACATTTTCTAGTATTTAAACTTTTCAGATATATAAATTTATATGCAGTTAACAAGTTACAAAAAAAAAAAAAAAAAGAAAAAAAAAAGTCTTATTTTATTTTATGACTCAGAGCAGATTTTTGGTAAATGTTGTTTTGGTTTGACAAAAACAAATTGATGTTTTAAATTCCCCAAGGAGTTCTGTTTTAACTAATATAAATATGAAAAGGTTGAAATTTTAATTAAATGAGGGTATCAAATGTAAAAAAAAAAAAAAAAAAGTATTTTACCAAAAATTTTGCAACAATGTGTTTTGTTTGCTAAAAAGATACTAAAAATTTCTGTACTAATCTTTAGCCCACCCACTAATGCAAGAAAAGATTTTTTAACCAATTTCCAATGTTCTAAAAATAGGTACCTCCACGAAATCGCTGAAAAAACAGCATAGTATGAAGTAAAAAGGCCCCAAACTAAATAAAAACAAAGTTTTATCAGCAAAATGTTCATATTATCATTAAGAGGTTAGATTTTAAATTTTTTTAATTATTTCTAACACATTTGAAATTTTTGAAGAAAGTCTTTTTTTTTTAACGTCAGTGCATGACCTAAATTGATGCAATGTTTATTAAATAAAAAAAAAAAAAATGTAATATTGCACAATGCACTTTTTTGACCGTGAAAGACATTAATTTGGAAATTCTTGCAAAAATCAAATAATAGTCAGATTTTGATGAAAATTTCAGGACTTATTCATAAATGACTGAAATCAATTTTGAAATAATTATTTTGTATAAAATATTGGTAACAATATATATATATATATATATATATATATATTATATATTTTTTTTTTTTTACATATGTTATCCCTCACCAGTTAATTTCCAGAAATGCTTATTTGACAACGGGCAGCAATAAGCCTAATATAATTAAATTCAGGAGTCATTGGGGAATGTTAATCAACAGTTTTTTTCCTCTCCAATAGAGCCTGAATTTCTAAAAAATAGGTCCGAATTGCGAAAAATGCAATAACTGTGCCAATTTTTACGTGGATAAACTTCTGATTGCTTTTATGAACAATAAAAATTAAGCATATCATAGACTGAAAAGAAAAAAAAATTCAATGAATAATTAATTTTTACAAGAATTATTTTCATTTTTAAAATTTTTTTATTATGATATAAAAAGTTTCAAAATTATTTCTAAATTTCTTCCCCTAATGGGTCAGCTAGGGTATGTAATTAATGCATGAAGACTACAATTACTAATCGAAAATTTAAAAGCTTAATACAAATGATTGAGCCCATCAATTTTTAAAGTAATTAAAACATTTTAATTGTGTGCATTTTGATTACCCGTATCTTTATTTGTACGGGTGGCTGTACGTCAAAGGTCATGTGATTCAAGGGTTGTCTTCCTTTACATAAAAAAATTAAATTTGTATATTTTTGTCGCTTATGGCCTTCCTACTTAGCCTTCTTGACAGCTTCCGGCTGTCATTACAGCTGTCAACATCTGAGATAAACACTGATAACAACGGCTACTGTAACTGATAAAGGGTTTTACCGAATATTTCAGAGGGTAAGCAAGTACATTTGTTTGAAATCAGATAAAGGTAAATTTTAATTTAAAAAATTGACTTCAATAACGTGTCAGCAACATATATTTTATTTTTGCCAAATTTTTAAAACAGAAATGTGGCTACTGTTTATGTAAATGTGTCGATCAATCAAAAAAAATGGCAGTACATTTAGATTCCAATGAATGTAACTTCGGTTTAAAATACGCCAGTGTATTTTGTTTACTGGAATTACTAAATTTAATCTCTTGACTTTCAATTAAAGCTAAAATATAACTTATTTATTTTAAAAATTTAATTTTAAAATCAGGTATCAAAAATTTATACTCAAAAGTGGAGGTACCTAGAAAAAGGATAAAAAAAAAAATTAATAAAATTAAAAAAAAAAATACTTTGGTCTTTCTTCTTATTAATAACAAACATTTTGACAGTAAAATTATTTTTATCAAGTTTGGGGCCTTTTTCATAATGGTATGTTTTTTTATTTTCATTTTTTAAAATTATACAATACATTTCTAGAGGTACCTATATATATATATATATATATATATATATATATGAAGTTTAGATAAAAGAGGGGAGATAACCCCTTTTTCTGAAACAAAACAGGCTCAGTTATTAACAAAGAGGAATGGGAACAGCAGAGAGAGAGAGAGAGGGAGGGGGAAGTAAAAAAAAAAGAAGCTGCTAACTGACTGTAAGAGGCATGCAGAAGCTGATAGTACTCAATTTTCATAAACAGAGGAAGTAAATGAAATAAGATTGACAATTATTGAGCAAGAATGAGTATATATATATTTTTTTTTAATAGGATGGTTTTTATTAAAATGGTTGAGCAAGTAATACTAACAATAAACTTGATTTAAGGTACTTTTCAAATGAACAGCTGCAGCAATGTGGCTGTAAAAGCAAATTGCAAAGATTGAGTTGTGTCTCAACTTTCTTGACACCTCTCAGATATCAATTATTCACACCGTGGGAGGTTTTGTGAATGTTTGATAAACTAAAAATACTTGGAGACAAAGTCTTGAGAAATGAATGAATGAAACCTTACGTAATAGCTGAAGAAAAGAAGAGAACAGGACGCAAGGTGAGATAGAGAGGTTCCACTTTTTGAACGCCAATAAACAGTGAAAGCAATTGAAAAAGAGAGAACAAACAAACGAAAACCCAAGTTCTATTGAGAAGAACAAACCAAAACTGTCACTTCTTTCAATCCAAGCGAAAATACTGTCAAGTTAATGCTCATCTGACATTTACAGAACTGGAAGGCAAATATGGTAGCTGAAAGAGAGAGAGAGAGAGCGAGAGAGAGAGATATGGATATTGTGTATTTCTATTTGAGGAAAAAGCAGCAGCAGCTCTGATGAGGAAGTTGCTTGCTAAGGAAAAGGGTGAGTATAGGAAATGAAAAAAGAAATAAAACCAATGTGTGCAGAGAATAGGTTAAAACAAAAACTTGTTCAAATGCAAAAATTCAACTGGAAGAAAAGAGTTAAGAAAATCAAAAACGTACACACACACTTCTTATACATGTAACATTTATAAACAAGTTGTTTTCCTAAATCGAAGCAGAAGCATGTTATCAAAATAATTTAAGAAATGACTACCAAATTATTTTCTCATTTAGTTTCTTCACATACACATACAGTTTGTCCTTAGAATGTGTATGATAGTTAAAGAGGATCATTAGACGAGTTAACATCATTGATACAGCAATAGTTAAAAGAAATGATACAAGAAAAAATCTTGTCTTATATTTTTGGAATTGGTGATATTTCTTAGTCAGCTGTATTGAAATCTTTGTACAACTTTAATTAGAAAGAAATCAATTGTTACACTGTTTCTTGTCTTGCTGATTTATAACAAAGATATTTCATAAAAAATTACAAATGGCCTTTGTCATTTATTTGGGAATCAGATATTTAATATATGAATTGCTAATTCTAGAATTACACGGATTTAATTATGATAAATGTTACATATAAATTACAGCTGATCTGTTTTTATTAAAGATATTCACACTAACCTATTTGGTGGTGTGAGAGTTTGTTATGCAACTTAAGGGCTGTTTGTCATATTGGAAATTAGATATAAAAAAGTGACTGATATCAATTTTCTAATTTAGAAATTGCCCAATAGCTTCCCAAATGAAAACGAAATACGAGTGTGTTATCCTATACAGATTAGCTGAGATTTATACAAGTGCTAAGCTGTTAACTATCAGCACTACATTACATAACATGCATAATGGTGTACTATGTATTGAGTACTGAAAAACCTGCAAGATATACTAGAATGGATGCTTGGGTCCCATGGATGATCCTGAATGCAGAGGGATTTGAATAAAAGCCTTTGCAGCTACAGCAAGGGTGCATAAAACCGTTTGCAGAAATAAAAAAACATGTGGGAAAAAATGAGAGTAATATCCCCCTCCTTAAAAACAGCAAGAAGCCAGTGTATCGGTGGTAAATATGCAAAAGAATAGTAGAGAGAATGTGAAAATAAATGGCTGTATATTTAGCATGCAAGTTGACACAAGTAGTGAAATAACCCTAATTCCAAGAAATTTGGGGATCAAGCTAGGCCAACTTAAGTTAAAAGAAAGTGGTTTAAAGTTAAAACAATTTGATGGAAGAACAATAAAGACTTTGGGTAACTTCCATGCCACATTTGAAGTAGATACTGGGTTTGAGGTTATTCAAATCATGGTAACAGTATGTGAGAAGGACTATGGGTTATTAGGTATCGACATAGTAAAAGTAGATACAGCAGCCAAATTAATAAACTCCCTGGAAGCACAAGAGAGTGAGCTTAGGACCAATACATACATTAGTGGTAGCAAACTGGTTAAACTGTATGATCAAGCAAAGCATTCTCAAAAAAAGTTACACATGGTGGAAGTAACTGGGCCTCACCTATCTTAGGAATAAAGAAGGCTGACTGAGATTTGCGGATATGTGGTGACTATAAAGTTGGAGTAAATCACCAGATATGCTCGGAATCGTTTCAAATAGAAAACATCAAAATAGCGAGCCATGAACTGGCAAACATGGAATATTTTGCAAAAATTGATTTGAGATCTGCCTACAACCAAATTAAGATTGACAAAAAAATTAAAGTTGCCACGATCAACACCCCTATAGGCCTGTTATGGTGGACTCACTTACCAATTCAAATTAAAACTACTAGTTAAAGATCAATCGAAGGAACAAACATGATTATCTACCAAAATGATATAGGGGTAGGAACGAAGAACAAACAAATTGAAACAAAAAATGGTACCAAATATTATGCTGATTGAAAAAGGTTGGATTAATCATTAACAAATGTAACTTGGATTGCAAGAATCTGGCATATTTAGACCACCTAATATTGAATACCTCTTTATGACCTGACGAAAAGCTAATAAAAAAAGAAAGAAAAGTAGCATCTCCAACTAATAAAAAAAAATTGGAATCCTTTTTATGTTTGATAAAATTTTACAGTAGAAACATCTTGAAAAACGGTGAACTAATTGAACCATTGTCAGAATTGCGTAAAAAGAACAGTCTGAATGGACATAAAGATGAAATAATGGTGTTATGATACTAAAAGAAAGAAATTTCTACTAAAGTTAAACCACAAGCCATTGGAGTTTATTTTTAACCCAAGGAAGGAGTTGCAAAAAGTTATGTCATCAAGAATTTTACACTGAAACATTAAAAACATGGCATTTGATTTTGACATTGTATATGTTAAGGAAAATACCATCCCTCATGGGGATGCTTTGTCGAAATTACAGTTTGTAAAAGGAATAAACAATGAACATGGAACTGAGGACGACAGAATAATTCAATAGGTAGAGACAAAAATATTTTCGGTCAACAGGTCAAAATTTGAGACTGAGCAAGATTCAGTATTGAGTAAAATAATTGAAAGAATAAGGAATAATAAATGGAACAACTGTTCAATAGCGGAGTGGCCATTTAAGGAGATACGGCATAAGTTAACAGTTGAAAATAGAATTACATGCAATGGTGAAGTGATAGTTGGTTGCGAACATTAAAGACAGACATATTGAGAGAGGTACATGATGACGTGCATTGTGGCGTCATGGTAACATGCAGAAGATTAAAATTACAAGCATGATAGCTGGATTATGCAAAGGATATTGAAGAACTTATTAATAAATGTCCAAAATGCAATAAAATTAGAAAATTCTGACAAAAAAAGCTTCATTCATGGCCTAGAATACATAGTTTATTGGATGAAAATTTGTGTACATGGTTGAGGCAGATAAGCTGTGTACCACATAAAACTATTCCATACCATCCTCAATCCAATGGAATCGCAGAGCGGAGGATACAAACAGCTAAAATGACATTGAAAGCATTCTCGCCCATCAGTGAAAACAGTGAGGCATTTCTAGCTAAAATGCTCTTCAGTCATAGGTAGATAACACACATGGAGAGAAAGTTGAGCATATTGGCCCTCATGAGTAGACAGATTAGCCCATTAGAGACTTCATGTCTTTCGCCACAAGGGAGAGAATATGGTACAACAAAGACAAAAGCACAAATCCTGAAAAAGCAAACATTTTTTTTGCAGAGAGGCAACAATATGGCTCTGATCAAGAAGGGCAATATGTTTTTGGCTCATGCAGATCAATTTAAAAAAGGAAAGCATCAGACGATGTGGAGATGGAAGACCAAAGTCGGGAGGAGGCAAATAACTACAATGAGGAGGCAGAGCAGAGAATAAAAACGCAGGAGCAAGAAGAGAAAGCTATAGTGATGAGGCTGAACAAGAAATGGACATAAAAGAAAAAAAAACTTACAAAGAAGAGAATGAAGAAAGACCAAGTTTGCCAATAAAAAAGAGAAGAGAGGAGCAAAAGCAAGAAATATATAAATCAAGAGTGGTTAGATGTAGTGAAAGGAAAAACAGGGGGATATGATCACCCCAATTCAGGGAGGGTGTGGTATCCTATGCAAATTAGCTGAGTTGTAAGTAATTGCTAAGTTGATAACTGTCAGCACTCCATTATGCCATGTATAACAGTGAACCACATATCATGTACTGAAACTGCAAGATAGACCAGAGATTAAATTGAGAAATTACAAAAAAAAAAAAAAAAAAAAAAAAAAAAAAGAAAGAAAGAAAAATCACACACTGTAAAGTTATTGTGTCCCATCCCACTTAGCAAAACAAATCACTAGATTAAGATTAATATGGAATGCCCCACTTCCATATTGATTGGAGAGAAAACTTGTAAAAGAATAGACAATAGTATCCAAGTGAAGAAGATCTTTTGGAAACAATGGTAAAAAAAAAAAAAAGATACACTAGAAATGTTTATCAAGCCAAATAAAGATTTATGTTGCCCATCATTTGTTTGTATCAAAAAACCTTTCACTCCCCACCCAAAACAAGTTTAATATTTTTAATAAAGAGAGATACTAGAAACTGAATGAAATCCATGTTACACTGCAGATAAAAATCTAATTATATTCAGAAAATTTTACCAACATTATAAATTTGAAGACTTTTTACCATAAAATGATTATAAATTATTATTATGTCGAGTCTTTCCATTATTTAATGAAATAAGTGAATTGGAAGACAAACAAATTATGTTGAAGTTTTTTTTTTTTTTTTTAAAATGCAAAGGCTTATCTCTCTCACATCAAAAATGAATACCATTAACTTTATGCACATAAAATGAAATGCTGAATGTCAGTTCAAAGTTAAATAAAACAGGAAAAAAAAAAAAAAGAAAAAAAAAAGCAAATTAAAAAGAGATGCAGCAAAATTCTTTGAAAATCAGTCAGGACATTCCATTCGCTTCTCATTCGTTTCTTGCCAAAACAAAACAAAAAGAAAAAAAAAAAGAAAAAAGTTTTAATTGACACCTTTATATAAGTACTATCCACTCCCTTTTTTGGGGTTCTGAGTATTCAAAGTTTTTCTTCATAAAAGTCACAGATGTTTTTGAAAGGATCTCATGAATCAAAAGCTGCCAAATTCAATAAAAACTATTCTCTGAATAAAGACATTTAATATTATTTTGCCTTTGTTTTTTTCTCAGCAGCAAGAAAGATGAACAGAGGGTTGAAATTAGGTAACAAAAAAAAAAAAAAAACAAATGGTAAAGTGAAATTTAAAGTCAAAAGCATGTTTCAAGTCAAGCAAAACAGAGAGAGAGGAGAAAGAGGAAGGTGAAGAAAGCAAAGATCACATGAAAGAAAAGGGATTTGCCTGAATTACTCACTTTTATTTCCTTGGCTGCGTGTACATGTTTTCTTGTTCCTTCCAATCACTCTCTCCCTGCCTTTCTTCAGTGGCGCCTGTACTCTCTCTCTCTTTCTCGATCCCGTTCCCGGTCTCGATCCCTGTGCCGTTCTTCATGATATCTATCACGGTCGCGGCTACGCTCTCTGTACTCTCGATCTCTGCTTCGAGAACGGTGCCTGCGGCTGCTCTTCTCTCTGTCACGGTCTCTTTCACGTTCCCTCGATCGAGATCGCCTCGTGCTGCTCCTGGAGAAAGAGAAAGATGCAAGAATTAGAGAAGGGGTAAGAGAGATGCTAAAATTCTAATTCACCAACATCAGTCTAATGACCACAACATCTGGGGTGAAAGTCAGAGAAGAGCATTTATTCATGCATATTTAACCTGGCAGAGCACAACCCGCTTTAGGACATAGCACAGCTGACATCTTCACCTTAATTGTAAGCACGTGGCTGTTGATTTTAATTCAGTCAGTCAAGTGCCATACATGATACACGCTTTGGGTGATCATGTCTTGAAAGAGACATGATTGACTGGGCAGAAGATTATCTCACAGTAGTTTGCCATTGCTTTCTGCGGTAGACTGGTTGCCAGCCAAGGCTATAGAACCCAATCTGTATTATTATTTAATACATAACTAGAGGGAAGAGACAGATTAATCTCTTTCCCAAGGGTGTTTGTGCATAAGTAAATGCAAGGAATTCAACTGGAGCTTGAACTCGGCTCCCCGATTTGTCATTCCGAGTTGATATCTACTGCACCACAATGCACATACTCAAGGTGTAAACACAAACAGCATTTTAATTCTTAAAAAATATTTAAGAATGGAATAATTTCTTTCTTTCTTCAAATCCTACTTTATTATAAAACTTTTGGTAATGCAATAATTTTATTAGTTGTAGTGTTTAATGTTATACTTTTTGCTATTCAGGTTGATTTTTCTCTGTAATAACTGCCAGAAAAGAAGTTTGTTACTTAGAAATTAGAACATGAATTCAAGAGCTGCTTTAACTGCTACCAAGAAGCTGAAACTGATGAAAACAGATTGATAAAATATGTTTGTCAGGTTAAGAGGTTGACTATACAATCTCATTCTCTAAGAGGAAGCCAACATTCTGTTGAGAAAGAAAGGTCAAAGGATCATCAGTTAATGAGAAAAAAATGCCACGAAATAAGGGAGGAAGAAGTTAAAACAAATAAAACAATGTTTTACAACAATATTTTTCATCATAATAATAGAGAATATATGAAGTACTTACTTGGAGCCATAAGACTTTTCTTCAATACCGTGAAGTGTGTCTTGTAAGGAACTGATTAAGATTTTACATCGATCATCTCCAGCAATCTTGGACTGCTTGATTAATGAGATAGCAGTAACCAGGGTTTCAATTGCACTAGCAAAATCACCTGAAAAAAAAAATGCAAATTACATTAAAGATTAATAAAAGCAAAAACCTGCAGTATACAAATGTATGGATTAAAATGAAAAAGTGACTTTTATTCTTGACATCAAAAAAAATCCTTCAAGAATTAAAAACCAAAGAAATCACAAGCTGTTTAGAAGCGTCTTAATTAGAAACATTTCTTGACAGTGATTCTAAAAAAAAAAAAAAGTAAAATGGTAACTTTTTTTTTTCTCTTATACCTGCACTGGCATCTTGGACAGCCCTAGAGATTGCACTACTGGACACCGTTTTGTTCCTTTGGAAAATTTCCTCAAATTCTTGTTCGCTAATGGCTGGTGATGCAGACTCATGTCTACTAGGATGGAAAAAGACAAAATTATTAACTTGTTTGCAGATACAAGGACTCCTCAAAACAGTCATTAGCATGTGGTAGGAATTTATTGAATGTGTCATATTCTGAAATATTTCTACTTAGAAGATGAAGAAAACATAAAAAGCTGTTTCACATATAAAGTATATCACCTAAGATATTTTCATGTTTCTGCCATCAATCAAATGAGTGGCTTCAATGAATAAGTAATATTTCTGGTTTGGATTAATCTTGGTCATGGGCATTTCAACCTTGAAGTATGGGCTGAAGGCTGTTCAAGCAAAGTTTTTAAAACGATGATTGAATCTAGAAAAGATCATTAACAGTTAAAGGACAATTAATTTGTAGTAAAAGCAAAAGAATTTGTGTAGAAAAAGAAAAAAAGTCTTTCACACTAGTCAGACATACACCTATCTTTGGTCATTCAAACAATTATAGCAAAAAGTAAGGAGAAAGCAAAACTACCAACCTTTCTGGTGGTCTGCCATAGGGGTCATTTGGATAAGCTGCTGGGGGTGGTTGTCGAACATACATGTCACCAGGCTGTGAATGGGGAGGCTGAAAAATTAGGCATACGGTGACTGACGGCCAATAGGCCACACATAACAAGCTTTATAGATAGATTTGATTTGATGAAATAAGACAGAATAGCACACAGTAATAATAAGGGCTACGTACATGGTTTGCATGGAATTTAACATCCGGGTCCAAGAAAGGTATGGTTTCAAACTGTCCAACAGGAATCTATGAAATAAGAATTAAAATTCAAATAAGAAAAGCTTTAAGATTTAATTTTATAGAAAAATATTTTTGTTCACACGTGTTAAAAAGTCTGTTAAAAAACTGCCAAACATGTTCCCAACAATAACAACACATTAATTCTCTACCTTCTTGATAAGTTGTGTAGAATGGGAGCAGAAACTTTATGAAGGTGTCAGGACAAATAAAATGGTAAAACCAAGATGTATGGCACTGTGCACTTGCTTGTAGCTCTAAGTTAGAATGAATGCAGGATTGCTATTTATTAAAGAGTAAAACATCAATTTCCATTGTTTCTTGTATATAACAGAACATATTCTTATAGAGACTATAATAATAATATTAGTATCAGTCACAAATTCTACTAATGTCTTCCTGAAGAGTATGCACAGAGCTACAGCAATTCTGCAGAAATTCAAATGCAAAATTAAGTCTTTCAAAGCTGATAAAAAAAAAAAAAAAAATATTCTGCAACTACAACAAAAGCACCCAGATAATGATGCTTTAAATTGCCTTAGAGGTCCCAATAATAAAACTAATTCTCTGACAAACATTACTAGTAAGCCTGGAAAAATTCATGATAATCACATAATTTGTTATATTTTATACACTAAAAATAAACCCCAATGCAAGGAAAGTTTTCAAATTCAAAACATGCAAAGGATTATTACCATTGGCCCTGCAGGTGGAGGCTGACCATGTTGTGGAGTAAAGAAGGCAGGGTTGACGTGAGGTGCTGGTGCTGGAGGGTGACCTGGTGGAGGAGCTGACACTGGAGGTGGTTGATGCAATGGAGGTCCGCCTACAAAACAAGAAGTACATTAGCATGAAAAAAGAGAAAGAATAAAAATGGCTTTTTGTCTTTAAAGAGTTTAAAAATATTGGCTCAATGCACAAATAATGATATATATACTTTTAAAATTCCAAAGCAATTAACAACATTCAGTGGGAATAGAACAAAGACTAAAAGCCATTAGAGGTTAGTTCATAATCTGAATAAACAACACTTTTATAAATCATAATATATAGTTTTCAAATAGACATCAGGGGTATATATTATTAAATTCCTTAAAAATAAAAATCTATTAAATAGACATAATGAAATTAATGTCATATGTAAACATTACAAAATGTTCAGCTTAGAATATGGTTAATAATTCTTCATAAAAAATATCGATTATCTTACATATATCCAGAACTTGGTTTTGTATTATGATATAATATTAATTTAATAGATATTAAAATATATGCAAGCTAACAGTATATGAAAAAATAGTTTAATCATACCAAAAGTCCCTTTAAATCAGATTTTAAAAAAATGTTTTTCTTTCTTTTTTGTTTTTAAAATGGCTGAGATACATAGAAATCTAAGACAATAACCTTGTAGCAATAATCTATACATTGCACCGAAAAAAAGAAGTTTAGACTATCTGAAGAAAATGACTTCCCCATTAAGCTTGGGAAAAAAAAAAAAAAAAAAAAAAAAATCCAGTATCCACCAACATATAACCTATATTTTCAAATTTGAAAGCCAAACTACTTTTTAAAAAAGTAAATGCCAGAGAACTTGGGATTCTAAACCTGTTAGTTCTCTTCACCTGGATATATATTATAAAAATACACAATGGTCTTTATAATAATACAGAGGATAATAGATATGTCCATCCATCAAAAGATTCAACCAGTAATGAAATAAGCAGCATTTCCTTAAAATATACAGTATTTTTTTTTTTATATAGAAATAATTCAAAACTCAAAACATAAAATTGAAAAGTAAAATCTTAGAAACTGAATTAACAGATAGAATCATTTTAGGGTAAAGGGTAGACGTTTTGTGCCTAAGGGTCAAGAGGGATTACTTGTTTTCCATAAAATTAAACAAAGAGTTTAATAAGTAAACGAAGTAGAAGCTACTTACCTGTTCTTGGAATAACACCTGAAAACATAAGATATAGTAAATATTAAAAAAGAAATAGCAAAATGCTTTTCTTTTCTTCTTAAAATAGCTTTTCTATAAGCCGAATCATTTAACAAAATAGATAAAGTGGGAGGTGGGGATGGACACGCACGCATGCATTGGTGCTTCATGCAAAAATTAAAAGCAAAATACACTAGAGCAGTCATGTAGAATCAATTCAGAAATAACAATATTAATTGAGAGTGTCCAACTAATTACATAACAATAGAAATAAAGATCTACTCAAAAACAGTACGTATGTTTGCTGCTTGAGTTTGATTCTATTAACATCTCTATCAAATTCCATAGCCACGGGTGTATAGTCTAAAAAGTAGTGGAGTTTTCTTTTCTACACTAGGTAATTTGTAAAATGTATTTGTTCCTTAAGGCTGAAGTAAAACTGAAATAGATAACCTTTTCATTGATCTTAAAAACAAGAATATGTTTGGGATGCAATACACACATATGAAATCAACAATGGAAATACTTTAGATTCAAAGGAAAAAAAAATTTTCATTTGTTTGGGTTGGTGGGTGAAGGTGTTTGTTTGAAACTCCAATGATTTTTCTTCTACAAAGCCATTCACTAAATGGCCAACTGCAGGAGAATTTGTAAGAAAAGAGAAGGCAGAAGGAAGAGAAAAAAACAGAAGGAAAAAAAAAAAGATAAAAAGAAAAGAAGAAAGATAAAAAGAAAAGAAGAAAGATAAAAAGGTTTTTATAGTGTCCTCTTTACAAACTGCAATATTCTTTTTAAGGTTGCTCTTCCTTTGTAATTGAGGAAATTTGAATTTCTGCTTCAAGTTTGTTTTCAGCAAATCAGACCAACTGATATTATTTACTGCCCTTTTTTGACAAGAGTGCAGATGCAAAGTTAAATTTACAATTTCAGTCCGTTTTTCTGTCTTTCCTCTGCGTGTAAATTGATAGCAAGTTAACCAGGTATGACTTCACTGCTCACATGCAACACTTGGCACAACAAAGTGAATGAACATGCAATTGTATTTCATACAGGAAGTCATTAGTCAAGAGAATTCCAATGAAACAGTCAAATAATAACTCATTACAGAGATTCTCTTCAGAAAACAGGTTTGGTTTCCTTTATTTAATAATGGAGACAGATTTGAACAAGTAAGGGATCAATAACAGCAAGACTTTGAGAATCATGCCATAAAAAGTCTATTTCAACCTGAAAAATAAGGCCATCAAGTATTGGAATTCTAAAGAGAATGCTGAAAAAGGGTTAGTATTTGACATACTAGTTCTACTGTCAAGATTCAATTGCTGTAATATACAATTTCATTATAGGATTACAGTGAATTTTAAAATATAACAGCAAGCTAATGTCACTTGGAATTTAAGAGAAAATATACGAAAGCAGTTTCCTGAGGATAAGACGATCAACCAGTTAAAAAATACTTTTAGAAAGTAGTTTTAAAGAAAGCAAAAGTTTTATAGCAGCCAAACAATCGATGGGGAGAAGATAAAAAACAAAAAATAAAAAAATGCAACAGATTTCTATTTAAAATGATTAGCCTTTTCAATTTTATTTCATTCCTAAGTTTCATAAAAGGATTTATCAACCAAAATGACATCACTTGAAGACTACATTGCCCAACTAACACAAAGCATAAGATAGATATATAAACAAGAAATTTGGGATAAAACCCAGGGGTAAATTAATAAGATAAATGTGTATTTGATTTAAAGTCAGACAATGCTCAACAGAAAAATAAAAAAATAAAAATAAATAAATAAATTGCAGAGTTGATGCAATGTCAGTGATTCCCTTCATGGTTTCCATAGATAGCAAAATCGTTTCTGTGATAGGGAGAAAGGGACAGAAGGATATAGAAAAAAGTGGGGGAATAAATTTTACAAGGAAAAAGAGCAGGCAGGAAACAATGGCTGATGCCAGTGATAGCTTCATTCAAGCCTTCAGCTCAATTTAAGTTTGTGACAAGAATTAACACAAATCACTATTAAAATAGCTTAGAGAAAAAGAAAAAAAAAAAACTGTTGAGAACATGCATGAAATGACAAAAAAGAAAAATTGCTGGAAATTAATTAAAAATAATGCTCTAAGCAAAAAACAAAAAAAAAAAAGTATATTAATCAGATCCTAGCAGAAAAATAGAGATTAATATTTTGTGTGTGTGTGGGTATATATATATATATATATATATATATATATATATATATATACACACACACATACGCACACACACCTACACGCACACATGGAGAGCACAAAGAGAAATTCAAGTGCTTTGTTTTCTATACGAGATGGAAAACATAGCTTGACTATTCTAAATTTAAAGCAAAGAAAAACACTGAAGAGTGGGACAAATCCAACTATAAATTGATGAATTAACTGAACACAAGTGATAGTTTAAAGCACAGTCTCTTCTCCAAACCATTTTAATAAACAAACCCATCAATATTGAGAATTTTTTACTAATTTTAATCATGTGGATTTCACAAAAATGATTCTATTTCATGCACAGACAAGACACAAGAGGTTCAGCTAAGTACATCCAGGTTTAATGAAAATTTTACTTGTATTTTAGAACAAGTAATCAAAGTCAATATCTATTATGTGTGATGATGAGAGACAAGTAACAGACCGAAAGTTTATAAAACCCTCCTCTTGAGCCAGAAAGTCTTTGCCTATCAACAAGTAAGCAAGTGCAATAACCTTATATACACATGCACAATAGGCAAAAAGTTTAAGGTCCATTCCTCTGAATTTTGAAGAATTATGCTTTTTTTTTTTCAAAATTAATTTACTAGATTACTTCAGGCCAGAAGGACTCTTGCTTCAATTTTTTGTTTTTATATATTCAATAATAAGGAAATTAAGTCATTACTACATAAAGTTTCTATAAAACTTCAGCATTTCTTGTTTAATCTACCTTGCAGGCTAATGATAATTTTAGTGCTGGTGTTTATAAATTCTAGTTAATCACTTCTCTAAAAAAAAAAAAAAAATGGCCACTATATACACTTTCAGCATCTCTCACTTAGTAGAGATTAATTAAAACAAAAAAGGTATGAACTTTACTAAGTATTAAATCCAGAGTGACCAAAAACTATATATTAATAATTAAATTTGTTTTTTTAATTTCAGATTAATATAGTTTACATTGCTACATGGAAATTTCTATGTTTCAAGATTTTACCTCGTCATCAGGTAATGGTTAGTTTATTGTTGTGAAAATGACTTCATTTGAATATAAGAAACAATACATTTGTTATTTATCGATGTGGGAAGACAGAAAAATTTATGTGTGTGTTCAATTTAATTAATCAGAATGGAGATCGACTTTAAATTTGAAAATATAAGTTATATTTTTGGGGAATACATTATTTTCTTCTTTCAATTTTAATGGGAAGAGTGTCAGTTGATCAAAACCTGTCTAGACTGCATTTCTGTTGATGTAACCACTATTGTTACAAGATTATTGTCTTAGTTTTCTCTGTATCCCAGCATTTTCTAAAACCAAAGAGAAAGAAAGAAAACATTTTATATTTTTTAAAGATATCTTCGAGTGTAATTATACTGTTTTTATTTCAATTCAGAATGCATTTTATTCTAATTTTTCATAAACTCTTAATTTGTAAAAAATTTTAATATCTATTAAATTATTAAACAATTTTAATATCCAGTTCATTATTTTAGAATCTATTATTATATCATAATACAATTTTTAATATCATAATATATAATTATAATATCTAATTATGAATAATCTGGAAAAAATTATAAAAAAATCAAAATAGTAATTTCAATAAAAATTTAACCTAATTTTTTTTATGGAAAATCCTAGTAATATAAAGATTTGTAGGTAGTACTAAGAACTCTCTGAAAAAATGATTTTATCAACACATCTTCATTTAATAATAAGTACAGAAATAGAAAAGCTGTCAAAATATTATTGGTATCTAAAAGAAACAAAACTCCTATAATAAAAAAGAAAATGGAGCTAGAATATATAAGTCTTTAATGTTCCTTGTGTCTATATGAAAAACTATATACTATTAAATGTCTACCTATTAAATAAACATGAAATGTTATATGTAAACACTGCAAAATGTTCACCTTAAAATATGGTTAACAAAAAAAAAAATCCATTAACTTACATAGATCTAATAATTTGTTATATACTATGATATAATAATAAACAAACATTAAAATAATTAAATAGATATTAAAATTTTTAATTAGATATAATTATATATTATGATATTAAAAATTGTATTATGATATAATAATAGATTCTAAAATAATGACCTGGATATTAAAATTGTTTAATAATTAAATAGATATAAAAATAATTTACAAATTAAAGAGTTTATGAAAAATTAGAATAAAATGCATTCTGAATTGAAATAAAAACAGTATAATTACACTCGAAGATATCTTTAAAAAATATAAAATGTTTTCTTTCTTTCTCTTTGGTTTTAGAAAATGCTGGGATACAGAGAAAACTAAGACAATAATCTTGTAACAATAGTGGTTACATCAACAGAAATGCAGTCTAGACAGGGGTTTTGATCAACTGACACTCTTCCCATTAAAATTGAAAGAAGAAAATAATGTATTCCCCAAAAATATAACTTATATTTTCAAATTTAAAGTCGATCTCCATTATGATTAATTAAATTGAACACACACATAAATTTTTCTGTCTTCCCACATCGATAAATAACAAATGTATTGTTTCTTATATTCAAATGAAGTCATTTTCACAACAATAAACTAACCATTACCTGATGACGAGGTAAAATCTTGAAACATAGAAATTTCCATGTAGCAATGTAAACTATATTAATCTGAAATTAAAAAAACAAATTTAATTGTATAATGCTCTGTAATATTTATTGTACTGAGCACATTTTTTTAAAAAAGTAAATGCTGGAGAACTTGGAATTCTAAAACTGTTGGTTCTCTTCACCTGGATTTATTTATAAAAATCCAATATACTTTTCCTGATTTGAAATAAATGACTGAAATAAAAAAAAAATAGAAATTGTCGAAAAATATTTTAAAAGTTAAATTTTTTTTTGTAGTGGATTTTATTACACAGACGTAAATTATTTTAAGAGAAAGAAGAAGAATTATTACTATTATTATTATCAAGAATAACAACAAACAACAACAAACAACAAAAACAACAGACTATTTCTATAAAAAGGAGCTTTTGTCACCACCACAAAACGACCCAAACTCATTTTTCTTTCTCTGCAACCACCGGATTTTCTTCACACCACCCACCAAATTATCCAAACTGCTGCTGTCAGTGGCATATATTCATCTTCATATTTGGGGCGTGTTGTTGCTTTTGCAGCAGCAACAATAGGCTTTTCTTATTACACAGGCTCACATATACACTCAGATTTTGTAAAATACGTGTATATGTTCACATATGCACCATGTTCTTCAATGTATTTTCTTTTTACTTAGACAAACATTTGAAATGGATAAAAAAAAGAAAACATTTACCAGGTGGTGGTGGTGGTCGGACACCAGGTGGCGGTGCAGGCTGTGGGGGTGGTGGTGGTCCAGTAGGGTAAGAAGCTAAAATTGAAACAGAAAATTATAGAAGTAAGAAAGAAAAGAGGAGCAATTGGGAGAAAAGGGACCCTTTGTATTCTTGTAAAATAAAATGAAGCCATAGAGGTGTGTAAAGAGAAAAGAACTTATGCGGTTGACGACAATGATGATGATGATGATGATGATGATGACAGAAAAGAAAAACTAAAGATGAAATGAAAATTTCAAGTTGGAGGTTCAGTTAAATTGGGTAGACAATTGAGCAGCCAAGAGACAAGAATAAATCTCTTACTCTTTCTCCTAACAAGAGAGATGAGAGGAATGTACAAATCACCCAATCAGTCCTTCATTGCTCATTTAGAACAACTTCGTATTTTTAGTCAAATAGCTGAGACCCACTTGTATTTGGTTTCATATTTAAGCAGTTGTACTTTTAGTAAATAACCAGAGAGGGCATTTTGTAGTCAAAGCTAAAACCTGATGAACTATGCAGCTCTGACAAGATCGACTTATTAGGTGACTAAAGAGTTTAGTAGAGTTATGAAACAAAATATGTTGAAGAAATATACATTTTTAACATTATTGAACAATATCTCTATTATTTTGTTATATTCTAGCATCTTTCAAGCAACTTATTAATTTCATCTTCATAGAGATTTTTTTTTTTTTTGAGTAAAGAATTCCTTTTGATATCTGCCAGGAAACTATAAGTTTTCATTGTCATCAAGAAATTCCTGTAAAAATGGAAATAAAAAATAATCCTTAGAGGTGCAATACTAGTGAATGTGGCAGATGAGTGAACACTTTTACTACTTTTATTTAGTTGATTACTACCTTTACTAAGCCTCATGGGGAGCAGTACTTGTTAAAATCAATCACTTAATTCCATGGAAGAAAACCCTGATCAAACCAATGTACAGAAAACATTTTTTTTGATAAAGGATACCCCTTTTCTCGTCACTGGTACTTCAAATATATGGTTTGATTCTTAGGAAGAAGTTTATCATAAAAGAATTCCCATCCAATCCAACCACAGAATCATCTTTAGATAAACAAGTTTTTGGCACAGTGCCTGTTTTTTTTTTTTTTAAAATAATCATTTTATCCCAAGCAAGGCAGTACTGCGACTGGTGCACAGGGGGTTACATAAAAAGAGAGTGTTGAGAAAGAGAGACAAGTTACAGGGGTGTCAGAAAATGAATAAGAAAAGGATGAGAACCTCACTGTGAAGAGAGCTACTTGAGAGTAGAGTGGACGGAGAAAAGAACATGATACAAGGGTCGTCAGGGAAAGTATGCAAGTCAAGAAGATAAGAGATGGCAATTGACATTACATTTAAATTCTTGTAGATTGTAGCTGTCAGGAAAGCAAGTTTACAGAAGGGAATGTCACAGGTGGGAAGTGTGAGAAAAAAAGCTGTTAGAATAAAAGTTGTGGTAGCTTGAGTAAATTCATGTAGAGGGGGCACCAGGGAGCTAAGCTCATTGGAGCAGAAGGCATGAAAATATTTATAGAAGAGACAGAGGGAAGCCACATTACGTCAGTGAAAAAGTGATTGGAGCTGAGCTACCAGGTTGGGATCGATCACATTACAGATTCTCCATTGGATTTTGTCTAGAACCGCAAGATGAATAGCAAGAGCACTCGACCAGATGTGACAGCCGTATTCAATGCACGGGCGGATGGTAGATTTATAGATGTGTGGAATGGATTCAGACGGGGGAAAAACTTCCTGCCCCTACACAGTGAACTGACCTTCCTAGCAGCAGATTAGTTATGGATTCAATGTGGTCTTTCCACATGAGGTCGGCAGATAGAGTTAGGCTGAGGAGGTGCAGTATTTTGCTTTCAGGGAGACTAGCCTGATCCATGTTGACCGGGGCGGGGGTCAATTGTCTATGGTGGTTAGTTTTATTTTGGAAGCATTAAAATTCACAAGCCATTTCTTACTGCAGTTCACCACAGATTGAAGGTCCTTTTCAAGATCAGCAGCAAGGTTTGCTTTGTCAGCCTCAGTAGATTTGTTATTGAGGTGGGAGTAAATGGTGGTGTCATCAATGTAGATGCCTACTTAGGATCTGATTACATCAGGGAGATCACTGATGAAGATCAGAAAAGTGTAGGACCTAAAATAGAGCCTTGAGGGACACCCATGTTCGTATGATAGTATCTGGAAGCATGTCCATTCAACACTACTTTCATTACATGATTTGAAAAGAATTACTGGATTAGATCAAACAATTGTCCTATAGCTTATTATTATGTAGAAGGGCAACATGCCAGACTCTGTCAAATGCTTTGGAGATATCTAGGGCAACAGCTTGAGCTTCGCCGTTCATTACTGAGAGCTTGGTATATATACTCAGTGATGGTCGTTAACATATCAGCAGTAGATCTGGTGAAGTGGAAACCATACTGTGTACTGTGAGATGTTGAACCACTTCAGCATTGATAATAGCTTCGAACACTTTGTCAAAAATCTGTAGGAAGCTGATAGAGTGATAATTAGAGGTGTCCGAAGGTTCTCCAGAATTCATAAATACAGGAACTACAGAGGAGGATTTTCAGCAGGCAGGAAAGCAAGAAGCAGTGGTTGTAAAAATTGGAGAGGACAGAGGAGAGTTCAGGGGGCACATTTCTTCAGGATTATGATTGGGATTTTGTTGCCTCTGCTTGCTTTATGGGAGTCAAGCTTTGAAATTATGTTAGAGACCAGTGAGGGGATAATGTGAACATCACTCAGTTGAGCCTCAGTTCTAGGTGAGAAGTCGGGTACAGATACCCCAGATGAATCAAATGTCAAGTTGGTGAAGAATCTGCATGTAAAGCACTTGGCCTTGTTTGCTGAAAATGTGAGGAGCTCAAATTTATTGGTTAAAGTGGGCATTGAGGGCTTGCTGTTATTTAATATGCTTTTATAGCGCCACCAGTAGTCTTTGGGGTCAAACTTGTGGGATGCTATATGCTGCTTTATTGTCAGCAAATAGCTTCGCATCATTAAGGATCCTCTTGCACTTATGAGCAGAGGCAAAAAGGTGTCTATTATGGTCAGATGCATGACTCCGATAAAGCTGGAAGTAGTGATTTCTGTGGGCTATGGCAGCTGAACAAGCAGGGGAGAACCAGGGGGCAAATGGGGTTTAAGGTGGAACTTCCTGGCTGGGATGAAAGCATTGATGCCAGCTTTCACCCAGAAGGAAACCTCAGAAGCACAGTCTTCAAGACTAGACACTTTATTCCAAGGGATGTCACACAAGAAATCACCAATTCTGCTATTTGGTAACAGTAAGATATTCTGCTGGTCGGAGGTTCCTAGGTGGATGGGAAGTGGAAGGAAATATTAACAGAAACCACAGCATGATCAGAGTTTCCAAGATGGCAAAGTTGTTTGACATTGCAAGAATCAGGGGTGGAAGTGAAACAGATCTAGCAGTGAACCATTTCCATTAGGGTTATTAGAGAAATGCGTGGTAAATCAACTACCTGCGTAAGAGATTGAGTGATTGAAAGGTTCATAGTAAAGACTCCAGCTAAATCTGTGATAGAGTTTTGCAGTCACTTGGCGTGGTGGGCATTAAAGTCTCTAAACACAAATATATGGGTGAACGGACGAGAAAAAAAAAATGGTCTTATCTATATTGTTCTAGATACTGTCAAGTACGGAACACTCAGGAGATGAGGAGCAGCAGAGAAAAATAGATAATTAACTGAGCTTACTTAGCAGAGAGATGGAGACACATGTAAGAATGATCTGAAGATTCAACAGAGATCACTCTAGCTAGAGGGAGATGTTTGCTGACATACACAAAGTCCATGCATATGAACATTGTAGTCCGTCCTAAAGAGGGGAAGGTAACCAGGGATGTAAAAATCAAAGGAAGGGATAGAAGGGTCAAGGTTAGTTTCACAGAGAGTAAAGATGTCAGGTGAGTTTACTTAGATTAAGGATTAAACACTGCAAAAGTTGGTATGGATACATCATATGTTCAAGAAACAGATGCTGACGGGTTTAGGTGTTAAAGGAGAGGCCTATAGTAGTAGTGTCAGTCAGTCACCAAATGCAATGTGTAGGAAGAAAACAGGCGCAGACCGCAGCATAATGTGACCTCAGGGTTGCTCATTGGTATCATTTTACAATTTCTTGAGTACCACACTGTTGTCAAGTATTCACTTTTCATCAGCCATTTGTTTCAAAATCAGAGCATCCTCATGTTGCGAATAAAATGTGGAAATGCTGTCTACTAAGCTTGTTACTCAATGTCTGACATGGAGGCCACACATCACAGCGACTAACATAATGAAATTGTGACAAATGCAAAATATCCAACATAAGCAGTCTCCTCCTGCATTGTATAAGGTGAAGTGATATTTGCATGTGATTGCTACCAACCTCAACTGGTTAATCTGATTGTGGAACTTCATTTAGCAGTAATACACCACAAAAAATTTTTTTGAGCTGGTTTCCTTATTCATTGTTTTATAAACTATAAAACTAGTTTTTGTATGTTGGAGTCAATTTTTTTTTATATATAAAAGCATCATTCTCCTAATTTCAATGTTAGAATCAAACAACAAAAATATGCTAATTTTAAGAACAGTTCAAATTACATGTGCCTTATGTCATGTAAAGACAAAAAACAGTTTGATAGTTGTTTCTATCCGAAATTGTGTCTGTCTGATCAAAAATACTTAAGACATAAGAAATATAAACAAGTGTTGCAAAATGTCAGACTGCAACTAGAGAATGTCAAAAGATCTTTTGCAAAGACTAGATGTATTGCTTTTTAGCATAAGCAATTAGCCTAGAAATTTCTGCCAGTCACAGTCAGGCAATATCAAACATTGCTTCTCCTCAAATTATGACCATTTAATTATTTCTCTTTTCAAACAGGTTTAGATTCTAAGAAACAAAGTATTTATTTAGCATTTTGGTCTTGAGGCAATTTTTTAAAAATCTTTTTAATTAATATTCCCCTGTTGCTTTGAATTCTTTTCAATTGTTCACATGTCTAGACTGTGTCTGAAATTATTTGCTTGAAAAAAAAAAAAAAAAAAAAAGTTACTAAACTAGTTTTACAATATGGTTATTAAAAAAAAGCTGTACAAGATGACAAAATTGATAGGTAAATGCATACATCTTGCTTGATGAATCCAGTGATACTAATCACAAAAAGAGAAAATTTAAGGACCTAATTATTTTCCCCCCACCTATCTTTAATTTTGTAAAATGTAATTTCTTAAAATTTCCTTATAATCTAGGCAAAATTATTTGTATTATATATTGTCATCTGAACAATAAAAAAAGTGTTCCAGAGACAAGATTTAACCTTAAAATAATCTTTTTAGCAAAAGGTGAGTAAAGTGGAAATAATAATTAGAATTGAAAATATGAATGTGTATGTGAGAGAGAAAGAGAGAAGAGGAAAAAAATAAATATAAAAAGAGGTAGGTAAAAGAAAAAGAAAAAAAAAGCAATGTACAAGAAATGTTAAAGAAGATCGTAAAAGATCTCGGCATCCTCTACTGAAACGGTAGAGAGAGTGTCCGGGGTGGGGAGAGATGAGGAGCACAATGAACAGTATCTTAAAAAGAGAGGTAGTTTAAACTCACTTGATAGATAACAGTAGAATGAAGTAAATGAATCAAAAGCACACCAAATTCAGAATCAGTCTTTCTTTGTAGGAAAATAAATGCTGAGCAAAACCAGAGGTTGAATATTGTAAGAACAAAAAGAAAAAGTGTCAAGACATAATGAGAAGTGTTTATTCTAGTAAGAGTCATAATTGCTCTTATTTGAGCCAGACTGGCCAACTCAGAGCATTTAAAGTGAAAAAGGATTGTTATCAAATTTGTCTGAATTGTCAGGATTTAGGCATTTTATATGATCATAAAAATAAAAGAAAAGGGTTATAAATTAAATGTTTTTTTTTTATGTACAATCAATGTAATTTACTTGTCTTTGATTAAAGTTTTTCCAAATAAAGATACGGATGGAATGAATATTTGCTTGAATGTGAACCGGATTATTTTCTTTCCTTGAATAAAGATTACCATTATGCAAAGACAACTTTTCCTTAATGCTCCATCCAGGCAAGAAGGCAGAGTGCTGGAAGTCAGGGTCCCCTTTGCCAAGCAGAGAGAGAGAGAGAGGAATAAAGCCAGTAAACAACTGGCTTCCTTATCAACTCATCAAACTGTAGAATCAACCAGTCACACACATGCACACATGTACAGCAGCTTTCTAACATAACCATATACATTTGCACAAAAAAAAAAAAAAAAAGTTACAAAGCTCAGTTAAAAACAAAATTTAAATGCATGCATTTATGTAAAGCAAATCATTTGAAAAAGCTACATAATATTCTATCAGATTGTTCTACAATGGAATCACAACATCACTTTACAACACTATTAGGATCTTTAAAGCATTTACTTTACAAGAGTGTTTTTGCAACAATTGTTTATTAAACTTAAAAAAATAGAAAGAAATGTAAATGTTTAAATTAAATTATAGAACCTGATCAGTATTAAAGACAATTAAAAAAAAAAGTCCATGGTCAATGAAAACATTATGAAAGTTGAATAAAATAAATATTGAGTCTTTATGAGAGGACAAACTGACACCAATAACCTATGTCTAAGAAAAATTAAGCAATTCTTTTCAGAGAGAGAGAGAAAAAAGAAAAAAGAGCACCAAGAACACATTTGCTTAGCTCTTTGAAAACACAAATTTTGCTGTGTACATGTGAGAAGAAAAACTTTTTAATCAAATCTGCAATTTCTATTTTTCTTTTCATCTGTGTTTTTAGGCAAAATTATTTACTTTAAAAATGAAAGCAAAACAAAGATGGATATATATATAGTTTTTAGATTCATGTAAAAATTTAAACAAGTTTATTTTTTTCTGAAATACAGTTTCTTCATAATTCTTAACGAATCTAAAAAAAAAGAAAAAAAAATCTTGAGAAACAAGAAATTGCAAAAAAATTTAAAAAGCAAGAAAACAACTGAAGAAATCCCCCTCCCATCCCCAACAGAATATTAGAAAGCATTTTTTTATATTAGGTTAATAAGCAATTGTAACAGGTCATTGTTTTGTTATTACTTTTTTATTTTTAAATTTCATTGCTACACTGTAAAGTTGTTTCACTTTATGTGCAAAATAAATTTAACTTGCCACTAACCGTCCCACTCATTTAATATTAGTTTTCAAAATGAACATAGCTGAGAAATAAAGTTTTGGACTGAGAAAGAAAACTAAAATAATCAAAGCTAATGATAAGCATTCGGTTAAAATCTGTTTTTTTTTTTGTTATTGGACTGCCTAAGTAAAAGCAAGATGTTATTCTCAGTAAAAGTCTTATCAACATTTAACAAGAGATTAAATCTCTCCAAAATAATTGCTTTCTACGAAACAGCAAAAAAAAAAAAAAAAAAAAAAAAAAAAAAAAAAAAAATGAAAGAGTGAAGCCAAATAAGAGAAGAACTGAAAGTCAACAAGGGAACACTTCCAAACAGATGACATTGCATCAACTTTTGAAACTATTTCTATTACAGACAGAAATAATACATTAATTAACAAAAATGAGAGCGGAAAAAAAAAAAAAAAAGTTAAGGAAGTCCAAAACCTCCACCCAAGCAAGAAAACAAAAATGAAAAAAATCTAAACAACCAGGCAAAAAATACTTGTCATATTTTATCTTCAACAGAGGGAGATTTAAAAAATAAAATAAAAGAAAAATTAAAATCAGTAGATTAAAATAATGATAATATAAAACAAAAAAACAACCAAAAACAAAAACAAAAAAACTTACTCCCAGGAGGATGTGGTTGTCCCAATGCAGAGGAATTTGCTAAAAAGTAAAATTGGGCTAGATATTAGATGGTAAACATCCAGACCATTGACTTACACAATAATCTATTTGAGGAGGGGAGGGATATTGACCCACACAAACAAACAAACAAACCCTAGTACTAAGTTGAAAATAGTACTATTGAATAGCATTTTGAAATAAGTACCAGTAAAAAGTTTCTTGAAGACTAAGAATTTTGTATAACACTTACCATACATAATAAGTCAGCCTTGTTTAAGTCTGTTAAGAACTTTTTATTTTGTCTTTCATCAATCTTACATCCTGAGAAGGGAATTTACTTTGGAATTTCTTTTTAGCTGGTCCATGAATGTTTCAGCACGATATTGTTAGAAGCACCTTTTACTTGCTACTAAAAAGTCTAACACAAAACAAGTAGCCCGAAAGTATCAACAACGAATTTTGTTTAACAAACAATAAATTTGATAGCTTTTAAAATTTTTTTTATAACTTGGTTTCTTTCTTGAATTGTACAAGTGCTACTAACCAAAAAAGATTTTCAAAGCCAAATTTAATTAATTAGCACAGAAACTGTTCAAATTTTAGAAAATAAATAGGAAGGTCTGCATTTGAAGAGAAAATTATTTTTTCATATTAACTGAAAGTTTTCTCAATACATAACCAGTTTCCTTTTTCAGAAAAATTAAAAATGTTCATATCTATATATTTTGAATTGAAAATTTAAAAGCAAGTTGAAAGCAATTTTTTTTTTTTTTTTTTTACAAACAAGGTGTCCAAGATTTTCCATGCCATGGAGTCCCAAAATAGATAACATCAAGTGGTAAACCTGACGCATTACTCCTGTTGATGAGTCATTCCAGTCAAGAAATCAAAAAAATATCTAGGATTAGACATTCAAATTTGAGAAGATATCAAATAGAATTAGAAAGCACTCTGAATAATTTATCTTGAGAGAGACAGAGAGATGAGAAAATGGACTTAAGGAACATAGATCAACAGCAGCAAACTGAAACATGTTTTTTCTTCTTTTTACATGGCATTAAAATGCATTAATCACAAACTTTCCCACCCCCTGGTATATCAGCTATGCAGGTCAGAAAGCATCCTACCAAAATCTTAAACATATTACATTTTTAAAGTCTCCAAATAGTTAGCAGAGACCCAACTTGACTAAAAAAACAAACACCTGTGCAATGAGATCAAGTACAGACCAGAATTTGACCCACTCTATTTCCCTCCAATATGGCCTTGTGGTGTATAGTAAGAAAGGCATAGTGTGTGTGTGTATATATATATATATATATATATATATATATATATATATATATATATACAAAGCAAGTAAATTTATTTTGATGAGAATGGAAAGTCTACTACATTCATAATTTCTCTCGTGAGTTGAAAGAGTTTTGGAAATTTTAAAGCACTAAGAATAAGGTATTTGGAAGAACCAAAGCTTCACACATGAAAAAGATAGCCATCAATTCAGGGTTAAGCAGAAATGCAAAGGCAGAAAATAATAATAATAATAATAATAATAACAATAAAGAAATAAAAATTAAGTTTTCAATTCCAAATTGAAAATGGCCGAATTAAAATCAAAATAGTTAATGTCATCTGAGCAGTTATTTTGCAGCAATTTTATTTTCAAATTTTAACTGAGAATAAAAAAAGTTGGTTTGTTAGTGTAGCCTAAAAAGGTGTGTGGGCTGATAAATATCACTGGTGAAGTTTAAAAGGCAAAAATTTTATATATATATATATATATATATATATATATATATATATATATATAATGAGAGAGTAAGCGAGAGAGAGAGAGAGAGAGAGTGAAATTCATATACAAAACATTCAAATTGTCACAAATTTGAATCTTGGCAATGAGACGACTGTGTGTGTGTGTGTGTGTGTGTGTGTGCGTGTGCGCGCACGCGTTTGCAAGTGGAAACAAGTGTGCAATAAATATTTGCTAATCCATACATTCCTATTTAAATAATGTCTATCAAACTAAGATAGATATTTTGTACTAAATAGTAGAGGAGAAACTGGTAAGCCAGTCTAAGACATTATTCCTTGACGAGTTTCATCAATTTGAAACTGGCCACATCAAAATAAATTCAAAAGATGATTCAACTTTTCACATCCCATCATTTCATACACACATACACACTGAAGGCAATAAAACAATAGACATCATTTAATTGCAAAATGTTTTGTTAGTAAATTTTAAGACCCAACATGAAAAATTTCTTAAGAATGAGAGGAAAAAAGTTGAATGCTTATCACATTACCTGAGCCAGGAAAGGGGACCATGGGATTCCAGCTAGGATGAGGTCGATGATGGTCTAGTTGATGTTTTAGTAAAGAGAGAGAGAAAGAAAAAAAGAAGGTGGGAAGGGCAAGCAAGAAAAAAAGAGAAAAAGAAAATATTAAAACATTAAAAAGGCAAATACATACTGAATTATGATCTTCAAATAAAAACAGAAACTTAACTTGTCAAGTAACAAAGAGAGGCATCATACATTTTGTTGTCCAATATATATAATAAAAAATAAAAAAAAGAAGTTAATTTTACAATTTTTATGAGCATTCACTAATTACAAAAAAGTTTCAATGTCTTAAGTCTTTCAATAGCAACAGTACAAATTAGAGAACGCATCATCAAATCTAAACATTCCAAGATATCCATGTCAAATCTTTCATATATTAACAATTCTGAATTTCTCAACACTACAGAATAATTTTGAAGCTATTAATGGCATTATTGCCAAAATAAAAAAAAAGTTTTTATACTAATTAGTTTGAATTAATACACGAAAATATCAATTTGCATTTGTGTTGATAAGGACACTACAAAACAGGTATTACAGAAGGGGGGGGGGTGGATTTCAGTAGACATTATTTCAGAATAGTTATTTTTGAGTAAAGGAGACAGTCTAAGGGAACTTACAGTCTCTAGATCTTGGGGCATGGCTTGCTAATGTCTTTTCCAATCTTTTAACTCTTACGTAGCCCCCTGCACATCAGTGGCATTACCGCCTTGCTTGGGGTGAGATGATTAAAAAAAAAAAGAAAAGACATACAAAATGTGGGCTTCCTTCATCCAAGTCTAAACTTAAAGGATCTTATCATTGGTAAGTTGTAAATATAGAAGAAAAAAGGCTAAAGTAAAAGTGACCACCCACCAGAAGCCGGTTAAGAAGCATAAAAATATCATCTGCAATGTTGTTGACTACAGAGGAAAAATGGTTAAAAAAACCCTTAAGAAAACCAAAGGACAAGTGCACCACTTGACTTTCACCAGAGATAAGCATGAAAAAAAGTAGACCATCTTCACCCAACAGTTATCCTGAGCATTGATGCAACTGCTATTTGAGCAGAGAATTCAAGTCTAAATTCCATTAAGGTCATTCTTATGGACAACACCAGTTCAAAAACACTGGTTGTGAATCAGGGTTTGTTACACACACACACACACACACACACACACACACACACACACACACAGAGGGAAAGAGAGAGAGAGAGTTGCACACCAGTGGCTGCTCACTTCATCAAAATGAACTTTTTAAGTACATTAATGAAAATTACAAGAAGCCCTACTACTTTTACTGGTTCTCTTGGGCAAGATTGTGGAAATGAATACCACGATTTACCTCAGATAGAATTTAACACTACCAGGGGACTTCCTCACTAGAGAATTTATATCCTACTGCCAGGGATAATAGAAGATTTAAGTGGTGACCAAAGACTGTTCTAAGGATATGCCGTTGGAATTTCTTGCGGAGAAAGTGAACCTAAGATTTAACACTACCAGAGGACCCTCTCACTAGATAATTTATATCTTAGTCAGGGTAATGAATTTCGATAGGTTATTTTACCTGCACACCAACCCCACAGGTCATTTTGTGTCAAATTGCAGAGTTTTAAGATTTGTTTTTATTTTGCGTCAATTTAGCAGATAAATTCTTTTGTAAGTCATTATATAAGGGTGAAGATGCAATTCGGTTTTACTTGCATTTTATAGCCAGGAATTTCTTAGGTTTCCTTTTTATATTTTGGGGTAGAGGAATATCTTTTGGTCCAACATTCTCAAAGAGGACCCTAAGATTGGGTACACTGTATAGGTGTCAATTTTTTGCTGCTATTAATTAAAAAATGTTTGACAGTGAGTGCTTCTTGGCAGTTCACGCATTTTAAAGGGTCATTTTTTCTTTCTTTTTTTTTTTTCAAGAAGGATGGGGGGGGGGGGGAATTATGTTGGTGTGTCTGATTTTGATTCTTGTAAGTGTGACATCTTTTCTTGCCTGTTTGGTACTGTGATGTTGTACAGTCCAGAATGGGTTTTATTTGATACAGTTTTTGTGTATTTTATAATTTTTGCCATTAGTTGAGGATGTAAAAGTTAACTGTGGCTTTCAAATCTGTAAAGGGTTTTTTAAAACTTTGATATGTTTAATGAGAGAGAATCCGTGGCTACCTTATCATCCCTGCTATTCTAAGGGATCCCAATATGGCTATAGATCCAACACAGAATGATGTGTTTTTTTATTGAGTATCAAGTGAAGATTGATGATTAGTGGGTTGTTCATTTGTTATTGATGGCTGTCAGTACAAAGAGAAAGGGCAATGGAAGATTAGTGGTGATCAGAGAGTGTTTTTAGAATTTGTTATAGGAAATTCTTGAAGGAAAATAAACTCTAAATTGGCTACATGGAAAATTGTGTCTCTATCAAGCAAGACGGCTAACTAGTTATCAGGTTAATGCATTTATGGACCAGAAGTGCCTTTCTCTCTCTCTCTCTTTCTATATATATATATGATTTTCAATTATTACTATGGATAATACATATTTCACCGCTTTGATGTTATCACAGCTCATCAGACCCAAATTAAAATATACCAACTGTAGGGAATATGAAGCATTCTGTGGATTAAGATAGAAATTTTTTGAGTTTTTTTATTATTTTTTTTTTATTATTTTAAAATCCGTTCTAGTGTGATTTCTCCTTTTTACTTTCTTTCTGTGTGTTTCCCCCTGCTGTTAAGTTTATAAATTTTTTTCCTGTTTCTCTAGTCATATTTTTAATTTTGATATTTTCAATAAGCATTAGTTTTTAAATTAATAGTAACAGTAGTTATTTTTTCAAATTGTATTAAAATTATGATGCAATACTTTTTCTGTATTGTAAATATATCCCGGTATATTTGAAATTAAATTTCATAGTTAAATTTTTCCAGGTTTTTCTATGAAAACATTTAGGGGGTCTTGATACGCTATTAGGAGAAATGGTGTCAACATTTATTTCTCGTGATACGGTATTTCCTGTTATTGTATCTCTTTGTCCTTTCTTTTTCTCTTCTTGCTTTTCATTCTGTTTTTTCTGTTTCCCCTTTTTTCTCTTCTTTGTATTAATCAATCATCTATCTTTTCTTTATCTTTGCTTTCCTCTTTCTTTGAGGTTCTTTTTTGAATGAGCGAGAAATTTTTCGTATATAACCATTACAAATGTCTGTTCTAATATGGACATGTGAGCGTCTATGTAACATTAAATAAAAGAAAAGAAACTTTTTTGGGTGGGGCGATATTTTGATTACCTACTGTTGTACCATTTGGGTCTGACGAGCCGCAATAATAACACCAAAGCGGTGAAATATGTATTATCCTTAGAAATAATCGAAAATCCTTTATAAATTATATTACTCTGTTAAATTAAATAAATGAATTTAACATTGAGTTCTCTTGAGATTGTCTCTTTTGGAATTTACCTGGATTACATACCAAGTGTACTTATATATATATATATATATATATATATATATATATATATATATATATATGATTAATGTGGAGAAGTATATCACTCAAGTTAGCAGAGTCATGCTGACTTCAAAGTTTTGTCCTCCCCCTCAGAGCTTATGAATTAGATGTACATTGCAACATGAAAATTTCTATGTCTCGAGATAAAATCTCGTCATCAGGCAATGTTGGATTATTTTCACAGCCAACATTACCTGATGACGAGATTCTATCTTGAAACATAGAAATTTCTGTGTCACAATGTACATTTAATCCATAATTATATGATTATATTAAGCTCTACAATATTTATTGTATTGAGCACTGTTTATAAAAAAATAAATGCTAGGAAACTCAAAAGCATAGAACCTTGAATCTTCTTCAACTGAACATATATATATCTCGCTATCACCTCAAAGCAAGCCAGTAAAGCCACTAAAATGCAAGGAGTTAAAGGATGTAGAAGAATTAGAAAGAAGAACATTAATAATGAGTGGAAAGAGAAAAGAATAATCAAAAGAACAGTAGATAGCAATTGATATTGCACTTAAATTTTTACAGATTAGTTGTCTGGAAAGTATGGAATCATGAAGGAAATTCCACAGGCAAGAAGTGCAGGAAAAATTGTTCGCACAGAACTTATAGCTACATCTTGCCAGCTCAACTGTAAATTGATGTCATTTCAACACTTAAATTTACAAAGTCTCGGTACCAGAGCCAAAAGCTTATCTGAACAATTACCACAAAAGTGTATATATATATATATATATAAAGAAAAAAGCAGAGAGAGGTAACCTTCTGGTAGTGGGTAAATGACTGAAGCTGAGTCATCAGATCAGGATCAACAACATTGTTAGTTCTTCTTTGAATCTTATCAAGGTGCTCAAGGTAAACAGCAGTGGCGCACTGGCCCATAAGTGGCAGCAGTATTTTAAGCATGGACAAATAGCAGACTTAAAGATATGTAAGAAATTCCAGAGAGAAAAATTGTCACCCAAGACCCACTGAACCAACTTTCTTAGCAGCTAACCTAGCAATGAATTCAATATAGTCTTTCAGTTTCATGCCAGACGAGAAGGTTAGCCTGAAAAGGCACAACAAATCACTTTCCTAGAGGTTAGCATCAGTCATGCTGATAGAAGGCAGTGATGGCCGTCTCTCAGACGATTAATGGAGAGAAGTTTAGTTTCGGAAGCGGGGAGGTTTAAAAGTGACAAACTAACGTTTGCTCCTGTTAACGACAGTCTCGAGGTTGTTTAAGACAACAGCTGCCATTTTGACCTTGTTGGACCTGATCAGCCTTACTATTGAGGTAGGAGTAAATGGTTGTGTCGTCAGTGTAGATCTCAAGTTGAGAGCTTGTCATCTGGAAAGTTGTTAATGAAATCTGAAAATTGTGTAGGACCAAGGATGGAACCCCTCTCCTTTGGGCACCCACGTTTGTATGAATGGATCTAGATGAGTGGCCATTTAGGACAACTAATTTCACAATTTGATAGGATAACTGGATCAACTCGAAAATGTGTCCAGAAACACTAACTTTTCAGCTTATGGAGAAGACCTGTATGCCAAACCCTGTTAATGGTTTTCGAGATGTCCAATGCTATAGCCCTGGATTCACCATTTTTATTGAGAGCATGATAGAATTTTTCCAAGATTATCGCCAGTGCATCAGCAGTTGACCCAGAGAAAGCTATACTGCTTGTCTGAGAAATGACCCTGTGATGAGAGAGGATGAACCAATTAAGCATTGATTAGGGCCTCTAGAGTTTTTCAAGAGGCAGGAGACTAATAAGCCAATAGTTGCAAAGGTCAGACAATTCACCAGAGTTCTTAACATAAGTTCTTTTCTATACTGTCAGCTATCATGTCTAATAGTATATCAACCTTGGGAAGAAGGAGAGCAACAAAGAAAAAAGAAATAACAGAGTTTAGTAGCAAAAGATGGAAACACATGAAAGAGCAGTCAGGGTCCTTGGAGAAATAATTCTTTGGTCATTGGAAGATTATCCCAAAATATATACACCAAGACTATGCATGTGAAGGCTGGAATCATTTCAGCAAAAGATAAGATAGCCTGGAATCAACAATTCAATGGTAGGAATGGAAGCGTTTAAGTTAGTTTCACAGAAAGCAAACATATCTGAGGAAAGATTCTATGCTGCAGAAGTTGAAATAGATGCCATGAATATTAGTAAAAGAAAGGATGATGGGGGTACAAATATCCCAATATTATGCAACTATTGATCAGACAAGCCTCTCTAAGCTCTACCAAAGAGTTCAGGCTCCTAATAATCAGTTGGAAGTAGCAGGCAGCAAATTGCCAACCTGCTAATCCTCACAATTTAAAGCCACAGACAGTGGCTAGTCTAATCCTCAAAAGTTAAAAATTAAATCATTGTGGCCATGGTAGAAGAAAGAAAGAGTTGATAAACTATATCCTGAACAGGGAGTAAGGGATAAACCCCTATTTCCTGTTCAAGAGACATGGAAGGTGTTTGGGCCAGACGATAGGTGAACTTATCTACTCCTATTAACCTGTTAAAAAAAAAAAAAAGTATCTATGCAAGTACTTTAAAATCGTATATAATTTAGCTTTGTAGGTGGGGAAAAAAAAACAAAAAAAAAAAAACAAAAAAACAAAAAAAAAAAAACACACATAACTGAGATATTGGTATTTAAACTTAGTGACTATATTCCAAAATTCACCTTTTTGGCTTAAGCCAAAAGAGAGTCATATCTCTGGAACACTTTGGCCTAGGAATGTAAAATAGGCACCATTCAATTTTTATTATGAAGCTCTATAAGTGTACCAAATTTGATGATCAGACCCTTATTGATTTCATACAGAATGACATGACACTATTGTACTTTTAGTTATGATTTTTTTCACTGTTTCTAGCAGGAGAGATTTCACTGACCATAAGCTTTTGACTTCTTCAATTAATGCAGAAAGTGAAAGATGTTCTCAGAGAAGAAATACCTCATTTGTTCTATAGTTCACAATTTTCAACTGACACCACCACTTTCCTGGAAATGAGAACATTGCTGCCAACACACTTTAATGTATATCAAATATTCAAAACCTTGAGTGACTAAAGTTTGATTGTTTTGCAGAAACTACTTAAGGACACATCAATGAAACAAATTTCTGAAAATACTTTAGTTTCATTGGGAAAAAAAAATCCCTATTGCTTATGAACCATCTTCATGCTGAAAAAAGAAACTTCTAGTATTTTGTATCCTGGAAAATGCACATCTCTAAAGTAATTGCTGACAAATTTTTCTGCACAACAGTTTTTTTTACTTGGACTTAGCTCTTTCTTGGCAACTTATGCAAACTTGGGAATATTCCATATGTACTAACAGACTTTTCCAAAAAACTTATTGTCACTTTAAAATGTTATTAAGATGAAAGATCAAAATATTTTTTAATGCAAAAATATATTTTTGGGAGCCTTCTTAGAACCTTTGGGTTAAAAAATTTGTTTTTCTGGTGCCAACAAGGAACTATAAATTTGTATGGAGAATTTGAGTGAGTTTGTGCAGTAAAAAACATTAATTTGGAAATTCTTGCAAAAAATCAGATAAATGCCAGATTTTAATGAAATTTTCAGGATTTATTCAGAAATTAATGAAATAATTTTATAAAACATTTTTTAATTTGTTTTATGGGTTTGTATAACTGTGCCAGTTTTTATAGACATCCATAAATGACATCAAAAACTGGTAATTATAGAAAATTTAAACTTTATTGGTAATTTTTTAACATTCCCCAACAAACGCCTTCATAAGTAAAACCATAAAGCCAAAGTACCTAAAATTCAATAAAATATTAGAATGCTTAAAATATTTTAGAGTTTACTGGGTAATTAAAAAAAAGTTATATTCGCATTGTATTCATTAAATAATTTTATATCTATTATCACCTCCTTAGATAAATTTTTCAAACATAAACCTGTCAATACCTCATAAAAACACCTGCCTGCCTTAGTGTGTGTGTGTGTGTATATATATATATATATATATATATATATATATATATATATATAAAAAGCTCTCCTGCGATAAACTAAAACTGTTTCAATTCAGATTAATTAAACTTCTAATGTTGCTTTTACACATAAAGTGCTGTAGAGTTAATTCTTTTGAAAATTTGAGACTTTGCTGCAGTTAGGGTTAGGGTTTTATGAACCAGTTTGAAGGATTTCAGAGCAAACTCAAATGATGTAAAATGATCATAGAACAGACATTTGTACAATTTAAGCTGAGCAGCACATTGAGGATTGTGTGACAATGCACTTTATCACTGGTTTTCCTTGGACATCCACTTCTGTTTTGGCTAATGTCCCTGATTTTTGGAAATTTACGATAGAAGTGTGCACTGCTGTTTTACTACAACCTTCTTTTGCACCAATTCCACGTTCAGAATAGCCTTCATCATATAGACCAACAAGTTGGGCCAGCCATGTAGGTGTAAGTGAGGATGATTTTTTTACCCATATTCTAAACCTAATTTGCTACACAAATACTGTCACAATGCCTGCTAATTTGGCAATATCATGTCTTTTTTTTTCATCATAAATCATGTGAATAAATGATGAAATAATGAAAGAAAACAAAACACTATTGCAGTGTTACAAGGTAACACAAAAACAAAATATCAGAACACACACACAACTCTAAATTAGGAAAAAAAAATTTTTTTAAATAGGTATTTGTGGAAGTAACCAACTGGAGGCTATGATTGCCTCTCAAACAAATTGTCGCTTTGAGTGACCAATGATTTGTCTGACTTCACAAGTAATTCTTTACAAAGGCAATTCCTTCTTTATTGGAATAGTGAATCAGCCAATAGAGTTACGGCAGAAAGTCCATGGTTTGATATAGGAAAGTGTTCAGAATGTTACTATCACAAGGAAATTTAATCTGAAAACCTTGTCGCCATGAACTCACTAATGAACAGGATGAAAACAAAAAGCAACAAAGTTACTGTCTGTGACAATGCGCCTGTTCATGTAGATTCAAAGAAAGTAATTCAAGAGGACAAATTTATGAGTGTCACATACAACACACCTTTAAATATAGTTAAAGAATACTGGATTGTCATCGAGGAGGCCACTCTGAAATACAGGATGGCTTCACCATCACCAGCAGGAGTTACTCAATGTCCAGATTATTCTACCTGTAAGAAGCAACTGCATGAGCAATGCCTGCAATTATCTGACTACTATGCATGAAAACATACAATTACTCCCCAACCTTGGTACAAGATTTCCAAATGAGTAACAATGTGTAAATTGGTTCATTTCTAATTATTCATGTCTAATTATTGTTGTGTTCATTCATTTGTTGGTTTGTAAACTAATGCGCTATCTTTTTTGCACTAATAAAAAATATTCATTTTGAAATTTTCATTCAAAGTGGATGCCTTCATTTTTATTTCAGATAAACCATCATTTCAAATAGAGCCTTTTTAATTTGAACTTCAAATATTACTTTTTTTAATTTCCAGATAAAAAGGGGTAGAAACTATGTAATTAAAAATCAACAATGCTCCAAATTTCAACTAATAATGACATCTTTCAACGAGAGAGAGAGAGAGAAAATGCTTGCAAAGGATACAAATGCTAGTTGCAGAGAAGGGCTTATTTTGTCTTCAAATATTAACTGCCATTCTAAATCAATTGCGGTTTGCTCTGAACTGAGCACAAAATCAAAAGCGAGATTTCAGGATTCATAGGGACTGAAAACAGTGTGAAAAATAATGAACCATTTCAATGTATCCTAAAATTGGTTCCATTTTCAGGAAAAAAAACTCCACGATAAATCTGGCGACTATACTGCTTGGCATCCACACTGGAAACTCATAATTTTCTCATTGAGAAACTCCAATACAAACATTTCAGAGCGTTTGTGTGTCAATTTGAGGACAGTGCAGAGGATTCAAAAAGGGTTGAATGAGTCTAATGGTGATTATGAAGGTGTTCAGAGCAATCATTAGTGATGACGCTGTTATACCTCCATTTATCTTCCCGCAGGGCCTCATACTCAACAGGGATGCCTACATCAACTGCCTTGAGGAGGTGGTGCTATCGTGGGTTTAGAGGATAGCTGCTGGAAGATTGTATGTCTGGCAACAGGACACTGCACCATGCCACACAAGCAGTCAGACAATTTCTGCAAGCACATCACTCTTTACATCTGGTCACTTAACTCTCCAGACTGCAACCCCACTTTATTATGTGTGGAAGCACAGTTGAGTGAAAGACCAACAAAACTCCTTGCAATACTAAAGATGAATTGAAGGCAAGGAATATGGCAGCATTCACCAACTTAAACAAGGAGACCGTCCAGAACAGTTACAGGAGATTCCAAAGTTGACTGGAAGATGTGGTTGAGGCCAATGGTGATTTTATTGAATAAATTTACTCTTTGGTATTTCAATATATTTTTGTGAAATTTTGGTAAATATATCTGTTAAAATGGGATGCCAGTGTTGTTTTCATTTTTGCATAATTTAGATGACAATTTATCCATTGCACCACACACACACAATCTTTCTGCATCTTCATCATATTCACTTCTATCCAGATCACAAAAATCCTTTGCTGGACATGTAATACAGCTTTAGTATATTCATAAATATACACATAACAATAGAGCCCAAGGGTAAGAGTTTAGAATGGGAATCTATAAAAATTCAACCACAACTAAAAACAATAATAAAGAAAGTATAACAAAGCAGTTCGAAACAACATGAGGAATAAAAATTATAATGAAATAAGCAAGAAATAATTTTTTTTTTTTTTTTTTTAAATAATATATGATGCAATAAATTCTTAGCAAAGTGGGATCAATTACCTGCTGGTCTGTCCCATTCAGGTCGAGGTGGTGCCAGTCTGGGATCTGGAGGTGGTGGACCACGTTGTGGAGGTGCAACTGGTCGAGGTGGCTAGTAAAAAAAGTAAACCAATGGAAAACATCAAAATCCCTAATCTGTAATTTTGAAAATAGCCTTTTCTTTTCTTTCTTGCTCAATGTGAATCTTAAGAACATAAAGTGTGTGTGGAGTCCAACAATATTTATTTAGAATATCATATTATGTATCTATTGATCTATTAAGCAAATTTGACTGCTACGAATAATAATGCTTGATTCCCAAAGTAGCAATGGCCAAAAACTCACATTGGCACTGGAAAGTAATATTTGCAAACCACACACACAAAAACTGTTTTTACAATCAAAATTCACCTTACCCAGGAAACGGTTATAAATAACAAAAGTGTTCAATAAACAGTTCAGAAAATTGCAAGTGTAGAGCTAATTAATATTTAAAATATTACAAACACTGACATTTTCTGCTACTGCTTTTTCTACCACTGAAAGTTTCTTTGAACAGCAAAAAAAGTCAGATGTTTTTTTATCAGTTTATTTATACACTTATAGTATCAAAGGCAAATTTAATGGCAAAAAGCAAAACAAAATTAGAGAAAATAGGTGAGAGGAGGGAAGGGAAGGGAAAAGAAAAAAAAAAGATATAGTTTTTGTTACTCTTTCATCTAGATTCATATTGCTCCAGTAGATATTTCAGATCTTCCATTTAACAAGTTGTTTTACTCCAGATATAACATTTCTTTTAGTTTCCATATGTGACTAGATAGTTTTGTACCATGTTTCTAACCTTCAAGCTTAAATGATTAGCAATAGTTAGACCATCGTTTTTAAAAGCTGCTTTTTGTACATCCAAAATACATTTTGTTTTGGCCTTTTTTCATTCTGTATCAGTGTTTTATAGACTATACCCATTTTACATACTCTGTTCAGTAGGCACTTATTTTTATTTCTACAATTACACATGTGATTAGTTATCAAATTCTTGATGTCCTGCTTCTTAATTGTATTTTCTAAGTTACTGGTACAATTATAACTTAACTTCACAGTGTTTCTGATTTTGTACAACTCAGAAAATTTTATCAAATCTGAAAAACATTTTTCCTAGAATTGTTTTCACTCGTAAATTGAAGAGGGTGTGCGCGTGTGTGTGAGAGAAAGAGAAAACCAAATGATGTTTTGTTTTGATGTTCTTCATGAGGTTGAATTGTTGCGGGGCTTAAATTCAAGTCTGGTTTTGTGTCCCTATTCTATTAATGTTCTCTTGTACTCTTTTTCTTAAAAAAATATCTGTATTTGAAAAACTTTTTTTTAGATTGCCTGCATTCAATGTCTTTTGGAACATTTGACCATAGCTTTTGGGCAGTTTGATCCAGTGTTTACATATTGTATTTTGATAGTTTCTAAATTCAATTCCACATCTTGGCACTAAAATACTTTTAAATTCATACCTTGATATGAAAACCAAAGATTTTGAAGAGTTTGTATGAATGTTTTTTTTATTTTATCATTCACTCTTTTATCTGGCCAATAATCCATCAATCCTGTACAAGCCAGGGTCGTTTATATGTGTATCTTTCTATCTATATGCACCTGATATATGACGGCCTAGCAGTTTGGACACTTCTGCAGCGTCAAAGATTTTAGGAGACACCAGATGCACCTTTATTTGTTTTGTTAACCATGTTAGTATGGTTAAAAAAAAAAGAAAAAAAGAAAAAAAAAGAGCTCCATTTCTCTAATCTTGCTTTACCCGCTTCCTCCCTTTAAATTTCCCATTGATACTGTAAGTGTATAAATAAAGTGATAGGAAAACAACTGACCTTTTCACTGCAACCCCCGACTGCCAACCATCAGTGGTGGAAACCGTAGTAGCAGAAAAAAGTCAGTGTTTATATATCTCCAAATGAATAAGAAACGAAGAAAATAATTGCAACATTCAAAACAATTTAAAATGGTGCTCAATATAAAAATAGAGCAATGAATATTTATTATTACTTTAGAACAGGTACAAAACACTACAAAATGTACAATTTTGTAGTAGTTTGTACATTCTAAAGTAGTAATATATATATATATATATATATATATATATATATATATATGAGAGAGAGGAGAAAAGGACAATAGTGTAAAACAAAAGAACTTACTATTCCCGGAGGTGGACCTCCTGGTTGTCGAGGTGGAGGCGGAGGAGGAGGAGGACCAACCATTGGTACTCCTGGAGGTGGTGGACCTGGGGGTGGTGGACCTCCTGGCCGTGGTGGGCCTGTTTTGAGATTCAAAAGTTTATTCAAGTTTTCAAGAACTAGAAGTTTACTCCTAGCACAAAACAGTTAATGGTGTTTGATTTAAATGAGAGAATGCATTGTGGGAGAGAGAGAAAAAGAGCTCAGCTGTGAAACAAGAGGAAACAGATACAAAGCAAAACAATAGTGGCAGTTGCTTTTTTTTTTTTTTGACAATCTAGTCAGTTTTCTAGGGAGACACAAACAATCAAATATCAATAAGAATATCCTTCAGTCTTGACAATATGTTACAAAAACAATTTAGTCCTTTTGGTGGTTTCTACAGAAAGGACCATTTAATAAAGAAATGCACATCACGAGAGGAAGAATTTCATAGAGAAATGCAAACAAAACACTGAATCTAGTTAATAAGACACTGCTTCAAAAGTGAATAACATTAAAACCATTTTAACTTCATTTTAAAGCAATTTATTTTACTTTATTAAAATCGCATCATATTTTCCTTTGCCACTTTACTTTCTTGAGTCTTTGAAGGCAAATAAGGTTGCAGATAATACCTTTCCCCAAACAGGTCATCCAAAATACAGTTACATGACATTATCTCAAGCAAAAACTGTAGGCATTTCTTCTCCCTTTTATGTAAATTAGGAAGGTCTACTAACTTTTGAAAGAATAACTGATTAGTTTTAAAATTAAAGTTGTCTGGAAACAAGTGTAGAACAAAATTCTTATCCGTATTATGGGGCCTGGATTTTGCAAGTGTCAATCAGCAATAAGCCAATAACAAAGAATCAGAAAATAATAAAAAGATACCATTGTAAGGTGGAAGTGGTCCAGCTTGTGGCGGTCCTGTTGGGCCCTGTGTACCTTGTTGAGGTGAAGACTGACTATTTCTTGAATTGCGAGAAACATAACCTCTATTTGACTCTCGGCGACTACCTCCACCTCCACTTGTGCCTCGTTCTGGAGGTTTGTTGCTAGGTTCCTTGTCTAGAATAAAACAAATACATTTTATTAAAAACAAAAAGGAAGCAAAAGTTTTAATCAAGTCAATTCCAATTCAGTTGATTTTAGATTTTACATTGATCTTTATATTAACTGCTCAATATATTGATAAACTTGATCAATGAAGATTCTGTACAAAATCTAGTGATTTAACTGGAATGATGGCCTCTTAACAATCCCAAAATAAATTTAATGCTAAGTTGGCAGTTATTTTATAATCATCATTTAGTTGCAGTCAAAAAGTCTTGTCCAGCTTTTTAATTTGATTGTTGTGCTTCACTTTGAAAAGCCATATTCTAAACTGTGGATTGATAAAGTGAAATAAAAATGTCCAAACCTGAAGGGGGTGGTGGCTCTCCTTTTCTAGCCTGAGCTTCAAACTGATTCAATGCTTGTCTGTTGCAGTGTGTGACAATAGGAGTCTGCCCATGGATTTCCTTTTTAGGCAATTTGTCAAATATAATCCGAGATGATGCCTCAGAACCAACAGCAACAACGGCAAAACTAAGACAGAATGAAAAATAATTATGATCATGGGGGCAACATTTATACAACAAAACAACAACCTTCTTTTAATCATTACATTTAAAGCCTCAAGTCTGATTGAAGCAACACTGCTTTATTAAACATGAATAGTTGTAAATAGATTTTAATTTGATGCATAATCAACGTATTAAATCGAAATGACAAATTTTACTTGCCATTATGTGACTTGTTTTAAAGAACTGTTTACAATTTTCATCTTTGTGCCTGCTAGCTGCCCTGATGAATGCTGACTGACTGTACAATTTATTCACAATTCCCTTAAAACCAAGAAGTTAAGTTTTTTTCTTAAAAAAGAAGTCAAAATGCTGATTTTGTCAAGGTTTAAAAATATTTACCACTCTGAGAAAAAGAGAGAAAGATGCAACAAGCCAGTGAAGAATTGCAAACATCAGTTTTAATTGACTTATTGAATCTTAGGATAATGTCATTTATTTCTTCATCTACAACATTATTTTCTACTTCTGAATCTTAAAAAAAAATAAAAATAAATAAATAAATAAATATTATTTCCCTATTCATTTAATACAGCGTTGATTGATTATATTTTGGATAAATGCATTCTCATAATGCTTTTCATTCCCATAAAACCTATTACGTTTGGAATTGAGATTTCTTCCTTATGAAAAAAAAAAAAAAAAAAAACCACCGTTTGTAGAGAAATATTTACTAGATGTGACAGGTTATGAAAATGAGAACAAATAACACATACCAGATAATTATTAAATGTGACATACACTTGAGAAAAAACAGTTGCTACAGTAGCCAAAATAACCATGACAAAGATGACAATGATCAGGATACCTGGGGCAAGGGAATCTAAAAAATTCAAACAAATTTTTTTTTAGAGATTAATTTAAGATATAGCTTTCACTTCTCTAAGTCAACCACTGATGTGTTGATAATTATTTGCTGAGTGTCAAACTTTAGATAAGAATGGTGCTTGGGTTGTTGCTTTAGATATCTTGAAGGTGCTTGACATACTAATCTTATTCACATGCTGAAGGGTTATGGTGTTTCTTGGATTTGATTCAATCGTTCTATCAAACTGCATAATAGAAGTTGTCTTGAACAGCTACTCCTCTAGATCTGTTTTGCATTAATGTGGGAATCATCCAGGGCACTATTATTGGACCCACACTATTTTATCAGTGATATTCCAGATGTCATATGTTCCCAACTTGGTATCTATACTAACGACAACTATTTAATCCAGTCTTAATTTATTTTATCCAACTTGATAGGTTTAATAATATCAAACTGGCATCTGGAACAATTATATTGAATCAATTGCCAAATCTGCTGCTAGGAAAATTGGTTCACTGTCATGTAGAACAACTTTTCTTACCAGAATCCATCTTGCACATTTATAAATCTGCCATTTGTCCGTGCAGGCAATATTTATGCCCTATCTGGTTTGGTGCTTCTGCTATATATCTACAAATTCTGGACAAAATCCAAAGAATTAGCAACGTTATTGATCATGACCTGGCATCGCTTTCCCATCACTGTAATGTAATTATTCCGATGAGCTTTCCTTTTTGGTACCACAACTTCATGCCGTACCAGATTAGAGGATAGGTTTCATAATTTCACTGTTGAAATTGTTACTTGTAATCATATTTATTCTATACTAATAGTTTTTTGCTTCACTGTCAGCTATGATCATTAAAATTTAAAATTCCATGTCATTTGTCATTTTCTGTCTCTTTGCAACCTGTTCTCTTATTGCCATTTTTTATAATAAAAAATGGCTGACCCATTCATCAAAGTAAGCAAGTCTGATGCTTGCCTGCATTTCTGTTTTAACTCATGACATAAACAAAAAAGTATTTTATAGGTTTTCCAGCCTCAAAGCTGCACATATTTAATCTGTGACAACTGTGCAGAATTTCTTAGCTTTAGTCTTGAATCTGAACTAATAAATTATCACTTAGTGACACTCAACTTTTCCAAAACTTTTGTAAACAATGTTTTATCAATTTGAGCAAAAATTCCACTTTACATGAAAAATTGTTTCATCAACATGGATGAATGCCATGAAACAGGTCCTCATAATTCATATAGTACTATTTAAACACTGTCTAAACTCACCCTTTTGATTGTCCATTGGCTCTGTTTTCATAGAACTTAATCTCTAATAAATCTGGAACTCCAACTGAAGCAATGATATCTGTTAAATCCTGATCAGTTGTCCACTGAAACAGTTTTGAGAAAACAATTATAGAAGACATTTTTAAACCAACCAAAAATGAAATGTTTGTCCATCAACAACAACACATGGCAATTAATTTAAGAATCTATTGGTCATGTCAAATATATTAAAAGTTAGACAAATTTTAAAACAGATTTTTATTTCAAATATTATATTTTCTCGATTTTAAACAACTGAGACAAAAAACAAATCAATTTGAACTTTTCAAGAAAAATCAATGAACACAATAAGTATTAATTTCACGATAATTTCTTAAATAAATCATGTTTTCGTCCTTTAGAACAGCATTAATCTACTGACTTACTACAATACAAGACAGTAAGAGGAAAGTGATTTTTTTATTGATAGTAATGTACAAGTTCAAAGCAATTAATTTGCTCAGAAAGTAGAACAGAGGACATCAATTCTTCTTTCCAGTCTGATTATTAGTAGCCAATAGCAATAAACATTTAATCAACTAGTGTTGTAATTTTATTATTACAACTTATTCAAGTAAAAAGGTGGATTGTAAAAAAACTGTACAGAATGTCAATGTTTCTTTTATATTTAGGACTAGCAGTAGTGCCCAGTGTTGCTCAGGTGTAATGAAAGCTTATATATATATATATATATATATATATATATATATATATATATTGATTTTCTGCACTACTGTAAGAACTGCAACCGTGAAACCTCTGAATATCGCTTCTTATGTCTTTGTCTATGAGTGTATCAAATTTGATTAAAATCTGACCACTCCTTCTATAATCTGATTTTTCCGATTATCGATATTTATCGGGGGTACCTCGACACAAAACCTAGCTAAGAACACTCACAGGCACTTATAGTACAACTGTGTAAATTTTCAAGAAAATCGGTTCAGCCACTTCGGAGTCTATAGGTAATGGACACACAAAAGTTCCATTTATAAATAAATTTAGATTAGTAATTTCATTCATTATGGACAATCTTTAAATTTTACAAAACAACTGACATGTTCATTTTTTTTCTTCTAACGATGATTTCCAGTAATAAAGGTATTTTGTTATTATTCACACATTAATAGCATAAGTTGTTCAAGTATATATCGTATTTTAGAACAAAAGTATAAATCAGAGTGACATGTTACTTTGACAAGCCCTGAATTATTTTTTTCATGTTATATGATACCAACAAAGAAAAATGAGTGATTAAATAAATCAAGTAATTTATATAAAATATAAATTAAAACAAAAACTGAAAACTTCTACCAGAAAAGATTAGTTCTCTTTGAGAATCTCATTAATTTTGATTGTATTAAAATGTTCTATTTTAATCTAAGTAAAGACAGACACTTACCCAGGTGAGATTGCCAACATAGAGACTAACTCTTTTGCCTGTATAGTTGGCAGGCATGATGGGAGCAGAAGAGCCAGACTTGGAATCATGACGCAAATCTCCGTGCTGAAAGAGAAGAAGTTTGTTTAACAAATCTAAACAAAAATGAATGGAAATTCATTTTCTTTTAGGATTTATTTGATATAATAAACAACAAACCCTGCATGGCACACATGGAATTTATTCATTTTCACAAATAATCTAAATCTTAAATATGACTATAAAGAAAACCAGATTTACTTAAAGAATTATTTGCAAAGAAATAAGAATGTTTCTTTTTTTTTTTTGTTTGCCTTTTCATTTGTTGAAATGTAAAACCTGGATGGTTGTTTGAAACTTGTTTACAATAATGGGCAATGCACCTATAGTGAAGCCCAAGACCAGATTTTGAGGTAAACAATCATCATAACTTGATTTTAAGACAATTTGTCCAGACAGAATTAATTTCTTTTTATTTAAAATTTTTTTTTTGTATTTGTACAAGTGTTTTCTTTCCTGGACATAGTGTAGAAACTGTCCAAAAGTTCTGCATATGTGAACGCTTTTGGGTATTCTTTTAGCCATTATCGTGGACAATATTTATTTTCTTTTTTATTAAATGAGGATTTTTTATGCATGTCTAAAGTTATATGAATGTTATATTTTTTTTAACACATATACTTGTATGTATTTTCTATTGGTGTGTTTTGGATGGAATCTGGTAGGTTTTTGTGTATGTTTAAATGATTCCTTATAGACATATGGTCAGGAAGAATTGTGTGACCAATATAATTATTGAGTTTGGTCTGGTCAGGGACACATTTGAACTCTTAAATAATTTTATTTCTTTATAGTCTCAATTTTGTGAGTGTGTTGATACATGGAAATATAAAAATACATAAAACTAGATACCCACTAAGACTCATCACTTCCCATTAGGGTAGGTCGATTTTGGAACTGTAAAAAAATCGCACTTGAAGAAAGTTGCAAAATAATGTCAAGAGTTACCACAAGAAATTTTTTTCTTCAAAACTTTTTATTTATTTGAGCATTTAAACTTAAAGACGAAATAAATTGGGATTTTTATCGCGATATAGGTGTTACAGGAAACGTGTCGGCTTAAATAAAACCCGAGTTTTAAAAATAAGAAAAAAATACAATACGCTTAATAATAGATATTTTAAGTATAGTATTTTTTTTTTCTTAAGAAATTAAATGAAAACATCAAAATTAAAAAGAAATAAAAACACTATGATATTTAGTTTAATATACAAATAACTATTTGAGTATGCCGTTTTATTTATTGTTATTTTTTATGGTATTCACCTGTTGAAATTACCTCCCCCTAAACGGTTGTTTTTACTTTGTTTACTATTTTACGCTTTTAATTATCATGAATATCTCTTGTATTTTTTTTAATAGTTAAGTCTTATTTTAATGAAAAATTCAACTTTTATAATTATTCTGATTTGTTTATATTTTTAAAATTAATATTTATTTATTAAAAACCTGTTTACGAGCTAATCTCATAAGTAAAACATTACTTCTAATTTAATGTATTTATTTCAAATTTTATCAAATTTATTTTTAAAATATTTGTGGAATTTCATTTCTGATAGTACATATTTTTTTTTTTTTTAGGTATTTAAGGATCGTGAATAACTAAAAGGATCAGAGATGCAAATTAGGGTCTAAGGGCACTTTCCAGCTTGGACCTGTTGATAAAAGTGCTATAAAAAAGTAAAAGGGAAAGAGAGAGGTTAAGAAAAAATTTAGTTTCATCACCAACAGCTTCAACATTAAATGTTCAGGCTAATGTTTCTTCCCCCTCCTACTCATCCTCCAAGTGAAAAACCAGAAGAATATTTGCAGCCAAGGAAACATCCAAAAGGCCCTTATAATTTCCAAGTTATGCTTTCAAGTTAGTTAGGGGGGACATATCTTCTAATCTTAGAGCTAGCCTTGTCAATGCCTTGCTCTTGGATTTGAAGGCTATAGGCCTTCTTATACCAAATATTAATATGAAAGATATTATAGATAAATGCAAAGTTGATAGGGCAAAGTCTAAAGTGAAAATAACTACCCAACAAAAACATGATGAAAGTGTGGAAAACCTTATGTATTGCAGTTGATGGGAGAATGAATACGGACACATTGCTGTATGAGGAAATTGTGGAGGAAAATGGACAGAAAACTATGAAAAAACTAAGGAACCAGAACGCCATTTAACTTTTACAAAGGAGGCACCACATGAAAGTCAATATCTGATACATAGAGTTCTCCCTAATAGTGGTGCAACAGGTGTTGTTCATGCAGAGCAAGTAGTGGATGTTTTGCATGAATTCAACAGTGAGAACACTATCAAGGCTATCCTTGTTGACAACACTAATGCCAACACAGGCTGTGAAGATGGAATGGTTGCAATTTTAGAAAACAAAATCTTCATGCAATTGTTGCTATTTGCACCATAATGAACTACCTTTCAGAGCTCTTTTCAAAAACATAGATGGTTGCACAAAAGGCCCTACAGCATTCAGTGTTCCTCTGGGGAAATTATGCCCAAATGATTTACAACAAATATCATTTTCCACTATTAGCAGTCCTCTGCATTCAATCTTGAAAATTGGTGAAATACATGATCTTAGTTGTGACCAAAGACTCCTGTATGAATACACAGTGGATATTTCTAGAGGTAAGGTTGACTCTAGATATGCCTCCTGGAAAATTGGTCCTTTAAACCAGGCAAGGTGGTTAACTTTGGCCATCAGGCTTATGCGTTTATTGAGTCGTGGCACATACCCACAAAAGCTCACAACAAAACTTCACAGTTTAATAAGTTTTATTGGAAATGTGTATGCCACTTGTTGGTTTGAAATTAAAAGAAATAAGTTCCAAAATCAGCAAGTGCACATTTTTAATATGATCCAGAAGATCAAGAAGCAGCCTCATGAAATCCAACAGATCACTTTAAGAAATATACAAGGAAGTACAGTTTGTTTACTGTCTTAAAACCTATACTCCATAGTCAAATCTGATGAAGTTGAAGTGAGAGAAGAAGCTTTAAAAAGAGTTTTAGCCATTAGGTAATTAAATATTTATTTATATATCAATGACTCAATTATTTATTGCAATTTATAGAATCATTTTCAAGATTTTATTTAATTTCACCATAATTATTATAGTAGAGACTGGAAGTTTTTAGATGAATCAATAAATAAATTTTTATATTCTTTCAGAAAAGGTTAAAAAGAATACCAACCATTAATTTTAATGCCACACACTGGACACAATTGATAGATTTATCATTGTGGCATTTTTGAACCACCAATGACAGAAGGTTTTTCTGAATCTGAACTTCAGGAATCATTGTTAAATGGAACCAAGCTTGACTTGCCAAATTTGCCCTCACTTTTCCAAGGCATGGAATGGGCAGTCAAGTTAACAACAGAAGCTTTGCAAACTGTATACAGTTTTGAAGCAAGACATCAACAAATTACAGCCAAAGTTTTGAGTCAGAAATTGACACCAGCATTTTTGTATAAGGGCTCTTATATGGAGCAATTTGACTCTATATATTAAGCACTATTAAAATAGTGTTTGTTTTTCCTTATTTGTTTGTTTGTTATATTTTCACTTATCACAGAAAACATCATTTAAGGTATTCAAATATCACTGCTTAATTCATAATGTTTTTTAATACTGAAAATGGGGGGGGGGGGGGGGGGCAGATTTTCAATTTGAAGATTAGTCATCATTTCTTTAATTAATATCATTTTTACAAAAAGAAATGACATTCCTTGATTTAAATACTAAATTTGGTTTTCTCACTAATATTCAAGCCAAATCTTGCGAAAACGAGGAATTTTCAGTATATTTTTGTCTGCGATCTTTGATGCCAAACGCTCAAAAAACCGTTGAAGTATTTGATCTAATATATTGTATCAGTACTTAATAGGTCCATGCACAACTTTTGGTAAGTGAGATTTTTTAATAATTAAAAAAAAAAAGTGAAAAATCAACCTACCCTACTTCCCAACTCCTATGATGAATTATCAAAATTCCTTAATCACATCATTAGCCCTTACCAAACTATCAATTAGAGCATCATATCAACCCACAAATTCCTTCAAATTCTAAAAACTATACAACCTTCCCACAGCATTTTAGCATCACTCAACATTGAAAATTTATTTACAAATATCCCTGTTGATCAAACAGTCAACATAAACCTTAACTGTATATACACATACTTCCATTCAACCTCCATCCATCAAACCCAATACCCTCCAAAAACTATTGCATGCCTTCACAACCAAAGTCCCTTTCTATGACCATAATGGCAATATCTACACCCAAACAGTGTTAGTATGGGAAATCCGTTTATCGAGTGCTTCTCCATTGATTACATATCCCACGTGGAAATTGAAATATTTAAACAAGTCACTAAACCAAAAATATGTCTGCTATGTAGATAACATATTTTTGCAAAAATCCAACAAAAATGATAATCTCAAAACCACATTAAAAAAAAAAAATCTTTAACATTCTATATGAACTTAGATGCTCTTGTAGAATTCAGTAACAACATGCTTACCACTTCCATATAAATAAATAAAAAGAAAACAAAAACAAACCCTAGCCGAAACTCTTGCCACCTTAATATTAAGAATGAATGTCACTCAGACATAAAATAGTAGTTATAAAAAATTTCCTAAAGAGATCACACAGGAATTCATCCTCTCATCCACTTTTCCTGAAAGAACTCAATAATGTAAAACAGACACTAGTCAACTATGGTTTTCCTAACTATCTCATCAACCATCAGATTAGACTATTTCTTTCTTAACTAATAATGATATTGAACATACAGATAAAAGCAAGAACATTAACATCTTCTGCAAAAGACAAATACATGCCAACTATAGACAAGATAACTGTTTTCTTATAAATAACACAAAGGAATGCACAAACCCAGTCAACTGAAACAAGAAAAATTATCTATTACAAAAAAAATTCAAAACAGTTGACCTTATCATTAAAAAAAATTTAACTCACACAAAATCAAAGCGACAAAGAACCAACATTATTTATGAGTTCAAATGCCTCTTAAGGAACTGTGTTCCTGATCAAATCAAATTTATAATTACATTGGTCACACTACTACATGCCTATCGAGACAACTTATATTACACCTACTTGACCATAGCTCCATTAGGAGTCTTAAACAAACACACTTAAAAGCCTACCAGATTTTATCTAAAACATAAAAGTAAAAAATACAGGTATAATAGCCTCATCCACATGTAAAAAAAATTGTAAAATAATGGAAACCCTAATAAAAAAGGAAAAACTAAAACTCAATAACACTGACTGCAAACACAGTAACAATGTTTAACTGTGTTTGGAAAATAAAACATTCACATGACTTTAGACACATACATAAAAACCCCATATATTTAATAAAAATAAGAAAATAAAAACCATCCTTGATAATGGCTTGGGAAAAAAGAAAAAAAAAAAAAAAGCTGAAAGTGCTTGCATAGGCAGAACTTTTGGACAGTTTTGATACATTTTATGTCCAGAAAGAAAACTTGTACTTGAAAACACAAGAAAAAAATTTACAAAAAGCTTAACTGCTGTACCTTACTAATTGTCTTTAATGGAACATGCATAAAAGAGGGATTGCTGCCCACACACACACATTACTCATTCTGTAATGAATTAGAGCACTCTGGCTACTGGGCATGTATAATGATAATGTACAATCTAAAAAGTTTGCCTTCTTCAATTGAGTGCCCATAGCCCAGATGCAGAATCGCCGACTGACGCCAATTCGGTCGGGGTTTCAATCCTGGGTTAAAAGCAATCGGAGTCTAACCGTACTGACGAGCTGTGATACAGCGAAACAGATCTGTCTGCGGATGACATTATATATATATATTACACACACACACACACACTGGGTGGGGTGGGAGAAATAGTTTTTTGCCTGAATCCATCTTACACACATATAAATCAACCATCCACCCATGCATTGAATACTGCTGCTATACCTGGACGGGCATCCCTGTTATTTGTTTCGGGGTTCTCAACAGGATCCAGAGGAGAATCTGCAATGTAATTGATCCCAATATGACAGCTCGACTCAAGCCACTTTCTCACTGATGGGATGTGGCTTGCCTCTGTCTCTTCTACAAATATTTTCATGGATTCTGCTTCGGTGCCCTCTCTACAAGAATTTAGTCAAGCAACCAGACTGGCAACAAGGTCTCACCCTTTTACAGTCAAAACAACCAAATGCAGCCACCACTTCTACTCTGTCAGCTTCTTTTGTCACACTTCCCGCCTATCGAAATCCCTTCTGTATACTGGCTTCCTTGATAGCTACAATCTCCTTGACTCCCATACTTCTCTTATCCTTTCCACAACACCCCCTGTATCTTGTTCTCCCTTTTCACTCTACTCTCATGCAACTCTCTTCACACCAGTATTCCTATCCTTCTCGGACACCCACTGTAACCAATTCTTCTTCGCTCTCCACTTATGTAGCCCCCTGCACACCAGTGGCACTAATGTGTGAAAGGTTAAAAAAAAAAAAAAAAAAAAAAAAAAAAATTGTTATCATAAACAACAGTAATCAATGCCATATTTGCAGATTAAATGAACTAAAACAAACAAGAAGAGAGTTCTTGTTGAGATACACTAGTTCATCATAGCAAAATGCTTAGCTTACAAGTAAGGAATGTTCCCATCAAGGTTATGCAAATAGAGTGGATAATTTTTATTCATGCTTCACCTAATGTAGGTACCTCCACTTATTTGCTGAACAGCATAGCATGATGTTAAATAGCCCCAAACTTAATTAAAACTAAGTTTTATCATCAAAAGGTTTATGTTGTTATTAAGAAGATCAAACTATTTAATTATTTTATTAAATTCTTTAATCCTTTTTAACACATTTGAAATGAGTTTACTATAGCAAATGTAATATTACACAACTTTTTTTTTTTTTGCTGGTGAAAAACAAATTTGGAAATTCTTGCAAAAATTAAATAAGGGTTAAATTTTGATGAAACTTTCAGAATTTATTCACAAATGACTGAAATCATTATTTTTATAAAATGTAATTTTTTTTAACATGTTAAAACACTCCAATTAGTTTCCTGAAATTTCTAGAAATTGACTACTGGACCAAAATTTTTTATTAAATGCAGGACTCCTAAGAGAATGGAAATTACCAATATATTTATTTTTTTATTTTTATTACAGTTGCTCCTTTTCAGAAAATCTGCTCTGAATAATGAAAACAAAAATGCAATAAAACCATGCCATTTTTTAATTTTATTTAGATAAACCTTTATTTGCTTTTATAAACAATATATATCAAGGATATCTTAGTCTGAAAAGAAAAAAAAATTTCAAAGAATAATGAATTTTTACAAGAATTGTTATCATTTTTCTTTCAATTATAATAATTTATAAAGTTTCAAAATTTTTAAAAAAATTTCTTCCAGTCATTGCTCTAATTGGGTTATTAAGTTAACATGTGAAGACTATAATAATTGAAAAGCTTAATACAAATCTTCAGGCACCAAGATTTTTAAAATAATTAAAACATTTGTGTGCAAATATGTGGTTATTATTATTACTTTTTTTTTCTCTCTTAATTATGGTAGGCCTTCCATACCATATTAAAAGGTGACATATATCTTAAGGGTTGTTCTCCTTACAAAACGTTAACTTAGGTTTATATCAATTCTGATCAACCACATACTTTGCCAGATGTCATCGCCTGCTTGAAAGATCAATGATCAGAGATCCATGATTAATAAATACTTTTAAAATTTCATGCTATAAACAAGTAATGTTTGTTTCTAAGATTAATTTAACTTTAAATTTGCTAATTTTTTAAAAATAACATGTCACAGATGTATATTTTATTTTTGCAAGATTTTTAAAACTGAAAATTAACTTTTGTCTATAAATGCATTGATTGCTCAAAAATGATCCAAAAAATTGAAAACGTTTTTTTTTTTTTTTAAATCTCAAAATTTTAGATTCCAATCAATATAATTTCTGTTTAAAATCCACCAAAATATTTTGTTTACTGGAAATAGTAAATTTAATCATTTAGCTTTCAATTAAGATAAAATCAAAACTTCAAGAAAACTTTTTAATTTTTGAAAATTCAATTTAAAAGTTATGTATCAAAAATGAGTGGTGGTACCTAACCTAATATCAAGGAGTCAAGTAGAAATGAACACAAGCAGAAATCAGTTATGTTTTACAACTCCCTTTACTATAAAATTTTAACACATTGCAGACATGAGTCAATAGGTATTAAAAAAAAAAAAAAAAAAGTGTGTGTGTTTGTGTGTGGAGAGAAAATTAACTTCAGTTAGTTGTTTGCACAATTCTGTAAACAGTCATTATCTATTTTCATAATCTTACCCATTCTTATTTTTGGTCAGGTTTGTTGAATTATTTTCATTGTATTTTTGCACATAAAGAGCAAAGCTGATAAAAATAGCTTGAGAGATTAAAATAGGATAATTTAAGGTTATCAAATTAGTGATTTTGAGATATCACTGGTTGACTTTTCCCCAATTTAGTCAGAAAAATCTTTATTTAATTTTTACTATTTTTAAAGATTTGAGGGAGCATCTACATTCAACTTTTTTTTTTCATTAGATAAAAGGTCATACAAGTATTTTATTCTTCCAGCATTTTCAAATAATTTACCAGATTGACATGGTCATCAGCTATGTAGGACTGATTTGTACACAAATCTCATTTTTATTTTTTTACGAGTACTTTGGGGTTGTTCACATAGTACATATGTATGGAGATTCACCAAAAAGCGAATATTTGTGTATGAAGGGGAAGGGGGCTGAGGTCAGCTAGGTACGTATAAAAATTATGCTGATTCTTAAAAGCTTGATAAGCAAAAATTCACTCGCAGAAGGAAAACAAATTTAAAGTTTTCAAGACAATAGAATGAAATAGTGCAATCTATTTTGCCTCAGTATTTTTGATGGTTTATTTCACAAGTATTGCTTGAAGAAGGTCAACACGTATTTGAAATAAACACGTTTTGTACGAAAAATTTTTTCTTCTTCGAAAGATGAATTGTTTCAGTTAAAAGCAAGGGTTTCAAGTCAGGAACCAAAATATAACCTTTTTCAAATTTTGCAAAATAGAGGAGGTTAGCACAGAAAGTACATATGCATGCATACAAGGGTGGAGGGGGTCAAAATATTGGAAATTTGTGTGTACACATATGTGAATCACCATTTTGCTAGAAACACTGCCACTGGGTTTTTTAATTCTTGTCTATTGTTTTAAAATTCTGCAATTAAGCAACTTATGCCAGCAGTAGCCTCATCTTTTGGTATTGAACAAAATTCTTTTTTATGGACTGGTGCAATACAAACTGAAAAAATTTTGGTTCTGATAAAACAGCAAAGCTGGTCTTTTTGTTTAAATCCATTAATTCAAACAATGATCATATTGAATTTTTAAATAAAATTTGTTAAATGGTTGAATTACTATTTTATAGTAAAAAAAAAAAAAACTATTAATAAATATTTGATTCCATATATTTAACAAGTGTTTTTCCTTACATAAAAAAAGTTGATTTATTTCTAAATCTTTTGCATTAAATTGAACAGCCCTGCTTTTTGTTATATTTGCCATAATTAAACTATATATATATATATATATATATATATAATACAATGTATTGCACATGGTGTAATTAATAGACCAATATGTCCAGACAACTTTCTGATTAAAACACTCACATAATTGGGTTTTTTTTTCATATCTTAGGTTAAGTAAAATTCAAAACCTTTTCATTTTCCTCAAATCAAGTGTTGTGCCTTTACCATCAGTTACTTTTAAATTGTTTAAGAAAAGAAAACAACTGCAACAGGGTCTCAAATATAGCAGTATTCTTAATGTTTTAATATTAGAATCAGTGCAGATAAAATAAAAAGAATCAAAAATGTAGAAAGAATAGGAGGCGACAACTGTTTCTCTTTGTAATCATTTAATCAGTGTGGCATGTTTGTGAAAACACTCTGGGCTATCCTTCAAAGATGAACGATGGACATTTCCCATAATGACATCAGTCAAACAGGCAATTTTTTTTTCTGATGTGACAAGAAATATTAGGTGACCTTTGAGCTGTACAATTATTAACAACAGACAACATTATGCCAATGTCCATCAGTGTTAGTGTAATTATGAAAACACAAGATAAACGTTATTGACATTGTCAGAGACGAAAATAAGAATTCAATAAGAAATACGAAAGAAATACTACCGCTAAAAACTAATCAAATGCTTATCTCCATAGCAACGTATTTTCCTTAAGGAAATAATCCTTTACTAAAAACAAATATTAAGAAACTAAAAACAGATAAAAAACAAAGCATACAACTTGATGACAACAGAATCGTTTTAACAACTGAAGCCTTCAGAAAATCAATCAACAAGGACAGAAAGTGTTTAAAGTGAACTAGCAAAATGAGGTGAGGGGAGACCCCCAACTTCATCTCTCCTCAGCTGTAAAAGAAAAACAGCTGAAGAGAGATGGCAAGAAGCTGGTGGAGTGAGAGATATAATTATGAAAAGCTAGTAGATTCCAATTGTAAAAATAACTTTCCAGATAAAGACTAGTAAATGTTTTATTACACAAAACATAAGAGAATATTGGGAGAAAAACATCTGGAAAACTTGGTTATCAAGAACATAAAACAGCGTCAATATCTGTGTCTTTCACAAAAATGTGCAAAATTAAAATTCTTGGAAAATGAATTTATTAGATGAGGCATCATAAAATTATTATTAGAACTGTTTTTTTAAAGCTAGTATTTATGTTCCGTTATTTTTTTTTGTTTGTTTGTTTATTGCTCAGATCGTCAAGTTTACAGCAGCGGGTAAACTTTTTTTTCATCCAAACGCCCAGTTTCTTTATCTGTGCTATATTAGTTTTATTTGCACTGTAAAAACAAAATCAAATGTAGCATTAATAAAGTTCATCAAATTAAGTGGTGAGTTTAAACATTTAATTTTTTTGTATCTCTTCAAGGCCATCTTGTTCTAATATGAAGCAATTGAGCATTTAAAACAAGGCTTGTCTGGGAAAGTGGTAGTCTGTTGAATCCTTTTTACCAATCCGTGCTGCAGTAAAGATGGGGGGGGGGGGGGGAGAAAAAAAAGAAAAGAAAAAAAGACCTACTGTAACTATACAGTGCTTATTAAATACATATTAATAAGTGGAATAACTTTCACAAAGAACAGAGATACAAAATGCTTAGCAAGAAGAGCTAACTATGATTTTAAAGTCAACTAGCAACTCTTCAATTTTCCCATTTTTATTATCAACTATAGAAATGAATAACTCATAATTTTTAACTTTATTCAGGTTTTTAAAATTGACATTTCGTTGTTCCCAAGAATATTTGTTTTTAGAGTTACATATACATGTAGCAAATATATAGCATGAGTTTCAAAAACTACAACTCCCAGTTAATATGAAAAGCTTTCATTCAACCAGAGGTACTTTTTATTTTTAGTTCAGATATAGAAAAGTTGCATAAATCTATTTTTCATGTTTGAGAATTCATATTTTTTTAAAAACTTATAGCAAGTAAAATATGTTGAAATAATGAACAGTAAATTGGATAAGACTAAGTAGGTTTTTTGGTTTTTTTAAAATTGTCAAGAATTGTTTCTATAAGCAACACTTTTCACCAAAATGTAAAAAGATACTTTGCTTTTGCCATTTGTTCTTTCATACCAAATCACATTTTTGAAGCATAAAGTTTTATATACACACACACAAGTCCAGGAAAGGTTTATGATTTTCACAAATTACAAACTAAAGACACTAACAGTCAACTAAGAAGGGAAAAGCTTTGTACTCTAACAAGATAAAAAAAACTTTAAAAGCAAAAATCCCTTTTCAATTCAATAAATAAAAGCTGAAACAATAACTTAAATAACTGAGAAATTTTCAGGTTACCAAAATGACTAAGCATCAAAAGCAATAAATTATTTTTCTAAGAATTCAATTTAAAAACCACCTCTAATAAAGACAAGTAATTCTAGAGAAGGCAGCAGAATGAGAGTCACACATTAAGAGGTCCAGGTTTTTACCCATCCCCCCCAACTTTTCAAGAGAATAAGTTCAGCATTACTGAAAACCTATATAAAAACTTTAACCTTCATGGAGGGGAGGGGGAGTCCAAGGCTTCTTATAAATAAAATCACTCTCAGCAGTTATTTGAGCAACTAAACATATATGGAATGAAACCTCTTGAATGTTAGGAAAAGAGAAGAGAGAATGTTTTTGGTTTCTCTCTCCTACTTGTAGTTCATTAGACAACTTCATAAATTTTTGAAGATGGATCTACTTCAAAATTATGTTTAGAAAGAAAGAAAATTAGCAACTTACTAATTGGGACATTTTGTGACACAAAACATCTTTACAATCTACTTACTCTATTTCTGGAAAAGTAAACAGAAGACCCTCGCTCATGATCTCTTGAGTCTCTGGATGATTCCGGATCCAAACCATGGGAATAAAGCTGCATGAATGTATATGAGAGAGAGAGAGGAGAAAAAAAAAAAATTCACAAATCGTTCTAACAATTGTGTATACAAGATGGAAATGGAAATGTTGAGAAGTCACTACATATATTTGGAAAGAAATTAAGTTTTCTTCCAATGCATGCTTAATAAGCAAAATGATTGTTTACATGCTTTGGCCAGCTGATCAAAAATACGGTTTATGAGTAAAGAATGTCATAACAAAAAATCCTCAGAATGTTATATTTGAAAGGTGTGAAAAATGTGTGATAATTAAGCAAAGTAAAACAACATTGGAAATATTAAAATCAATTAAGCTTCATTGAAATATTACTGTTATTAAGAAACTGTATTTGCCATAAGTTCTTTGCAGATTCCCCATTTATCTTTTGCTCTTTTTAAATACTTCTATTAGAAAGTCTACTGCCCACAAAAATTATTTAAAGAATCAGTCAGAAAAATGTTTGAGATAGAGAAAAAAATTAAAGTTTTACAAGCTAATGTGTAATATTGAGAGGGGGAGAGAGAGAGAGCAGAAAACTTTTTCTACCATTTAACTCTGAGAGAAGGAATGTTTTTTTGTTTTGAATCTTGACAAGCTGTATGCTTGTCAAAATGATAATCAAATATGATTCTAAACAGTAAAGTCCATCCTATTACTTCTCTTTGATGTTAAGCACACCAAAAACTTGAACCACCTGCACAGTGACAGTGGAATTTTGATCATTAGTATACATATTGATACAAGATATGTGCAAAATTAAAGTGATTGCACTAGAGATTCTTTTTTTTTTTTAAACTAAAAAGTGAGTAAAGAGAAAAGGTGTTAATACTCAAGTGCCACCCAGACAAGTTTATATACATTTTTTTTTTTACGGTAAATATCTTCTAATAGTAGTGAAGCTTCAGGTTATAAATTATAGCTCAGAATGTAAATTTTGCCAGAACAAAAAAAAAGTGTACTATGAGGAGACATCACTAATCTCTGGGCACATTAACATGGCATAATGGTTAGCACGCTGGGAGTTTAATCCTCACTGGGTGCCCCCACACTTTTTCGGCCCCATGACACATCTAATGCTTAGAAAAAAATCACCATCACTAATGATCATGTGCAACTAATTTACAACCCAAGAAAAAGTGAAGGTGCATCTTAATGAAATTGCATATTGTAAAGGCTTCAGGTTATAAGCCTAACTCTGCATTTAACTATGTTTATTTTTGCAATATGAACAAAATACACTGGTTTCATAAAAAATTAGTTTTATTAAAAGGAGAATTTAAAAAACTATTGCAATTAATGGCCATAAAAATAAACAGATTATTAAGTGAGGAAGTCTGGCATTATTTGACAATATCTGTAGAGGGTAGAAGAGAAAGAATACTGAATATTTTTTCCCCATGAATAATAAAAAAAAAACGTGACATTTCTTAAATATAAATTACAATAAAAACTGAAGTTATTCAAGCTAAAAAAGGAACATAAGAAATTTAATTAGAGCTTTCAAAAGAATCTGGATGTTATTGTTAAAGCTTTCCAATATTTTTTGTGGAAAAAGAAATTACTTGAGTGGCTTTATCACTGAAGAATTTTATGCAACTTGACTGACAAACCAAAATCAAAACTAATGCTAAAAATGCTTAACTTGTTCACTGTTGGTCAACAAGGATATTTATTAAATAACTCAACAGTGAAATCCACATTGTGGGAAACCTTCAACAAGCACAAATGACTAGCAAATAAGTTTACCATATTTTTTAAAACTCATTCTTGTATAGAAATTGGTGGTATAAAAAGAAAAAAAAAATACTGGCCAAAGACAAATGTGGTTTAAGATAAAATTTTTATTGTTCAATAACACTTTCAAATACACAAAACATCAGAATTTATCTTATAAAACAAGAAATAATTTTTACCTTTTCATTATTAATAATTCAAAAACCTATCATCAGTGGGTCAATTTCAAAATAGTACTGAACAGAAATTTTACATAAAATTTATAAAGACTTAACAAATGCTTCCAAGTTTATTTAGAATTTCAGATATGGAAGATACAAATACAAATGACATCAAAATATTGCATTCACACACATATAGGCATGCAGTGTCAAAGCTAGATTTTATATTCACATCAGAATCTTAAATATTATCTTGGTGAAGTGACCAATCATCATTTAAAATAAAGTAAATAAAAATAAGAGATCCATTTTAAAATTAGAAGCTACTTTCAAATATTGACAGATAAAAATGTAATATATCAAGAAGCAACCTCAAAGAGTATTACAGATTTTAAAAAAAATCAATAATTCACGTCATGTAATTTGAAAAAAAAATATCTTAAGCATTTACAAAAAAAAAAAAAAAAAAAAAAAAAAAAATTTTTTTATTTTTTTTTATTTAGTCCAGGTTTTGCATTAAGTCTTTCAGAAAGATAATGTGAACATTTTCTGAAAATCTGTAATCAGAATAAATTTTAACAGTTTACAGCACAAATATAAACCATCAAGCATTTTGTAACACAATCAAGATTTTTATTAACCTTTCCAGATCAATGATGTTACAGTTGCTGGTCAATGAAAAAAAGGATGTTGGGTGAGGAAAAAAAAAAAAAAAAAAAGTTTATCAATCCCATAATGTTAATAACAGCTCCATGACTTAAGACAATCTTCCAGTTGTCAGAGTGTCAAATAAAGACAGCTGAGTCAGTTTGGTATACTAGGAAACAAAAGTAAAATTCTAATCACTCAATTCAAGTATTCAATACAAATAAATGGCATAAGAAGTATCTTGAATGCTGAATAACATTAGTTAAATAAAGCTGCATATTATTTGAAGAATTGTTCAAATATAGTTTTGTCAAACATTTTATATTTTAACATTACAATAGCAATGTAAATAGCTTTCTCCTTCTGACCTTAAACAAACACAGAACAGCTTTTGATTTTAATTTGAATACAATGTTTGACCAAAAGCAATTTTTTAAAATAAAAATAATTAGTGTACAAAAATGTATCAACAGAAAAATTTTTTTCCTTCAACAAATCCACTTAGATGCTTTCTAATAAAACATTTGAGAGAGGACTCAATAAACAAGATTGCTAAAGTTCTTATGAGAAACATTTGCTAAAAATGTCTATGCCATTCATGGAACTGATAATACAACATTTGGCTCACTTGTTTTTACTTACATCTAACCCTTCTTGAGATGCTGGGGCTGTGATAACATCATCATATAAATCACTATCATGGTTGTAGTCCGCATCCTGAAACCAAAACACAGACATAAAATTACAAGCTATGATTTTAGCATACAACAAGAATGTTAACAGAGTTAATTTTTCATCTAAAACATTGAGCATTGCTTATTATATAAAATTCCCAAAATTACACAAAGAAAAAGATGTCAAAATTAATTCTCATAACTGGTTTCATTAAACTAGGGACATCTACAAAAAATGTGATGCCCAAAGTTTAAAAAGAATTTTTCAAAATGAAAATTCTTTTTAGTTTTAATTTTAAGCTAGTATGTTAAATTTAATATTTCAAATAAGCAAAATACTTTGCTGCATTTCTAAAACTAATCTAAATTGACTGGATTTTTTTTTCTAAAATAGCTGATTAACCCCCTTTCACATTAATGTATGTTATTCATTACAATGTAATTCTCTTTATTAAAAAAAAAAAATCAAAAAATAAAATACTTTTCTGAAACTTAAATAAATGAAATATTAGCTGTTTTAAAGACGTCTGATTTGAAACATTTACTTTAAATTTAAAAATTTAAAATGTATTTTTTTTTAACCTGACAATAGCTGTGTTGACAGAATTATTGCTGTTCTATGGAGAACATCTGTTAAAAAAAAAAAATCATTTTAAAAATATTGGGTGTTTCAAGCTCTTCCATTTAGGATTAATAAATATAGCTTTAACTTAATTATAATTTATAAAGTTTCAAATATTTTAAAATTCTGTGTTAATTTCTGCATTTTAGCTTATATTAAGTGAAAAATGGGTATTTTAGTAGCTTTGTTTTTGGTGAAAAAAAAAAAACAAAAAACATCAATTTGAAAATATTGCAAAAATCAAATAATTGAATTTTAGTGAAACTTTTATGACTTATTCACAAATTTATAAACAAAATCATTGTTTATAAAATTTTGGTATATAACAAAAAACATGAATCCCCCCTACACCCAATTATGTTTATGAAATTTCTATAAATTAAATTCTGTCTATAAAATTTGTTTTATTACTTAAATGCCAGGCTCCTTGGAGAATCTAAATCATTCATTTTTTTTTCAGTTTTGCCACTTTCCTGAAAATCTGCTCTGAATGGTAAAATAAAAATATGCAATTAAACTATGATATTATTTAATTAGATAAATTTTTAATTGCTTTTATAATATATACTCAGGACACTGCCTGAAGAAAAAAAAAAGTGTGATGAATAAAATTCATTGTTCTTTTTTAAATTATAATTTGTAGTTTCAAAAATCTTTTAAATATTCTTTAAACCGTTGTTTGCATTAGGTTATTTAGATTATATTTACTAAGCAAAAACTGAAAAGCTTAATACAAATTACGCTTATGTTTTAAAATTTCAACTTTTTTGTGTATAAAATGTGCTTACTTTGAAAGTATGGATGAGGATACACAACATTATCAGAAAATAAGATTGATGTCTATAGTAAAGTTAAAGTTAACTTTCCTAAAATTAGATGAGAGAATATTTCTTCATTTGTAAGATTGTGTACTTAAAAATTATATATAAAGTGTTCACCTGTCATTTTCTTAAATCATGTTTTAACAGAAAGACTCTGCAAACAGCAATAAACATGTAAATAGCTTATCAGTGCCTGACAAGTGTTGAAAGAGATGTAAATCACTACTATAGTTCATTTTAAAATACATTTTCCTACCCCCACTTGTTTCAAATTAGATTATTTATACTTTAAATCAGCTAATATTCCTCAAAGTTTCAGAAAAGCATATTTTATTTTTAGATTTTTTGATAAAGAAAATTTAGTTACCTCCACTGAAAAAAAAAAAAACAAAAAAAAAAACAGCATAGTATGAATAAAAAAAGGCCCCAAACTTAATAACTTTTGCCATCAAAATGTTTATATTATTATTAAGAGGAAAGATCAAAGTAATTTAAAAAAATTTTTTTAATCCCTTCTAACAAATTCAAAATTTTGACAGAAAAATCTTGTTTTGACTTGAATTAGCAGATAACCAAAACGTTACAAGAGTTTACAATGGAAAACATTACATAATTCACTTTGTGACAAACAAATTAATTTGGAAATTCTTGCAAAAATCAAATAATTGTTGGATTTTAATTAATTTTTCAGTACTCATCCACAAATGCATTAAATTATTTTTTAAATTATCATTTTTTTCTTTCTTAAAATCTTGGTAAAATTTTTTTTAACATGTTACCTCCTCCCCCTCCACATAAATTCATGAAATTTTAATAAATTAAACTTTGTTGTGGAAAATGGTTTTATTAGTTAACACAGGACTCATAAATCAATTTTTTTTTTTTTTAAATTTGGTCTCTTTTTCTGAAAATCTGCTCTGAATAGTAAAATAAAAAAATGCAATAAATCTGATATTATTTAATTTGATAAACTTTTTATGGCTTTAATAATATATATGAAGGACATTACAGCCTGAAGTAAATTTTTTTTCAATGACTAATGAAATTTTAAAACAATTGTTTTCATTTTTTTTTTTTTTATAATTTATAAAATTTCAAAAAAAATGTTTTAAATACTTCAAAGATTTGTTGGGGTTATTTTAACTAATTAAGTGAAGATAATATAATAAAAAAAGTAAAGTTTAATACAAATTGATTGGCCTTCCTATTTTAAAAAATTTTTTTTGGTGTATTTGAATTTTTTTTGTATGATAATTTCTATGTGCAAATCAAAAGGTCAGAGTTTCTTCCTCTTATCCGAAAAAAAAAAAAAATTGTACAATTATGTCACTTGTGATCGCCATACATTTATCTTATCTCTAATCTGACAACTTGTCAATACATTTGATATATGGCAGACAGGTCAGAAATTTCAACTTAAGAAATAATTTTATTCTAAATTTCACGCTATATATAATACTTGTGTAAATGTAATTTAACATCAACTTTTCCAAAAATAATGTTTCACAGATATGTTTTATTTTTGCAAGATTTTTAAAACAGCAAATTAACTTTTGTTTACAAATGTGATCACTTAAAAATGGCCGAAAAATTGAAAGATTTACAAAAAAAAATAAATAAAAAAAATTTTAGATTATGTACTCTCAATATAATTTGTTTGAAATACAGAGTATTTTGCTTACTGGAAATAGTAAATTTAATCATTTAGCTTTCAATTGAAAAAATAAAATTAAAGAACTTTTTAATTTTTAAAAATTTAGATATTGAAAATGACTGGAGGTACCTAGTAGTTACCTCCACCTTTTCATAATTCACAATACCAGGTTTAAAATTAATTTTATTAAATGAAAAGGCTTTCTTTTTAGCTGTAATTGAAAGCTAAAGGATTAAATTTACTATTTACGATTTTTTTTTTCTAAAATAGCTGATTAGCACTATTTTTAACCATATCTCATTGCAATGGGTTTTTAAAATCTACAGCAAGTTGATGAGATAATCAGAAAGGCTTGATTGCTTGAAAACAAAAACAATTCTATAAGTCATAAACAATGTGTTTTCTTTTGATTCCAGCTGTCATCAAAACAAAGCTGATAGGATTTAAGACTTCAAAACAATCATTTTATTTTTAAACTTTCAAAACTCTAGAAGAATCCTATTCAAAATGTGATGATGATAAGGATGTGGGTGTGGCGGATGCGGGGTAGGGTGGTCAAAGAAAAAGAGATGAGATGCTATGGGTCAGTGGTCCACGTGCTGCAGTAGAAAGTCTTATGTTGGAGACTGAGAATAGAAGGGAAAAAGTCATGAAATGGAGGACGGGGGATTTGGTGGGGGGTGGGTGGGGTCGGAGGCAGAGTAGCAGCAGCAATTCCGAGAGGGAAGATAAAATGATGATTACGGATTTCGGGAAGGAAGTCGACTATCATCACGATGGAGATTGATTCAAGCTAAAAGTAAATAATAAAAAGCCATCTTTTTTTTTGTGCTAATATTGACAAAAAAAAAAAAAAGTACAAATATTCTTAGATGACTCTGTTCATTTTAAACAGAGATAAATTCAAATGGTAGGCAATAATGCCATTCATTTACAACAGAATCAAAATATATACATCCATCTATCCAAATGGATGGTCGTATAATATTGCCAGGTTGACTGCGAATGGCGACCACCAAATAATCGATATTCTCTCTCTACATAACAACGACGCAATCAAAGAAAATACATTATTGAAGGCGCCCAAAAGATTCAGTCAGTAAATTCTAGAGATGTTGCAATTATCTATTTTTTCTTTGCTTTAATAAAGATGAATTAATAAGATTTCATTTGCAAATTTCTCACAATTACAACAATTAATGAATCAGTCACGATCTTTTTCGTTCCTTTTTCGAGACGACTAACTTAACTACGCAACATTATTTTTTTCGTTATTGATTTGCATAAATAAATATTCAAGATATTTTTAGTAAAAACGTGTACATTAATTTCAAATAGTTAAAAGATAAGGAAAATAAAAATAAACGTCTGTAAGAAAAAAGTAGCTACCATCAAAAATAATATTTTTATTGTCAAATAGGAAAAAATAATCTTGAAAATTTGACTGAGAAAATTTATAAGAAAAATTTTTTTTTTCTATTAAAAATTTAAAAAACCTATTTTTATGCAGTTATTAAGTTATTCTAAATAAAAAGATATTTAAGAAGGAGAAATAGTGGCATTATTAATTATTATTATTATTATTATTATTATAGAGTTCAACAAACATTTTATCTGCGTAAGAAGCGAAATATCTTTTCTTCATAATGTTAAAAAAGAAAAACAAATTTATGAATTCAATGAAACAATTTTGAAAAGAAAATTTGCATTTTTAACATACTTTTTCGTTAAAAAAGAAAAAATTGTCATGACACGGTGAATAAAAAAATAAAAATCGTTTGGCAACAAAGATGAAAACTAAAAACAATAGGATCTTTTAAAAGGAACTTTCATTTCATTACAAATGTAAAAATTATTGACAAAAAAAAATGTTTATTTTTAGGGCCTCAAAATAATGACATTGTTTTTGACATTTTATCTTTTTTAGGTTGAAAGAAAAAAGATTTACAATTTTTTAATTAAAATTTTAATCTTTAATTATTTAAACTTTCAAATGTTATTTATTTATTTTGAAGGGGTGATGAAAAAACGATGATTAAAACACAGAAAAATAATATTTAATACAAATTTCAGTTTCGAAACAAAGTTTACAAAATAAAGCGAAATAAATTTAATCTCAAAATGACAAAAAAAGTAAATAAAAAAAAATACATAATATTTATAAACAGAGTTAAATTATTTTGGATCCATTTTTTTAATCTATTTTGGATCTCGAAATTTATGCAATACTCATATTATTATTAAATGCTGAGAGATTCTTTTTTGACATGAAATTGAGGAAATCGTTTTCCCCGCTTCCAACGAAAACTGAAGGAATCCCTTTTTTTTGCTTTTCTTTTTGCCATTTTAACTTCCACCCCCACAGAAAATTCAGCTCCCTTAGCAAAATAAAGACAATTGCATCGGTATTTTTTCATTGAATTATTGACTCCAATAATTTATCTGCATGAAACCGATCTTATTTGAATGAAGCGAACCTCTAAAGCTTGAAAGCAAAAAAACAAAAACCAAGGCAAATAAGTCAAATTTAAGACACGTTGGTTGTAGTCGTAGCGGCCATGAACGAAACAATAAAAGAAAAACAATAACACTCGCTTATTTTACTTAAAACCATTTTTCCCCACCAAAAAATTATAAAAACCGTATGAAATATTCACTAAATCTAAATAAACAAACAAATGTCCTATTCACATTATCAAACAAATCGACAGCATAACAAAAACGAAGATGTTTAAATATCAACTTTTTAAATAAAGCGTTATACACAAAGATGGCGAAGGACGATGCCGGGCCGAACAAGTCAATCCGGAGAGAGCTTACAAACGACATTTCAAAGCAGGCATTTGAAGACGAATTCGAATTGCAAGAGGCAGAGATGAGTGCACAAGTCTTCGGTCCACATTTCGATATCGTTGCTGACCATTTACAAAACGGTCTTACCTGATTAAAATCCTCTTCTAAGTTGTCATACAAATCAATATCAACTCCTTCCGCCATTTTTCCCACTCTTTTTTTTCTGTGGTTTTCTTTCTTTCTTCTTTTTTTTTTCTCGTTTTCTTTTTGTCAGCGCAAAACGTTAGACGCCATCTGGCGGTTTTAGAACGAAACTACACCAATTTCAAGGGCGATAACTGTTTACTCAGCTTTTCCACTAAAAATAATATTTTTTAGTTGGATCTTCATTCATTTTGTTAAGTTGCATTGTCTGATGTTTTCTTCTCGTAGATAATTAGAAAGTAGGACTCATTATTTTTTGATCGTTTGATTATTATTTCCTTTAAAGATATTAAAATGTAAAGACTTGTCGGTTCTAAGAGACTGATGGTTCGATCTCATGAATGAATGAATACTCCATGATTGTGGCCTTGTACCAACAAGAGTAGACTAAGTTTAAAAATACTGATAGAATTCAAAATTACATTTCAAATAATCAAACTGAATCGAACGTCTCAATATTTTAAAATAGTCTCATAGTGTAATATTTGTTATGAAGTGGGTCGGAGAACAAGATGACAAGTGAGACAAGTCAATATCTGATCTGAGAGGAAAAGTGAAAGAAAATGTATTCCCGTAGAGAGAGTTAAATTATTTAAATATTCTCATAAAATGAGAAACATTTTCGTTTATTTCATTAATTAATACATCGTAAAATTTAACAATGAAATACTTTTAATTTCCATAATGATACAAAATTGTAAAACTTTCATTTTTTGCATTAAAAATTAAAAAATATGAATTCTTTTTCAAATGAATTTAGCGTTTTCTTTTTTTAAATAAAAATATTTTTTCCTACCCTAACAAAGCGTACTTTGTGATTTTTCTTTCATTAATTAGTTTTTTATGACATTTTTTAACTAACTTTTTGGTCACCGCGAAATTAAGTTTTTTTTTTTTTTTTTTTTTTTGTGGCAGAGGGTTCAATTTTAACAAAAAGAGGATTCGATTATTTTAGGAAGGTTTTTTTCCCAGTTGATAATCTCTTTTTACGTATCTGATTACATACAATGTGAGATTTGAATTAAAGCCGTCAAAATTTCAAAAGAAATTAATCTTAATTTATTTTAAAAAGTTTATTTAACATCATCATCATCATCATCCTTATTATCATTATTCTCGCTGACTCTTCTTGTCTTGTTCATCACGGAATCTTTCTTAGCTTTCCAATTCTTCCTCTTACTGCTATGATTAAGTAGAAGTTATCAGAATTTTGTCAGCAATGCCAAATAAATTCCCATTAACCACGTGGCACATTTCTTTTCGTGTTGGCGTTTCGACTTGGCAAGTTGTCGATATCATCGTTATTTTATTTTCAGACATTTTAAAACAAACAGCAGTAACAGTTGTTCAAGATATTTTTAAGGACGATTTTTTCCAGCTAGTTCAATTTTTCGTTTTTGTTTTTTGTATACTTTCTGAAATTTCAAATAATTAGCTCATTTAAAAGATTCTTAGTTTTTAGATCATTTAAAAAGATTCTCCCTTTTTATGTTTTATTGATCGTTGATAATGGCTATATCTGGCTGGGACACCCCAAAAAGCATGACCATGTGACAGAGTTAACACAGAACAATTTCATGTTTCTCCATCTGTTTGAAGAAACAATTTAAAAATATAAGAAATTGGTTTAGACACTGATTTTTCAACTCATTTGAACAGGAACCTGAATTTCCTCTTGAAAAAAACCCCCAAAACGTTGATCGCTTTCACTAGGATAAAAGATGGATTTTGTTTGCTACTCTTCTTGTCAAGTGTGGTTTCAACTCATATTGCCCTGTTTGAGAAAATGAAGAACCAGTTCAGTTTAATTTTTTTTTATTCTATATTCATAATAACTATTATTTAGTCAATATTTTGTACACATCACACAGGTCGGTGAAAAATGAAATCTTGATATGAGGGATAGAGAAGAGAGTTTCACCTGAAGATCGATTTCCTTTTATAATTTTAAATAAAAGGACGAATTTTTAATTTTATAAATAAAATAAGCTATAATTTACTTAGCAACCAATCGAGATAGAAATAGATTCTAGATAAAATAGAACGAGATAAGGAACAGAAGAATAGTTCAAGATAGATAGATTAGATAGTTAGTATAAATTTTTATTATTTTAAATATGTTTAAATCCTTGTTTAAATGTATAATCGTCTAGGTTTCTATTTTCATGCCCGTTCTTTTGAGAGAAGATTATTTTTATGAAGGCCAGACGGTAATGTATATCTTTTTTGGTTCAGCGATTAAAATTTGAAGGCTCCTTTTCCAGTTTATGAAAATTATTTTTTCGTATATAATAAGCAGTAACAGACGCAGTCTCAATTTCTAATATTACCCCAAATGGTGAGGCAGAGACAGCCTAATTTTTTTCTGTATAAAAAGGCTTAAGTCAATAGATATGTGGTGGAATATTATATAATATAATTAAGAATAACTTTCTTTTCTTCAGGATTTGGAAAATCGCTATGTCATTGGATAAAAAAATACTTCTTAACTATCATTGGATAATTTAATAATCACAGCTTGGTGACAATTTATTTATCGCTTTATTTTTACTTGTCAAATTTTGTGCACTTTTATCGATAGCAGTCCCCAGCCAGCTTTCTTAAATTTTCTAAAGCTCGCAATCTGATTAGCTAATTTTTTTTTTAATCATATCACCCCGAGCAAGGCAGTAACGCCACTGATGTGCAGGGGGCTACGTAAGAGTGAAAAGATTGGAAAAAAGAAAGCCGGAAACTACATCCTGAACAGGGAACAAGGGATGAGCCTCTACACCTGTACAATAGACGTGGGTGGAGTGTGAACCGGGCGATAGTTTAGTCTATCTACTCCAATTGAGAAAAAAAAAATGAAAAAAAAAAAGAAAAGAAAAGTGAAAAGATTGGAAAAGAGAAAGCCGGAAATCACATCCTGAACAGGGAACAAGGGATGAGCCTCTACACCTGTGCAATAGACGTGGGTGGAGTGTGAACCGGGCGATAGTTTAGTCTATCTTCTCCAATTGAGGAAAAAAAAAAAATGAAGAAAAAAAGAAAAGTGAAAAGATTGGAAAAGAGAAAGCCGGGAACCACTTCACAAAAGCATTTCTGCACGAGACGTAATTTTCCCGCCGAGGCGTTCTGATCCACTTTTGCAATTAGACGAGACAACCCATCTACGAGTTCAGTTTGGCCCGAAGCAGACGCCCGTGTACATCCACGATTTAATATAACAACAATCGCCCACTTCTTTTGCCACGCGGCGCTAACTTGAATACTGCTAACAGAATCTACGAACTTCACTTATTTATTTCATCCAATTTAATAATCACGACAAAAAAGTCAGAGAAAGAAAGAAAGCAGAAATTTACACTGATGTCACATTTCACGCTAATACGTTATTAGCCTGTAATGACTACTGCTGATTGCTTAGACTCTTTCGACAGTTGAAGTTAAGTACCTAACAATACATCTTTTATAATGAATTCCACTGTAATATTTTAATGTGAAAAATGACCGCTTTCAATTTGTTTTAATCATTTTGGAAACCTTATTTATATAGAATTCAACTTAATACGTTCGTGTGAAAACGAATTTTGGAAATGTATTTAGTGTCTGATATAATATGAACATTTTCCCTGTTTACCAAATCTACAAACATTTAATATGTGATTACTTGTTTTGAAATAAGCTACTGACAATGACAACTGTGTAAATTTGTAAATAGATAAATACCTAATTTTGTGTCGTTAAAATATACACACGTGTTTCCTAGTTATTATACACAACCAAGCCCCTTCAGATATGAGTAGACATTTCGACTGTAAGGGAGAGAAAACCTTTGAAAGCGAGCAGAAGACCTTTTGACAGCGAGGACATTTAACTGCAAGGGGAGGAGGCAGGTCAGCATAAAAAAGAGGTAGTCATAAAAAAAAAAAAACATCAAGAAGGTTCAGTTACCAGCCAATCACAAAGAGACGCAAGAAATTTGAAGTTCCAGTAAAAATTCTCCTGAGGTTGGACAGCCAAAAACGAAAGAATTTCTGAAAATTTTTCTCAAGAACAAACTGTGAAAAAAAAGAAAAAAAAGGAACTTCAAAAAAATTACGCCCGTATGGCAATTTACAAGTTGTTGTTTGTTTTTTTTCGTTTTTTTATCGAAGGTGGTTGCACCATTGTTTTACTGCCTTATTGTTTTCTCTTTTTCGTCATTAAAAAAAAAAATCCTTGTCTTCTCCCGAGTTTTAATTTTTTTCGCTGGTGATCCTTTGTCATAGATTGTTATCCCGCCTGAATAGCCGCTCAAAGGAAATTTTGTGCAAGTTTTGCCGATATCTTTTTCGTAATTGTAAACCCTAAACAAGTGTGTTTCTCTTTTAAAGTTTTATGTCGTAAATGTCTTGTGTTTTTTTTTTTTAAATTAGAGCACTAATTAATAATATCTTGCTATTTCTATTAAGTTTTTGTGTCTGGCACGAGAGCTTGGATTTGGTAGAAATTATTTTTTCATAATAGATAAACAGGAACAGATCGAAATAGATAGATAGATAGATAGATAGATAGATGAACAGATCGGAATATAGATCAACAGATAGACAGAGAGTAGCATCGACATAGATACGAACATAAGTAGAAATATCGAGATGAACAGAACAAAATAAATATTTACGTAAATAAATAGGAATATGGATTAGATAAGAACATATCGATACAGATACGAACTGATCGTAATAGATAGATAGATAGATAGATAGATAGATAGATAGATAGATAAGAATAAATGAAGAAACTAGATAGATAGATAGATAGATAGATAGATAGATAGATAGATAATGAATAGATAGATAGATAGATAATGAATAAACTGAGACTGAGATAGATAGATAGATAGATAGATAGATAATGCAGAGACTGAGATAGATAGATAGATAGATAGATAGATAATGCAGAGATGAGATAGATAGATAGATAGATAGATAGATGAAGAAACTAGATAGATAGATAATGAAGAAACTAGATAGATAGATAGATAGATAGATAGATAGATAGATAGATATGAACAGTCTGAGATAGATAGATAGATAGATAGATAGATAGATAGATAGATAGATAGATAGATAGATAATCACACATTATTAAAAAAATACATTTTCAATGTTATTTTTCTACTTACATTTCGATGTGTTTTTTTTTACTTTTTAGTTTTTACGACAGAAATTTTTATGTTTTTGACACAAAAGGTTTTCTTTTCCAATGATTTGTTGTTTATTCTTTTCAACTTCCTTTTTCTTTTTTCTTCTTCTTTTTCTTGTTTTCCCCTTAGAAATCGATCAACACAAAATAATTGACAAAGTAAATAAATTATCATCGTTGATGCTAAATAATTCGTTCATAATTTAGCTGTTTTGAATCTGTCAGTAAAAAAACAATAACAAAACAAAAATAACATTTCTCTTGAAAGAAGCAATAAAAATATCATCATTAATTCTGTTTCGACTCGAAGGCACAATCCCATCTTCAGTAACTTAACTCTTTCAGTTCAGAAGTTCAGTCCATTCCTGAAGGTCTTTAAGCTTTTCAAACTTTTTAACGGGGAATGCTGGAATTTTATTGATTTTTTTTTCTTCTTTTATAGTTTTCATTTTCAATGTGTATGCGATGGTTGTTGCATTCATTTCACTTTTTTATTCTGTGTATTTTAAGAATAAGATTTACCTTCAGTCTGACATAAAGCATAAGATTCTTTCCAATTTGACTTGAACAGCGAAGTAATCTGTATGAATGAAACTTTCCAATGTCTGTGGCTGTTGTTTTTTAATTTGGTAATGACAACAACACCATTTCTATGAAGATTTAATTTACTTTTTCCGAAGTATTTCTTCTTGGACTGTCTGACTCCGATAAAGACCTTTTTTTGATTTTGGTTACTTGGTGACAAAAAATGAATGTCCTGAGCTCAAAATTCCCGCTTTTTATTTTATTTTATTTTATTATTATTATTATTATTATTATTTTGTTAAAGTTTGTTTTTAACATTAAATGTCGCAGAGATAAAAAATTCTTTTAAAAACATTTACAAAGTTTTAAATAAGAAGTTGACAATTTTTAACGGTTGTTGAAGTTATTATCTTCTCCGCCAAATATAGCGTCAGTTTAAAAAAATGGCGAAAAAAGAGACGCTTTTTTTCGGCTTTTATTTTTAAACCAAAACGCGTAAGAAACGCGGTTCAAATAAATTTATTCTCAATAAAATTCTACTTTAATATCGTGTTTCTAACTCCCAATCCTATACAATTAATTTGTCAGGGGGCAAAGTAGGACAATTCCACTCATACCTTCCTTATTCTTTAAGTGCTTATCTGATCTCGTAATTTTAATCACACATTTTTTGTTTAATATTTTTTAACATTCACAAATTAAAAAATAAAAATATATAATTCATTCAAAAGGATCTTTTCTATTAATAATTCACCCTAAAAATAATGTAAAACGTTATCGCAAATATTAATTCACCCCAGGAAATTACAAAATTTAAATCAAAGTTTGTTTTTATTAAATTTTGGATACACTTTCTCTTTTAGTCTTTTGAAATTATAAATGAAAAAATATGTTTTTCTTATTTTAACTGTTAGCCCCGGTTAAATGTACAATCGTCTAGGTTGTGTGTGTGTGTGTGTGTGTGTGTGTGTGTGTGTGTGTGTGTGTGTGTGTGTGTGTGTGTGTTTTCTTTTTTTCTTTTGAGAAGTGCGTGTTTTATGTGCGTTGGTGGTGCAGTTAATATTGGCTTGAAACGAGAAATCAGAGAGCCGAGTTCGAATTTCAGTTGAATTCCTTGCATTCACTTACGCGCAAATACCATTAGGAAAAGGTATTAATCCGTCTCTTCCCTCCAGTTAAGGAGTCAAATAATAGGACAGATTTTTAATGATTTTATATAAACTTGGTTGGAAACCAGTCTACTGCAGAACGTAATGGCAATCTACTGCGGGAAAATCTTCTGCCCAGTCAGTTCACGTGTCTTTCGAAGCATGATCGCCCAAGCGTGTATCACGTATGGCACTTAACTAACTGTAGTGTATTTTTAATGTAGGCCACACGGTTTCTGTAAAAATTGATATAATTGAAATTTTTTCGGCTCAGTTGTTCAAAGCCGCCAAACATTGTGAAGGACCCGTTTCCAGTTTATGGAAATTATTTTCGTATAAAAATTGACCAGTGAAAGACGTTGTCTCAAACTTGACATCCCGAATATTTGGATGAAAGAAGCTAAATCAGTAGATACGGGGAAAAGACCTTTTGACAGTATGGAAGAAAGCAGGTCAACATCAAAGATGTGCGGTATCCCTCACTAGAAAACTTGTATAAATTCCTTTTCACATATTTCGTGGAAACTCGCAATGTCATTGGATAAAAAATACTACTTAACTTTTTTACCTTGACTCACGCTTGTGAACTTTGTAAATGAACAATTTTAATCTCCTCTAATATTGCTTGCTACTGACATAATCTTCTTTCGCCTCTTATATGTATATTCGTTGAAATACACTTATTTTTTTGTTATTATAACACATTTGTTTCTTTCCTTAATTGTTTTCAAAATTTATTTTTTAAAAAATGTGTGAGTTATGCATGTAGTTTAATTCCGAATGCACTAAAAAAGTTAAAAAAATGGTAATCAACAAATTTACAGGCAGGGCTGTGCTTAGGGCTCCCGCAGACCCCGCAATTGCTGGGGGGGGGGGGGGGCGAAAGTTTCCTCGGAGCCGCAAGGCCCGAGAAGTTGCAAGACTCCTTGGCTCCGTAGATCTATTGTAATGAAAAAAATTTAAAAAATAATTGTGAGGATTAACTGGAAAATTATTATCATACTTGTATCTTGAAATAGACATCTATCAACCCATCTCGCTCTCTTTATATATATATAGTCATCCGCAGACAGATCTGTTTCGCTGTATCACAGCTCATCAGCAGATAGTTATGGACGTTTTTTATGTTGGACTCTTAACATACCTTGCTTATGCGGACAGGCTAACCGGATGGCTCATTCCATACCACATTAAGCCGGGGCAGTTGCTTCCGGACTAATATCTATCTGCAGAAAGATCTTCCAGACTTACGGGGCACCAGAGGAACTTAGCACTGATGGTGGACCCCTCCTTTGCAGCTTACTCTTTCCACCAGTTTCTAGAAACCTAGGCTGTTAGACATAGAGCCTTATCGGTGGCCTGTCTTCAATCCAACGGCCGAGTGGAGTTAGCCGTCAAGAGGGTGAAAAGACTTGTGATTGATTGCACAGAACCCCAAGGGTCCTTGGACAATGATATGACAGCGCAAGCAATCCAAGGTGTTGGCTTATCACCAGCACAACTCCTGCTTCACCGACAGCTTCGGAATTTCATCCCATTTTAACCTTGTACAAGCCACATCCCGAGCGGATAGCTGCAACCCGGAGACTTTAAATAGCCCTATCGAAGCGCGATGCAACCATCATTGAGAGGTGCAACCGTTCCGCCTATGCTCTATATCCACTTCCTGAGAGTGACAGTTTCTGTACAGGACCCGAATAGCCATCAATGGAACATAACTAGCTGAGTAATTGAGACGCTTCGCAGCCGTCAATACCGGATCAGGGTTGCCGGAACTAGCAAAATAACCTTACGGAATCGTGGATTCCTCAAAATGTTTGAAGCACCTGCAAACACCACCCCTATTCCAAGCGCGTTGCCTGTGCCCACTAAATCAACTATTAGGGATATACACGGATCATGTATACCTGTTCAAAAATTTGAAGATAGCAACATTGCCCCACAGAGTGACCCGCCAGGCCCTACTCAGCCACTGCGACCAATGTCTGACAAGTTCCTCAGGATGCTATCCAGGCTACTCCTGTGCAATCGGCCTGGACATAAGGAACTGATTCCTCCTCAACGGTCATTGCGTTCACGCAATGGGGACGGGAAGGAGATGTAGAATTCAAGTAAACTTACTTTAGCATCATGGCATTCATGTTCTCTTGGTAAAAGAACTGATGATCAAATTAGTTTCATTTTATTAGGAGTAACATCCAGGAATTTATCAAATGGCAAGCCAGCAATGACTGACCCACTCTGATAGTGACCTGGTCTGCGCATTGGTAAATAGTGCCCCAATCTCTCTTAGTAGAAAATTAGTTTAGTCAATCTCTGTTGCTACTTGATACTGTGTTACTTATTCTTCAATGACCAAAAGCAACCTTATCCATTATAGTATAGTGGGTTGCTTATCTATTCCGTTTGTGGTTGCAGTGGGATTCCGTTCTAGTGAAGGGTAGTTGTATACTGTTGCTGGTTAACGGAATTTGGCCTTGTGGTAGATATCCCACTATAAGTCATAAAATGATTATAAAATCAAGAAAAGCAAATTGAGTTGAAAAATAACATTTTTATATATACACATATCAATTAATTTTTTACAATTAAAGTAATACTTGAATATAGGTCCAACGGAGGTTCAAATGTTTATGGCAAATAATAAGCTGAAAGATAATTAAAGCTTAGGAATGTAGGGAGCGTGTAAGTGAGGAATGTCTTTGATGTAGTCGCTCCTTAGGTCAGTAAGTAGTTTTGAGACAGGGGAGAAGGAAAGAGGCAAGGGGATATTGATTACACTCTTCTCCTTGAGGTCTGCCTGTTGGGGTCAGTCTGTATCCGCTTTTTATATCTTCTTTTTGGATACAGCAGCTCGTTTGGGATTTCACACTTGTATTTGATTCTGGGCTTCCCATTGGCTGATTAATAAAATTCGCGTAGGCTCGCGAAATGGAAATTTAATATTTAATTAATTTTTATTTTTCAACCGGAACACCTGCGCGAACCCGGATGCGCAACGACGACTTTGGTCATTTCCTTTTTGTCGTGAGAGAGCAAACATCCGGTCCATCGCTTTTGCTCGGTCGGTATCACCACAATAGTCCATACTAGTGCCAGTTGCTGTTAATCAACAGTTTTTAGCATTTTGGGAAGTGGATCAGCACCCACTTGTATTTTGAATGAAATTTGGCTAATGTTTAATCTTTGTACTTAAAAAACAATATAGTGTGTCAAAAGGATAATTATTCCTTTGATACCACTATTATTGCATACACTTTTGCCTCTCTCGGCAATGTTTATTTATAAAATTATAAAATGAAGTGTTCTGCTGAAAATTCCCTGAAGGTTACATGGACCAACAGTTAGCTGAAGAAGGTCGGAAGGCACAATGGCCGAGATGTAATAATAACAATATGAGGATATTAGTCTGATTGTAAATAGTTCTAAATTTTACTTAGTAAAGGTCCAAAAATTTAGAGCGACTTAAGAAAGGCTATAAAATGCTCCCTTTGAATTGAAAGACAAAAGTTCTCAAAATAAAGAGAAAAAAATTTGTGTCTGAGGTTGCAAAAATCTACAATCAGAACGAATCTTTTATCAGACACACAACAGTATCTATTCTGATATAAAATTACATGAGTTTTATTTATATTTACTAGACATTGTTTAATCTTTCTTGTTCATAATGCAATATTCCGTTATTATGGTAATAGAAGATAATAAACTGACATGCCTTGTGTTAACAGAATATCTCATTACTAAATTGTAGAGCAGTTTGCTAATACATTGTTTTGGGGTTAAAGTTTTAACTTCATGTCCAGAAAAAAAAATGTGTCTAGAGGACAGTAATTCCCTCGATAATGATATCATTGTATGCACTTTTAACTCCCTCGGCAATGTGATATCATTGTATGCACTTTTAACTCCCTCGGCAATGTGTATTGACAAGATTATAAAAATCTGTGAACCAAGTGATATTTATTATTTATTATTTAATAAGGAAATACATTTTAAATGAAACCTTTTATTAAAAAATTTATAAAAGATTACAAAACCTTGGCTAATTGCCAATTGATTCAAACTTTTTAAAATGGTAAATAATAAGGATTTCATAATTCACATATTTATATAATTTAGTAAAAATGTTTCTAAATTTATGAATAAAAAATTGTTTATTTGTAATATGTATTTATTAGAGTGTTTACTGGAATGGTTGGCTAAACATTAGCTGATTGCCAATTGATCCAAACTTTATAAAATGGTAAATAATAAGGATTTCATAATTCATATATTTATGTAATTTAGTAAAAATGTTTCTAAATTTATGAATAAAAAATTGTTTTCATGTCGGACCTGAAGGAGACTACCACCACCTTTAAATTTGTTGTTTTGAATTTTCTTTTTTACTTTTTTCAGTGCAATCTTATCGATTACACCCTAAACTTTTCGATTGACAAAGAAAATTTAGAAAAAATTCAATATTTCAACAATTTTAGCGGGAGACTCAGTTTTTCATACAACGTTATTGTAAATCGATCCCCCATTTTGAAATCACTCGCTGGTACGACATTACCACCATCTGTAAATTGGTTGATTATGAATGGTTTTTTTTTTTACTTTTTTCAGTTCAATCTTATCGATTAAACCATAAACTTTCCGATTGACAAATAAATTTGTAAAAATTTCAACATTTAAACACTTTGGGTTCTCAGTTTTTCATACAACCTTAAATCGATCCTATGCAATTAACTTTTTTGCTTGCGCATATTCAACAACTGAATCCTTTTGCGAAACTTTTGAATAAAGCTATTCTTGGAGTTTCCGAGGAAGATACCATCATCGTAAGAACTAAAGAAAACTTGAAAAAGACAAAAACAAGAGCAACAACTTGTCCCCCCCACCAAAAAAAACAAAAAAAAACAAAACAAAACAAAGCGACCCCAACGCGAGTGGTTCCAAAATGGAGGATCGATTTTCTATAACGTTGTATGAAAAACTGAGACCCCGCTAAAACTGTTTAAATATTTAAATTTTTTCAATTGTTTTTTGATAATCGGAAACTTTATGTAATAACCGATATGACTGCGCTGAAAAAAGTAAAAAGAAATGAAAAACAACAAATTTAAAGGTGGTGGTTGGAGTCTCCTTCAAGGCCGTCGTTTTCATCTATCTTTACAAATTGGGAAATGATAAATATTGCCTTTCATTAATTGCTGAGTATTTTTAGAATGTTGTAAAAAGGATGCAAATAAAATTTGTTACACAGCTGATTGATGTTATTTTCAGCACCTTGACTTCGGAACTTTTTAGAGGAAAAATAAAAAATATTCTTTTAAATTATAGGATACAAATCATATATCATCTAACAATTAACTCAGATGAAAAAGGTAAAATTGCACACCCGCAAAAATGGATCAAAACAACTAAAAATATTTTGGAAAAACCCAGACCAAGGCAAATTTCACAAATCAGTGTGAAAGTTAAGATTCTAGATTTGATTCGATAGGAGATAGAAAATTGATCTATGACCCCGGTCAATTTTTTTTTTACATCTAGAAAATGGGTATGCTGTTGGAGCCGGTCACATGGCCAAAATCCACTACTTAAGCCACATATATTAACCGGTCAAATCAGTCCGGCATGGGAGCGAATTTGAAGGACCTTGTCGCAATGTGACTAAAGAAAATTTAATTTGCCGACCCGGACGTAAGGGTGCGTCACATATTCGTTTTTCCTCTCCTTCCAATTTTCCTTCTTCGTTTTCACTCACACACCATCAAAGAAAACAACAGCAATAAGATACTTCAACTGACTTCGATAAGTACAATCTCCTTTATTGCCTGACTTTCCTCTTCACTTTTTCTCCGATCATAAAAAGGAGAAAAAAAAAAAACAACAAAAAACACAAACTTTTATGAGCAAACTTTTAAATCTTTTTACATACACGCATTCTGCTACTATCAACCATGAACTCTGAATTTCCGTGGGACATTTAAATACTTACATTTCTCTTCGAACAATTAACTACATGCATTTTCTCTATGAACATTTCATTTTTTCTTCTCACAAATATGTTATAGTGTTCAGTTAACAAAATTTCACATATTTTTTTCAACAACCTGATATTTTAAATTGTGGGGACTTCAGTTGTGTTTGACACGAGGCCGATTTGACAAGCATAGCGGAGGTCTCTACAAAATAATCTAATAAATGAACAGTGTTTAAAATTTTTGTTGTCAATTCTCAAGAATAAAGAAAGTGCATAATTCCATTTTCATATGTTTGTGTTTTATTAAAATGCAAATCATTACCTTGTAAAACAATAAATATGGCCAAAGAAGTTAAAAGTTTATTTAATAATAGTGGCGTCAAAGGAATAACCATCCTTTTGATATAGTTTTTGGTGCAACTATAGCGTAAGGTCTACCCCAATAGCATGAGGTCTACCTCCCGTTTCGACTATATAGCTTAAGGTCTACCTCAACATAACACGAGGTCTACCTCCCGTTTCGACTATAAGGTCTACCTCGTCTAACTCCCGTTTCGACAATATAGCGTAAGCCTTACGCTATATATTGTCGTAACTCATTTTAAGGTCTACCTCAACATAATACAAAGTCTACCTCCCGTTTCGACTAGCGTAAGGTCTACCTCAACATAACACGTGGTCTACCTCCCACTTCGACAATATCGCATAAGGTCTACCTCAATCAATAGCATGAGGTCTACCTCCCGTTTCGACTATAGCGTAAGGTCTACCTTAACATAAACACTAGGTCTACCTCCCGTTTTGACTATAAGGTTTACCTCAACATAACACGAGGTCTAACCCTCGTTTCGACTATAGAGTAAAAAAGTCTACCTCAAAAAACTTTACATCAATTAAGGTTAGCCAAAGTTAAGAAAATAAACACACATACACTACCAAATACAAAAATTCAATATTTTATCGAATAAACACTTCGTATATTTTGTAGGAATGGCACGAATAGATCATTGGATTTTTTCTTTTTAATCTTCAAGCAAAATAAAAAATGATCACGATGTGACTGGAACAGCTGACGACCAACACCGCGCATTTTCTTGGACAATCATCGTCATAGCATCCAACCACAATCGTCTGAGTGCGTGCTGGCCATGTGAGGGGACGGGTATGGTAAACCTCCGCACAACATCTGGGTAGAGATGATATATTGAGGTAGACCTCACGCTATACAGTCACACCCAGTTTGTTTTTGTTGAAATATGATTTTTTTTGTTTACTTTTAAAAGTGATGGACACATTTCAACAATCTCATCTAAAAATTTTAGATGTGATTGTGATATATAAGTTATATATGCTAGAGAAATACCATATCCAACCTGTTGTGTTATAACACAAAACACTAACAGGTTGAATATGGTATTTCTCTAGCAATTTAGTAAAAAACATCAATATATATATATTTTTTTTTAACAGCGGTTCTCGCTCGATCACCGAAGTTAAGCAACGTTGATCAGTACTTTGATGGGTGACTGCTTGGGAATACCAGTTGCTGTAACAAGTGTTTAGTAGTGACGGATGTGCGTTGTGGTGCAGTGGATATTGGCTCGGAAAGAGAAATCGCTGAGCAGAGTTCGAATTCCAGTTGAATACCCTGCATTCACTTAAGCACTGGTACCCTTGGGAAAGGTTAATCCGTCCCTTCCCTCCAGTTATGGGTTAAATAACAAGGGTAGGACTTGGGAACCCTGCCCCTTAAAAACAAATTCCAACGAATCTTGATACTCGAAAAGAAGAAAGTATTAGACACAAAACTTCTATACAACAACAACAATAAATTGTTGAAAAGAAAAAGTTTACCAGCAATAAATAAAATTTTTAGTTGGCATTAAAAATGACCCGCCGAGGTTGATATGCCATAAAAACAAAACAACCAAAAATCATCTATCTATTTCATTCTGTTTATCTATCTATCTTCTTCACTTTGCTCAGATCTCGTGTTCAGAAACTTTGGTCGTGACTGCCCCATTTGAGAATCTCTGTTTTTTTTTATGTCTATGTCAGCCGTAAGAAGCTTGAACTTTGGTGTCATGAAAAATCATTTTAATTTATTTTAGTTTAGATTAAGAAAATATAACCCGAAAAATAAATAAATAAATAAAATAGGAAAAATGTCCGTTTGGGGTTTTAAAATTCTGCTTCTTAGGTCTTAATTTCTTTCTCTGTCTATTTTTGTTGTATATATTTTTAGAGATTTGCATTGCAATGTGGGCAGTTAACGTGGGCATTCATTGAACACCGTTCATTTCCTCTTCTCTCTTTCATTATGTTTTTTGTTGAAACCACAAATTCCCACAGCAAAGTTGTGTCCTCACAACATATCTCCATTTTTATTCACATCGTTTTACTTTTCCAGGAACAACAGAATAAGAATCAAAAACGAAAAAACTCCCCAAAAAAGACCATTAGATATTAATTGTTTACTTTCAAACTCGACATCTTACCCGATCCGCGTAAGTTCAACAAAATTGTCACATTTTGTTTTTTTATATCTATTTATTTGAATTTAATATTTTAAGCCCAGAATTCCATTTTTACAGCTTACACAATATTTTTTAAACCATGAAAGTTACTTTTTATTTTAAATAAATCTCTTATGTAATTTATTTAATTTTCTTTCTGTTTATTGAACGAAAAACAACGAATCTTTTCAAAAAAGAAGTGGAAGTCGTAAAAGTTAAAAATTTCTCGGAGGCAGAAAATTTAAGATATGAATTAGACTCTAATTATTAGAGTAAAAAAAGATTATTTTTAAACTTTGAGATATCATTAATTTGTTAACCCTTTAAATTGATGTGTATGGTTTCATTTATCATTTACAAAAACTTTGTAAGTTGTTAAATTAATTAACATTGTTAATTTAACAATGTTTAACTTTTTGTTAATGAAGTCTTTTTTTAGTTTTACTTTTTCACTTCCTTGTGTGTGTTACAATACATTTTTGTTTTTTTTCTTTGATTAATTTAAAATAACAAAATTTATGAAACACAAACCTAAAAATATATTTAGATATTTTCTTAATAATCATTTAAAAGTTTTCTTTTACTTTTTTTTATGATGATTCAATTTTGAAATTTTGCAGGTAGTTTTTTTTTTAAGGGCAGGTGTGGTGGTTATTCTGCGGTAATTTTTTTTTTTTTAACGACGTAGAAATGCTTAAAAACGAAAAAAAAAATCATTGTTTCACTGAAATGAATTAATAATGGAATAAGGAGTTATTATTTATTTTTACGATCAGATTTAATAATCCTCATCTTCGTTTGTTTTATTTTTTTAATTTTTTTGCTATCATTACGTTTCGGACGTTGCACCCACCGGTTTTCATCAGGTGTTTACCTAGCAAGGTAACTTTTATAAGTTTTCAGGAAATTTCAAACTGAACGTTTTATTATCGCTGTTTCTCACAGAACCCTAGGGTTCCAGGAACACCAGTTGAGAAACACTAAAAAAAAGTTTTATATTTCAAACTGTACGTTTTAGATAGCTAATCTCGTTTTATTTATTTATTTATTTTTTAAAATTATATTCGTAATTTTACACGTCGTACGGTATATTGTTGGAAAATACCTGGATTAAGCCACTAACTGACTGTAAAAGAAAATCAGAGAAAAAATAAATACTTAGAGAGAACAAAAGAAAATGGACCCAATAATGGAGAGATACAACTACCATAGCCACCAGATATTCCACCATACCTTTTAAACTGTTAAATATTCAAATGAAATAGAATTCAGATTTATGTTGATTTCTTTTTCTCTTTTTACAGTGTTCAATATCCTATTGATAGAGCTGCATGCACTATCAATATTGTGTTTTTCTGTGTGTTTGGATTTATTGTGAAAATTTTACCTATATATATATGTATATATGGTGGACCTGAAGGAGACTACCAACACCTTTAAATTTGTTGTTTTTAGTTTGTTTTTTTTTTTACTTTTTTCAATGCAGGCTTATCGGTTATTACATAAAGTTTTCGATTATCAAAAAAAAAATTTGAAAAAAATTTCTATATTTAAACAATTTGAGGAGGGATCTCACTTTCTCATACAACATTATAGAAAATCAATCCTCCATTTTGGAACCACTCGCATTGGGGTTGCTTTGTTTAGGTTTTTTTGGGACGACTTGTTGCTCTTGTTTTTGTCTTTTTCAAGTTTTCTTCAGTTCTTACGATGACATCTTCCTCCAAGAATGGCTTTATTCAAAAATTTCGCAAAGGATTCACAAGTTGAATATGCGCAAGCAAAAAAAGTAAATTGCTCAGGATCTATTTAACTATAACGTTGTATGAAAAACTGAGCACCCCTTCCACCAAAATTGTTTAAATGTTGAGATTTTTACAAATTTATTTGTCAATCAGAAAGTTCAGGGTTTAATCGATAAGATTGCACCGAAAAAAGTAAAAAAAAAAAAAAGAATTGATATTCAACCAATTTACAGGTGGTGGTAATGTCGTACCGGTGTGTGGCTCCAAAATAGTGGATCGATTTACTATGACATTGTATGAAAAACTGAGCCCCTCACCCGCTAAAATTGTTGAAATATTGAAATTTTTACAAATTGTTTTATCAATCAAAAAGTTTAAGGTGTAATCGATAAGACTGCAGTGAAAAAAGTAAAAAAATAAAATGAAAAACAACAAATGTAAAGGTGGCAGTAGTCTCCCTCAGGCCCACCATATATATATATATATATATATATATATATATTAGGGTAGGTCGATTTTGGAAGTTTAAATAATGCTACATATAGAAAGTTGTAAAATAATGTCAAAAGTCACCACAAGAAATATTTTTCTTCAAAATTTTGTTTTTATTTGAGCATTTCACTTTAAATACTAAATAAATCGCGATACTTAGTACAATATCGGTGTTCATCGAAATATGTGCGGCTTAAATAAAATCCGTGTTTTAACAAAACTGAAATCATACAAAACACTTAATAATAAATATTTTCAAGTTTAGTATATCTATATTTTTCATAAATTAAATGAAAATATCAAAATTACAAAGAAATAAAAATACTATAATTGTTAATTTAATATACAAGTATCTATTTACATATATCGTTTTATTTATGGGTTAATATTACACTATTCACCGGTCGAAGTTACTTCTCCCTGACAATTGTTATTGTCCTCGTGGTTTTGTGTACACTTTAAATTATAACAAATATCTGTTGTTGTTTTTTTTCAATTAAACAAAAAAAATTATTAACTATTAAAGAATATAACATTTTTAAATATTCTTATTTGTTTATATTTTTAAAGTTAGTGTTTAATCATTAAAAAGCTTGTTTACGTGCTGAACTCCGAAGGAATTCTACTTTTAAGGTAAGTGTAAAACAAAACATTACTTTTTAAGATTAATGTATTTCTTTCAAATTTATCAAAATATATTTTTGCATTTTAATTTCTTAGAGTACATTTTTTTTTTCAGGTTTCTTATTTAAAATGTCCAGAACTCGCAGTAAAAATGTTATGAAATTTGGAGGTCCACCTGCACCATTAAATAAAACGGAGCCCCCAATTTACCGACAAATTATTCAATATTGTTACTATTTAATGAATACTTATCCTCACCTTTCAAATTTTGCTATTAATAAATTAATAACAACTGAGGTAATGGATATATGGAAAGCAGTTAACCCACGTTTACCTCTGTTAACAGAACTGACTGTTTTAAAGAAGGTTAATATACTATGCTTCGAGAAAGCCAAACAAATAAATCGAAGATCTCTCCCTGCGTCGAAAGTGAAAATTTTGACGGAAAAACTGGATAGATTATTTGACATTTCATCCTGTTGTTGCGAAATACCTGTTCTACCTTGTGAGGATTATCGAGTAAAATGCAACAAAGAAAATTGTCACAGTCAGCACATTATATGCACTTGCCCCCTTCAAAAAAAGGTAAAGTTATTTTCTATTTTTGTTTTTGGAATTTTTTTTATGAGACAACCTTATATCGAAATTAATTTCCATATCTTAATATTATTTAAATATTTAAACAATTTTTTCCACTTTAATTTTCATGCATATTGATTTTTATCTTAATCTGTTTAGTTATATTCAATATAATATAAATATAATCTAATTTTTCAGGTTCCAGTTGAGGATCGGGAATATTTAAAGGATCAAAGGTGCAAAATAGGGCCTAAGGGTACTTTTCAACTTGGCCCCATCGATAAATGTGCTATTAAGAAAAGGAAAAAGGATCTAGAAAGATTAAGAAAAAATTTACCAACACCAATGGCTTCAACATCAAGTCTCCAGGATATTGTTTCTTCCCCCTCCTCCTCATCTTCCCCAAGTGAAGAACAAGAAGAAAAATATTTCCAGCCACAAATGGATGAAAAAGGGCCTTATAACCTTACAAAATTTCCCAGATATGCCCTCGAATTAGTCAGAGGGGACATATCTTCTAATGTTGGAGCCAGCCTGGCTAATGCTTTGCTTTTGGATTTGAAGGCTATGGGCTTTCTGGTACATAATATTAATATAAAAAATATTATTATTGATAAATGTAAAATTGACAGAGCAAAAGCCAAAGTGAAAGAAACAGCTCAACAAAAGCATGAAGAAAGTGTGGGGAACCTCGTCTGTATTGGAGTTGATGGGAGACTTGACAAGGACACATTAAAATACAAAGAAGTTGTCGATGAAAATGGACTAAAATCTGTGAAAAAAACTAGGGGCCCTGAACGGCATTTGACTTTTACAAAGGAGACACCATCTGAAAGTCATTACCTGACTCATAGAATTTTACCTAAAACTGGTGCAACAGGTGCTGTTCACGCAGATCAAGTGCTGGATGTTCTAAAGGAATACAATAGTGAAAGCTCAATAAAGGCCATCCTTGTTGATAACACCAATGCCAACACAGGTTGTGAAGGTGGGATGATATCAATTTTAGAAAAAAAATTTAAAAAAAATCTAAATACAATTGGTTGCTCTTTGCATCAAAATGAACTGCCCTTCAGAGCCCTTTTTAAAAACCTAGATGGCTGTGCAAAAGGCCCTACAACCTTCAGTGGTCCCCTGGGGAAATTATGCTCAAATGATTATCATGATTTACCCCAAATAGCATTTTCCCCCATTAGCAGTCCTCTGGATTCAATTGTAAAAATTGATCTAATAAATGATCTCAGCTGTGATCAAAGACTTTTGTTTGAATACACAGTAGGCATTTCTAGGGGTCAAGTTGACAGTAGATATGCTTCCTGGAAAATTGGCCCTTTAAACCAAGCAAGGTGGTTAACTTTGGCTATCAGGCTCATGTGTTTATGGACTCGTGGTGCATACCCACAAAGACTCACAACAAAACTGCAGAGTCTTATAAATTTTATTGTAAATGTGTATGCCACTTGCTGGTTTGAAATTAAAAGATATAATAAATTACACAACCAGCAAGTAAACATTTTTAATATGATCCAGAGGATTAAAAAACAGCCTCAAGAAATCCAAAAGGTCACATTAAGAAGCATTCAATGGAATGCATTTTGTTTACTGCCTGAAAACTTTTTATATTCCATGCTCAAATCTGAGGAAGTTGAAGTAAGAGAAGAAGCTTTAAAAAGAATTCTGGCCATTAGGTAAGTAAATATTTAGTCATATCACTGATTTAATTATTTATTTTAATCTATAGAATCATTTTATCTATTTTCACTATAATTATTAAAGCAGTGAAGATTAGAATTGTTTTAATAATTCAATCCTTTAATTTTTATATTCTTTCAGGAATGCAGAACAAACCGGGAAACAGTTGAAAAGAATCCCAATTATAAATTTTGATGCCACTCATTGGACACAGTTAATAAATTTAACTTTATGTGGAAATTATGAACCACCAATGAGGGAGGAATATTCTGATTCCGAACTGCAGGATTGTTTATTAAATGGAACTAAAATGGACTTGCCAGATTTGCCTTCACATTCTCAGGGTGTGGAACGGGCAGTGAAGTTAACAACGGAGGCCTCACTGAGTGTTTATGGCTTTGAGGCAAGACATAAACAGATAACGGGAAAGTTATTGAGTCAAAAATTGAGACCGTCATTTTTGTCCAAGGCTCATATATGGAGCAGTTTGACTCTATTTACTAAGCTTTAATAAAATAGTGTTTGTTTATCCTTATTTGTTTATTTGTTATATTTTCAATTATAACAGTAAAAAACTAATTTTTCACCTATTCAAATATTACAGGTTAATTCATTATGTTAAATGGCAGTTAAAACAAATACTGAAAATGGGGGGGGGGCAGATTTTCAATTTCAAATTAATTATCATTTTTTTTATTAATATTATTTTTATATAATAAAAGGACATTTTGTAAGTTAAATAGTAAAATTATTTGGTTTTTCAAACAAATATTCAAGTCAAATTATGCAGAAAAACAGGAATTTTCAGTATTTCGTTGTTTACGATCTTTGATGCCAAATGCTCAAAAAACCGCTGAAGCAATTGATCTAATTTTTTGTATGAGTACTTAATATACTTATACACAACTTTCGGTACATGCCTTTTTTTGAGATTTTAAAAAAATTGAAAAATCAACCTACCCTAATATATATATATATATATATATATACATATACATATATATACATATATACATATATATATATATATTATATATATATATATATATATAGGAAAGAATATTAATAAAAAGTTTTGAATTTAAAAATGTACTTTTTTTGAACAGTATTTGTTTATTTTTATTATATTTTATATTTCAGACCGCCCTCGGTCCTTCATCAGAAACAACTGATTTTTAAATTTGAATTAGAAACGTATTTCACGATAGCGTTCGAATATTTTTTTGTTTACATCACGTGGTGTGTTTGTTCACAACATGCGGCATGTCCGTAAAGTCTGTTTTAGATAAAAATTTCTCGGAATATCTGAAAAAAATTTTTTAGCTATTGAAATATTTGTAAAGATTCAACACACCTAAGTCCCTATTTAACCCTAGCTTGTGTGTATTTAATTTTAAAATCCAGTATGTTTCTTTCTTTCTGCGTGTGTATGTAGAACTAAAATTGGAGTCTATTAGTAAACATTTGCAATTTTCTAAAGTATGATCAGGTTGATTAAAATGGGCTGCAATTGGGGAGTATACATTTTTTTGTCGTATATTTAGTTTGTGATTATTGAAGCGAAATCTAAAGCTATTACCGGATTCGCTGATATATCCACTGTTGGGGCAAACTGAGCAGAAGAGAAAGTAGATGATGTTTTTGCTGTCACAAGTAAGGTTTGGTGGGTGTAATTTTATTTTGGTGTTGGGTACAGAGAATGTTTTGTCTGTTATTAAATGTTTACAAATTAAACAGCGAGGCTTCCCGCATTTTAAATTCCCTGATAGGTTTGTATTATTTAAATATTTGTTAGAAGTGAGGATAGTTGATAGGTTGGGTGTTTGTTTCTTTGTATTTATGCACTAACAACTATATTAAAGAAGCAGAATCACAACTTCAAAATAACAAGTTCTATGTACCCTTACCTCTAGATCCGACTAGCACTTACAAAACAGAATTATCACTTCTCATTCAGAACCTGAATCATGACATAAAAAATAAAATAAAATCTTTTATTCCTGAGAACCCCAAAACAGCAACATTCTATACTATCCCAAAACTACACAAACTCCCCAAAATCATTTCAGAAAAACACCCTAACACCTCTTCATCCAACCCACATCAAGCAAATAATGAAGAAATCTACAAAATTTCAAAAGAACTTAAAATCACACCACCTGGCAGACCCATAATATCAGGCATTGGTACCCTCACAGAATTTATATCTGGATACATAGACATTATCCTAAAACCTTTATTACCTGACATACCTAGTTATATTAGAGACACTACTGACTTTCTCAACAAGTTACAAAGCATTAATTTAGTCCTAGGTGATAATATCATAGTAACGATGGATGTTAAACGATGGATTTAAATAATACAAACCTATCAGGGAATTTTAAATAGGGAAGCCTCGCTGTTTAATTTGTAAACATTTAATAACAGACAAAACATTCTCTGTACCCAACACCAAAATAAAATTACACCCACCAAACCTTACTTGTGACAGCAAAAACATCATCTACTTTCTCTTCTGCTCAATTTGCCCCAACAGTGGATATATCGGCGAATCCGGTAATAGCTTTAGATTTCGCTTCAATAATCACAAACTAAATATACGACAAAAAAATGTATACTCCCCAATTGCAGCCCATTTTAATCAACCTGATCATACTTTAGAAAATTGCAAATGTTTACTAATAGACTCCAATTTTAGTTCTACATACACACGCAGAAAGAAAGAAACATACTGGATTTTAAAATTAAATACACACAAGCTAGGGTTAAATAGGGACTTAGGTGTGTTGAATCTTTACAAATATTTCAATAGCTAAAAAATTTTTTTCAGATATTCCAAGAAATTTTTATCTAAAACAAACAGACTTTCTCTACAGACATGCCGCATGTTGTGAACAAACACACCACGTGATGTAAACAAAAAAATATTCGAACGCTATCGTGAAATACGTTTCTAATTCAAATTTAAAAATCAGTTGTTTCTGATGAAGGACCGAGGGCGGTCTGAAATATAAAATATAATAAAAATAAACAAATACTGTTCAAAAAAAGTACATTTTTAAATTCAAAACTTTTTATTAATATTCTTTCCTATACATATTAAGACAGTATACGTGGATGATCATCACTATACATATATATATATATATATATATATATATATATATATATACATACATATATATATATATATATTGTGTAAATTTTTTTTTCTGGATTTTCTTAAAAGAAATGTACTAATCATTTGCACAGATAAAAATAAAAATCAAGTTTAAGTCAATTTATGTCTGTCTGCCACAGATATTGAAGTTCTATTATCACTATCGGAATGACAACTCGGGGAGTCGAGTTCAAAATCTAGTTGGATTCCTTGCATTCACTTACGCACAAATACCCTTGGGAAAGGTATTAATTTGTCTCTTCTCTCCAGTTATGGGTTAAATAACAGCACAGATTGGGTTCTATAGCCTTGGCCGACAACCAGTCTACTGCAGAAAGTAATGGCAACCTACTGCAGGATTATTTTCTGCCCAGTCAGTCATCTCTTTTTTGAGACACGATCACTCAAAGCGTGTATCACGTATGGCACTTAACTGACTGATTATCACTAGAAAAGCATTAAAAGCACATAAAATCATGTTACTGTACAATAAATAAGAATAAAATCCATCCATGTCAGTGATGTAAATAAAGAAATTTAATTGGTAAATTTAACTTAAATTAGTTTATTTTCTACGATTGAAAAATAATTTAAAAAAACTATTTGTTATTTAACCTTACAAGATCATTTTGTTTTATATGTTAAAGTAAACCATATTTGCAAATAAAGAGTCTGCAATGTACTGTAAAGATCACCAAATTGTAAACCTAACATTTACGAGTATGTATGTACATGTATTCATAAATTTAGATTACTTTTTTCTGTACTATATTAAAAACTAAAACTTATTTGTTTGTAAGCTTAAAATAGATTCTTATTGACCATATATTATTAATAATGAATTTATAAATAAAATACAGAACTGGCAATAGTTATTTGCAGTTTAGCCTAGTGATAATTAAAATCAGAAGTAAGTAAATTTGACTCAAGTTGTTTTTTGAGTTAAATCGCTTCAAATTAAATCGCAGGGCCAATTATAGTAACTGACTCTGTGGACTTTTAAGAAAAAGTGAAGTGACACCGGAAAGGCAAGGATGTCAAAACAAAATGTAAGGTGACAAAGTTGCGTTCGTCTGACAATTTTTATTTGTGCTGTTTTACTGTTCAAACGATCTCTTGGGTTGTCATGAGACTGTCGTTGATTAAGTGGTGTACATCACTCATAGGCTTGAGTTGTCAATGCATGTGGTTTACAATACATAGATCAGAAAATGGGGTCTGGGTTGCTAGTCATTGCTGCACCGGGTGGATAGGATTGGTCAGGGTGTTTGTTGTAGTTGGGTGGTGTAGACTGTGGTGTCGAAGTGCGGTTTGCATCGGTTGGCATGTAGACTACATTAGCAGTCGGCAGTTGATCCAGTAAGGTTGCTACACTAAAGGCTGCTGTTGAATTGATCTAGACTGGTTGCTGGAAGTTACTGGATCAAGTTAGTGCATATTTCGTGAAGATAGTTTTTTGTCTTGGAAAGGACAGTTGTAGTAGCATTAGTTGAAGGTGCCATGTAGCATAGTACTGGTGGTAGTGGTCGAAGGTATTGGAGAATGTCCACAGTCAAACAGATTTTGAGAAGTGTATTTGCAAGGAATGGGGTACCTCAAATGTTAGTGGCAGATAATGCTCCTGAATTTTGAAACAAAAATTTGTGTAAATGGCTGAGGCGGATAGACTGCATGCTGTATAAAACTCCTCCTTAATCCAAAGAAATGGCAGAGCAGATGATATAAACAGTTAAAATGATTTAAGACATTCTTGCCTGTCACGAAGAACATTAAAGTGTTTCTAGCTAAAATGCTCCTCCGTCATAGGTTGATATCGCATGCAGAGAAGTGGTTGAGCCCATCGGTCCTCATGGGTAGACAGATTAGAGCCCCCATTACCATGTCTTTCACCTCAAGGGAGATATATGGTCCTGAGCATGACCATAAACTGCATCCGGCAGCAAGGCTTCTGATTGGGAGGTTGTGAGGAGCATGGAACCACCTTTTAATTGATTTTGTTCCCAGGTCCACTTTGACCCAGAGTGGTAGCACTTGTTAGGGTCCCAGCTATGGGCAAATAGTTAACCTCCCCAAAATTGGGGTCAAAACACTATGAAAATATAAAAATAAACTTTTATAGAAATATATACATTTTAAAGGAAAAATTTTGCCAACAAATAATTTTTGAAGGAAAAATTATTACAATAACACATTTTTGAAGGAAAAAATTATTCTCAGCAAAACATTTTTGAATACAAAACTAGAAGACATTTTCAGTTTTCTAAATTAAAAAAAGAATAAAAACAAAATTTTCATTAAAATCTGACTAAATCAACCTTATCACTATAATGGAACATTAAAAAAAAATACCTTATGACCCCACCTTTTTGGCATGAAATAACCCACAGAGGTTGATATGCTGTTAAACAAAACTCAAAACTCAAGAGAGATAGTATGGTGCCAAAAAGCCAAAAGCACAAATCCCCCAAAAGTTAACTTCCTTTTGCAGAGAGACAATAATATAGCTTTGATTGAGAAGGGGCAGTTTTTTTTTTTTTTTTTTTGGCTCATGCAGATCAATTTAAAAAAAGGAAAGCATCAGACGATGTGGAGATGGAAGACCAAAGTCGGGAGGAGGCAAATAACTACAATGAGGAGGCAGAGCAGAGAATAAAAACGCAGGAGCAAGAAGAGAAAGCTATAGTGATGAGGCTGAACAAGAAATGGACATAAAAGAAAAAAAACTTACAAAGAAGAGAATGAAGAAAGACCAAGTTTGCCAATAAAAAAGAGAAGAGAGGAGCAAAAGCAAGAAATATATAAATCAAGAGTGGTTAGATGTAGTGAAAGGAAAAACAGGGGGATATGATCACCCCAATTCAGGGAGGGTGTGGTATCCTATGCAAATTAGCTGAGTTGTAAGTAATTGCTAAGTTGATAACTGTCAGCACTCCATTATGCCATGTATAACAGTGAACCACATATCATGTACTGAAACTGCAAGATAGACCAGAGATTAAATTGAGAAATTACAAAAAAAAAAAAAAAAAGAAAGAAAGAAAAATCACACACTGTAAAGTTATTGTGTCCCATCCCACTTAGCAAAACAAATCACTAGATTAAGATTAATATGGAATGCCCCACTTCCATATTGATTGGAGAGAAAACTTGTAAAAGAATAGACAATAGTATCCAAGTGAAGAAGATCTTTTGGAAACAATGGTAAAAAAAAAAAAAAAGATACACTAGAAATGTTTATCAAGCCAAATAAAGATTTATGTTGCCCATCATTTGTTTGTATCAAAAAACCTTTCACTCCCCACCCAAAACAAGTTTAATATTTTTAATAAAGAGAGATACTAGAAGCTGAATGAAATCCATGTTACACTGCAGATAAAAATCTAATTATATTCAGAAAATTTTACCAACATTATAAATTTGAAGACTTTTTACCATAAAATGATTATAAATTATTATTATGTCGAGTCTTTCCATTATTTAATGAAATAAGTGAATTGGAAGACAAACAAATTATGTTGAAGTTTTTTTGTTTTAAAATGCAAAGGCTTATCTCTCTCACATCAAAAATAAATGAGGGTGTGGTATCCTATGCAAATTAGCTGAGTTGTATTTAAGTGCTAAACTTTTGTCATAAAAGAATTGGTTGAAGTAATCCAAATTTTACTTGACCCAAAGAGTTGTGAGTTCAATACCTGGCTACAATAGAAGTGAACAAAAAAATGTTGAGTTACCGAAGGGAATAAGCTGAAAACTGAGATATCCAGAAAAAGCACGGCACTTGAAACGAGATTAATCTAACCCTGTGAACTAAATAAAGGGTTTGGTTCAAAACTCTGATGTATATCACCTGAAGAAGACTGGAGTGTACAACAGCTGAAACATTATAAATATGACAAGGCTTATGGCCTCTCTCATAAAAAATAAATGAGGATGTGATATCCTATGCAAATTAGCTGAGTTGTATTTAAGTGCTAAACTGCTGTCAAGATACCATTACGTCATGCGTAATGGTGTATTACGGATCGAAACTGCAAGATATACCAGGCATAACACTTTTTTGGGGGCAATTCTTTCATGTAGTAATTTGTTGAGATTTTTACAAAATAAGGAATAAAAAATTGTTTTCATAGTTATTTATAAAATGGTAAATAATAAATATTGCTATTTACACTATTTACTGTTGTCCTTTTCATTGTTGTCATACGTGGGTTGGTTGTTTTGTTTTTATGGCATATCAACCTTGGCAGGTCATTTATTGCCAACTAAATTTTATTTATTTATTGCTGGTAATACCTTTTTCTTTCAACAATTGTTGTTTTTATATAAGTTTTGTGTCTAGTAATACTTTTTTCTTTTCGAGTATCAAGATTCATTGGGATTTTTGTTTTTAAGAGCAGGGTCCCCAAGACCCCCCTTGTTATTTAACCCATAACTGGAGGGAAGGGACAGATTAATACCTTTCCCAAGGGTACCAGTGCTTAAGTGAATGTAGGTTATTCAACTGGAATTTGAACTCGGCTCACTGATTTCTCTTTCTGAGCCAATATCCACTGCACCACAACACACATCCGTCACTAAACGCTTACAGCACCTGGTATTCCCAAGTGGTCACCCATCTAAGTACTGACCAGGTTCAACGTTGCTTAACTTCAGTGATCAAGCAAGAACCAGTGTATTCAACGTGATAGGCCGTAAGCCTTGTCATATTTATAATGTTTCAGCTGTTGTACACTCCAGTCTTCTTCAGGTGATATACATTGGAGTTTTGAACCAAACCCTTTATTTAGTTCACAGGGTTAGATTAATCTCGTTTCAAGTGCCGTGCTTTTTCTGAATATCTCAGTTTTCAGCTTATTTCCTTGGGTAACTCAACATTTTTTTGTTCACTTCTATTGTAGCCAGATATTGAACTCACAACTCTTTGGGTCAAGTAAAATTTGGATTACTTCAACCAATTCTTTTATTCACTGGGTCATGTGTTCCCAAGGTTGATATAATGGTAAAAAATAGTATGAGAGCAAATATAGAAGATTCTGCCTAAAAGACTTGCCAGTAGCAAAATCCTGTTCATTCTGTTACTTTTGTGGAATGTTTCATTTTTATGTGTCTGACTTTCAGAGACCCACCGTTGGTAAGCAAAGATCTACTTCTTCATCACTCAACCAAGATGACTTTTGTCTTAAATTCGTCATTGCAAGTTCAGCTGCCTCAATTGATTGAAAAGTTTTCTGAAATTGGACCAGGTAAAGATTTTGCTTTGAGATCACACAAATTACTTACTGCCATTATCTACATATTCAAAAACCTACAATGCATTGTGTTGCCATATCTATCTATCTATCTATCTATCTATCTATCTATCTATCTATCTATCTAAGTTTGTTCATTATCGATCTACCTGTCTCAGTCTATTCATTATCTATCAGGGTCTTGAATAAGTTCTCGCTGTTTTCCAACAGATGGCATTTCCAGAACTCTGTGTGTAGTTTCAGATGGATTTATAAGGAATTACTATGAGAAAACTTGAAATTCAGTGTATATTGTTTTACAGTGTTAAATATGTTGAGCCAAAGAAAGTGTATTTTCAGGGAATTTTGCTGCACTACTTTATTTAAAAGAAATCTGCAGCTGAAGAACACAGAGTTCTTGTTGCGACTTACACCAACCATGTTCTGTCAGAAACAACATGCAGAGGTTGGTTTAAATGCTTCAAAAATAACGATTTTTTTGTTGAAGATAAAGAATGCTCTGGTGTACTGATAAAGTTTGAAGACAAAGAATTGGAGGCATTACTTCCCGAAGACTCAACGTCAAGTGCAAGTTGAACTTGCAGAATCATTAGGATTTGATCATACAACGGTTTGGAAATGTTAGAAAGCATTAGGAATGATTCAAAAACAAGGACATTTGGTGCTGTATGAGTTGAAGTTGAGAGATGTTGAATAGTTTCTTGTCATGTGTGAACAGCTGCTTTGATGCCTGAAAACGAAAGGTTTTTTACATCGTATCGTGACTGGCGATGAAAATAAACTCTACACATGTTTAGTTACAAGTAAAAAAAAAAATCATCCTTGATAGTGGCTAAAAATATAACTAAAAGCACTTGAAAAAGAAAACTTTTGGACATTTCTTATATAACTTGAATTCTGAAAACACTTGAAAAATTATATGTAAAACTTAATTATAAATCCTTGTCTGTCATTTTCAATAAAACCTGCATAAGGGCTTACGGCCATATCACGTTGAATATACCGGTTCTCGCTCGATCACCGAAGTTAAGCAATGTTGAACCTGGTCAGTACTTAGATGGGTGACCGCTTGGGAATACCAGGTGCTGTAAGCGTTTATTAACATTATGCATTGTGGTGCAGTGGTTATTGGCTCGGAAAGAGAAATTGGTGAGCTGAGTTCGAATTCCAGTTGAATACCTTACATTCACTTAAGCACTGGTAACCTTGGGAAAGGTATTAATCTGTTCCTTCCCTCCAGTTATGGGTTAAATAAGAGGGTAGGACTTGGGGACCCTGCCCTTAAAAACAAATCCCAATGGATCTTGATACTTGAAAAGAACAAAAAAAAAGTATTACTAGACAAAAAACTTATATAAAAACAATAATAAATTGTTGAAAGAAAAAGGCATTACCAGCAATAAATAAATAAAATTTAGTTGACAATAAATGACCCTCCAAGGTTGATATACCATAAAAACAAAACAACCAACAAAAAACCTGCATAAAAGAGAAATTACTGTCCAAATGCACAATACATTGTATTATAATTCATGGTTATGGATCTCGTTGAACAATGATCTTCTTGAAATAGAACGATCAACACAAAAGAGGTATATATAAAAATATAAACTTATGTTTTTATTCTTCGGTAGGGATGATTGTTTGGGGTGAAGGTTAGCCAGGGAGAATCACGCACATACAATGAAACCAACGGAGAGTCATTAGCCAGTGGAAGTTCTCTGTTCTTTCTCTCTGTATTTGCCTTCTCTTTTTGTCTAAACTTATATAACCAAAAACTCCTATGCATCCCTGCCCCTTTGGGCTGTTGCTTAATTGACATCAAGCATATCTTTGTTGGCCATTGCCTTTCAAACCTTTTGTTGTTTCCTTGTGTTTTTAATCTTTGCTGTCAATCATATCTTTGTTGGCCACTGCCTGTGTTCCCTGCTTTTGATGTTAATCATATTTTTGCCAGGTCAAGGTAATATATCACACACACACACACACACACACACACACACACACATATGTATTCTTCTTTTCTTTTAAAGACGATGTTCCTGAAAGTGTTCGGGAGTGCCTAGCCAAGCAAAATAATGAAGAATCATGCAGGGAAATGTTACAGGAGCTGCTGCATCTACTTTCTGCAGAGATTAAAAAATATGTTGACGGTGCTTTTGCTCAGGATTGGCCTTTTCTCCCACCAACAATCAACCCAACCATCATGAGTGAACAGAATCTAGATATTCCAAAGCTGAACCAAGTTGAGCTTCTACTTGTAAGTAAATTGTCATTTTTTTTTTTTTTTTTTACATTGTTGTAATTTAAAGTTTAACAATAGCCATAGTGCTGGACTGTACATCTTTTTGATTGTACATCTCCTTCATCCTGCTTGTGTGAGATGAAAATAAACTTTGTAAATATCTGTTATGAAACCTCTGAAAATTTATTGGTAAATTACATTCATCAAAATAAGTATTTTGTTTTACTCTGAATTCTATCAGAATAAAGCTTTAATATTTGGCAAAAACCGAACATCTATTTGAAGAACATTTATTACACGACTCCTGACTGCGTCCAGTCAACCTCTCTGACATTTGGCTGATTTTGCCAACGCTGTGTTGTTGATCTCAGATTAGTCAAAATAGGACTGCTTATTACCACTTGGGGATGTGCGTTGTGGCGCAGTGGATATCGGCTCGGAACAAGAAATCGGAGAACCGAGTTCGAATTCCCGTTGAATTCCTTGCATTCACTTACGCGCAAATACCCTTGGGAAAGGTATTAATCCGTCTATTCCCTCCAGTTATGGGTTAAATAATAGGACAGATTGGGTTCTATAGCCTTGGTCGGCAACCAGTCTACCGCAGAAAGCAATGGCAACCTACTGCGGGATAATCTTCTGCCCAGTCAGTCATGTCTCTTTCGAGACATGATCACCCAAGCGTGTATCACACATGGCACTTGACTCACTCATTACCACTTGATGAGGATGGACCAGACTTGCAAGGGATTAGTATTTTTTTTTTTTAATCAACTCACCCCAAGCAAGGCATTCTACTGCCACTGTTGTGCAGGGGTTACATAGGGGAAAGTGATGAGAAAGAGGGGTTAGTTATAGGAAATGTCAAGAGGAGGGTAATAGACAGATGAGGATACCGAGGATGGGTGTGGAGTAGATGAAAAAAGAGCTTGTGAGAATGGATGCGAGTTAGCGAGATAGATGTCTATTGACCTTACATTTAAATTCCTGGAGATTGTAGTGGTCGGAGATGCAAGTATATGGAAGGGAATTCCACAGGTGGGAAATGTGTGAAAAAAAAGCTGTTACAGTAGAAATTGCGGTTACATTTTATCGGTTTCACTGTAAAAGGGTGGGACCTAGTTGCTAATCTAGTAGCTCGTGTAAATTCATACCTGGGGAGCACCAGTGAGCTGAGTTCATTGAATCAGAAACCGTGAAAGTATTTGTAGAAGAGGCACAGGGAAGCCACATCACGCTAATGAGAGAGCAATTGCAGCCGAGCTGCCAAGTCGATATCGATCACATTACAGATTCTACACTGGATTTTACTGGGGTAATATGGTTGCAGAAATTTTCTGACAGCCATGACTGAGTTCTGCTGTTTGTGTGGCATGGTGTAGAGTCCTGTTGTCATACATAGGGTCTTCCAGCAGCCACTCTCTTGACCCAGGGCAGCACTACCTCAAGGCACTTGATATAGGTTTTTGTGTTGACAGAGGCCTTCACCAACAATTTTGGGAGTTCTTTCTTATTAGAACAATCAGAGGGAGTTTTCCAATTTTCCGTATCTTTTTTAATCACCATTAGACTCCTCAAACTCTTTCCAAATCCTTTGCACTTCTCTCAGATTGATACCCAAACACATCTGGAATGTTTGTATGTTCGTATTGGAGCATCTGCTGCAAATATCAAGCATACAACATGCAGTTTCCAAATTTCTAGTGGAGCGAATTGGCTGGTATTCAGTAGAATATTTGTTTTGTATTATTTCTATGGGATGATTAATTGGTTGAATTTGGCAATATCTCTCTCTCTGATCATCTTCCTCGTATTTCTAGCAGCAGGTGAGTTTTTCAGGCCAACCGTATTTCTAGCCTCTTCTTCTCCCGTCTTGCATTCTGATTTTGTTAAACAGCATTCAGACCAGTGTGGGAAAGGGGGCGTAGGGTTTTTATTTCTTTCACTGTATAACTCTTACCATTTCGAAATGAAACCACATACATTTATCCATTTCAACTTCTCACTCCCTTTTATTGTCTGCCTGCTCTTATCAACTGTCCCGGTAACCCAGTACACAGGAAATTGTCAAGGCCTCATTTTGACATAAGATCACCCATCGTCAAAACTCATTGCCAGATATTTTGTCTTGAATCACTTGATGAATTGATTTAAAAATAATTCTGTACCCAGTAAACTTTGCATCTGTATTTTCCCCCCATTAACATTTTGGCTGCTCTTCCAAAGTAAAAATAATTGCATTCTCCAATTTTAGAGAAATCTTTTCTCATCTTGAAAATCACTTAAAATTAATAGCAGCCATCTAAAAATAGGGTTACACATTTCCATTACAGGAGTCAGTCCACCATAAAACCATGTTCAGGATTAGAATCCTAGTAAGGGTAAAGTTAACTGTTTCTTTATAACGAAAAATTTAGTATTCATTGGCTGAGCAGCAAATGTTACTTGAGTTACACTTTTCCTCACTTCCTAGGATTCAGGCTGGGATCAAAGTGTAGTATCTGTTTCCTTCATCTCTAATTGTCAAGGCAATATTAGTCGTATCTTTACGGGAAGAAGTTTGGCAGTCACTGACCGTGCAGCCAGTGATGCTCAAATTAGGCTGGAAGAGTTTATATTCTCTTCGTCTCTGTCATATCAGATTTTTTTTTCTAATAAGGAAACATTCAGAATATTTTGACCAATCAGTAATTCTCAAATTATGCCTTTTTTTTTTTAGCTCCCTGACCATCATGCTGGGATCAAAGCATAGCATCTGTTCTTTTCAGATGTAAATGTTATGATAATATCAGATGTTTCCTTATTGGGAAACATTCTGCATTCATTGATCAAACAACCAATGCTGCTAAAATTATGCTTTTCATTACTCCTTGGTCATGAGGCTGAGATCAAAGTGTTCTATCTCTAATTTTTAAGGTAATGTTAGTTGCTACCTTGTAAGGAAACATTTGGTATTGGCTGAGCAGCTAATGCTAATTGAATTATGCTAATTTTATGCTAATTGAATTATGCTTTTCTCCACTCTATAGCCATCAGGCTGGAATCAGAGTGTCATGTTTGGTTTTCTTATCACTAATGGCAATATTAGCCATTTCTTTATAACTGCTCAGCCATCACTTTCCAGCCTTTATAGGACTTCAAAAGTGTCTCTGAGTCCTTGTGGGTGACAAATTATTTTCCACTCCCCAACCTCTCTCATAGGTAGGGACCCCGATTTTCCGTTTCAAATTTTTCTTGATTCCGTTTCGACTTTTAGTAAATTCCGTTTTCAATTTTAGTAAATTCAGTTTTTTTCCGTTTTCACATTTGCAAAATTTAATTTTCCTTAGTTATTAGGTTTATTGAATTTATAATACTTTTATGAGAAAAATTAAGAAAAATTAAAACTTATAAAACATTTCAAACTTTTATTCTATTTGAAGAAATAGAGGTTTTTACATGTTGAAATTTTTATCACCTCAGAAAGTATTAACAAATAACTCCAAGTATATTAAAAAAAAAAATTAACTACAATTTAGGTATCCATATGACTTTATCAGCAATCTGTTGTAGAAGAGGAAATGTGCTCTTATTTGCATTCCAAAATGCTGGTATAAAAGGATTTGGTAAGTTATCTTTGTAGTTTACATAAATTTGGAATTCTTCTACAAGTTCAGTAGAAGGATTTTGAAAGGCTTTAATAGCTGCAAATCTATCCATATTGTGACTTATACAGGGTAGTTGTCTTGGATCAAATATACGAGCTGCATTGTAAAAGTTATACACAGGGTGGGCTTCCAGGTATTTATTCAATTTAGAAAAAGATAGGCTGAACAAATCTTGAAAGTTTGAGATAACTTTCTCCCTTTCTGCGGTTTTGAAAGAGAGAATTGTAATGTGTCTTGATTTTAAACTGTAGTCTCATGTTTGAAGAAGAAAACTTTTTTTCTCTATTTCTAAACTGTAAGAGAGAAATGTACCATTTCATAAAAATAAGTTATAAAATAAAACCATATAAATAGATTATTAAAAATGTATTGCTTTGATCTTGCTCTTTTTCCTTTCATTCATTTTTAAGTTACAAGTATTGTTTAAAAACCCCACTTCCACTTAATCAGGGAGACAGAGACATTGTAGGGAGGGGAATACTAATTTAGTTTGAGTTGCTTTTGTGTTAAATTTTCTTGAGGTTTTTTTTAATATTTGAAAATAAGATAAAGTATATTTTCTAGAATTTTTTTTATAAGTGTAGAAAGTGAATTAAAAAATTTTTTTTCTTTAGATAGCTGGAAAACTACATAATGTTGAAAGAAGAAAACATTTTTCTATATTTCTCATAAATGAATGAGAGAAATAGCATTTCGTAAAGATAAGAAATAAAATGAAACAAAAAAAAAAGATTATTAAAAATAATCTTCCTCGTTTAGTTTCTTCATTTTTAGGTTAAAACTTGTTAAAACCCACTTCCACTTAATCAGTGCAGTGACATAGTGTATTTGGAAGGTTTTTTTTTTTTTTTTTTTTTTTTTTTTTTTAAATTTGCCAAAATAAGATTGTTTTATAGGAATTTTTTTTTGTATGAGTGCAGAAACTGATTTTAAAATGTTTTTTTTTTGGGGGGGGGGGGGCTTAAATTTTTTTTTAGAAATATTACAGGGTCATGTTATTTTATTATATATTATATTTACAAACCTTGAGTATTTTATGGAAAAAAAGAAAAAAAAAATTGAATGAAATGATTAATTTAACATGGAAAATGATTTCACTAAAAAAACGGAATTCCGTTTCACATCGACAATTTCCGCGATTCCATCCGCGGTTCCGTGATTGCGGAAAATTGGGGTCCCTACACAGGCAGGATGTGGTAAACGTATCACTACTCTATTGCTACTTCCATGGAAGGTGCTCGGATGAACTACTATTCCTTGTTTCCACCAGGTCTAACTTTCAGTTACATTTTAGCAAGCCATTCACATTCCTTCCATATTTGATCAGTGAGAAGTTTCACTCAAAAAGCTTCTTTCCGTGAACAAATGCTCTCTGGAACAGACTCCCAAGAGGATGTTTCCCTGATCACTACAATCTTAACCTGTTCAAGTCTAGAGTTAAAGGTTACTTTTCTCTCCTATCCATATAAACCACCCCTGAATGTAACCCTCTATTTTTAGTGACCTCTGGGCTTTTTACGGGGTTAACCTTACTGTAAAAAGAGAAAAAGGAAACATTCATTGTGTTACAAGGATGCATTTATATATAAAAATAATATTAATAATATCTAAAAAGTTGTAGTAAGTGATTCTATTGAGTTCTGCCTGTTATTACAAAAAAGTTTTAATTCATGAAGTAGTCATAAAAATAAGGAAATTAGAAATAGAATATTTGGAAGATGCTAGAATGTCTGAGAAAATTCGAGTGAAATCTAGAGAATTCTAAAGGATTCTAGAATATGCAAATTAGGTGTTAGCCCCTATAAAAATAGCTTTTGGGAAGAGAGCAGTTGTTAACAGGATTTGTTGACATTATCAACTCCAGCCCGATTCATGGATCTGTGCATCCAGCCAAAAGAATCTCTAAGAAAAGTTGCTGACCAACTAAAAACTGAAAGAGAACTCATGGAACTATATGGGTAAATAGATATTTTTGACTCTTTCATTGACCAAACTAATAATTATTCTTTATATACACATTTGAGGATTTTCAAAAAATGTAGCACTTAAACTTCTTTGCTATCTTAACTGGGTAAAGATATTTGACATCTCCCTTCCCCTTTCTAACACTCCGCCTGCCAGTAGTAAACTCTGTTTTTCTTTTTGAATGCAAAAACTGTACATTTGTAAATTACATATTTATATGTGGTTTAACTCTGAGTTTTGGTCAATTAACTTTTTTCTTTTGTTACACTTAACACGTAACAATTGACCAAACATACAGTGTTACCAAAAGTTGAAATTTATAAAATCTTTCTATTAAAAAATCTTTTCGTGAAAAATAAGTTTCTCAAGGCAACTGTCATTGCTCTTTCTCATCATGATGGAAGTTTCCTTCCCAAACTTTTGTTCAAAGTAGTGTGGAATATCAACATTTTGGTGATGTCATTATTTTCTCTTTAGGTTATATGATCTATCCATTTTAGTTGTTGCTGCTGTTCAAAGTCTTCAAGTGATGAGCTTTGTCAAAGATTTTGTGATTCTGTAGCACTTATCTATAAAATTTTAAGAAGGATGGTTTTCACTAAGACCTACAGGATTCATTTGCTTGATGCCATTTTTAATCATTGATTTGAGAAAGTTGATGCATAGTTGACAGTTTAGATATTTCTAAGTGTGTTTGGAACTATAAAAAAGTCTATTGAAGAACATGACAAGAGTTTTAGGTTAATGTTTTCATTTAGTAGCAATTTGCAGTATTGTGGAAAACTCCCTCTAGTGCAGAACGTTTTATGTGCAATTAATTTATCTCCTAAATTTGTTATAACTAATACATACACCTGGAGTAGTTAAAGTGTGTTAGTATTTACTAATTCCATATGCAATTAAAGACTAAAAAGCTCCCATAAACCTTTGGCGTGTCTGTTATCTATGAATGATTGGACTTTTAATTTTTTGACATGACCATTATTAAGGAATTAATGTACTCTTAAATCATTGACATGACTGTTATCTAGGAATTAATGTACTCTAAACTTAGAAAGAGGAATTTGAACATTCCAGCCAAACAATTTTCACTTCTGTGCAAATATTGTTGGGAAATATGACTCCATCGTTTTACCCCAGTTATGGGTTAAACAGTAGTGCTAACTGATCTATTTTGGTAACTACTCTCATAGAAGAAAAACTCTGAATTGAAAACTAACCTGAAGAATGATGGTCTCCATCAGGCTATCTTTCCCTAGCTACACCATTCATGTTATGGCTGCAGTACATGAGATTCCTCTATGACTTTATTTATATTAAGTTTAATGTTGAGTAAAAGTAATTCTTTTTTAAAATTCAGAATACCCATTTGTATTATTATTTATTCTGTTTGCAGTTGTGTTTAAATTTTGCCCTTGAAAGTAAAGAATATAGAATGGCATTATCGATTGCCTTTGTCGTCGACCGATTTGTCTATTGGCGAGATGGTTCTACTGCTCTGCTTAATATTGTTGATGAAATTCAGAAGTTGGCACCATCTATCCCTGTAGCGCCTCAGTTGGTCATTCGAAAGGCCCGTGTCATGAAAGACAATGGGGACCTTCATGGAAGCATCCAGATTCTGGACAGTCTAACTCGACAAAAATGGAATTCTGCTAGTAAGTAAATTTGATTTTGTTAATTTCTTCGTTTTTCTACAGTTGTCAATTAATAACTGTATATTAATGCCTTATACCAAGTTACCTTTGTCCCTAAGTCAGTTGGGTGTCATGTTCCAAAGGAAAACTAAATGAGGAAGTGAAATAAATCTTCACCTATGTTAAACAATCAACGGCATACAGGTGTATTAAACTAGCACACCTGTCAGTCTGTGGTTTTCTTTTAACTCTATGCCTTCATTAATGCTATTCACTCACTTTTCTATAGCCCTGAAGATTGAGAACATCACAACAGTGTCCTTATGAAACTGCAAAGTCAGCATGTATCTGCTCAGTTAAAGAGACAAACTCTTTGTATTTATATATAATAGCAAGGAATAATTGGATTTTCGATGACATACTAAAAACTAAGACAAAAAACAACTGGTTTCGCCCAGAAATTATCAAGTTTTTGATTTCTGGGATTTTCTAAATCATGATTAAAATCTCTCCTTCATAATATTTTTTTCTCATATTCTCAATTTAATCTTCAAAAATGTAAATGCAATGTCAATCGTTATCTTCTGTCTTCTTAATTACTGTTCTTTTATTGTTCTCTCTCCTTCATAATGTTTTTTCTTTATTATCAATTTGATCTTCAAAAATGTAAATGCAATGTCAATCGTTATCTTCTGTCTTCTTAATTTCTGTTCTTTTATTGTTCTCTCTCATCCATAATGTTTTTTCTCATATTCTCAATTTGATCTTCAAAAATTTGAAATGCAATGTCAAAAATCGTTAAATCTTGTCTTCAATTCCTGTTCTTTTAATTGTTCTCTCTAAAACGTTTTTCTCATATTCTTCAATTTGATCTTCAAAAATTGTAAATTGCAATGTTCAATTTTCGTTATTCTTCTGTTCTTCTTAACCTGTTCTTTTATTGTTCTCTCTCCTTCATAATGTTTTTTCTTATATTCTCAATTTGATCTTCAAAAATGTAAATGCAATGTCAATCGTTATCTTCTGTCTTCTTAATTTCTGTTCTTTTATTGTCCTCTCTCCTTCATAATGTTTTTTCTTATATTCTCAATTTGATCTTCAAAAATGTAAATGCAATGTCAATCGTTATCTTCTGTCTTCTTAATTCCTATTCTTTTATTGTTCTCTCTCCTTCATAATGTTTTTTCTTATATTCTCAATTTGATCTTCAAAAATGTAAATGCCATGTCAATCGTTATCTTCTGTCTTCTTAATTCCTGTTCTTTTATTGTTCTCTCTCCTTCATAATGTTTTTTCTTATATTCTCAATTTGATCTTCAAAAATGTAAATGCAATGTCAATCGTTATCTTCTGTCTTCTTAATTTCTGTTCTTTTATTGTCCTCTCTCCTTCATAATGTTTTTTCTTATATTCTCAATTTGATCTTCAAAAATGTAAATGCAATGTCAATCGTTATCTTCTGTCTTCTTAATTTCTGTTCTTTTATTGTCCTCTCTCCTTCATAATGTTTTTTCTTATATTCTCAATTTGATCTTCAAAAATGTAAATGCAATGTCAATCGTTATCTTCTGTCTTCTTAATTCCTGTTCTTTTATTGTTCTCTCTCCTTCATAATGTTTTTTCTTATATTCTCAATTTGATCTTCAAAAATGTAAATGCAATGTCAATCGTTATCTTCTGTCTTCTTAATTTCTGTTCTTTTATTGTCCTCTCTCCTTCATAATGTTTTTTCTTATATTCTCAATTTGATCTTCAAAAATGTAAATGCAATGTCAATCGTTATCTTCTGTCTTCTTAATTTCTGTTCTTTTATTGTCCTCTCTCCTTCATAATGTTTTTTCTTATATTCTCAATTTGATCTTCAAAAATGTAAATGCAATGTCAATCGTCATCTTCTGTCTTCTTAATTCCTATTCTTTTATTGTTCTCTCTCCTTCATAATGTTTTTTCTTATATTCTCAATTTGATCTTCAAAAATGTAAATGCCATGTCAATCGTTATCTTCTGTCTTCTTAATTCCTGTTCTTTTATTGCTTATTGCGGTGCAGTGGATATTGAATCGGAATGAAAAATTGGGGAGCTGAGTTTGAATTCCATTTGAATTCCTTGCATTCACTTATGCACAAATACCCTTGGGAAAAGTATTAATCAGTCTCTTCCTTTCAGTTATGGGTTAAACAACAGGACAGATTGGATTCTATAGCCTTGACTGGCAACCAGTCTATCGCAGCAAGTAATGGCAACCTACTGCGGGATAATCTTCTGCGCTGTCAGTCATGTCTCTTTTGAGACATGATCACCCAAGCATGTATCCTGTATAGCACTTAAATGACTAACTTCTGCAGAGTGTTTTTCTGCTTCATATATTTTTTCGCACTGTGTAACTCCTAGTGTCTTAGTGGCTATATTGCCTTGCTTGGGGTTGAACTGATAAAATATTTTGTTATGTTCATGATTTGATTTTTTTCTTTTCCAGCTCTTGAGAATTGTCCATCAGGTTGGCAGTACAAAGCCGAACATCAATACATCAATGTCTGTGCCGTTTGTGTCCAAATCAAGGGGCAGATTTATCATAATTTGGGTAGGTGATATGTTTTGATGTTGAATTAGCTTGGGTAAACGATGTGATAATATGACACTGTGTGGAGAGGCAACATATCTTGACGTTACTTCATAAGGGTAGATGATATGTCTTCATGTTATATTATTTAAGTTTGCAATATATAATGGTTTTGCATTTACATGTACAGAATCTTAACTCTCTATATAAACTGTTGAGCCAAAGGTCATGATATTTTTTTTTTAATCATATCACCCCAAGCAAGGCGGTAACTCCACTGATGCGCAGGGACCTACGTAAGAGTAAGAAGATTGGAAAAGAGAAAACCGGAAACCACATCCTAAACAGGGAACAAGGGATGAGCCTCTTCACCTGTTCAATAGACGTGGATGGAGTGTGAACCGGGCGATAGTTTAGTCTATCTACTCCAATGGGAAAAGAAAAAAATGATTAAAAAGATTGGAAAAGAAAACCGGAAACCCCATCCTAAACAGGAAACAAGGGATGAGCCTCTACACCTGTTCAATAGACGTGGGTGGTGTGTGAACCGGGTGATAGTTTAGTCTATCTACTCCAATTGAAAAGAGTAAAAGAATGGAAAAGAGAAAACTGGAAACCACATCCTAAACAGGGAACAATGGATGAGCCTCTACACCTATTCAATAGACGTGAAGTTTGTGTAGGACCCCTCTAATCTACCAATAAGACATCAATTCCACAAGGAGTCAGAAGACCCTTAAAGGGAGGTTAAACCATGCAACCTTGATAATTGTCCACAACTCTTGGATATATTTATTTGCAAGATCTTGCATGTGAATACACCACTTCATCATCACACCCTCTAAATGTTTGATTGGGTTTGTGTCAAGTGAATACAGTGGCCACACAAATTTCTTGTCAAATGTTCCTCAAACCAGTCTTGTTTAATTTGGTCCTGATAATCTGATGCATTGTCCTGATGGATTAATCTCATGTTATTAGAGTAAATGGTGCTCATAGATGGATGTAAATGGTCATGGAATGTGTCACACATCACTCAATAAGTCCCGGGGATATATATAGATATATATAGACATATATAGATGGCACCACTAATAAAAAAATCCATATGATTTTTATGAAGTGCTAACTTTCAAATAGCATGCAACAAAATCTGGGCCCAATCAGATTATTAGTTTGCAAATTAAAGTTATTTAAATCTAGCTACTGTTGTAAATTTTTAAAACAATGAAAAAATCTGAATTTCGTGTGCTGATAAAGCATTGCTTTTTGATGGGAAAAAATACTGTTCAAGCAAAGCAATGGCTTCATGAGTGTTATTCAGACTCTGTTTCATCAGAAACAATTGTTAAGATGTGGTATGCTGACCTTAAATGTGGGCGGACTGACACAAATGATACTGAATGCACAGGTCACCCAAAATTGGCTGTTGTCCTGGAAAACATAAAAAAATCCACAAACTCGTTTTTGCCGATTGTAAATTGAAGTTGCATGAAATAGCAGAGGAGTTGAACATATCAGAAAGGAGTGTATTCATTTTGCATGAACATTTGTCAATGAGAAAGCTGTGTTCAAAGTGCGTGCTGCATTTACTCACAGTTGATCAAAAACAACAACGCGTTGACAATTCAGAGCATTATTTGCAACTGTTTTAACACAACAAGAAGTGTGACAATGGATGAAACATGGATCCACCATTTCACTTTGGAGTCAAATTGGCAGTTAGCTGAGTGGACAGCACCAAGTGAAAGCCATCCAAATTGAACAAAGACGCAAACATCAGTTGGCAAGGTTTTGGCCTTTGTATTTTTGGATGTGCATGGTATTTGTTCATCGATTACCTTGAGAAAGGAAGAACCATCAATAGCGAATATTATATTGCATTACTGGTGTGTTTGAAGAAAGAAATTGCCAAAAAACAGCTACAAATGAAGAAGATGCACCATGTCACAAGTCAATTGCAATGATGGCAAAACTACATGAATTACACTTTGAATTGCTTTTGCATCCACCCTGTTTTCCTGATCTGGCCCCCAGTGACTACTGGCTGTTTGCAGACCTCAAAAGAATGCTCCAGGAAAAGAGATTTGGCTCTAATGAAAAAATGATATCAGAAACCGAGGCATATTTTGAGGCCAAAGACAAATTGTTCTACAGAAAAGGCATTGAATTGAAAGAGAAGCGTTGGAATCAGGATATTACCCGAGAAGGAAACTATGTTGATGAATAAAGTCGAATTTTGATAAAAAGTTGTTGTTTTATTAGTTAGGCCTGGGATTTATTGAATGATGTGTTCATATTGTAGTCAAATCTAAACAATGTCTAGTGAATCACCCCTTTATCGATCCACTGCCAGTCATTTTCAGTACTTGCTCATATCTGAGCATCAGGATCATCCTCCTCTCTCCTTATTCCCTTTCTTCCATCTGATTGTGGTGACACAGATGGCTGTGAAGGCCCAGCCTATTCATGAAGAGTTGTGAGCATGAGTTACAGAGGAGTGTGGGTAAGCAATTTGGGGACCCTCCTGTTAGCATGTTGGTAATCCTCTTCATGTTGACAATTACACGCAAATGTCTCCCCTCACCACCATTAATTTTAAGCTAAATTGTTAATATTTAATTTTTTTTCATGTCTCTCTTGAACGCCTTGTGCCAATTTTTCCTTGTTAAAAATGACTTCTAATCCAGTACCAAATTAAGCATAATATAATACTTCTCCTCCCACAGTATCTAAACTTATTTATAAATGGAACTTTGTATGTGTCTGTGTGTGTGTGTGTGTGTGCGTGTGTGTGTGTCTGTTACCTATAGACTCCAAAACAGCTGAGCCGATTTTTTTGAAAATTTACACAGTTGTACTATAAATGTCTCCGAGTGTTCTTAGCTAGGTTTTGTGTCAAGGTACAACCAATAAATATCGAAAATCGATAATCAAAAAATCGGGTTATGTGGTGGAGACTTACCTCGCCGAAGCAAAAGAAGGCGGTTTGTTTGCACGTGCGTTCGTAGACGTAATGGAACCGCGAGGCGAGCTCATGCGAGGCAGTTTTTCGAATGACACGGCGCATGCGTCATTGGTGAAAGTGAGGCTCTCGGAGAGTGGGAAATTACGAGACCAAAAAACACATAAAAAGAGCCTACTTCTGTTTCGGGGCACTTTTTGCTATTTACGACTCAAGAAGGCTACACCGGTGTTTGGGAGACAGCGTTTTGCTTACGGTGCGCAGGAAACGGAGTCCCTGGTGAATCAGTGTTCCGGGTTCTACAAGTAGCAGCTGGCGGAGCGGTTATTAATTCGGCTACGAACTACACTCTGAGAAGACACAAATACCCACAAGCTATTTCGGCATCTATTACGATTTCCATTATGGACGGCAAAGTCTTTGATGTCCGGTTGATTCCTGAGTTCAGTGGCGCTGCAACTGATATGCCAATCGTCGAGTGGATCGAAAATGCAGAGTTGGTCTGCGAACTCTGTGCTATGGACAAAGTTGAGCGGATTCTTCCATTACGCCTCCGAGGCGGTGCTCTTGCCGTATACAGGCAGCTCAGCAAGGAACAGAAAGCGGATGCGGAGCAAATTAAACGGGCCCTCATGACCGCGTATGCGACAGATGCATTTGATGCATACGATCAATTTGTTACTCGGCAACTTCGCTCGGGAGAAACAGTGGACGAGTTTCTGGCCGAACTACATCGTTTAGCTCGGCTGGTTGAGGGATCGTTGCCCGAACGATGGATGATATGTGCGTTTGTTTCGGGGTTGCCACAATATGTTAGACAGCTTCTTCGTGCCTCGTCCAGAATGGAGACCATGACATTGGAGCAGCTTTTGACTCGAGCACGGGCTATCATGACCGACAACGGAAGCTGTAAGGAATCGGTCGCTGCATCCACTGGCAAAACACATTCGAATTCAGAGTTGCTCCCTGATAACTCGCGCAGTGAGACCTTTTTTTGCTACAAATGTTCTGGACCCAACCACATGGCGAAGGATTGTATGCAGGGACGCCAAGTGAGGTCGGACGGTCGAGTGCGGAAGTCTCACCGTGAAACCCGATGCTTCAGATGCCATAAACTTGGACATACATCATCAAGATGCCAGGGAAACGCCCAAGGGGGGGAGACGTCAGCGCCAGTCTCCTCCCTGAGCAAGTGAGAATCAAGAAATTGCCCGCCGTAAAAGTGCTCGTGGATGGGCGAGAGTGCACAGCTCTGGTGGATTCCGGCTGCTCACAGACGCTCGTGAGCAAAGCTGTGTGTCGCCATTGGAGACAGAAGGAAGTAGGAGTACTGACGGCCGACGGGAAGACTTTGAAGTGCCGGGGGCACGGCAGAATAAAATTGGAAGTTGAACAGTCTCAGCCCGTGAACATTGAGGTCCTGGTCATGGATGGACAATTGTTGGGTTTTGACCTGCTTATTGGCATCAACGCGATCAAACAGCTAGGAGGTGTTCGCCTGACGGAATCTGGTGAGGCATACTTTGGAAACCTGGATGGATGTGCCGCCATTTCTATCGATGAGCCCGATTTCAGTGTGACATTCGATGAAAGGCAAAGAGCGTGGACTGCAACATGGAAATGGGCAAGTGGTCGCTCGCCCGGCGAGCTGACAAATAACGTGCAAGAGTACACTGTGCCAGACCATGCCCGGGATGCGTACGAGAAAGAACTCTTGCTATGGCAACGTAACGAATGGTTGCTGCCATATCCCGAGGAGGAACTTGGTCCACCCAAGGGTTTAATTCCCTTGATGGCAGTCGTGCAGGAACATAAGCAAAAGGTCCGGCCGGTACTCGACTACCGAGAATTGAACGGATTTGTAGAAGCATTCACTGCCGATGCCGAAGTGTGCGCACAAAAGCTCAGAGAATGGCGACAGCAAGGAGTTGATGTGTCGCTCTTGGATCTGCGACATGCCTATCTACAAATTCACATTGACAAGAAGCTGTGGCCATTCCAAACAGTTATTTTCAAGGGCAAGCGGTTCTGCCTTACACGATTGGGGTTTGGACTAAATGTGGCACCACTCATCATGAAATCTGTCGTCGACGCTATAATGTCCCAAGATCGTGTGATCAAAAGTGCCACGTCGGCTTACGTTGACGACATTTTTATCAATGAGAGCCTGATTTCTGCATCGCGCGTTCGACAGCACCTCTCAGATTACGGCCTAGTCTGTAAAGACCCAAAACGGCTACGAGACGGAACTAGGGTCCTCGGTCTGCAGGTGTGGGGAGAGAACGGTACTCTCCGATGGAAGCGGAGTGGACAGATCCCGGAAATTCCCGACGTGGTGACTCGTCGACATGTGTTTTCCATTTGTGGGAAACTCGTGGGCCACTTCCCCGTGTGTGGCTGGCTAAGGGTGGCGACTGCATTCATCAAGCGCCGAGCAAGTGCGGTAACCAAGAGATGGGACGAGGAAATCAGAAATGCCAATCTGCTTCGTATGCTGGAAGAGACGATGACCAGAGTGTGTGAAATGGACCCTGTTGGAGGAGACTGGTGCATGAATGGCAACGAGATGAAGGTCTGGGTGGATGCAAGTTCTGTGGCCACAGGAGTGGCGTTAGAGGCGAATGGAAGCATCGTTGAGGATGCTTGTTGGTTGCGCCCGACCAATGATGCCAGGCATATCAATCTGGCTGAATTAGATGCAGCAGTCAAAGGCATCAACCTGGCCCTTCAATGGCAGGCTACAGTGTTGCATCTGGTCACCGATTCAGCATGCGTACATCGGTGGATATCCGACACCTTGACTGGGAAGGCACGTGTGAACACTAAGGCGGCTGGTGAAATGCTAGTGAGACGACGCTTAGGAACACTGCGGGCATTAATGGAAGAATATAAATTGACCATGGATGTCACGCTGGTGAAATCCTGTCAAAATCGCGCAGATTGCCTCACCAGAGTGCCACGCAAGTGGTTGAATCTACATAAGGAGGGAAAAGAGCCAGTCCCGGAGAGTTGCGCTGCAATGAGGTGCCGACTGAATAAAAGTCAGGTGGTTGACGTCCACCGAGAAAGTGGACATGCGGGCGTGAAACGAACCCTATACTTCGCCAGACTTATCGACCCACTAGTGTCGAAGGAAATCGTGCGATCGGTTATCAAAGCCTGTGAAGCCTGCCAGTCTATAGATCCGGCGCCAGTTCATTGGAAAAAGGGAAAATTGAGCGTGGAAAACAACTGGAGTAGAGTAGCAATGGACATAACCCATTACAATGGCGTGCATTTTTTAACGCTCATTGATTGCGGTCCCTCCAGGTTTGCAATTTGGCGGACATTGCGTCGACAAGATGCACATAGTGTCATTCACCAGTTGAAGATGATTTTCTTTGAACGGGGCCCACCAACCGAGATATTGACTGACAATGACCCTGCGTTCACTTGCAGACACTTTAAAGAGTTTGCAAACAGCTGGGGTGTGCAGTTAAGATTCCGATGCGCATATTCACCGGCTGGTAATGGAATTGTGGAGCGCAGCCACAGGAGCATTAAGACCATCGCAGCAAGGAAGGGTTGTTCCGCGTTGGAGGCCGTTTATTGGTATAATGTCACGCCAAAGGACGATGTCTCACCTTCCACGGCACCGGCTGACGTGCTGCATAATTACCACGTCAGAGTAAAAGGCATTGAAGCCAAACCCCCACCAGAACCACAGATTATCGGAGGGAGATATGAAGAAGGTGACGTTGTCTGGGTCAAAAATCCGCACGGCAAATGCACAACCAAGTTCAGGACCGGGCGGGTAACCGAAATTGTCAGCCCACTGACAGTGCGAATTGATGGGGTACCACGCCATGTCAAAGACCTACGGCCATTTTCAGGACCATATGCATCGTCGGGCGATGAAACCGACACAGAAGAGAGTGAGCGATTTATTTACTTGGGGTCAGGTCAACCAAGTGATGGCTCCGATGGTCCACTAACAGCGGATGCTGACGTGCATGACGAAACCTCAGGTGACAGCCCATCTGAGGACGAACCTTGTGTCGTAACCCTCCGAAGGAGCACCCGCCAGAAGAGACCCGCTCCCGAATGCACTTTTTGTGATGATGAGATCAGGGGGGAGTGTGGTGGAGACTTACCTCGCCGAAGCAAAAGAAGGCGGTTTGTTTGCACGTGCGTTCGTAGACGTAATGGAACCGCGAGGCGAGCTCATGCGAGGCAGTTTTTCGAATGACACGGCGCATGCGTCATTGGTGAAAGTGAGGCTCTCGGAGAGTGGGAAATTACGAGACCAAAAAACACATAAAAAGAGCCTACTTCTGTTTCGGGGCACTTTTTGCTATTTACGACTCGAGAAGGCTACACCGGTGTTTGGGAGACAGCGTTTTGCTTACGGTGCGCAGGAAACGGAGTCCCTGGTGAATCAGTGTTCCGGGTTCTACGAGTAGCAGCTGGCGGAGCGGTTATTAATTCGGCTACGAACTACACTCTGAGAAGACACAAATACCCACAGGTTATAGAAGGAGTGATCTGATTTTAATCAAATTTGATACACTCATAGACAAAGACATAAGAAACAATATTTAGAAGTTTCAAGGTTACAGTTCTTACAATAATGCAGAAAATTGATTATATATAAAAGGTAAGATGTTTGTGTGTGTGTCTGTTAATCTGCCTGTATGTCTGTATATTTTTCAGTCCTTTTATTTTAGTTTTTGCTTCGGGTTTGGCTCTAAATAGGTATAATTGTAGTTCTTACTCTCAGCCATAATACCAGAGGACTCATTTAGCCTTCAAAATTCAATTTACAATGAAAAAAACTTTGATTTACATCCATTCATTTTTCTTTCAGTCTACGGTTTCGCTTTAACTGGAAACAACTATTGCTTTTTAGTTTTTCGTGCCAACGGCCAAAGAGTCTGAGCTCCAGGACCATGGATTAGTTTTTAAGATTTCATTACAACCGAGCAATGCCGGGCTATACTGTTAGTTTGTCTATATTTCTGAGATTTCTTATTTCCAGAGGGGATGATGATCTCCTTTCTCCCTCCCACGTTTACTAGGATCTTAATCACTTTTGGTCATTGCTTCTGGGTGCCTAAGTTGCCATTTTTCCTTTCCAGTTGGTACACAATTCGTCAATCAGTTTTTCCCAGCCCATGTTGTATTGTTCAGACCCTGGAAAGCTGTATCCAACAAATCAGCTGTTGTTTCAATTTGATGTCATCAATATTCACTATCATTCTTTAACGATCATAGAGAATCTTTCCTACCTTCCATCGGTATGGATCGTGCTAGTCTCCTAGAAAGTAATGTGTTGCGCCTCCTTGGCCTCACTCTCTCAACTGATCTCAAGTGGAATGACTACATTGAATCAATAGCTACATCTAAGAAGGTTGAGTTGATGTGCCAAGCGAGTAAAATTTCTTTTCAGAATCCATCTTGCACATTTACAAATCTACCATGTGTCTGAGTATTGAATACTATTGTCATATCTAGTCAGGTGTTAATATTTATTTATTGTTAATATTTATTTATTTAATATTTATTCATAAAATTGTTAATGTTTATTTTTTTCATGCCTCTCCTTAAGGCCTTGTGCCAATTTTTTCTTATTAAAAATTCCTTCTGATCCAGTACCAAATTAAGCATAATATAATACCTCTCCTCCCACAGTATTTGTCTATACTTTTGAGATTTCTTATTTCCTGAAAGGAAGGTGATCCCCTTTCTTCCTCCCACGTTCACTAGGATCTTAATCACTTTCGGTCATTGCTTCTGGGTGCCTGAGTTGTCATTTTCTTCTTTCCAGTTGGTACTCAATTGTGGCAGATATGAGATAGAACCTGGGACAAGCACAACTGTTTGCGACTTGCCTTGTCCCTGCCAAAAAAAGAGCCCGTATTTGCTTACCATGTAAAGCTACTGCAGTTAAAATGAAGGAGAAAGAAAAAGCACTTACTGCTCTGCCGTAATCCGTCCTTGGCCAGATAACATAAAAGAATAAGGGGGACTTGCATTGCATTTTTATAGAATAAAAGATGCAATGCATTATGGGATCGCAGGAAGATGCAAAGGATTATGGGTATATGGACAAATATAAAAGCAACTAATTTTTCCCAGTGCAGGGCAGGTGGAGCAATGTTCACAGTTGGCGGCTGAAATGTCTGTTAGTGAGATTTTGAGACAGAACTTGAGAAGGAACAACTCTGGATTGGAATACCGGCTGGGAGAGCAACAATTCACTCGCTGGTTGCTGTTTTCACTTTATTTTGCCACAATCAGTTTTTCTCAGCCAATGTTGTATTGTTCAGACCCTGGAAAGCTGTATCCAACAAATCAGCCGTTGTTTCAATTTGATGTCATCAGTATTCACTATCATTCTTTAACCATCATAGAGAATCTTTCCTACCTTCCATCAGTATGGATCATGCTAGTATCCTAGAAAGCAATGTGTTGCACCTCCTTGGCCTCACTCTCTCAACTGATCTCAAGTGGAATGACTACATTGAATCAATAGTTACATCTAAGAAGGTTGAGTTGATGTGCCGAGCAAGTAAAATTTCTTTTCAGAATCCATCTTGCACATTTACAAATCTACCATGTGTCTGAGTATTGAATACTATTTTCGTATCTGATCAGGTGCTCCTGCTATTTATCTCAGTAAAATCCGAAGGAGGATTTACAATGTAATCAGTCCCAAATTGGGAGTGCAACCTCCGTGACTTTCTCACTGACGGAATTGAAGTGGTTGGTAGTGAATTTTTGTGGGACTAGCTATGGGTTAGTTTGGTTTGTTGTGTTTTTTTTTTCATTCGTTGTCAATTCTGAATTTGTGTTGCAGGGAAATATGCATATTTCGCTGAATTTTTTTTTTTCTGGTGGGGTAGGATTGGATGTTTGGTGGTTCCATTGTTTTCGAAGTGCTAAACAGAATGCATGGTCATCAGCAAAAAGGGCAGCCCAAAATGCCAATTACAGGTGAGGGACTCTAAAATCAAGTAGGTACATAAATCTAAATACCTAGGAAGTGTTCTAAAAGAAGATGAAAAATCCGACACTGAGATCCGAAAGCGAATTAGCATGGCAAAAGAAGCATTCCAGAAGTTCTATTAAGAAACAGGACAATTTCGCTAGAAACAAAGAGGAAATTACTGGATTGCTATGTGATGTCGGTTCTTCAATATGGCAGTGAATGTTGGACAATATCTTCGAAGATGAAGGAAAAACTTGAAGCAGCTGAAATTTGGTTCTGCAGAAGGATGCTGCGAATATCATGGATCGGGCATGTGAGCAATGAGGAGGTTTTGGAAAGGATGGAAATGAAAAGGAAATTAATACTGAGCATCAGGAAGAGACAGCTAAAGTTCCTGGGACATTCAATGAGGAAGGAGGGCTTGGAGAACCTGTTACTAACAGGCCAGATAGAAGGAAAAAGAGACAAAGAAAAGCCGTGGATAACATATTTGAAGGACCTGATCAGGTGGTTGACGGAACGAGGGTTGCATGGTGCAAAAGGAGAAAGTGTGCTAAGAGCCACCAGGGACAGAGAGATGTAGAAAGCCATGATCGCCAACGTCCTGAAAGGACATGACACATAAAAGAAGGAGAATGTTAGTGTGAACATTATTTTTGTTGCAATTTCTATAATGTTGGTTTTTGCAGTTGTTATCTGAAGTGAACATTTGGTAACTCACTATCTGTGAGTTATAATATTTCGGTACCTTTGCGTAAAGTCAACATATTAATGAATCTTTTGAATAATACACAATAATACTCTCAGAATGCTGTAGAATACTGGAAACACCAGGACACACGGAACATACTGAATACTAAATACCCAGAAAACACTGCAACACACTACACCAGGACACACAGTACACACTCAGACTTCAGTCTGAGTACTTTATATATTAATATTTATGGTCATTTGATTCCAGTAGCACAATCCATTCAACTCTCACAACAGACCTCAAGTGGAATGACTATATAGAATCCATAGCTAAACCCGCTGCTAAGAAAGTCAGTTCTCTGTGTAGGGCCAGGAAGTTTTTTCCGCCTGAAACAATCCTATACATATATAAATCTACCATCCGCCCATGCATTGAATACTGCTGCCATATCTGGTTGGGTGCTCCGGCTATCCACCTAGGTGTCCTTGACAAAATCCAACGGAGAATCTGTAATGTAATAGATCCCGACTTGGCAGCTCAGATACAGTCACTTTCTCACCGGTGCAATGTGGTTTTCTTGTGTCTCTTATACAAATACTTTCACGGCTTCTGTTCCGATGAATTTAGCTCACTGGTGCCCCCCATATATAAATTTATTCGAGCCACAAGATTAGCAACTAGGTCCCACCCTTTTACTGTGAAACCAATAAATTGTAAACGCAAATTCTACTCCAGCAGCTTCTTTTCCCGCCTGTGGAATTCCCTTCCATTTCCTTGTTTTCCCGACAGCTATAATCTCCAAGAATTTAAATGTAAAGTCAATAGTCATCTCCTATCTCACTAACCCGCATTTCTCTCTCATGCTCCTTTCTCCGTCCACTCCACTCACATCAGTATTCTCATCCTTCTCTTACCCACTTCCTGACACCCCCTATAACCTGTCACTCTTTCCCATAACATTCTTCTTATGTAACCGCCTGCAAAACAGTGGCAGTAAAATGCCTTGCTTGGTGCGATATGATTACAAAAAAAAAAAAAAGAAAACAAAAAAAAACAGTTGACCACACATGTCAGTATCGTCACTTTCTTCCTCCATAACACACTGTATATGTTTGGACTGTTGTCTTCATCTTGTCATATTAATGATGTTTCGACTGTTGTATGCTCCAGCCTTCTTCAGTTGATATATGTTGAAATTTTGAACCTTATACCTACACATGGCCCAGTGGATAAAAGTGTTGGTTGAAGTAATCCAGTGACTTGAACCAAACAGTTGTGAGTTCAATACCTGGTCACAGCAGAGATGAACAAAGACTTATAGATTTGAGTTAATAAAGGGAAATAAATGAAATTGAGACATTCAGAAAAGGCATCGATTGCGGAACTAGAACAATTTACCCCAGTGGACTAAATAAAGGGTTTGTTGATTCAAAACTCCAGCGTATATCACCTGAAGAAGGCCTGAGCATACAATGGCTGAAGTCGTAAATATGGGAACAAAGATGAGTACAACAATCCAAACAATGTAAAAAGTGTAAATAGTTACAATACCTCACCTCAGCAATATAGACAGATCCTGAAGAAGAATGGAGTTTTCAATGGCTGAAATGTTGTGAAAATGACAACAAAGATGCAGACAACAATCTGAACAATGTAAATAGTGTAAATAATTACAATACCTCATCTTAGAAATATAGGCAGATGACAGTTTTCTTTTAAACTTTCCAGACCATTCAGTGCAGCTCTGTTGTCTTCCAAAATCTGCAATAATTTCGGGTTCCATATTGTTCAAGTAAAAGCGCCATGTTTTCTGTGATTTTTGTCTCCATTAGAAGAAATTTACTGAAGTTATTATGAAAATCTTTTATAAGACTTGAGCTTAAATACCACTAAAAAGCTGTGGTCAGAAAAGAGATAGGGAAATCAGAACTAACTGATAATATTTGTAGAAAGAAGAGAAATGCCAATCCTTATGGAAAGAACTACATGTTTTTTGAGTTTATTCGGAGGAATTTAGTTAAAACATTATAAAAATCTTGTGTAAAAATTGAGGAGGGTTGTTTATATTAAATTTTTACCAATCGATAAGACTTAAATATCATTGAAAAACCATAGTTAGAGAAGAGACTATGAAACCAGGACTAGCTGATCATGACTGTAGAGTGAAGAGACACCAATGTCAGTCAAATGAACTTAAAAAAAAAAAAATTGGGATAAGGCAATTGAAATAACTGCTTGAAAGATTCATCTTAGCAATCTTGATTTCTAGATAAGATTTCCATCTTTGCACTTCTTTGTAACAAGAACTGACAGATTTTATTTTTAATTTTGGTATAAGTTAGAAATAATTCTAAAATCAATCAAAGATTGAAGTCATTAAATGAATGAACATGTTTTTACTCTTTACAGGATTATGGAAAGAGGCCATTAGTCCGTTAATGGAATCTATTCAAGGATTTCAAATGCTTCCCGTAGAAGATTTCAAAGGGACTTCTTACTCATACTCCTTGCTGTCTCGTTGTCTATGCCGCTTGAGTAAAAGAGAGTATAGTGAATTGTGCCAAGAGTATTCCTTTCAATTTGATCATCACTGTTATCAGGCTTACGAATTTGGGATGGTGGCTTACAAACAGAGTCCAGGACAAAGGCTTTTTCTTGGCAAGCATTTGGTAAGAACTTTGTATGCTCTGCTCTTTCCCTTTTGATTAGGGGATTGTTTTAGGAGGATCTTTTCTCTGGCTACAGGGAAATTCAGTGACCTAAATGCTAGTTCCGGTGAAAATTCAAAGAAAAAAATTAAAGAAATGTTTTTGGCATTATAAACAGAAGTTGATAGGAAAATCATTATCATTGAGTTCACTCCCTTGAAGACTAACAATCCTTTATCTAGACTGATTAATCTGGAGTAATATGAAAAAAATTTCGGAAAAAGTAATTATTTCTGATTACAATGTCTATGGCCTTTTCATGCCCCTGTCATAAAGAACAGTGTTGTAAATATCCTCTCAGATGTCTTATTTTATTGCTATATGCATTTAATTGCTGATGAGAAATTTGGGAAATGTTTAACATTTGTACCCACAAAAAGCAGTGTGTCAAAAGGACAGTTTTTTCCTTGACACCGCTATTATTTTAACTACCTTCACTTCTTGATAATGTTTACTGTTTTAAAAAGCTCTAATAAACACCCCAAAATAAAGCCTGGCCATAAAGCTATACCCCACCTTCTAATGTTAAATCTGTCTACAAAATTCCCGACACTTTCATTAATCAACTATATTCCCTACCCACCCCACTTCTTTCAAGATTCTAACGGACAATTTACAAGACTTATTCCCTTATTGCTATCCCCCACCAACATCCTACAAACAACTCGCCAAATATAAGAAAAGAGGCTTTCCATTCCGTTCCACACCACCTGATGAGACATTGTAGTTTCAATGTTGGAACAAAATGTACAATTTGTAGTGGATATTTAAAAAAAAATTTGTACATCTTCTAAAATATAATTTATAATAAATATATATATATATATATATTTTCTAAACATACTGTTAAATATAAGAGACAATGAATGTCTATTATGTTTAATCATGAGTCGTTCTAAACATCGTATTTTAGTTTTAATTTCAGGTGAAAATAAATACAAACATTGTCCAACATTTGGATAATTTTTTATTAAGTTGGTCCTTAGCTTTCGGCTCACATTATTATTATGTTATTGTTGCTTAGCAAAGTTTTATGTCAACACAAGATAAAATTGTCGCTGATGGTGGATGTTTTTATGTTAACGTCCTTGTAACCTCTCTGAAGATGGCTCATGTGAGCCAAATGAAGGTGAATAAAGAAATAATATTGTTTTAAGAAAATGGACTAGATGTAGAGGAGGGGAAAAAGAATGGAAATGAGTCAGAGGCCAAATATATGCTCTCTCTGTTTACACAGGGAGGGCTTTAAAGATTGAATATAAATGGCTTCCAACATATATATAAAGTATACAAGAAAGGCTGTGTGCATTTTACTTGTTCTTTATATTATCCTGTAAGATTCTGATCTATATTTGACCCCAAACTTTTTTTGTTTTTTTTAATGATATCACACCAAGCAAGGCAGTAACACTATTGATGTGCAGGGGTCTACGTAAGAGTGAAAAGATTGGAAAAGAGAAAGCTGGAAACCACATCCTAAACAGGAAACAAGGGATGAGCCTCTTCACCTGTTCAATAGACATGGGTGGAGTGTGAACCAGGCGATAGTTTAGTCTATCTACTCCAACTGAAAAAAAAAAAGGAAAAGAAGTGAAAAGATTGGAAAAGAGAAAGCCGGAAACCACATCCTAAACAGGGAACAAGGGATAAGCCTCACGAGTTTACTCTGTATTACTCTCTCTCGTGACTCCAATACTACATAACAACCTGATAAGGGCTCCTCAGCATAGAGTAACGGTTAACAAGCTTGTCTTGCTTGAACAATTATGATTTAGTAGAGAGTTCAATCCTCACTGGGTGTCCTAGACTTTCAGCCTTGTGCCACATCTAAGGCATGCTTAGAAAATCTAGGGTACCTCGGTGTGATGTAATGGTTAGCAAGCTTGTCTTGCTAGAACAATTACAACTGAGTTAGATTCACACTGGGTGGCTCAAAATTTTGGCTTTGTGCCACATCTCACCTATGCTTAGAAACTCACCATAACAACCTGATAATAAATAAAACTCATCTTGCTGCTTCTCATTTTAACAAGTATTTTTGTATATATAATGTTCAGGGGTTTATCATTATGTACTCAGTGTAAAAAAAAACCCCACCCTCCACACGCCACCAAACATAATTAGCTAGTTTCACCATTTATTTTAGGCATGGTGTTCAATATCCTCTCTTCATTTAAAATTTCTTCAAAAGTCAGCACTTGGCTGAAAATAAATAGTCCATTGGCTGATTTCATAAGCATTTTTAGAAAAATTAGCTACGATTTAAACAACTTTTCAATTTACAAGACTTATTCTCTTATTGCTAACCCCCACCAACATCCCACACACAACTCGCCAAATATAAGAAAAGAGGCTTTCCATTTCTTTCCACACCACCTGATTAGACATTGTAATCTCAATGTTGAAACAAAATGTACACTTTGTATTTAAAAAAAAAAATTTGTACATCTTCTAAAATATAATTTTCAAAAAATTAGCAATGATTTAAACAACTTTCATGATTTCCGATAAGAGACTAGGAAAAGATTGTAATCTATAATTGCTGGAGTTTCAGTCCTTGGATTTCTATAGATTAGGCATCCTTGAATTAGGATCGCGTTTATAAAAACAAATCAGAAAATTAAAACAAAATGTAATCTGACATAAAATAATTTGAGAAGGTAATGTATAATAGGAACGAGAAATCGGGGAGCCGAGTTCGAATTCCAGTTGAATTCATTGCATTCACTTACGCGCAAATTCCCTTGGGAAAGGTATTAATTCGTCTCTTCCTTCCAGTTATGGGTTAAATAACAGGACAGATTGGGTTCTATAGCCTTGGCTGGCAACCAGTCTACCGCAGAAAGCAATGGCAATCTACTGTGGGATAATCTTCTGCCCAGTCAGTCATGTCTCTTTCGAGACATGATCACCCAAGCGTGTTTCACGTATGGCACAACTGACTGAATGTATAATGTCTGGAAAAACATTGTAAAATTTCAGTCTTCATAGATAATTTTATAAAATTATGGAACAAAAAATCTTATTTTCATAGTTATCTATAAAAGGATTTATAATAAATATTACTTTGTACTTGGTTTCAATATTTTGAGAATTTTTTAATTCTCTTTAAATTTTTAAATAAAAAGTTTTCTTTTCAAATTTAATTTCTTCATAAGTATTGAATTGTATAAATCTTGTAAATAAACATGTGTTACGAGGATGCATTTATACATAAAAATAATATTAATAATGTCTAAAAAGTTGTAGTAAGTTGTGTTATTCCAAAAAGTTTTCATTCGTGAAGTAGTCGTAAAAATAAGGAAATTTGAAATAGAACGTTTGGAAGGTACTAGAATGATCGAGAAAATACCAGTAAAATCGAGTGATTTTGAAAGGTTCTTGAAATATGCAAATTAGGAGTTAGCCCCTATAAAAATAGGTTTTGGGCAGTGAGTAGTCAGTTGTTACCAGGGTTTGCTGACGTTATCAACTCCGGTATTGATTCAAGGATTTATATCCAGCCGAAAGAATCTCATAGAAAAGTCCAACCAACTAAAACCTGAAAGAGAACCTCATGGAACGATATGGATCAATACATATTTTTGAGTCTTTCATTGACCAAACAAGTAATTAGTCTTTATATGCACATTTAAGAATTTCCAAAAAATATAGCACTTAACTTCTTCGCCAACTTAATTGGGTAAAGATACTTGACTCCTTACCTTCTCCTCCTTTCTTCATAACACTTGCCAGTAGTAAACTCCATGTTTCTTTTGTTTTGAATGCAACAAAAATTTTATATTTGTAAATATTTTTATTTAATGTTTCTGAAAATTAAAATATTTGTCTGTGAATTATCTCTGAGTTTTGATCAATCATTTTTTTTTTTTGTTACATAGCTAATGGAATCTTGGTATTATGCAGCATTAGTGGGGCCAACAAAAAATTAATTCCTTTTGAAACACTATTTTCAACAGGATTGAAGGTTAAACATTGCCAAAATCTAAATCTAAACTTATTTATAAATGGAACTTTGTCTGTGTGTGTGTGTGCCCGTTACCTATAGACTCTGAAATGGTGGAACCGATTTTCTTGAAACACAGTTGTACTATAAGCGTCTGCGAGTGTTCTTAGCTAGGTTTTGTGTTGAGGTACCCCTGATAAATATTGAAAATCGGGTTATAGAAGGAGTTGTCCGATTTTAATCAAATTTGATACACTCATAGACAAAGATATAAGAAACGATATTCAGAAGTTTCAAGGTTGCAGTTTTTACAATAGTGCAGAAAATTGATAATATCTATATATATATATATATATATATATATATATATATATATATATATAAAAGGCAGGATGTTTGTGTGTGTGTTTGTTTATCTGCCTGTATGTCTGTATTTTTTCAGCCCTTTTATTTTAGTTTTTGCTTCTGGTTTGGCTCTAAGTAGGTATAATTGTAGTTCTTAGTCTCAGCCATGATACCATTTACTCAGAGGACTTATTTAGCCTTCAAAATTCAGTTTATGATGAAAAAAAATAATTTGATATCGATACCAGGAAATTAAAATTTGACTTACACCCATTCATTTTTCTTTCAGTTTACGGTTTCGCTTTAACTGGAAACAACTATTGCTTTTTAGTCTTTCGTGCCAACGTCCAAAGATTCTGAGGTCCAGGACCATGGATTAGTTTTGAAGCTTTCATTACACCCGAGCAATGCTGGGCTATACTGCTAGTTTTACATAAAAGAGCATTTGTTTACATGTGCCTATTAAGTGTATATATTTGTGTAACTTATTTGTGTGTAAATAATCTGATCATTTTTGGCAGATACGATGCTAGATTAATCTTAATCTGAGAAGATTTCCCCAAAACCATTTGACCATCTTTTGTTTTTATTTTTTCAGCTTCAGTCTGGAGAATGCCTACTAATGTACACGGTCCAATTGACAGATGGAAGTTCACAGTACAAAATGTTTCTAGAAATCATGAAGATTTTGAATTTGGTATTCTATAACCAAAATCCAGAAGAATTCTCTCAGAGCAAAGACCAACTTTTCATTTTCATAAAATCTTTGTTTGTAACCTGCCTTACCTTGGGATGTTCCTATAATCCAATAGACAGGTGAGAATTTGAAAGAACAGACTTTCATTTGATTTCCAGACTAAATACACGTGTATCTCTACACACTCTACATATATTGGTTTTACTACAACCACGCTCTCCCGTAGACTTACCTGTCACCTTTCTGATTGGAGTTCAATTAAACAACATTTCTTAGAAAAACATAGCAATGTAAGTAATATTAAACAGATTTTAGTCAATAAACACTTAATAAAATCACATTTCAGTCTGGCCATAACATATTACATTGCATTTAAACATATGGTTCTGTTAACATATTGGTCTCTCACGCGATGTGATGTCATAGAGCTGCATTACAAATTTACGAACTGCGTCTGCTGTTTGGTGACTGTTATCGTCACATAGCATTGTTTTAATGTCAGCACAAGATAAAATCATCTTTGATGGTGGATGCCTTTATGTTAACGTCCCTGTAACCTCTCTGAAGATGGCTCATGTGAGCCGAAAGCTTAAAACAAGCATAATAAAAAAATATCTAAATCTTGGACAGTTTTTGTCTTTATTTTGCATACACTCTGTTCCCCTGGAATTAAAGCCAAAATATGATGTTTAGAACAACTCATGTTTAAACATAATAGACATTCATTGTCTGTTATATTCAACAGTATATGTTTAGACTTATATGTGGGCATATATGAACATATATGGATATTTATCAGCTTTGCCGCTATCGTAAAATGTGACACAAGGTCAAGGTTTAATGTGGGGAGCCCCGAATGTGTGCGCTAATATGTATGGGTAGCTAAAGAGAAGTAAAACCACACACCATAAATCGGTAATGGGCAAATGGCAGACTGTAGGTTTCATGTAGCCTGTTTGGCTTTCTGAATGGCACGCCTAATTTCAAAAGAAAAATTTTCGTCCATTCTCACTCATTCACTCACACATTCTCGCACGCTTACAGCCATATCACATTGAATACACCGGTTCTTGCTCGATCACCGAAGTTAAGCAATGTTGAGCCTGGTCAACCGGGTGACCGCTTTGGAATACCAGGTGCTGTAAGTGTTTAGTGATGGATGTGCGTTGTGGTGCAGTGGATATTGGCTCGGAAAGAGAAATCGGTGAGTCGAGTTCAAATTCCAGTTGAGTACCCTGCATTCACTTAAGCACTGGTACCCTTGGGAAAGGTATTCATCTGTCCCTTCCCTCCACTTATGGGTTAAATAACAGGGTAGGACTTGGGGACCCTGCTCTTAAAAAACAAATTTTAATGAATCTTGATACTCGAAAAGAAAAAAGTATTACTAGACACAAAACTTATATAAAAACAACAATAAATTGTTGAAAGAAAAAGGTATTACCAGCAATAAATAAAATTTAGTTGGCAATAAATGACCTGCTGAGGTTGATATGCCATAAAAACAAAACCAACCAACATTCTCGCACATAACTTCTGCACTGTCAGTTATGTCTCTTTTGAGACATGATCACCCAAATATGTATCACATATGGCACTTACCAGACTTTCTACTTTAATGTCTCTTTTCCCCCAACTTTTGTACCATTCTCTGTATTTTCAAAAAGATTAAATGCGTAAAAGTATATGTTTTGCAAATAACTAGCTAACAGCAAAACAACTTTCTTTTAATTCTCTTGCTTCTTCTTACTTTTTCCAGAGCTATGGGTAATTACCTGGAGACAGTCTGTTTGTTTGTCTACGGAAAATACTGTGATATTGGTGCCAGCCAACTAGACTCAGAAACTGGAAGGAAAAATTTGAAGGAAATTATTCCAGCATTGAATTCTGCTCTGACAAGACTCAGCCAACAAAATCTGAATTTCTTTAGCAAGACTGCAGATGCGAATGATCAAAATACGGTGATAAAATATTTAAAGAACATTACACTTGATTTAAAGCAGTTAACTGAAAGTAACAAGGTTGAAGGTGCCACGGGAACAGAGTGTATGCAAACGACACAGTTCAGCAAAATCAAAAGTAAAAATAAGAATGACAAACACAGTATAGATGTAACAGGTAGAAAAGTCCCACTGCCAGTCACCTCTAAAACTGATGAAAAGAAGTTGCAAAAGCTAAGGAAAATGACTTTTGGAAATGAAGTGACAGTAAATACAACAGCAGATTGTGAAACAAATACACAGGGGAGTGGTGTTGTCTCAAGACAAAAAACTTCAACGGTAGATTGTGAAGGAGTTATCAAGAAAGAGGTGGGAACACAAAGAGAAAGGATTCCAATGGTAGATTGCAGAGCAGACACACAGGAAAGGACAGAAATACCACAAATGGTAGATTGTCAGGCAGAGACCAGGGAACGAGTGGGAGGTCAAAATGAAAAGATTCCAACGGTAGATTGTCAGGCAGAGACCAGGGAACGAGTGGAAGGTCAAAATGAAAAGATTCCAACGGTAGATTGTCAGGCAGAGACCAGGGAACGAGTGGGAGGTCAAAACGAAAAGATTCCAATGGTAGATTGTGAGGCAGAGACAAGGGAACGAGTGGAAGGTCAAAATGAAAAGATTCCAATGGTAGATTGTCAGGCAGAGACCAGGGAACGAGTGGGAGGTCAAAACGAAAAGATTCCAACGGTAGATTGTCAGGCAGAGACCAGGGAACGAGTGGGAGGTCAAAACGAAAAGATTCCAACGGTAGATTGTCAGGCAGAGACCAGGGAACGAGTGGGAGGTCAAAACGAAAAGATTCCAACGGTAGATTGTGAGGCAGAGACCAGGGAACGAGTGGGAGGTCAAAACGAAAAGATTCCAACGGTAGATTGTCAGGCAGAGACCAGGGAACGAGTGGGAGGTCAAAACGAAAAGATTCCAACGGTAGATTGTCAGGCAAAGACCAGGGAACGAGTGGGAGGTCAAAACAAAAAGATTCCAATGGTAGATTGTCAGGCAGAGACCAGGGAACGAGTGGAAGGTCAAAACGTAAAGATTCCAACGGTAGATTGTCAGGCAGAGACCAGGGAACGAGTGGGAGGTCAAAACGAAAAGATTCCAACGGTAGATTGTGAGGCAGAGACCAGGGAACGAGTGGAAGGTCAAAATGAAAAGATTCCAATGGTAGATTGTCAGGCAGAGACAAGGGAACGAGTGGAAGGTCAAAATGAAAAGATTCCAATGGTAGATTGTCAGGCAGAGACCAGGGAACGAATGGGAGGTCAAAACGAAAAGATTCCAACGGTAGATTGTCAGGCAGAGACCAGGGAACGAATGGGAGGTCAAAACGAAAAGATTCCAACGGTAGATTGTCAGGCAGAGACCAGGGAACGAGTGGGAGGTCAAAATGAAAAGATTCCAACGGTAGATTGTCAGGCAGAGACTAGGGAACGGGTGGGATGTCAAAACAATAAAAATTCAATGGTAAATTGTGAGGTAGATATCAAGAAAGAGGTGGGAACACAAAGAGAAAGGATTCCAATGGTAGATTGCAGAGCAGACACACAGGAAAGGACAGAAATACCACCAATGGTAGATTGTGAGGCTGAGACCAAGGAAAGGATTTCAATCGTAGATTTTAAGAAGAATACCCAGAAAGTTGTGGAAATCTCAAGTGGTAACATTCCAATAGCAGAATCCAGGGTCAGTAACCAGAGAGGAGTGTGCAATGGTCCCTCAACGTTTGATTCTGGTTTCGAAAGTTTTCAGTCTTCCTTGTTGAGAGAAAATCAGAATTCAGTGTTGAGACCTCGTATTGTTGGTTTGCCTTCTCATGTGTCTGACATTGAAAGCAAAGTGTTGAAGCTTGACAAATTCCACAGAAATGTTGCTGACTTCTGTCAAGAGACATATTCTTCTGTAACTGGAGGTAGAGGTGCATCTTTGGTAAACACAACAGCTTTGACTGCCATCCGTCACTTAAGAAAAGATGGTACTTATATGAGAAATCGGTTACTCAATAGATTCAAGGTAAGCTTATTTTTATTGCATTATCAGGTAATATCTCAGGTAAATACTGTGGACATGTACCTGTATTACAGTTTTGTTTATGTGTAATTTCTCATCAGGATGAGAACAATCATGGCTCCCCACAACTTTCCTTCATTTAGTATTTGTCTATATTTCTGAGATGAAATAGTATTTAAATTATTTACATTGTTTGGACTGTTGTCCTCATCTTTATTACCATGTTCATTATTTGTCTGTTTTCAGGTGCGAGGAATTTTTGAACCGAACCCTTAATTTCAATCGCTGAGGTTCATCATTCTTATTCTATGTGTAATGCCACTTCCAGATCTCATGTAGGTAACTCACTTTAACACAATTTTCTAAGTTAAGCCATGTTTTATCCACTCAACTATGGATCAAGGACACAAGCTCCAGTGGATAAAAGTGTTGGTTAGTTCCAGTGACTTGACTCAAAGAGTTGTGAGTTCAATACCTGGCTACAGCAGTGGTGAACAAATAACTTTGACAGTTGAGTTAAAAGGGAGATAACTGAATGACATCCGGGAGTGGCATTGCACATGAAATGAGAATGATATACCCCAGTACCTGAAGAAGGCCAGAGCCTACAATGGCCGAAACGTCATAAACATGGCAATAAAGATGAGGACAACAGTCCAAACAGTACAAATAATGTTCCCATCCTTTGATGTATTAAGCAGTAGTTGTTTTATTAGTCTTATTCCTTGTTCATATTCGGTCCTAGGTATGATGGTAAACTGTATCCGGCAGCAAGGCCTCTTACTGTGAGGTTGTGAGGAGCATGGAACCCCCTCTTTATTGCTGTTGTTCCCAGGTCCACCCTGACTCGTAGTGGTAGTACGTGTTAGGGTCCCAGCTATGGGCAAATAGTTAAATCCCAAACTGGGGTCAAAACACTATGAAAGTATAACAATAAACTCTTTATAGAAATATATACATAAAAATAGACTTTTATAAAACAAAAATATACATTTTCTTTTAAAGAAAAATATTACCAATACATTTTTAAGAAAAAAAATGCCATAGTACATAATTATTGCCAGCAAGACATTTTTGAATACAAAACTTGGAGACATTTTCAATTTCTAAAATAAAAAGAAATAAAATAAAAATTTTCATCAAAATCTGGCTAAACTTTCTCACTACAACCGAACATTAAAAAATACATTAAAATCCTAACTTTTTGGCATTAAATAACCTACAGAGGTTGATTTGCTGTTAAAGAAACTCAAACACTCAAACTTTTTCATATTCTACGATCTCTCTTTAGACAAAACTCATTTTGGACGTTACTCTTCATTTCTCTTGAACTTTCTCATAATCTCTTATTGTCACTTCACATTACATTGTTTCCTATTCAGTGATTAGAAATCTGCAGAAATTCCATGGTTTTCCTGTTTTAATATTCTGATGAATCTTAATTTCATAAGTTAATGATTAAACTTATAGTGAGTTCTACCAAAATAAAATGTCCACAGAAATTCCCCTACCTCTTTGTTAAATATTTGATCTTAACAATTTTAACAAAAATGTGGCAATAACAATCATAAATATGAATGCTGGTTGTTATTTAAAGAAGTAAGGGGGTACAAATGTAAATATTTGAAATTGACAATTTTTTCATTTCACTGAAACAAATCTTAAACACTTCACTCATTTCTTTGTTCATTTTCTTACTCATAGCATCTCTGATATATCTTTACCAGCCTTCTCTGCAACCAAAACAAAATAGTCCATTATTGATGAGATATTAGCAAAAACATTAAACACTTCTTTCTTCCCTTTTTTTTTCTTTCATTCATTTTCTCACTGAAACCAAGTTGCATCTCTGATATGTATTTTTATGCGATCAAATAGTTCATCATTTATAAGCTATTGGCAGGGCATAGTGGTTGTGTTAAGAGAGTGTCAAGCAGAAATATAATTAGATTCTTTTAGGTCCATCTTTGTTTTGGCTGTTTTTGGTTTTCTTAATGTGTCTTTAAATGCTGTGATATAGGGTAGGTATAGATGGAATAAAATTCTGTATCCAAAAACTATTCTTAAAAAAAGTATTCAATACAAAGTAGAGTGAATAATATTTATTTAGAATTTGTAACATAAATATGTTATAATTTCAATACTAAAATAGCGATTTTGTTTCCACACTACTCATGTCTTATCAAGTTATGGTACTGATTTTCAAGATGAAGAAGTTTAAAGGTTCAAAACTAGCCAAACACCCTCAATCAGGGAGACATTGTTATATAGTCTGTGATGACCAATCAAAATACAAGTAATTTCTAATTCGAAGAACATTAGAACAGACTCTAAAAACAATTTATTGGGGCATTAATGTCAATATTTGGTTAAAATAGAGATTAGTATTACTAATTGACTATCGGTATCATTTTACAATAAAAATTAAAATTTATTTAAAAAAGAAATTATTATGAATTAATGGTAGATACTATGAATTTTTAATTCTAAGTTTAACTAAGCATTATGTTTAGATTATTATAAAGTTATTCAAATTTGGCTTACGGTCATATCACGTTGAATACACCGGTTCTCATTTGATCACCGAAGTTAAGCAACATTGAGCCTGGTCAGTACTTAGATGGATGACCGCTTGGGAATACCAGGTGCTGTAAGCGTTTAGTGATGGATGTGCGTTGTGGTGCAGTGGATATTGGCTCGGAAAGAGAAATCAGGGAGCCAAGCTCGAATTCCAGTTGAATGCCCTGCATTCACTTACACGCTAATACCCTTGGGAAAGGTATTCATCCCTTCCCTCCAGTTATGGGTTAAATAACAGGAGAGATTGGGTTCTATAGCCTTGGCTGGCAACCAATCTACTGCGGCAGGTATTGGCAATCTGTTGCGGGATAATTAAAAAATGCCTCAGGTTCATACAGGGTAGGACTTGGGACCCTGCCCTTAAACAAATTCCAATGAATCTTGGGAGGAAGCCGGCTGAACCTAACCAGAGTGAACACTGTACAGATAGATACAGATTTAAATTTGAAATAAGGAAGACACACATATATACAAACTAGCAGTATAGCCTGGCGTTGCTTGGGTGTAATGAAAGCTTTAAAACTAATCCATGGCCCTGGGACTCAGACTCTTTGGACGTTGGCACGAAAGACTAAAAAGCAATAGTTCTTTCCAGTTAAAGTGAAATCATAGACTGAAAGAAAAATGAATGGATGTAAGTCAAATTTTGATTTCCTGGTATCGATATCAAATAAGTTTTTTTCATCGTAAACTGGATTTTGAAGGCTAAATAAGTCTTCTGAGTAAATGGTATCATGGCTGAGACTAAGAACTACAATTATACCTACTTAGAGCCAAACCTGTCTATGAGTGTATCAAATTTGTTTAAAATCGAATCACTCCTTCTATAACCCGAGTTTTTTGATTATCGATTTTCGATATTTATCGGGGGTACCTCGACACAAAACCTAGCTAAGAACACTTGCAGACGCTTATAGTACAACTGTGTAAATTTTCAAGAAAATCAGTTCAGCCATTTTGGAGTCTATAGGTAACACACACAGACACACACAAAGTTCCATTTATAAATAAGTTTAGATTTAGATTAGATTAGATTAGATTAGATTTAGATTAGATATCTAGATACCCACATATAAACACAGAGACAAATATATACATACATACATACATATACTTGTACGTATATATACACAAATTTTTTAACTCTTGTTTTTAGTGACGTGTCAATTTATCGTTAGATTTAGAGCCAAGTTAAGAAACGTCTACGAACACTCGATATATTTGGATCCATGTAAGTCTGAATTCATTAGATAAAGTGGGATAATAATCTAAACCTAATGCTTAGTTGAACTTAGAATTTTATTTTCAGGACATACAAATATTAGGTTGTCCCAAAAGTTTGTAAACACTTCTGAATCTGATTCAGCATAATTGAGACAAGTGATGGGTTCAGAAAGGGCAAGAGACACCGTCGGTTTCAAAACAAGATTGATTCGGCAAGAAAGTCTTGTTGTGCGTTTGGTGGAACTTTGAAGGAATCGTGCATTTTGAGTTGGTTCTGAATGGTCGTGACATCCGACGAGAAATGGGTCTATCTGGTCCAGCACAATCAACACAAGCGATGGGTTCAGAAAGGGCAAGCGACATCGTCGGTTTCAAAACAAAATCGATTCGGCAAGAAAGTCATGTTGTGTGTTTGGTGGAACTTTGAAGGAATCGTGCATTTTGAGTTGGTTCCGAATGGTCGTGTCATCAGTGCCGAACTTTACTGTCAGCAACTTGAGCGGGTCTACGAAAAGTTGAAGCAAAAGTACCCGGCTCTGATCAACCGAAAGCACGCTTTGATGCAGCAGGACAATGCCAAGGCACACACTGCCATGAAGACCAAAGACAAATTTGAAGAGCTGGACATCGTTGAGGTTCTGCCACATCCATCCTACAGTCCTGACTGTGCTCCATCAGATTACAGCCTTTTCCGCTTTCTGAAGGGCTGCCGATTCGACTCGTTTGATGAAGTTGAGGAAGCATGTCAAGGATTCTTTCATTTGAAGCTGGCTGAATGGTACTTTGACCAAATCCGAAAGCTTGCAGATCGATGGCAGAAAGTCTTGGAAAATGATGGTCTTTATTTTTGAGCAATAATTTTTGTTGTTTTTGTAATTAAAATTTCAATTTTTTGCAAGTGTTTTCTGGTAATCTTAGATTACTTGGTGAGTAAAATTTCAATTTTTTGCAAGTGTTTAGAAACTTTTGGGACAACCTAATAATTGTTCTCACAAATGCAGCACATACTCTACAAAAACGTTCTTATCTGTGCAAAATGTGTATGGGTTTGTAAGTTTTTTTTTGTTTATAAAAATGTACAGTGAAAAATGTTATGATGTCATTTCAAGCCTTAGGTCTCTGGTTGGGACCCAGAAAGAAACTGAGTACTAATAATGATGGATTCAAGATTTATTCTAGAGTTTTTGGCATTTAACTGAAGGACCAAAGTTCACAATAATTCTTACATTAAGAGAGCTAGTTTGAATTCCAGTTGAATTCCTTGAATTCATTTATGTACAAATACCCTTGGGAAAGGTATTAATCCGTCTCTTCCTTCCAGTTATTGGTTAAATAATAGGACATATTGGGTTCTATAGCCTTGGCTGGCAACCAGTCTACTACAGAAAGCAATGGCAACCTACTGCAGGATAATCTTCTGCCCAGTCAGTCATGTCTCTTTTGAGCCATGATTGCACAAAGCATGTATCACGTATGGCACTTAACCGACTGACTGAATATAATAGTTGGAAACATAATCAAAACTTCTACTGGGCATAAAGTGGGAGATCTATTTTCTATTGTTATGAAGTAATAAACTGATCCCCCACTAATTATACTTAATATAATAATGTAATATGATCTATCTCTTCCCCCTCTAGCTATGAGTCAAATAACAGGACAGATTGGGTTCTATAGCCCAGGCTGGCAATTACTCTACCACAGAAAGCAATGGCAACCCGATACGTCGGCCAAAGCGTGTATCACGTATGGCACTTAACTGATTGACTGTTGTCTGTCGGAAGGCAGGAGGAGATAATTAGGAATTGGTAGAGTTAAGTCCCTTGATGCTTGAATGTCAGTCAAGATGATCACCATCAGGATATGTCAGCAACATTCACTCACACCAACAACCACATTCTTTTTTCTCCTTCGCTGTCTGAGTCAGCTTTTGACGACATTTCAAGAGACACACATACACCAATAAATAAATAAGTAGTGATTGAAAATAGAGTAAATGACAAAGTGTTGTCGTGTTTAAAGTAAACTAATATCAGAATTAGAAAATAATGGAGGGTGTGGGACTGATTTATCTTTTTCAATATCAGCTCAGAACAAGAAATTGGGAAGCTGAGTTCGAATTCCAGTTGAATTCGTTGAATTCACTTACGTACAAATACCCTTAGGAAAGGTATTAATCCGTCTCTTCCTTCCAGTTATGGGTTAAATAACAGGACAGATTGGGTTCTATAGTCTTGGTCGGCAACCAGTCTACCGCAGAAAGAAATGGCAACCTACTGTGGGATAATCTTCTGCGCAGTCAGTCATGTCTCTTTTGAGACATAATCGACCAAAGTGTGTATCATGTATGGCACTTAACTGACTGACTGAATATAATAGTTGGAAACATAATTAAAACTTCTACTGGGCATAAAGTGGGGGATCAGTTCTCTATTGTTATGAAGTAATAAACTGATCCTCCACTAATTATACTTAGTATAATAATGTTATATCATCTATCTCTTCTCCTTCCAGTTATGGGTTAAATAACAGGACAGATTGGGTTCTATAGTCTTGGTCGGCAACCAGTCTACCGCAGAAAGAAATGGCAACCTACTGTGGGATAACCTTCTGCGCAGTTAGTTATGTCTCTTTCAAGACATGATCGCCTAAGCATGTATCACTTATGGCACTTAACTGACTGACAACATACAAAGGGTAGAACCAGGCTCAATTTTATAATATAAGCAATAATTATTGCAATAATTTTTTATTGTGAATATATATTAAAATATGTGTAACTAATAGTAAAAAATATAATATTGTTACTTTATTTTGTTTTATGAACTTCTTTTAAAAGAAACCCACCAGGTTTATGGGTGGTCTAGTAATAATAATAATAATAATGTGATTGATTTTTTTATAGCTTATCAAACCTTTGCAGGCTATTTAAAGCCAGAAAATATTTTTAGACTGTAAAAATTTTCTTTCTTCTTTTTTTGATAATAATGGATGGTTTACAAGTTTTACTAATTAGCCCATAGCTGGGGGAAAAGAGGTGTATTCTTACCTTTCCCAAGGGTATTTGTGTTTACGTGAACATAACGGACCTAATGGAAATTAGAACTTAGCTCTCTGATTAACAATTCCAACGCATTTTTTATTACACCACCTGGATACCCAAGCTTACAGCACCTGGTATTCCAAAGTAGTTGCCCATCTAGGTACTGACCAGAGTTGATGTTGCTTAACTTCGGTGATCATAATATATTATTAATGCAACTGATCTTATTGTGCAAAGTAAGGAAAGTAGAAAATATCAAATCAAATAGACTTTGCTGTTCTATGCATAGGAAGGCATGGGGTACAGGGGGCAATGTCGAGCCTGATATGGGGCCCCCAAGTCTGTGCTTTGTGACCCTCGCTATCTTATCAACATTTTCTTTTTTTTTTTTTGCCTACATTTATATACGTTACAAATTATACTAAGCAAAAATGACAATGCATGAAAATTTTTTGCATATTTTGACATCATTCTGGGGGCTTTTTTTTTTTGTCCAAATCTGAATAATAAGCTTCAATTATGTGAGTAGTTGTATCGGTCAGTTAAGTTCCAAACGTAATACACCACAGCAGGTTGCCATTACTTTCTGTGGTAGACTGGCTGCCAATAAAAGCTATAGAACACAATCTGTCCTGCTATTTAACCCATAGCTGGAGGGAGAAGAAACAGATTAATATCTTCTCCCAAGGGTATTTGCGCATAAGTGAAATGCAAGGAATTCAACTGGAATTTGAACTCTGCTCTCTGATTTCTCATTCCAAGTCGATATCCACTGCACCACCCATGCACAAAACAGTTGTACATTTAATAAAAAGACAATCATTTACTAAATGTGTTATATCTTGTTGCATGCACACCAAACATTGTTCATATTTTATTTCATGAATTTAGTGACATAATAATTGTGAATTCGATTCTTTGACCAGACAAGTGTGTTCTTGGACTTGACTTGGAAATGACGTGAGTAATGACGAAATAACTGGATATGTATTGTGGTGCATTGGATATCGGCTTGGAACGAGAAATCAGGGAGCCAAGTTTGAATTCCAGCTGAATTCATTGCATTCACTTACGCGCAAATACCCTTGGGAAAGGTATTAATCTGTCTATTTCTTCCAGTTATGGGTTAAATAACAGGACAGATTGGGTTCTATAGCATTGGCTGGCCACCAGTCTACTGCAGAAAGCAATGGCAACCTACTGCAGGATAATCTTCTGCGCTGTCAGTCATGTCTCTTTCGAGACATGATCACCCAAGCATGTATCACGTATGGCAATTAACTGAATAACTAAACATTACTAAAGAACTAGACTTGATACTCCAAGATATGAACTGTGGAACGAGATTTGTCTGCCCAACCTCCAGAGATTAAACAAAGGATTCAATTTGAAATTCCCTGTCGAACAACAAAGAAAATTGTATGCATGCAAATAAAACAGAAATTAAATGGCAGAGTAGGGTAAATATTTGGACTAAAAAGCACATTTTTGTCTTGAACTAGAGATACTTGAAAGATTAAATGATAATCTCAGATAAAAATGACAAAATCAAAAAAACGCTTCCTATTTGCACTCCCACAAAGATTAAAAGTAGAAAAAAGACTTCTGTCTTTAAATGAAAAAGAACAAGTTGCAGGCAATATGAAAAATCAGCAATTATAGAAGTTATTTTCGCTTAACGGGAGGTAATTTTCGTAGAGATTGAAGAGTTGCTTCCCTTGCGTTATTCAACACAATTTCTTCGTAAATATGTCTTTTATAGCTATCAATGTGTAAAAAAATATATATATATCAAGAACAATTTTTATACTTTTGAGCTTCGGATTAAAATGATATTTACGCTGATGTGGTGACACATGTGCATGAAGGAGAGGGGGATGCTAAAGTTTAAAATTAATTTTTTTTTATATGTTTTGGCTTTATTTATATATATATATATATATATATATATATATTAATTAGAGAAAATTTTCAAAATTCGAAGGTGTCGGATGCAAATTTCGACATGAGATCTCTAACAGAGATTCCACGTCATCTCAGTGACATTGTTCTGTTCTAAATGGAGAAAGCCCTGGGGTAAAGGGGTAAGGACAAAGTTAACAACGGTCAAGAATTGAAAGTTCCCTTAAGGTCAGGGAAGTGAGATTTTTTTTATTATGGGGATTAGGTTAAACAAAACAGAACAGGACAGAACTGGGAAGGGCAGAGATTAGAGGGTGTATAGAGACAAGTAAAAGATTGGGTATCAAATATCAAACGGAAGACGCTTGCTCGGCTCCATGCGTGAATGTTTAAAGGGGTTTGGGCTGTTTGAAAAGGTATATTTAGTGGGGAAGGAATAGATTTAAATAGAAGATCTGTTAGAGATCTCATGTCGAAATGTGCATCCGACACCTTTGAATTTTGAAAATTTTCTCTAATTTATATTGGCTCTGTAATCTTAAGTACATTGAGCTCTCCACCTGCATCAATTTTTAATATTAAACATTTTTAATATTAATTAGGATCAGATTCTTGAAATTTACCTTCCTACTCTTCCACTTTGGATTAAAGAAAAATAAATATATATATATATATATATATATATACCCAGGTGAAGAGAACCAACAGGTTTAGAATCACAAGTTCTCCAGTATTTACTTTTTTAAAAAAAGTGCTCAATACAACATAGATCGTAGGGCATAATATAATTAAATTTGTTTTTTATGTTCTGTTTTTAATTTTTTTATTTAAAATTAATTTAAAAATAAAACAAATTTATTCATATATATATATATATATATATATATATATATATCTGAGTGAATACAGAACCAAGAAAAAATTTTTTACAACGTCGAAAACATTAATTTAAAACAGTGCTTGATATATAATATATAGAGTTGTGAATATTTATTATAAATTATATTTTAGAACATGTACAGAGGTTTATATATCCTCTAGAAATAGTACATTTGTTTCGACATTGGAACTATAATGTCTCATCAGGTGGTGTGGACAGGAATGGAAAGCCTCTTTTCTTATCTATATATATATATATATATATATATATAATCAGCATGCAGTGTGGGTATAGAAGAATCCAAAGGAGTATCCTGTACATACAGTGGTAGGATAACTCTCTAAGAGAGTTCTAAATATATATGTATATAAATACATATAGAGCGAATATAAGAAAAATTAAGGTAGACACGTTATTTCATGGTAAATCAGAAGTGTAGGCCTATTTCAGGCAAGCCATCATCAGCTTCCGTCTTTATTTTACAAAGGATTTTACACGAAATTGTGTAAGATTTTGTGTAAAATCCTTTGTAAAATAAAGACGGAAGCTGATGATGGTTTGCCTGAAATAGGCCTACACTTCTGATTTACCATGAAATAACGTGTCTGCCTTAATTTTTCTTATGTATATATATGTTTGAAACCCTATTTCTGTTTTTAATATATATATATATATATATATATTAAAAACAGAAATAGGGTTTTTCCAACGAGAGAAATTGACATAGAATAAGTGTGAGAGGCTGTGAATGTTTTCTTTAAAGTGTATATTTATTGTTGTTGTTATTATACATTATGTTATTTTAAGTGTCCATAATGGTATTTGTGATGCTACACGTGTTTCGAGTCTAAGATTGATTCTCTTCAGGCAAATAAATTTGTGGCAATCTTAGACTCGGAACATGTGTAGCGTCACAAATATCATTATGGACACTTAAAGTATCATAACATGCATAATAACAGCAACAATAAATATACACTTTAAACAAAACGTTCACAGCCTCTCACACTTTTTATTCTATATATATATATATATATAGTCATCTGCAGACAGATCTGTTTTGCTGTATCACAGCTCATCAGTACAGTTAGACATCCGATTGTTTTTTACCCAGGACTGAAACCTGACCGAATTGGCGTTAGTTGGCGATTCTACCTTTGAGCTATGGGTGCTTGGTAGGAGGAGGCAGCTTTTTTAGCATGTACATTATCATTCTACACACGCCCAATAGCTGAGAGTGTTCTAATTCATTGCTGAATGAACGATATTTTATTATTATTTTAGCTATACATATATTTTTTTAAATGTTTTTATTCAAAGAGATGAGAAAGCAATTCCCAAGAAGAAAAGTATAGAAAGTGCTTTCATTGCTAGATCATTGACGGGGAATTTACTATCTCGGTAACATATAATTTTTCTTGGCAGACCTGTTATTGCTAATGTCAGCATACGCCTCACTTTTGGCTGCTAATGTCTTACAAGATGAAAACATATCAGAGGAAAATGAATTTTCCATTTTGTCATGAGGTCTATCAATCTATCTCTGTTCATATCTATCTATCAATCTATCTACCTACCTCATTCTGTTCATATTCAGTTCCTATTTATGCATCTGTGTGAGAAAATGATATATAAATCTTCTTTCGCCATAACAATGTCTTGTATTTCATCCTTTATGACTTCCTCACACTAATGTGATAATTATGTTAATCCAATTACGCATGTGCATGAAGGAGTTAAGAGATTTGTTGAAATTTCTATTTTACAACCACAATTGAAAATAATTTATCCAAATTCAATAAAAAATGAATTACAACCTCTTCTATTAGATAGACACATTTTTTGGTTGGTTGTTGTTCTGGTCATCTAATGATTTAATCTCCTAAGTATAGAAAGAAATTCTTGACTCATTCCTGATTCTTTTTCTTTCCAAATCATTTTTCTTTCAATATATTGTTGCTCATAAGCTGAATGAAAATGTTTACAATGAAACAATGTCAAATAATCTTACTGGATGAGTACAAACTAAGAAAAATAACCATTTTTGCATCGAATCTTCTTCCCCTCCCCCCATCTCCTGTTTGGTCTTTGATTGCAGGCCATATGAATGCTGCCTGTCTAAAGTGCAAGTGACCTTGATAATATTCAAAACACGAACACCTACTCCTTTCTCATGTATCCACACGTGACGTAACTTATAACAGTTTTTAGTTACTTCGTGCATGCCAGCACATAGCGTCGGTACTTGGATGTTTGTTTTTGAAGAAGTCGGACATCAATACACTGGACTCAACTGTTTTGCTGTCATTAAAAAAAATTGTATGTCACCGAGACTTAAACAACTGAAGAAGAATACTGAGTGGTATTCTTAAACCCAAGTCATCTAAATTTCCTGAAGAATTCTGAGTGGTATTTTTAAACTCAAATCATCTAAATTTCCTGAAGAACCCTGACTGGTATTCTTAAGTCCAAGTCATCTATATTTCCTGTGATTCGTCCACCTGAAATATTCACCATCATTGAGGAATTGAACTGTGTTATTCAAATAATTACTAAAGAACATTTTTTTTATTTCTATTTCTAGTACTTTATATGACAACTGATCAACGTCGATCCCTACAAATTTGTATTTTTTTTATGTTTCTATATATTCTATAATCTGATGTCTTTACTGTTTTATATATTTTGTCGTCTAGATATATGTTTATTCCTCATACCTTTTTAATTAGTTTTGTTTTTTTTGTTAATTTAATATTTGTATAGTTTGTAAATAAAGTATTTTTAGAAGATATTTTCGGGTCATCTTATGTTATTTTGTGTCTGCTTATTGTTCATTTCTCATTGTGTTTACCGGCATCTCAAATTGAAGAATTCCCTACCATTGTTCTTTTAACAACTTATGATTGAACCCTGGTATGTTTTTTTTACTTTCTCGTTGCTTCCCGGCTATCGTAGTCCCAATGAAACCCCTGATGTAACAGAATATGCAAGTGAATCACCAAAACAATAACCGAATAACTCCTCTGCCTCATAAAAAGTTAATGGTTACTGCATGGTGATCTTTCAAAGGGGTTATTTATTCTTTCTTGCCTCAAGAGAAAACAATAACAATAACAGCAGACTTGTGTTGTAGAGGAATTGAATGTTGGTTGGTTGTTTTGTTTTTATGGCAAATCAACCTCGGCAGGTCATTTATTGCCAACTAAAATTTATTCATTTATTGCTGGTAATATCTTTTTCTTTCAACAATCTATTATTGTTTTTTATAAGTTTTTGTGTCTAGTAATACATTTTTTTCTTTTTTGAGTATTAAGATTCATTGAGATTTGTTTTTAAGAGCAGGATCCCCAAGTCCTACCCTTGTTATTTAACCCATAACTGGAGGGAAGGGACGGATTAATACCTTTCCCAAGGGTACCAGTGCTTAAGTGAATGCAGGGTATTCAATTGGAATTCGAACTCGGCTCACCGATTTCTCTTTCCGAGCTGATATCCACTGCACCACAATGTACATCCGTCACTAAACACTTACAGCACCTGGTATTCCCAAGTGGTCATCCATCTAAGTACTGACCAGACTCAATGTTGCTTAACTTTGTTGATCGAGCGATAACTGGTGTATTCAATGTGATAGGCCGTAAGCCGGAATTGAATGTATGCACGAAAAATTGCAAAAGAAATGTTCTCAACTTGTGAATAGGGACACTCCAATTCTGCTGCATTACAAAAAGTGGCCACAGGCTCCTCAATCAACTGTTCAAAATTTTCATAGCCTAAAATACAAAATTTTGCCTCGTCCTCCATATTCACCTGATATCTCTTCTACTTTATATTCCGTGCTAGATTGGAATCAAGATCTTATCAATTAACAGTTGAAATTGGCTAGATGCAACCATGAATTCTAAGCCAACAGTTTCTTTTCTCACTTGTGGAAGTCTCTTTTCCGGTTTATTGTTTCCCAGTCAACTTTGATTTTCAAAAATTTAGATGCAATGTCAATCATTATCTTCTGTCTTTTTAATTCCTGTTCTTTCTCCTTAATTATGTTTTCTTCTTCTCATATTATTATAAATCTGATGCTAATAGATTCTTCTCTCATTTGTGGAACTCCCTTATGGCTTCTTGCTTTTCCTTCAACTTTGATCTTCAAAAATTTAAATTCAGCGTCAGTCGTTATCTTCTGTCTTTTTAATTCCTGTTCTTTTATTGTTCTCTCTCCTTAATTATGTTTTCTTCTTCTCATATTATTATAAGTCCTATGCTAACAGTTTCTTCTCTTGCTTGTGAAACTCTTTATTGGCTTCTTGCTTTCTAATAAATTTGATCTTCAAAAATGTAAATGCAATGTCAATCGTTATCTTCTGTCTTCTTAATTCCTGTTCTTTTATTGTTCTCTCTCCTTCATAATGTTTTTTCTTATATTCTCAATTTGATTTTCAAAATTATAAATGCAATGTCAATCGTTATCTTCTGTCTTCTTAATTTCTGTTCTTTTATTGTTCTCTCTCCTTCATAATGTTTTTCTCATATTCTCAATTTGATCTTCAAAGATGTAAATGCAATGTCAATCGTTATCTTCTGTCTTCTTAATTCCTGTTCTTTTATTGTTCTCTCTTCTTCATAATGTTTCTTATATTCTCAATTTGATCTTCAAAAATGTAAATGCAATGTCAATCGTTATCTTCTGTCTTTCTTAATTCTGTTCTTTTATTTATTTCTCTCTCCTTCATAATGTTTTTTCTTATATTCTCAATTTGATCTTCAAAAATGTAAATGCAATGTCAATCGTTATCTTCTGTCTTCTTAATTCCTGTTCTTTTATTGTTCTCTCTCCTTCATAATGTTTTTTCTTATATTCTCAATTTGATCTTCAAAAATGTAAATGCAATGTCAATCGTTATCTTATGTCTTCTTAATTCCTGTTCTTTTATTGTTCTCTCTCCTTCATAATGTTTTTTCTTATATTCTCAATTTAATCTTCAAAAATGTAAATGCAATGTCAATCGTTATCTTCTGTCTTCTTAATTCCTGTTCTTTGGCTTAATTTCTCTCTCCTTCATAATGTTTTTTCTCATATTCTCAATTTGATCTTCAAAGATGTAAATGCAATGTCAATCGTTATCTTCTGTCTTCTTAATTCCTGTTCTTTTGTGTTCTCTCTCCTTCATAATGTTTTTCTTATATTCTCAATTTAGTCTTCAAAAATGTAAATGCAATGTCAATCGTTATATACTGTCTTCTTAATTCCTGTTCTTTTATTATTTCTCTCTCCTTCATAATGTTTTTCTCATATTCTCAATTTGATCTTCAAAGATGTAAATGCAATGTCAATCGTTATCTTCTGTCTTCTTAATTCCTGTTCTTTTATTGTTCTCTCTCCTTCATAATGTTTTTTCTCATATTCTCAATTTGATCTTCAAAGATGTAAATGCAATGTCAATCGTTATCTTCTGTCTTCTTAATTCCTGTTCTTTTATTGTTCTCTCTCCTTCATAATGTTTTTTCTCATATTCTCAATTTGATCTTCAAAAATGTAAATGCAATGTCAATCGTTATCTTCTGTCTTCTTAATTCCTGTTCTTTTATTGTTCTCTCTCCTTCATAATGTTTTTTCTCATATTCTCAATTTGATCTTCAAAAATGTAAATGCAATGTCAATCGTTATCTTCTGTCTTCTTAATTTCTGTTCTTTTATTGTTCTCTCTCCTTCATAATGTTTTTCTCATATTCTCAATTTGATCTTCAAAGATGTAAATGCAATGTCAATCGTTATCTTCTGTCTTCTTAATTCCTGTTCTTTTATTGTTCTCTCTCCTTCATAATGTTTTTCTCATATTCTCAATTTGATCTTCAAAGATGTAAATGCAATGTCAATCGTTATCTTCTGTCTTCTTAATTCCTGTTCTTTTATTGTTCTCTCTCCTTCATAATGTTTTTCTCATATTCTCAATTTGATCTTCAAAGATGTAAATGCAATGTCAATCGTTATCTTCTGTCTTCTTAATTCCTGTTCTTTTATTGTTCTCTCTCCTTCATAATGTTTTTCTCTATTCTCAATTTGATCTTCAAAGATGTAAATGCAATGTCAATCGTTATCTTCTGTCTTCTTAATTCCTGTTCTTTTATTGTTCTCTCTCCTTCATAATGTTTTTCTCATATTCTCAATTTGGTCTTCAAAGATGTAAATGCAATGTCAATCGTTATCTTCTGTCTTCTTAATTCCTGTTCTTTTATTGTTCTCTCTCCTTCATAATGTTTTTCTCATATTCTCAATTTGATCTTCAAAAGATGTAAATGCAATGTCAATCGTTATCTTCTGTCTTCTTAATTCCTGTTCTTTTATTGTTCTCTCTCCTTCATAATGTTTTTCTTATATTCTCAATTTGATCTTCAAAGATGTAAATGCAATGTCAATTGTTATCTTCTGTCTTCTTAATTCCTGTTCTTTTATTGTTCTCTCTCCTTCATAATGTTTTTTCTCATATTCTCAATTTGATCTTCAAAGATGTAAATGCAATGTCAATCGTTATCTTCTGTCTTCTTAATTCCTGTTCTTTTATTGTTCTCTCTCCTTCATAATGTTTTTTCTTATATTCTCAATTTGATCTTCAAAAATGTAAATGCAATGTCAATCGTTATCTTCTGTCTTCTTAATTCCTGTTCTTTTATTGTTCTCTCTCCTTCATAATGTTTTTTCTTATATTCTCAATTTGATCTTCAAAAATGTAAATGCAATGTCAATCGTTATCTTCTGTCTTCTTAATTCCTGTTCTTTTATTGTTCTCTCTCCTTCATAATGTTTTTTTCTCATATTCTCAATTTGATCTTCAAAGATGTAAATGCAATGTCAATCGTTATCTTCTGTCTTCTTAATTCCTGTTCTTTTATTGTTCTCTCTCCCTTCATAATGTTTTTTCTTATATTCTCAATTTGATCTTCAAAAATGTAAATGCAATGTCAATCGTTATCTTTGTCTTCTTAATTCCTGTTCTTTTATTGTTCTCTCTCCTTCATAATGTTTTTCTCATATTCTCAATTTGATCTTCAAAAATGTAAATGCAATGTCAATCGTTATCTTCTGTCTTCTTAATTCCTGTTCTTTTATTGTTCTCTGTCCTTCATAATGTTTCTCATATTCTCAATTTGATCTTCAAAGATGTAAATGCAATGTCAATCGTTATCTTCTGTCTTCTTAATTCCTGTTCTTTTATTGTTCTCTCTCCTTCATAATGTTTTTTCTTATATTCTCAATTTGATCTTCAAAAATGTAAATGCAATGTCAATCGTTATCTTCTGTCTTCTTAATTCCTGTTTCTTTTATTGTTCTCTCTCCTTCTTAATGTTTTTTCTCATAAACTCAATTTGATCTTCAAAGATGTAAATGCAATGTCAATCGTTATCTTCTGTCTTCTTAATTCCTGTTCTTTTATTGTTCTCTCTCCTTCATAATGTTTTCTCATATTCTCAATTTGATCTTCAAAGATGTAAATGCAATGTCAATCGTTATCTTCTGTCTTCTTAATTCCTGTTCTTTTATTGTTCTCTCTCCTTCATAATGTTTTTCTCATATTCTCAATTTGATCTTCAAAGATGTAAATGCAATGTCAATCGTTATCTTCTGTCTTCTTAATTCCTGTTCTTTTATTGTTCTCTCTCCTTCATAATGTTTTTCTCATATTCTCAATTTGATCTTCAAAGATGTAAATGCAATGTCAATCGTTATCTTCTGTCTTCTTAATTCCTGTTCTTTTATTGTTCTCTCTCCTTCATATTTTTTCTTATATTCTCAATTTGATCTTCAAAGATGTAAATGCAATGTCAATCGTTATCTTCTGTCTTCTTAATTCCTGTTCTTTTATTGTTCTCTCTCCTTCATAATGTTTTTCTCATATTCTCAATTTGATCTTCAAGGAGTAAATGCAATGTCAATCGTTATCTTCTGTCTTCTTAATTCCTGTTCTTTTATTGTTCTCTCTCCTTCATAATGTTTTTCTCATATTCTCAATTTGATCTTCAAAGATGTAAATCAATGTCAATCGTTATCTTCTGTCTTCTTAATTCCTGTTCTTTTATTGTTCTCTCTCCTTCATAATGTTTTTTCTCATATTCTCAATTTGATCTTCAAAGATGTAAATGCAATGTCAATCGTTATCTTCTGTCTTCTTAATTCCTGTTCTTTTATTGTTCTCTCTCCTTCATAATGTTTTTTCTTATATTCTCAATTTGATCTTCAAAAATGTAAATGCAATGTCAATCGTTATCTTCTGTCTTCTTAATTCCTGTTCTTTTATTGTTCTCTCTCCTTCATAATGTTTTTTCTTATATTCTCAATTTGATCTTCAAAAATGTAAATACAATGTCAATCGTTATCTTCTGTCTTCTTAATTCCTGTTCTTTTATTGTTCTCTCTCCTTCATAATGTTTTTTCTCATATTCTCAATTTGATCTTCAAAGATGTAAATGCAATGTCAATCGTTATCTTCTGTCTTCTTAATTCCTGTTCTTTTATTGTTCTCTCTCCTTCATAATGTTTTTCTCATATTCTCAATTTGATCTTCAAAGATGTAAATGCAATATCAATCGTTATCTTCTGTCTTCTTAATTCCTGTTCTTTTATTGTTCTCTCTCCTTCATAATGTTTTTTCTTATATTCTCAATTTGATCTTCAAAAATGTAAATGCAATGTCAATCGTTATCTTCTGTCTTCTTAATTCCTGTTCTTTTATTGTTCTCTCTCCTTCATAATGTTTTTCTCATATTCTCAATTTGATCTTCAAAAATGTAAATGCAATGTCAATCGTTATCTTCTGTCTTCTTAATTCCTGTTCTTTTATTGTTCTCTCTCCTTCATAATGTTTTTTCTCATATTCTCAATTTGATCTTCAAAGATGTAAATGCAATGTCAATCGTTATCTTCTGTCTTCTTAATTCCTGTTCTTTTATTGTTCTCTCTCCTTCTATAATGTTTTTTCTTATATTCTCAATTTGATCTTCAAAAATGTAAATGCAATGTCAATCGTTATCTTCTGTCTTCTTAATTCCTGTTCTTTTATTGTTCTCTCTCCTTCATAATGTTTTTCTCATATTCTCAATTTGATCTTCAAAAATGTAAATGCAATGTCAATCGTTATCTTCTGTCTTCTTAATTCCTGTTCTTTTATTGTTCTCTCTCCTTCATAATGTTTTTTCTCATATTCTCAATTTGATCTTCAAAGATGTAAATGCAATGTCAATCGTTATCTTCTGTCTTCTTAATTCCTGTTCTTTTATTGTTCTCTCTCCTTCATAATGTTTTTTCTTATATTCTCAATTTGATCTTCAAAAATGTAAATGCAATGTCAATCGTTATCTTCTGTCTTCTTAATTCCTGTTCTTTTATTGTTCTCTCTCCTTCATAATGTTTTTCTCATATTCTCAATTTGATCTTCAAAGATGTAAATGCAATGTCAATCGTTATCTTCTGTCTTCTTAATTCCTGTTCTTTTATTGTTCTCTCTCCTTCATAATGTTTTTCTCATATTCTCAATTTGATCTTCAAAGATGTAAATGCAATGTCAATCGTTATCTTCTGTCTTCTTAATTCCTGTTCTTTTATTGTTCTCTCTCCTTCATAATGTTTTTTCTTATATTCTCAATTTGATCTTCAAAAATGTAAATGCAATGTCAATCGTTATCTTCTGTATTCTTAATTCCTGTTCTTTTATTGTTCTCTCTCCTTCATAATGTTTTTCTCATATTCTCAATTTGATCTTCAAAAATGTAAATGCAATGTCAATCGTTATCTTCTGTCTTCTTAATTCCTGTTCTTTTATTGTTCTCTCTCCTTCATAATGTTTTTTCTCATATTCTCAATTTGATCTTCAAAGATGTAAATGCAATGTCAATCGTTATCTTCTGTCTTCTTAATTCCTGTTCTTTTATTGTTCTCTCTCCTTCATAATGTTTTTTCTTATATTCTCAATTTGATCTTCAAAAATGTAAATGCAATGTCAATCGTTATCTTCTGTCTTCTTAATTCCTGTTCTTTTATTGTTCTCTCTCCTTCATAATGTTTTTTCTTATATTCTCAATTTGATCTTCAAAAATGTAAATGCAATGTCAATCGTTATCTTCTGTCTTCTTAATTCCTGTTCTTTTATTGTTCTCTCTCCTTCATAATGTTTTTTCTCATATTCTCAATTTGATCTTCAAAGATGTAAATGCAATGTCAATCGTTATCTTATGTCTTCTTAATTCCTGTTCTTTTATTGTTCTCTCTCCTTCATAATGTTTTTTCTTATATTCTCAATTTGATCTTCAAAAATGTAAATGCAATGTCAATCGTTATCTTCTGTCTTCTTAATTCCTGTTCTTTTATTGTTCTCTCTCCTTCATAATGTTTTTTCTCATATTCTCAATTTGATCTTCAAAGATGTAAATGCAATGTCAATCGTTATCTTCTGTCTTCTTAATTCCTGTTCTTTTATTGTTCTCTCTCCTTCATAATGTTTTTTCTTATATTCTCAATTTGATCTTCAAAAATGTAAATGCAATGTCAATCGTTATCTTCTGTCTTCTTAATTCCTGTTCTTTTATTGTTCTCTCTCCTTCATAATGTTTTTTCTCATATTCTCAATTTGATCTTCAAAGATGTAAATGCAATGTCAATCGTTATCTTCTGTCTTCTTAATTCCTGTTCTTTTATTGTTCTCTCTCCTTCATAATGTTTTTTCTTATATTCTCAATTTGATCTTCAAAAATGTAAATGCAATGTCAATCGTTATCTTCTGTCTTCTTAATTCCTGTTCTTTTATTGTTCTCTCTCCTTCATAATGTTTTTTCTTATATTCTCAATTTGATCTTCAAAAATGTAAATGCAATGTCAATCGTTATCTTCTGTCTTCTTAATTCCTGTTCTTTTATTGTTCTCTCTCCTTCATAATGTTTTTTCTTATATTCTCAATTTGATCTTCCAAAATGTAAATGCAATGTCAATCGTTATCTTCTGTCTTCTTAATTCCTGTTCTTTTATTGTTCTCTCTCCTTCATAATGTTTTTTCTTATATTCTCAATTTGATCTTCAAAAATGTAAATGCAATGTCAATCGTTATCTTCTGTCTTCTTAATTCCTGTTCTTTTATTGTTCTCTCTCCTTCATAATGTTTTTTCTTATATTCTCAATTTGATCTTCAAAAATGTAAATGCAATGTCAATCGTTATCTTCTGTCTTCTTAATTCCTGTTCTTTTATTGTCCTCTCTCCTTCATAATGTTTTTTCTCATATTCTCAATTTGATCTTCAAAAATGTAAATGCAATGTCAATCGTTATCTTCTGTCTTCTTAATTGCTGTTCTTTTATTGTTCTCTTTACTTCATAGTGTTTTTTTTCTCATGTTATTTAAGACTCAGTAATCCCATTACATCTTCATGACTTCATTTTCTTGCTTGGGGTGAAATGATTAAAAATAAATTAACTATGTGTTCTTCTTTTCTATGTAGCGGCAAGAATCTGTCACAGAAGAGCCATTAATGAATATATCAACAGTTGATGATATCTATCAGGAATCTTTGTCATCATTTATTGGGAAACTCTTACAAGAACATCTGAAGCCAAATATCTTGTCTTCTGAAATCGATTTCCATCTTCCAATTTCCAACTTAAATGCTGATCAAAATGATTCTGTCAACAAGGTTAAAAGTAAGAATCTTTTTATTTAAATTGCATTATGACGTCTTTATTTACGACTTAATATTTTTTTTCTAGTCTTGCTTATGATATTCGTTTTGTATAGATTTATGAATAATTTGTTTTCTTTGTAGAGTATCCGCAATGGTTAAATATAATTGGCCATAGTTAAATATAATTGGCCATAGTTAAATATAGTTGGCCATGGTTAAATATAGTTGGCCATGGTTAAATATAGTTGGCCATTGTTAAATATAGTTTGTCATAGGTAAATATAATTGGCAAAAATACCCAGCAAAGAGAATCGACAAAGTTTCTAATCTAAACTTATTTATAAATGGAACTGTGTCTCTTTGTGTGTGTGTGTGTGTGTGTGTGTCCATTACCTATAGACTCCGAAACGGCTGAACCGAGTTTCTTCAAAATTTACACAGTTGTACTATAAGCGTCTGCGAGTGTTCTTAGCTAGGTTTTGTGTCAAGGTACCCCCGATAAATATCGATAATCGAAAAAATTGGGTTATAGAAGGAGTGGTCCGATTTTAATCAAATTTGATACACTCATAAACAAAGACATAAGAAACGGTATTCAGAAGTTTCAAGGTTGCAGTTCTTACAATAGTACAGAAAATCGATAATATATATATATAAAACCTTTCATTACATCCGAGCAACGCTGGACTATACTGCTAGTAAACAATGATAAAAGAAAAGAATTGGGCAAAATAATACAAAATAAGTAATATATAAATATATATATATGTAGATATTCTTTTTATAATCAAACAGCATTATATATTTATTTTGTTAATCTTCCTAAATAATCAGGCTGGTAGAAATAAATAAATCTATAATAGCTGGCCACCTGTATTTGAGAATGCCTGCCCAGAGCCCACGTGTGGTTTATACTGCAACTATGTTGTGCAGACTTTAGTTACAGTTTCTGGGAGAGAGCATCTTATTCAGTCCGAACAACAGTGTGAACAAGGCTAGTACACTCAAATGCTTGATCACGATGAGTTGTGACTTCAAGTTAGCATGACCATTGACAGCTTCTCAAAGGGAGCTGTCTACCCAATTTCATTCACAAAGCTTGGGTCACCCTGTGGTATGCTTTTCAGAAATATTTCCAAAGGTGCTGTAGGATGAGATCACCTCTTCCTGACCTTTCTGACAAATTGACCAGGGTGAGATTTGAACCCAGGCTTCATGATCAGAAAGCAAATGTTCTAACTACTTGGCCATGCACCCTTAAAAATATATATATATATATATATATATATATATATATATATATATTTCATTTATAAACAAGTTATTTTGCTACCTTGGTTTCAACCATGAGTGGTTTCTTCAGGCAATTTTTAATAACTGATTTTACCTTTTACCGTTTTTCTTTTTAAGAATGCCCGTGTAATGATGTTTTATTTGAACATTCACGTGGCAGAGAATTTATGAATGTGCATTGTTTAAATTCAAACGAATTATGACGTTTTCATCCATGGTTATATGAACCTAAGAGATATTTCTTAGTGTGGATGCATTTAGTAATAATTTCTGTTCTTTCATTTAGCAGTTCGTCTTTATTTGGGAATATCATAATTTCTAATTTTTCTTCTTGGCAAAGTCTACATATTTGTCCACCGTTGTAAGGCTTGGCTGTTTTTACAATGCTCCACATTATGTGCGGATCTTTTTCATATTTTGATTTCAATTTCCAGACATGGTTGTATTTTTTTAATTTTTCTATTTTAAATGTAGATCTGTGGTTGAGATATATATATATGATGGACACTCCCATCAAATGACGTATAAAGATCTGACAACCTCACTCAGTTTTTATGTTTGTGTTGTATATGACATTTTATTCCCACAAGTGACCTGCCTGTAAGTTCACATATTGGGCACCAGCGTGGATCTTAGGACATAGCAACTGGAATTATTTGCTGACACTTTTTGCCATTGCCCTTTGACTCTTAAATGTATTTTGAAATACAAGTGATTTAAAAAAATTTCTGATTCTACCCTGGCACAAATATCTCCCGTTGTTTCTGTCCAGGACGACTGATTCGAAGTTAACATTAGGCATATTGACAGCTGAGAGGTTACTTTTTAGCTTACATGAACCATGGCCGTTTAACTGTCCTTAGTTCACTGTCAAGCTGGTTGTACATGGGGACCTTAGGTATTTTGTCCTCACTCATCCTTGCAACCTACACTACCGGCCACAATTATTAGGCAACCCCAGTTTTTTAAAAGAAATGATGTATTTCATACTATTTTTATTATTTATTGCCAAGTGAATAATTCCAAATGAAAATAAAATGGTTCTTTTGTTATTATTACTTTGCAAAATTTTGCAAAGCAAGGAAGCAAAGATGAACTCGTCTGAATCACCCTAAATTTTCTTCATTCTTTCATTGATGAAACTTCAATATAGGTAATTATTAAATATTTATAAATTCATTTGATGCACATGTTATTGTGCAGTATTAACAAAAGAACCATTCTATTTTCATTTACAATTATTCACTTGGCAATAAATAGTAAAAAATAGTATGAAATATGTCATTTTTTTAAAACATTGGGGTGGCTTAATAATTATGGTTGGTAGTGTGTGTGTGTATAAATATATATATATATATATATATATATATAGTTTCGATCCCGGCCAGAAGCAAGTGGATGTGTCTAGCCACACTGATGAGCTGTGATACAGCGAAACAGGCTTGTATGTGGATGACTAATATATATATAAAATCTACAGGTTGCGATGGGTAAATTGTCGCTATTTGCCTTATAAAATTTTGCAAAATCAATAATAAAAGAACCATTCTATTTTCATTTACAATTATTCACTTGGCAATAAATATTAAAAAAATAGTATGCAATACATCATTTTTTTAAAACACTGGAGCGCCCTAATAATTATGTCCAACAGTGTAAACGTGTGCAAGACGAAAGTAGGCAAAGCAACAGTAATAAGGCAAAAAGTTCACAAAGTAAGAATTTTGTTAACACAAAAAAAATATGGATGCAGAAAGTAATTGCAGTAGTCAGGACAAAAATGAACAAGAATAATGGTTGCTGAGACTAAGAAGTGTCTAATTTTATCACATAAGAGATTCCAGCATGCATCTGCATGGTTTGTCTATAAATTTGGAGATGAGAATGATTTGAAGGTATTCCCATGCAGATTGGAATAGACAGTTTTCTCGGATGAGAAGTGAAAATATTTTAAAAATAGGAAAAAATTATTTTGAGAAATAATTTTAGTACATTAACATTCATTAAGCCTTCATTTTTAGATTAGTGTTCATTACACCTTCATTTTTAAATTAGCATTCATTAGAGCTTCATTTTTTAATGTTAGCATTCATTAGAACTTCATTTAAAATTAGCATTCATTAGAACTTCAGTTTAAATTAGCATTCATTAGTTTAATTTGTATAAATTAGCATTCAATAAAACTTCATTTGTATATTAGCATTCATTAGGACTTCATTTATTAGATTAGTGTTCATTAAACCTTCATTTGTAGATTAGTGTCCATTAGTTTAATTTGTAGAAATTAGTATTCAATAAAACTTCATTTGTAGATTAGCATTCATTTGAACTTCATTTATAGTTTAGTGTTCATTAGAGTTCTAGTTGTAGATTAGTGTTCATTAGACCATAACTTTTAGATTAGCATTCATTAGATTGTTATTTGTAGATTAGCGTTCATTAAACTTTCCTTAAGTCATAACATTTGTTAGAATTGGAAGTATTGTTTTTTTTGTTTTTTTTTAATCAATTTAGAGAAAGGGTTTCCGTTTATAATATTGATACAGGATAAAAATGATTTGTAACTTTTTAAAATTATTTGGACTTTGCTATTTGGATTTACAGATGTCATTGACATCTGCATATTTTTAATTTTCTGAATTTTTGAAACATTTTGATGGAGGTAATTTTTTTCAGAAGCATATGCAGAAAATTTGGGGGATGATAGTTATTTATTTTAAATGAAGAATAAGCAGATATATACTTCTACTAATTCATGTAAAATTTTGCTACATAATTTTGACACTATTTTAGATAGACTGATAAATATACTGATGATCAGACAAAAGATTATAGGGAAAGAAATGATAATTAAAGTTTTGAAAACAAAGAAGCCATCTGGTTTTGGTCAAGGCTGAGATAAGTGCCAGCATATTATAAAAGACCCCCTAAGAAGAATAGATGAATATTTTTATGACCATTAAAAACAAGCGGCTAGCATGGGTGATGTTTTTCTGATCATTGAAAACCAGAAACTGGCTTGAATAAAATTTTTTACAGCCTTTGAATACAAGAGTGACCATTGGTGTGAAATTTGTTCAAATGATAAGAATTAATTTTTGAAAGATAGGTTTCCAAAAGAAAATAGAAAAAAAATAGTAATTAAATTTTTTAGTCTGCTGAAATATGATAAAATGTCTCAAATTAAGGGATTGTCCCTTCTTTTTTTATCACTTGTTGGAAAAAGGGATGGAAATAATAGATCCTAGGTGTGAAAATGACCACACACAAGGAGGGCATTATAGAAAAATTTTGAACGATAATTAAAATGTGGCCATTTGGGGTAGACCACGTCCCTCAAGCAGTTATGGTGAGATGTGCCCACACAAAGAATATAGGGTTGAGCAGAGGACCAATGAGAGAAAGGCCCTGGTTGGATTTTAGGAAAGTCAGAGAAATGATCTATGCCCCTTGGGTAGTGATGAGATACATTCACACAAAGCAGGAAGGAGACGGGTTTGATCAGGTTACCAGAAGAAGGAGAGGGCTCTGATTGGTTGTTTGAAGGAACGCTACCAAACCCAGAGAATGCTATACCCCAGGTCTGCTAGATTCGGGACTCCATATAAGCCAATATTTTCAAAAGCAAAGTGACAGATTCAACAGTTGACTTGGCCAATGTTCATCACATCTGGGCCCGGGGTGGCCATTTTCTGCTAGAAAGATTCAACGTGAAGAGGTGATTTCAGAGACTAGAAGACAGGATGCACAGACTGTAGAGACCTGGCAAAGATAACACACAGAGGGTGCAGACTGTGTGCAGACTCGGTTGAGACATGAGACATGATTGAGATTTGATGGTAAACCAGACATAATATGTGCAGACCGGAGAGACTAGGCAGAGATATGACACACGAGTAGATTTGACAACAGATGCAAAGGGACACATATTGGAGACTTGGGGAGACCAGAGAGAGGGTGCAGATGTGAGAGAATGCAGAAGACAGAGGCAAACCAGAGAAGAGAGATGAGACCACTGCTTTGCCTAATCCGATGTGAGTTGCAGCCCGGAAAAAAAACCTCCGACTTAAAAGCCTTGTTACAAAAGTCTCGTTAAAAACAAAAAATGACTAGCAATTTGTCCTGATAATCAGGAAGGGTTAATAGTTATTTTACGTGGAGAATATATATCTATTTGAGCCATCAATAAATTTTTTTTTTTAATCGTACTGCCCCGAGCAAGGCGGCAATGCCACTGATGTGCAGGGGGCCACGTAAGAGTGAAAAAATTGGAAAAGAAAAAGCTGGAAACCACGTCCTAAACAGGGAACAAGGAATGAGCCTCCACTTCTGCTCAATAGAAGTGGGTAGAGTGTGAAGCTGGGCGACAGCCCAGTCCATCTACTCCAATTGAAAAAAAATAAATAAAATAAAAAATAAAAATAAAAGTGAAGATTGGAAAAGAGAAAGCCGGAAACCACATTCCAAACAGGGAACAAGGGATGAGCCTCCTCACCCATTCAATAGACGTGGGTGGAGTGCGAACTGGGCGATAGTTCAGTCCATCCATTCCAATTGAAAGAAAAAAAAAAGAAAAAAGAATAGAGTAAAAAATATTGGAAAATAAAAAGATCCCCTTCGCTAATTGTTTACACGCCTCTATTCCCCCTCCCCCTTTTGCTCACGTGAATATTTTTTTGTTCTTTGATCACTACCAATGGTTCTCTCCTGATGTGTTGTTGGCGGAAGTGATTCCTTGAGAGATGCTTCTGTTTGTGATTTTTAAATCTTTAAAATTGTGTATATCCAATCTTTATTTAAAAGTGATGTTTTTGTGAAAAGAAAAGTCTGTTTTCATATGCAGAACAGCTAAATCCACATAATGCTGTGAAAAGTGAGGGATCAATTTTTTTACTGTATTGATATTATGATAAGACCCCCTTCTAAAATGAAAAAAAACTTTTTGTATATGTCTGTAAGCTGTTGAGTAAAGAGTGAATGTGTAAGTTTGAGTGTTGAGGAGAGGTTGTATAAAACGAATGCTTAAGTGATTGGTAGTTATATAAGTTAGTTAAATGAAGTGATTGTATAAACTAATTAAGTTGTAGTTGTTCAAAAATTTAATTAAGGAATGTCTAAATAGGGTGGTCATTAAGGAGCAAGGTCTAAATAGGGTGGTCATTAAGTGAGTAATGTCTAAATAGGGTGGTCATTGAGTGAGTAATGTCTTAAATAGGGTGGTCATTAAGTGAGTAATGTCTAAATAGTGTGGTCATTGAGTGAGTAATGTCTAAATAGGGTGGTCATTAAGTGAGTAATGTCTAAATAGTGTGCATTAGCTGAGTGAGTAATGTCTAAATAGGGTGGTCATTGAGTGAGTAATGTCTAAATAGGGTGGTCATTGAGTGAGCAAGGTCTAAATAGGGTGGTCATTAAGTGAGCAAGGTCTAAATAGGGTGGTCATTAAGTGAGCAAGGTCTAAATAGGGTGGTCATTAAGAGCAAGGTCTAAATAGGGTGGTCATTAAGTGAGTAATGTCTAAATAGGGTGGTCATTAAGTGAGTAATGTCTAAATAGGGTGGTCATTAAGTGAGTAATGTCTAAATAGGGTGGCTGCTTGGGTGAGTAATGTCTAAATAGGTGGTCATTGGGTGAGGGAATGTCTAAATAGGTGTCTATTGAGTGAGTAATGTCTAAATAGGGTGGTCATTAAGTGAGTAATGTCTAAATAGGGTGGTCATTGAGTGAGTAATGTCTGAATAGGGTGGTCATTAAGTGAGTAATGTCTAAATAGTGTGGTCATTGAGTGAGTAATGTCTAAATAGGGTGGTCATTGAGTGAGTAATGTCTAAATAGGTGGTCATTGAGTGAGTAATGTCTAAATAGGGTTGTCATTGAGTGAGCAAGGTCTAAATAGGGTGGTCATTAAGGAGTAAGGTCTAAATAGGGTGGTCATTAAGTGAGCAAAGGTCTAAAATAGGGGTAATACAAGTGAGCAAGGTCTAAATAGGGTGGCCACATGAGTAATGTCTAAATAGGGTGAGCCAGCTATGAGTAATGTCTAAATAGGTGGTCATTAAGGAGTAATGTCTAAATAGGGTGGTCATTGGGTGAGGAATGTCTAAATAGGGTTGTCATTAAGTGAGTAATGTCTAAATAGGGTGGTCATTGCTTTTGAGCAAGGTCTAAATAGGTGGTCATTACAGCAAGGTCTGGGGTATTATTATGAGTAATGTCTAAATAGGGTGGTCATTATGAGCAAGGTCTAAATAGGGTATTCATTAAGTGAGTAATGTCTAAATAGGGTTGGTTGCTTTATAATGTTCAAATAGGGTGGTCATTAAGTGAGTAATGTCTAGCTTAGGGTGGTCATTAAGTGAGTAATGTCTAAATAGGGGTGGTCATTAAGTGAGTAATGTCTAAATAGGGTGGTCATTAAGTGAGTAATGTCTAAATAGGTGGTCATTGGGTGAGGAAATGTCTAAATAGGGTGGTCATTGAGTGAGTAATGTCTAAATAGGTGGTCATTAAGTGAGTAATGTCTAAATAGGGTGGTCATTGAGTGAGTAATGTCTAAATAGGGTGGTCATTAAGTGAGTAATGTCTAAATAGTGTGGTCATTAAGTGAGCAAGGTCTAAATAGGGTGGTCATTAAGTGAGTAATGTCTAAATAGGGTTGTCATTAAGTGAGTAATGTCTAAATAGGGTGGTCATTAAGTGAGCAAGGTCTAAATAGGGTGGTCATTAAGTGAGTAATGTCTAAATAGGGTTGTCATTAAGTGAGTAATGTCTAAATAGGGTGGTCATTAAGTGAGTAATGTCTAAATAGGGTGGTCATTAAGTGAGTAATGTCTAAATAGGGTGGTCATTAAGTGAGTAATGTCTAAATAGGGTGGTCATTGGGTGAGGAATGTCTAAATAGGGTGGTCATTGAGTGAGTAATGTCTAAATAGGGTGGTCATTAAGTGAGTAATGTCTAAATAGGGTGGTCATTGAGTGAGTAATGTCTAAATAGGGTGGTCATTAAGTGAGTAATGTCTAAATAGTGTGGTCATTGAGTGAGTAATGTCTAAATAGGGTGGTCATTGAGTGAGTAATGTCTAAATAGGGTGGTCATTGAGTGAGTAATGTCTAAATAGGGTTGTCATTGAGTGAGCAAGGTCTAAATAGGGTGGTCATTAAGTGAGCAAGGTCTAAATAGGGTGGTCATTAAGTGAGCAAGGTCTAAATAGGGTGGTCATTAAGTGAGCAAGGTCTAAATAGGGTGGTCATTAAGTGAGTAATGTCTAAATAGGGTGGTCATTAAGTGAGTAATGTCTAAATAGGGTGGTCATTAAGTGAGGAATGTCTAAATAGGGTGGTCATTGAGTGAGTAATGTATAAATAGGGTGGTCATTAAGTGAGTAATGTCGAGTGTGGTCATTAAGTGAGCAAGGTCTAAATAGGGTGGTCATTAAGTAACGAACGTTTAAATAGTAGGGTTGTTAAGTGAGGAATCACTGTATTCTTTTTTGCTATAATTTTGAATTTGCCTTTTTTAAGTGGTTATGGCATGTTATCTTTTTTCTCCTTAACAGAAGCGACCTTGTATCAGTACAATCCGGTGACATATGTATGGTCAGGTCAGGACACAATCGTCTGCACTGGTAAAGAATTGACCCTTGGAAAGGGGAAGAAAGGCTCATTTCGTAATGTCTATCAAATCACATTCTTGCATCAGGACGAACCGTTGGGCAAGTAAGTTGCTATCTCGTGTTTGATTTCCCTCAGAAAATGATTGGGTCTCAGTCTGACCCCAGTTTTTTTTTTTTTTTTTTTTAATCATATCACCCCAAGCAAAGCGGTAGCACCACTGATGTGCAGGGGGCTACTTAAGAGTAAAAAGATTGGAAAAGAGAAAGCCAGAAACCACATCCTAAACAGGGAACAAGGGATGAGCCTCTTCACCTGTTCAAAAGATGTAGGTGGAGTGTGAACCGGGCGATAGTTTAGTCTATCTACTCCAATTGAGAAAAAAAAAGAAAAGAAAAGAGTAAAAAGATTGGAAAAGAGAAAGCCGGAAATCACATCCTAAACAGGGAACAAGGGATGAGCCTCTTCACCTATTCAAAAGACGTGGGTGGAGTGTGAACCGGGCGATAGTTTAGTCTATCTACTTCAATTTTATATCAAAAAGATTTTCACATAGGCTTTTATTCTTTTATTCTTCTTCTCAGCTGAGCAGCTAATTTCGGTGAAGGCAAAGTTTTAATTGGTCCAAAACAATTACACATAAGCTTGAGAATCCTTTTCCTTCTTCACAGCTCACTAGATTGTTTCTGTGAATGCAAGGTTTTTGTTGGTCCAAAGAAAATTTCATATAAGCTTGTAAATTCTTTTCATTCTTCTCCTTAGTCCTCCTAATTTGAAGGGAATGGATGTAGGGAGTTGTTCTTATTTTGCACTAACTACAGACACAATGGAGATATTTGTTGGATAGATAACTACCCCATCTAAATATTTTTTAGATATGATCAATACATGTCCACAACAAAGTTAATATTTTGATCCACTAGTCAAGCAGCAACTTCAAGAAGTGGCAGATAAGAGGAGGCTAATATATTCTGATGAATTAGTTTTCTGATGTCTCAGCAGGTGCAGACGTAGGTGGGCAGGAATTAGGTTGCATCATAATCGCCTTTTTCTCCATCCACCTGTACCATAGTTTACAGAATTTTGCACATCTGGCAAAATATAAATGAGCCTGGCAAACTGTTTGTTTCCAGTTCTTGTTGAAAGGGCCGAACACTGGGTGGTTAGCCATTTGTTCTCCTTGATAAATTTGTACTTCTGCTACTATAATGTTGATCTCATATCCTATAATGTTGATCTCATATCCTATAATGTTGATAACAGTTTCAAATAGAAAGGGACTTCAGTTTAGAAAAGACACTTTTAATAAAAAAAAAAGAGAATAAAAAAGGCAAATCTGCATTGAATACTTTATTAACTGTGAATTGCATTGCCGTGTCTTTTTGAGAAAGATATTGCAGTGGTTTCTTGTTTCCTGTAGTTTTGAATTTAGATGTGTGCTTCTCATAGACTGGCACTCAAACAAGGCTATACCACTATTTAATGCAGCAGGAGGGAACAATGCTGCTGCTGCTGCTTCTTCTACAAAATCTTTTTTCTCTTCTTCTACCCCATCTTCTTCCTCCTCTACTATTACTACTACTTCTTCTTCTTCTTCTTCTTCCTTCTCTAGGTCCTGAGTATGTTGGTAAACACTATGAATGTATAAAAATAGACTTTTAAAGAAATATAAGCACAAAAGTAGACTTTTAGAGAAAAATATACATTTTTGAAGATAAAAATTATTACCAGCAAAACATTTTTGAATACAAAACCAGAAGACAGCGTGAGTTTTCTAAAATAAAAAAATAAAATTTTCATCAAAATCTAACTCAACCTTCTCACTATAACTGAACATTCAAAAAATACCTTAAAACCCCACCTTTTTGGCATTAAATGACCTACAGAGGTTGATATGCCTTTAAATAAAACAAACTCAAACTCTAACTTCTCTACTACTACTACTACTACTATGACCCCATCCTTTTGTACCCCTTTTATCTTCTACCTTCTCTACTACGACTACTACTACTATGACCCCATCCTTTTGTACCCCTTTTTTCTTCTACCTTCTCTACTACGACTACTACTACTACTACTATGACCCCATCCTTTTGTACCCCTTTTTTCTTCTACCTTCTCTACTACGACTACTACTACTACTACTATGACCCCATCCTTTTGTACCCCTTTTTTCTTCTACCTTCTCTACTACTACTACTATGACCCCATCCTTTTGTACCCCTTTTTTCTACTACCTTCTCTACTACGATTACTATTACTACTACTATGATCCCATCCTTTTGTACCCCTTTTTTCTTCTACCTTCTCTACTACTACTACTATGATCCCATCCTTTTGTACCCCTTTTTTCTTCTACCTTCTCTACTACGACTACTACTACTATGATCCCATCCTTTTGTACCCCTTTTTTCTTCTACCTTCTCTACTACAACTACTACTACTACTACTATGATCCCATCCTTTTGTACCCCTTTTTTCTTCTACCTTCTCTACTACTACTACTACTACTATGACCCCATCCTTTTGTACCCCTTTTTCTTCTACCTTCTCTACTCCGACTACTACTACTACTATGATCCCATCCTTTTGTACCCCTTTTTTCTTCTACCTACTGTACTACGACTACTAATACTACTACTATGACCCCATCCTTTTGTACCCCTTTTTTTCTACCTTCTCTACTACGACTACTACTACTACTACTATGACCCCATCCTTTTGTACCCCTTTTTTCTTCTACCTTCTCTACTACGACTACTACTACTATGACCCCATCCTTTTGTACCCCTTTTTTTCTACCTTCTCGACTACTACTACTACTATGATCCCATCCTTTTGTACCCCTTTTTTCTTCTACCTTCTCTACTAAGACAACTACTACTATGACCCCATCCTTTTGTACCCCTTTTTTCTTCTACCTTCTCTACTACGACTACTACTACTATGACCCCATCCTTTTGTACCCCTTTTTTCTTCTACCTTCTCTACTACGACTACTACTACTACTACTATGATCCCATCCTTTTGTACCCCTTTCTTCTTCTACCTTCTCTACTACAACTACTACTACTACTACTACTATGACCCCATCCTTTTGTACCCCTTTTTTCTTCTACCTTCTCTACTACGACTACTACTACTATGACCCCATCCTTTTGTACCCCTTTTTTCTTCTACCTTCTCTACTCCGACTACTACTAATACTATGATCCCATCCTTTTGTACCCCTTTTTTCTACTACCTTCTACTACGACTACTACTACTACTACTATGACCCCATCCTTTTGTACCCCTTTTTTTCTACCTTCTCTACTACGACTACTACTACTACTATGACCCCATCCTTTTGTACCCCTTTTTTCTTCTACCTTCTCTACTACGACTACTACTACTACTACTATGACCCCATCCTTTTGTACCCCTTTTTTTCTTCTACCTTCTCTACTACGACTACTACTACTACTATGATCCCATCCTTTTGTACCCCTTTTTTCTTCTACCTTCTCTACTACGACTACTACTACTATGACCCCATCCTTTTGTACCCCTTTTTCTTCTACCTTCTCTACTACGACTACTATTACTACTATGATCCCATCCTTTTGTACCCCTTTTTCTTCTACCTTCTGTACTACGACTACTAGTACTACTACTATGACCCCATCCTTTGTACCCCTTTTTCTTCTACCTTCTCTACTACGACTACTACTATGACCCCATCCTTTTGTACCCCTTTTTCTTCTACCTTCTCTACTACGACTACTACTACTACTATGATCCCATCCTTTTGTACCCCTTTTTCTTCTACCTTCTACTACGACTACTACTACTACTATGATCCCATCTTCTTGTACCCCTTCTGCTTCTTATTTTTCTTTTACCTTTACTACTACTACTACTACTTCTTGTATCCCTTCTTTTTATCTCTACTACCACTCCCTTATCTTGTTGTACCCCTTCTTATTCCACTACCCAATCTACTTTATAATAAATAATAATAATAATAACAACAAGCATTGTTTCCTCCATTTTTATAATAATGTCAATTATAATAATGATAAAAAGTGTTTATTCATTGTCAATTCGGTACTGCTATATATTTATAGTTGGAGGAGAAGTGAGTTCATGCCTGCCTTAGTTTACTTGCTTTACAAGAATAAAAAAGTACAACTGTTCTGCTTTTTCACCCACGATTCAAGGAGATGTGTGTTCATGCCTTCTCTTAAATGGATTTTCTGACAGGGTTAAAGAACACCAGCTTCCTTGCTATATACACACAGCTGGTGGGAGAAATGGTTTTATGCCTTCCCTTACCTGAGTGCGTTGCTATTTATCAAGTGCTGGACATAATTAAATGTCATCTCTACACATAGTTGAGAGAGGAAAATAGATTCATAGTCGAAAGGGGTCCAGTTTTCATGTTATTTAAAAATAGGGCAGGGAAAACTGGAGTCATGATTTCTCTTCTGATATGTGAGAGAATGAGAAGATATAGGCAAAGAGAATAGCAAAAATATGAGATAATGTATCATTTGAGTAGTATTGGAAGGGATAAGGTTGAGAATGAGAAGATACAGGCAAAAGGTAAGAGGCATGGAATAATGGATAATCTTAGTAGTATTGGGAGGGATAAGGGAGAGAATGAGAACATATATGCAAAGTGTGAGAGAAGGGCAGATGCATGGAATAATAAATAATCTTAGTAGTATTGGAAGGGATAAGGGAGAGAATGAGAAGATACAGGCAAAGGGTCATAGAAGAGCAGAAGCATGAGATATAGATGAGTTCATGTTTTGCTAACTGTAGAAATTTCCCCAAGTCAAATTAATTGAAGATGATAAGCTTTTTTTAAATTTATAATTTTGTTGACTGGCCATGAGATACAGATGCCTCCACATCCTTTTCTAAAACCAAAATGTTATTTTTTTTTCAAATTGCAGGTATGTGAGTAAGCGTTATCGCGAACAGAGGGAACCTTTGCAGTACATGGACGATGTTGTTTCTCAAATGCAAGCTGCCCTCTATGTGAACCACTTCAACCAGGAATTGAGGGCCTTTGAATTGGATCTTCGGATCCATTTTCTGACTGCTGCCTACATGCTTTTGTATGATTCGGAGGGAAAGGTCGAGGATTGGATGAACATTGAACCCTTTGTAGACGGTGAATTCTTGAAACTAACAAACAACTATGACTTTTGTGAACCCCGAGGCAAGAAAGTGTCAACCTCATTCACTCACTTTACCTATGTTAAGTCAGGTGGCAAATTGATGGTATCAGATCTGCAGGGTTGGCTACCAACTGGAACCCAAAACTTGATCTATCTGACTGACCCCCAATTTCATACAGACTCGGGGGAAAGCAGCCCATTCGATTTTGGCCAGGATGGAATGAAAGTGTTTTTTGACGTCGTACACCCAGAATGTAATGAGATATGTAAAACACTGAAGTTAGAGAGGCCGAATTTTTAATCGTCCCACTTTTGAAATTTTCATGATTAAAAAAGAAATTAACTACCTGAAAAAAAAAAATTCTTCTTCCATGTCTCTTCAGGAGGTGGGCAATCATGGTTCTCCACAATTTCCTGTTCTTTATAGCTTTTAATAATGTTTGTCTTTTTATGGCATCTCTCCTAATCCCTGTTCTGCCAACCACTTACACAAACTCATTAGATAGTTTATGCACTGCCTTCCTTTGTACTACTTGCTGTTAATGTCTTGTGGGCGTCAAATTTTCCAACCTCTCTTTCCTTATATATTTTAGAAATTCAATTATTAGTTTCTGATGCTGCATATAAATGTCCTTTTTGTTTCCATTTTTTTTCTAAAACTTTGTCATTGCTCATATATTCAATAACTGGTCACCTCAGCGTTCTCTTGTAGAACCATATTTTTATTTGCTCAAGTCTCTTCATCTTTAAAGAGATTGTTCGGAATTAGCTTCCATATAAGTGGATTGATATCACATAATATTTTTTTGTTTCTTATACTTCAAGTCTCTTCTTCATCTCTGAGGAGATTGTTCAGCATTCACTGCCATATAGGGGGATTGTTTTTATGTAAGAGCTTAATACTCTTTGTTACTAATGAAATTTTCCCATTTCTTAATACTTTGCTGAACTTTTGAAAAGCATCTTTCGCTATCGCAGTGATCCAACAGATTTCAGAGTTGCAATTTCTGTCTATTGTTAAAACGCTTCCCAGATATTTAAATTTTTAATTTGTTTTATTTTCTGTCTATATTTCTGAGATGAAGTATTTTAACTATTTACACGATTTACATCATTTGGATTGTTGTCCTCATCTTTATTGCCATATTAACAATGTTTCGGTCATTTTTATTCTTTGGCTTTCTTCAGGTGATATATCCAGAAAAGCATGGCATGTGCGATTAGAACAATCTATCTCTGTAGACTAAGTAACAGGTTTTGGTTTAAATTTCAATGTTTATTGCCTGAAGAAGGCTGGAGTGTACAGTAGCTGAAATGTCGTGAATATGGCAATAAAGATGAGGACAACAATTTGAACAATGTAAATAGTGTAGTTAAAATGTCTTATCTTAATTGCTGTTGTCCCCAGGTCCACCTTAACCTAGTGTGGTAGCACCTGTTAGGGTCCCAGCTATGGGCAAATAGTTAACCCCCAAACTGGGATCAAAACACTATGAAAGTCTAAAAATAGATTTTCATAGTAAAAATTCCTGCAATGCTTTTTTGGAGAAGAACATATTACCAGCAAAATATATTATTGAAGAAAAATTATATGTACTTGCAATACATCTGACTTTCATCAAAACCCTTTTTACAAAAATATCTCAATGAAATTTAATCCACAAAAAGTTCTACAAAGAATACATATTCTGCTTATACAAATTTATTGTGAAAATCTTGTCGGTATTAAAATGACCCATTGAGGTGTTGATATGCCATAAAACAAAACGGACCAAACGAACCATACTGTAAATAGTTTAAAACAATTTTTTATTGTTATTTCTTCAAAGAAACCATCATGCTATTAAAAACAAATATCTTGAAAAGTTTTGTATTAATTAACCTGCTTGGTGGCTGAGATAGCTTTTGTATTTTGGGGTAAAAACATGACAATTTTTAATACTGATTTTAAAGGCATGCATCTTCTCCCTCCCTCTTGAAAGAACAGAAGACAATATTGAAATGAAAATTGCCGTCAATTGAACTTTTCATTGTAATATGCTACTTTTGGGTCTCAGAGAAATAATCCTATAGATTTTGATTGTATCTCTGATGATAACACATCTGATGGCAGACTTATTGCACCCGACCGGAAGTTAGTGCCGGCTACTCAAACGCCTAAAAGCGTCATGACAGAAAACAGAGCAAAGCAATTAATTTCTGGTGACTCAGCATTTTCAAAAGTCAAAACACAAAAAAAAAGAAAAAAAAAAGGCCATGACAGCCGTGGTCAGCAACGTTGTCCAGTTAATAATGTCTTTTGGTTGTTGATTAAAATTTGCCTTCCATTTTTGAATGTACACATGGGTTTTATTTGAACGCCATGTGTACATAGATTAGTTTCAGGTCATTGTTTTTAGGTACGAGTGCTTGTGTGCGTTTGTATTTCATTTTGTTGTTTTTTTTTCTGTTTTGACTTTTGGAAACGTTGAGTCGCCAGAAATTAATGGCTTCATTCTGTTTTCCATGGTGATGCTTTTAGATGTCTGAGTAGCTGGCAGTAACTTCCGGCCGGATGCAATGTTACAGAGATATGCTGTGACTCCACAGAGTCGTAGGGGCACCACATGTACTGCAGGCATGGTAAAAGTAGGCAAGACAGATCAATGGAGCCCAAATCTCTCCAGTCTGGTTTGAATCCAGATTTTTTCCTTCTCCTAGACCAGTTGCCAGCCAAGGCTATAAAACCCAATCTATCATGCTACTTACCCATAAATGGAAATGGAAAAGATAGATTATATTACTTTTTTATATTAAGTAGAATTAGTGGGGGATCAGTTTATTGCTTCATAACAATAGAAAACTGACCCCCCCACTTTATGTCCAGTTTTAATTATGTTTCCAACTATTATATTCAGTGAGTCAGTTCAGTGCCATATGGCATACACAGTGGGATGATCATGTCTCTTTCAAGAATGACTGACTGAAGAGAAAATTATCCCGCGGTAGGTTGCCATTTCTATCTGTGGTAGACTGGTTGCCAGCCAAGGCTATAAGAACCCAATCTGTCCTATTATCTAACCCATAACTAGGAGAAGAAGATAGATTATATTATATTATTATATTAAGTATAATTAGTGGGGGATCAGTTTATTAGTTCATAACAATAGAAAATCGACCCCCCACTTTATGCCCAGTAGAAATTTTAATTATGTTTCCAACTATTATATTTAGTCAGTCAGTTAAGTGCCATATGTGATACATGCTTTGGGTGATCATGTCTCAAAAGAAACATGACTGACTAGGCAGAAAATTATCCTGCAGTAAATTGCCATTGCTTTCTGCGGTAGACTGGTGCCAGCCAAGACTACAGAACTCAATCGGTCCTGGTATTTAATCCATATCTTGGGGAAGAAGGGATTAATTCATACCTTTCCTAAAAGTATTAACATGTAAATGAATCTGACTGGAATTCAAACTTGCCTCTCTAATTCCTCAATCAGAGCCACTATCCATGACCCCATCATGTCTCCATGATGATTGATCATGGCCAAAAAATACTGAAGTCAAACAGAAACCTGATTATTAACCAAAAAAAAAAAAAAAAACACCTGATTGGATTTTATTGTGTTTAGTCTGTTACAAGGTCAAAAGTGTTGGGTACACAGTAAAGATTGAATTTTTACAGAAGAAATGTTTTCAGAGCCATTAACCACTACACTAATCCAGTTTGTTGTCATTAATTAAAATTGTTGCATTTATTTTTATCTACAATAAAAATTGCTTAAAATTGTATATTTTGGAAATAAATATTAATTTTGATAAATTTTGTCTTGATGTACAAAAAATTATTATTGGATAAACAGCTATATTCTTAAAGATTTTAAAGTGAGCCTAGGTTCAAAAGGATGTTATGTTTAGGAGCGGATGTTCAGAGCTCAACTGTCTTCCTTTAAGACATTTCTTTCTTGAATATCTAAATGTAGAAATGTCTTCTTTTATCTTATACGAGGCCTAAGTGCCACTCAAGGCAGAAAGTTATCGAGTGGGTTTTCCATTCAATACTCCTCTAAAGGAATTATGTTCTGGAAAAAAATAAGATGGCGATTGATATTGCATTTAAATTTTTGCAGTTTGTAGATGGCAGGGAAGTAAAACGTCAGGAGGTAGTTGTACAGAAAAGAAACTGTTAGAATAGAAGTTCAACAGTAAAATGGTGAGACCTAATTGCCAATCTAGTAGTAGGCATAAATTAATGTAGTCAAAGTACTAAGAAAAAAGTTTCATAAGATCAGTTGCCATGAAACTATTTGTAAAAAAGATGGAGGGATTCCATGTTACTTGGTGTGAAAGTGACTGAAGTCAAGATGTGAAATAAGGATTGATTTAATTCCAGACGCTTCTTTGAAATTTGTCAAAAATCTCAAGAAGCACCAGTCCAGATATGGCAACCATATTCAATGCATGGATGAATGGTAGATTTGTAAATGTGCAAAATGGATTCTGATAAGAAAAACATTTCTGGCTCAACATAGCGAAACATCTTTCCTAGCAGTAGACATAGTAATTGATTCAATATAAAAAGTTAGGAACTTAGGAAGAAGTTGTAATGTAGCGGTTATTTCAGGCATACCATGTGCGTAATGGTCCGATGCCAACCAGTTTGATGTCATCATTCCACCAGTTCTAATTTATTTCTAAGTTTTTCTACACTACTGTAATTCTTGATTGTTACAGCAGGGTCTAAGCTAATTGAGGATGTTTGTTGTAGCGATCCACGTAAAACTGTATCTTTAGCATATTTATTCAAATTGAATTTCATTCCAATGTCTTCGCTGAAGCATTTTACAGTTTGCAGAAGACCTTCCAGCTCGTTATCATTCTTAGCATATACAACTTTAAGTCATCCATGTAAAATAGATGGCTTATTTTCTTTTGGGCTATTTTATAACCACATTCTGTCTTGTTAAGTTGACTGGTTAGTGCTATTAATGATATGCAGAATAGTAAGGGATACAAAGAATCACATGATGTCATATTTTCAGGCATACCATGTGCGTAGTTGATGTCATCATTGTGTTGTATATCGACGAACAACAAACACGCATATATATAAAAATATATGTATATTTTTTATTAATGACGATGAACCGTGTAGCCTAGTGAACAGAGAGTGAGAGAGCGCGCTTCTACTGAGGCTGACGGCGGGGGGTCGTATCTGTTGCTCCTCTGGTCTGTCTGTCCGGACTGTCTCTGTCTCTCTGCGTCTCTCTGCCTGAAATCCGTGCGCCGAGGTCTTTTATAATCTCCAAACCGGTACTTCCGGATTTTGCCTCGCCCACGCACGCCCACGTAATTCTCAGAGACACCTGTTCTGTCTGCCTCTTGTAGCCATTTCCGCTACTGTCGGAAATAAGGTCAAACAAACATCCGTTCCTTTCAACGACCGGAAAACACCCCCGCTTGCATCAGCCTTTCCTCGGGTGGGGCGAGATTGTTATATTACAATTGCACCAGTTTCTAAATTTTTATACACTACTGTAATTCTTGGTTGTGCTGATAACTTTTCAGCATACACATACAGTAGTGCATTTTGTCAGTAGTCCCTCTTTTATACATGTTTTTTTATACAAATTTATTTGGAAAATCTTGTCGGTATTAAAAAAAACCCATTGAGGTGTTGATATGCCATAAAACAAAACGGACCAAACGAACCACGCTGTAAATAGTTTTAAAACCGTTTTTTAATGTTATTTCTTCAAAGAAACCATCATGCTATTAAAAAAATATCTTGAACAGTTTTGTTTTAATTAACCTGCTTGGTGGCCGAGATCGCTTTGTATTTTTGGGGAAAAACATGACAATTTTTAATACTGATTTTAAAGGCATGCATCTTCTCCCTCCCTCTTGAAAGATGCTTTAGTTAATTTTTTTTAAATGTGAACATAGAACAAATGTTTTCGTTGCAAGATTTAATGAGTATGAAAATTGTACAAGTGCTTTCAGGATGTGAGAGTAGTGTAGTGGATAGCAACTCAGATGGGGAAATTGGAGAAGTGGGTTTAAATTCTAGTTGAGTTCATTACATTCAATTATGTACAAATAATATTGGGGAGAATATGAATCCATCTATTCTTTCTCCAGGTATGGATAAACTGGGCCCTATAGCCTTGGTTGGTAACCGGTCTCAGAGAAAAACAAGTGACTAAACTGGCAACCCCACCAGAACCTGGCTTGATGAGGATGGTATATGGAACTCCAGCAGCATAAAAAAAAACGTCTGGTAACCGTCAGCTGATTTCCTCAGAATCAAAAGCCATTTACTCTAACTATAAATTAAATAGCCTCACCAACCCGCAGTTGGTCAAGCATGGAGAGTATGGCTACTTCCCTGTAGACATGGTCAGCCAGGGAGAAGCTACTTGTTGAGTGAAAAGTCTCTGGATTTGGACAGCAACTATTAGACTGTCTACAATAGTATTTAAACGCCATTCATTATACTAAGATGACAAATTAAAATCTTTGAAAATGACTGATTAACTGAACACACTTGATTGACTTATCAAACTTTTCTGGATTATTTAAAGCTGAAACTCATTTTGCAGTTTCTAATAATCCTATTATAATTGTGCGTATTTCTTGGTTAGTTAGCCCAACCATTATGCCAGGCTAATATTTAATAAATAATGAACTATTTAATAAATAATGAACTATTCCGTTATGAACGTAGGAAAAGACGCTATTGGGTTTCAGTGAGAGAGAAAAAAAAGACAAGAGGTGTTTAGCGTATCCTGACAGTAACTCATAAATAAAGGTCTATTCCTTTTTTCCTTGTGCGGATAGAGGTGAAAAGACGCTACTGGGTTTCAGCTGGAAATGAAAGAAAAAGAAGGGAAGAAAGAAGTGTTTAACGTCTGTTTCAGTGAAATGGAAAACGTTGTCAATTTCAAATCTTTTCGTTTGTACCCCCTTACTTCTTAAAATAACGACCAACATTCATATTTATGATCGTTACTGCAATATTTTGCTAAAGTTACTAAACTCAAATATTTAACGATATGATAATGGGATTTCTACGGAATATTTTATTGTTATAGAACTCGCCACGACCTTAATCAGTCATTAAGTGTTAAGATTTATCATTAAAATTGGAAAACCGTGAACATTTTCATGGGTTAAAACGAGCAATCTTTATTTATTCTATGAAATATTGCAAAAATATTTTCAGTGGTAGGGGGGCGATTATTTTTTTCAAAAATACATGTCTTGCTATTTAACCCATAGCTGGAGAAAGATAGATTCATACCTTTTTCATGGATAGTTGCGCGTAAGTAAATGTAGCAAAATCGACTGGAATTTGAACTCGGCTCTCCAATTTCTCGCAATCCAGTACATCACCTGTACTACTGTGTCTCCTAATACACACATATAATAAGAAGAAATGGGTTCATGCCTTTCCCAAGGATATTAACACGTAAGTGAATGGAATGAACTCGATTGGAATTCGAACTCGGCTCCCCGATTCCTCAATCCGAGCAACAATCCATTATTTCACCGTGCCTCCTAATAAGCACACATAATAATAAAAAAGAAAGAGTTGGATTCTTTTCTTACACAAGATTATTAGCACGTAAATGAATGTAATGAACTCGATTGGGATTCGAACTCGGCTCCCCGATTCCTCAATCCGAGCAACAATCCATTATTTCACTGTGCCTCCTAATAAGCACACATAATAATAAAAAAGAAAGAGTTGGATTCTTTTCTTACACAAGATTATTAGCACGTAAGTGAATGTAATGAACTCGATTGGGATTCGAACTCGGCTCTCAGATTCCTCAATCCGAGCCACTATCCATTACCTAACCATGCCCCCAAAATTTAACGATATGATAATGGGATTTCTACGGAATATTTTATTGTTATAGAACTCGCCACGACCTTAGTCAGTCATTAAGTGTTAGGATTCATCATTAAAATTGGAAAACCGTGAACATTTTCATGGGTTAAAACGAGCAATTTCTATTTCTGCTATGAAATATTGCAAAAATATTTTCAGTGGGAGAGGGGCGATTATATTTTTTTTCAAAAATACATGTCATATTTTTAATTCCTAAATATAGCCAGTACATTGTAGCTGTGTTCATAATCGACGTTATTTATTTTAAATAATAAAATCATATTATTTTCAAATGCATTTTACAGCCGAAGATGAGAAGTGCTATCTACATGTCTGGATGTATGTCAGTAAATGTTATCGTGTCGAAAAGTGCCTGGTGGCCTCTTCATTGTCTCTACTTGATAAAACCGTTCCTAAGTTCATGAGACCCAAACACGTGACACAGACCAATGCGCCGAGCCAACAACAGGTGCTCTGCTTGATGATAGCACCTATATCTCCATTCTACACACCCTTGTTTTTGTTGGAAACGTGTGAAGTCACGTCGAAGGATGACTGGAAATTAAGTCTGTGGTTAATGTAAAATGAACAAAGACCTTGAATATCTTTTTCAAGAAATGCATTCTACTAGTTCACAATCAAACATCATCAGTATTAACTGTCAATTCTCACCGACGGGATATAGCTTCCCTCTGTCTGTTCTATAAATATTTTCATGGCTTCTACTCCGACTAACCTAAGTCACTGGTACCCCTACCACAGGTGTTTACACATGCAACCAGACTGGCAACTGTGTCTCACCCATTCACAGTTAGATCAACCAAATGCAGACGACAATTCTATTCCATCAGCTTCTTTTCTCGCACTTCCCGCCTGTAGAACTCTCTTCCATATCCTTGCTTTCCTGACGGCTACAACCTCTGGGAATTAACCACTTGACTCTAGTTCTTTCTACATCACCCTTTTCCTTTCTTTCTACCTTTGCACCTGTCATCACACCTGTATTCCCATCCTTCTCTTGCTCCTTTCTCTGATACTCCCGGTAACTGGTTCGTCTTTCTCTTTACTCTTCTCCTATTTAATCTTTTACTCTTATGTAGTCCCCTGCACATCAGTGGTAGTACCGCTTTGCTTGGGGTGAAACGATTAAAAAAAGTTAGTCAAGCACTTTACCATCATTTTTTGTTTTACATCAAACTATTTGCATTCATCTCTTGATATTCATAATGATGAATATAAGAATATTGCTTGTATTTACTGCTAAGAAAGTCGGTTCTCTGTGTAGGGCCAGGAAGTTTTCCCCGTCTGAAACAGTCCTGCACATATACAAATCTACCATCAGCCCGTGCATTGAATACTGCTGCCATATCTGGTCGGGTGCTCCTGCTATCCACCTAGGGGTCCTTGACAAAATCCAACGAAGAATCTGTAATGTGATCGATCCTGACTTGGCAGCTCAGATACAGTCACTTTCTCACCGGCAAAATCTGGCTTCCCTGTGTCTACAAATACTTTCACGGCTTCTGCTCCGATGAACTTAGCTCTCTGGTACCCTCTATATATGAATTTACTCGAGCCACAAGATTAGCAACTAGGTCCCACCCTTTTACAGTGAAACCAGTAAAGTGTAAACGCAAATTCTACTCCAATAGCTTCTTTTCTCGCACTTCCCGCCTGTGGAATTCCTTTCAATTTACTTGCTTCTCCGACAGCTACAATCTCCAAGAATTTAAATGTAAAGTCTATAGTCATCTCTTATCTCACTAACCTGCATCCTCTCTCTCATGCTCCTTTCTCCATCCACTCCACTCTCATCAGTATTCTCATCCGTCTCTTATCCACTTCCTGACACCCCCTATAACCTGTCACTCTTTCTCATAACTTTCCACCTATGTAACCCCTTGCAAAACAGTAGCAGTGAAATGCTTTGCTTGGGGCGATATGATTATAAAAAAATCCTTGGAACAATGAAAGATGTATAGTATATTTACTAACCACCAACTAGTATGTTAGTTCTTGCTATAAAAACAAATTCGGACGAATGATTAATATAAATAATATGTAGCACCAGTACGTGAGGAACGTGTGGTGAATGTGTCGTTCTATTTCTTAGAAATTGATTTTCAATATCAGGGTGCGTCTTCGAAGCCGCATTGTCTTGTAGGCCGGACAATACGGTACTTATTTATTTTAGTTTGGTACACCGAGAGTCGATAGTAACCATTCTGGGGAGTTAGGTGGCCAGAATGTCAGAAAATTATTGATTAGGTTCTCCTGCTAATGTAGCATGGTGCAGAGTCCTGTTGTCAGGCAGAGTGTCTTCCAGCAACCTTCCTCTTAACCTACGACAACACTACCTCCTCATGGGAGTTGATCTAGACCTTTGTGTTGATTCTGAGGTCCTGCGGGAAGATGAATGGAAGTATAACGTCACCATCACTTGTGATTAACTTCAAACACCTTCGTAATCGCCATCTGACTCATCCAACTCTTTCCGAATTTTCTGCATTGTCCTCAGATGAACACCCAAACAATCTGAAATGTTCATATTGGAGTTTTGATGTGTAATGCCATGCCGTTTCCAAATTTTTGGCGAAGTGAGTTACGTCATCGTTCTCCTTTTCTTACAGAAACTGCCCAACTGACCCTACTATACTGTGGAGTCAACAAAACAAAAAACAAAAAAACAAAAAACAAACAACGAACTTGCACGAAATTAAAAATATGAAATTCCAACAATTTAGCCATCGCAATATATATACAGTGGAACCTGTCGTATGCGACCACCCATACTGCCATCGAAAACTGGTCGCATACGGCAGGTAGTCGCTCACTAAAGGCTCATAGTCCTGACCTATTTACGCCAGGAACGTATATTCCACTCACCAGAATGTACATATTAGAATTTTATCATGTAATCTGGTAATAAATAAATGAGAACATAAGAAAATGGCATGACTTTAAAGAAATTTATTCAGCAGAATTCATTTTAAAGTTTAAAAAAACGGATTTACAAACGGTCAACAAGAGACCAAAATATTTATTCACAAAAAATATTTATTAAGTGGACTTTAAAAAGTATACGGTTTCAGTTTTTTTTCTTAGAAGTGAGTGATAGCAAAAGAGAATCTGCGATAATACATGGGAAAAAACAAAACATACAAAAAACTGACAGCGATCGTGGGTGCAGGTAGATAAACAGAGAGATAGAGATAGATATACTCAGATAGAAATAGAGTAGATAGATACACACAAAAAAAAAAAAAAATAAAGGAACGAAAGAGATAGACATTTGAGAAAGGGACATTATTGTGATTATCCCAATCCCTGAATTTATCCAAGTCAGTACAGAGACTGCGATAAATCCCTTGAACATGTCAAATGCAATACATTTACAAAACAGCCGATGTTTGACCGTGAGGTTAACTCAGGCAATGTATATTTCAACAAGAAATAACAGTTTGATACTACACTACAATAACAAAACAACGAGGAAGTGTTTCTGGCTTAGATCAACGCAAAATAAAATAGATTACTCATTTGGTTTCTCCTAATTTAGAAGTTCGACTAAAACAGAATATTTTTTTAAGCGGTCGCTTGATCAGTGATTTCCACTCGTTGATGTAAGTCGCTGGGCGCGCCCGCTCACTAAGGGTCACTTAACATTAGCAAATCGTCCATGCATAGAAAGATGGTCGTTAACAACAGGTGGTCGCTGACGAAGAAGGTCGCATACGGCAGTTTCCACTCCATATATATATATATATATATATATATATATATATATATATATATATACATATATATAAGCAGGAGATAATTTTCTAAACATATTCTGTTAAATATAACAGACAATGAATGTCTATTATGTTTAATCATGAGCCGTTCTAAACATCGTATTTTGGCTTTAATTTCAGGTGAAAATAAAAACAAAAATTGTACAACATTTGGATAATTTTTTATTATGCTAGTTCTAAGCGTTCGGAACACATCAGCCATCTTCAGAGAGGTTACAGGGACGTTAACATAAAGACATCTACCGTCAAAAATGAGTTTATCTTGTGTTGACATAAAACATTGCTAAGCAACGATAACAGTCACCGAATAGCAGACGCGGTTCGTAAATTTGTAATGCGGTTCTATGATGTCACAATTTTTGTCTTTATTTTCACCTGAAATTAAAGCCAAAATACGATGTTTAGAACGACTCATGATTAAACATAATAGACATTCATTGTTATATTTAACAGTATATATATATATATATATATATATATATATATATATATATACAACATCCCACGCACAACTCACCAAATATAAGAAAAGAGGCTTTCCATTCCTGGCCACACCACCTGAAGAGACATTGTAGTTTCAATATCGAAACAAATGTACGATCTTTAGTAGATGTATATAAAAAATTTTGTACATGTTCTAAAATATAATTTATAATAAATATTCACAGTTCTGTATATTATATATCAAGCACTGTTTTAAATTAATGTTTTGGACGTTGTGAAAAAATTTTTTCTTCGTTTTTTATTCACTCGGATATATATATATATATATATATATATATATATATATATATATGGGAAAAAACAAAACATACAAAAAACTGACAGCGATCGTGGGTGGAGGTAGATAAACAGAGAGATAGAGATAGATATATTCAGATAGAAATAGAGTAGATAGATATACAAAAAATATAAAGGAACGAAAGAGATAGACATTTGAGAAAGGGACATAATTGTGATTTTCCCATTCCCTGAATTTATCCAAGTCAGTACAGAGACTGCGATAAATCCCTTGAACATGTCAACTGCAATACATGTTGTACAAAACAGCCGATGTTTGATATATGAATAGAATAAGTAAAGAACAAGTAGGAAAAAAGTGTTTTTAACATGTTTCATTTTTAACAAGCTTCTTCAGAGATTTATTAAAGACGAATGATTTAAAAATCTAGGAGACAGTATGTTGATTGAGGTGTAGTTTCATTGGTCAGGTATGTGTCACGTGTGATAAAACAATGGATGAATATTAAATCTAGAAAACATTTGTATCTGTTTAAGTGTGTGTTCAAACGCGTAATAAAAATATTAGATGTTTATTATGAATGTCAGTATATGTAAGCGAAAATGATGTGTGTTAAGCTTATCCAAACCATAGACGAACTAAGTGTGTTTGTATGTCGATAACATTAATATGTGTGAATGACAGTGACGAAATACATTTCCTTTAAAATACGTAAAAGTATTGTATACATGTGTCAAGTGATGGAACGAATTTTCTTTTTAAATAAAATGAGAGAATCAGTTATGAATGTATGTGTTGAGAGAAATCATGTGTGAATAAATATTTAATCATGTCACCCCATGCAAGGCAGTAAAGCAACTAAGACCCAAAGTGGTTATTGATTGTGAAATAATAACAAAAAAAAAAAAAAATAATAATTTAGATGTCATTTCCTTTTAATATTTTGTTTTAATTGATTCCTTTTAAGTCAACTTTAAAAAAATCTAATATAAAAAGAATCGACAATTTGAACAATGTTTATTATGAATTTTTGAAAATATCAGCACGGCTGACGCTAAATTTCTGCAGAACAGCAACAGTCTGCTTTCTTGGAATCACGTTTTCCATGAAGTGGAGTGACTATATTGAATAAATTGCTAGCAAAGTTGGTTCACTGTGTCGTGTTAGAAAATCTTTTTTGTCAGAATCCATCTTGCAGATCTATAAATTTATCATTTATCCGTGCATTGAATATTGCTGTCATATCTTGTCTGGTGCTCCTGCTATTCGTTTGGAGGTTCTTGACAAAATCCAAAGAAGGATTTGTAATGTGATCGATTCTGACCAGATATTTCGACTTCAGTCACTTGCGTGGTTTCTCTCTGTCTTTTCTAGAAATATTTTCATGGCAACTGCTCGGACGAATATATGTTATTGGCCCGAATACATAGATTTAAATATGCTACTTGATTAGCATCTAGGTCTTCCCCCTTTGACAGTTGGAATAGCTAAATGCAACCATCGCTTCTACTCGAACAGTTTCTTCTATTGCATTTCCCTCCCATGAAACTCTCTTCCGTTTCAATCGCTATCTTCTATATTCTTAAATCGCGTTCATCTTTTGTTTCTTCCTCAATTCCCCATATTATCAATTCTCTATTTCACTTTCGCACTCCTGGAAACCCCTGAGTACTAGTGATATTACCACCTTACTTTGGAGTAAATGATTAAAAAACATTATTTAATAACAGATATATGTAAAACGTTTTTTCTATATATATAAAAGGCAAACTGAGAGTCTGTGTGTGACTATTCCCTATGCACGCCTACATTTTTTAAGCTACGCCATTCAAACTTTCTAGGGACACAGATATACAGGAAAGCCAAGTCGACACATACATTTTGAGTTTAAGTTCAGCAATTTTCCCTTTCGCATTTTTTTGGCCAATGGAGCCGATTGTTTACATTTTCTCCGTAAAACTTCTAAGATCTAAGATGGTTGCTACATTACGTCACAGAAATCAAATCACGTGTCAAACGCGACTAAAATATTTACAAAAAAAATAAAAAAAAACGAGCCTTTATATTTAAATTTTATTCCGACGTTTTAAAAATTCATTTGGTCAACAAAAAAATGTGAATATTTTTTCCCGTAATTTTGAAACCAAAGAAATATTAAAAAAAAGTGTTTTTTCAAACAAAAACAAAATATGTAAAAAAGTGCCAATGGTTAATTTAATTATTTAAGTCTTTTTTTTTCAGAGTTAATATTTCATTTTTCAGAAAAAAAGGCTTTTTTTCGTTAAATATTTCATGCAGGAAATCAACTGTCTGTAATTCGTGTGGCATTAATGTAACTTTTTCCGCAAAAATTAAATGTCTACATTTTTAAAATTTCTGAACTGAGGGCGTAATGGTTTTTATATTTCTAATTTCAGTAAAACAAAATAAATAATTTTTATTTTTATGTTAATTTCATTTAGTCAACAAAAAAAAAAAAATGTAAATATTTTCCCCCGTAATTCTGAAACAAAAACAAACGCAATGTTGTTTATAATGTCACACAAAACATCAAATCACGTTTATGCAAATATACTCCTCTCGTTGTCATCTTCTACTACTAAAATGTTCTGAGTTGCACGGGCAACGCCGGGTTATCATGCTAGTAACAGACAGACGTAAAATGTCTTTAGTGAATTATTTATTTTAAAGAATATTGTTATTACATTATTTACACTGTTCAAACTGCTGTCTTCATCTTTATTGTCATTTCTACGACGTTTCGGCCGTTGTACGCTCAGGTCTTCTTCAGGAGCTAGAAATTTTGAACTGAACCCTTTATTTCGATCATTGGGGTATATAATTCGTAGCACCTGAAGAAGACTTGAGCGTACAACGGTCGAAACGTCGTAAACATCAGGACAGTCTGAACAATGTAAATAATAATATAAATACTACCTCATCTCAGAAGTATAGACAAGTATTGTTTATTTCAAATGTTTCTAATGGATACTCGTATTTGAGTAGACGTTCCGTTTTATTAGTATTTATTTTGTCTACTGATCTACGTATTTAAGAAAAACTAAAGAAAATGTATCTTCCGACAGGACTTGAACCCACGTCTTTTTTGCATGAGAAACCGCCATCTGAACCAACAGGCGCTTCTATCGTCCGCAGTCAGACAAGGTTCTATTTACCTTAATTCACATTCACTCGTTCAGATTTTTCCAGAAATCCATGTCCGTTCAGGTTCGTACGTGAAACGTAAACAAAGCAGTTTCTAAAAAATAATAGATTTTATTTTCTAATCCAACCTAATTTTATTACTCGACTGCGAATTATCCCTAAGCCGATTATTTTTTAACTAGCAGTATAGCCTGGTGTTGCTCAGGTGTAATGAAAGCTTTAAAACTAATCCATGGTCCTGGAGCTCAGACTCTTTGGACGTTGGCACGAAAGACTAAAAAGCAATAGTTGTTTCCAGTTAAAGCGAAACCATAGACTGAAAGAAAAATGAATGGATGTAAGTCAAATTTTGATTTCCTGCTATCGATATCAAATAAGTTTTTTCGTCGTAAACTGAATTTTGAAGGCTAAATAAGTCCTCTGAGTAAATGGTATCATGGCTGAGACTAAGAACTACAATTATACCTACTTAGAGCCAAACCCGAAGCAAAAACTAAAAGAAAAGGGCTGAAAAAATAGACATACAGGCAGATAAACAGACACACACACAAACATCTTGCCTTTTATATATATATATATATATATATATATATATATATATATATATATATATATATGTATTATCGATTTTCTGCACTATTGTAAGAACTGCAACCTTGACACTTCTGAATATCGTTTCTTATGTCTTTGTCTATGAGTGTATCGAATTTGATCAAAATCGGACCACTCCTTCTATCAACCGATTTTTTCGATTTTCGATATTTATCGGGGGTATCTCGACACAAAACCTAACTAAGAACACTCACAGACGCTTATAGTACAACTGCGTAAATTTTCAAGAAAATCGGTTTAGCCGTTTCGGAGTCTATAGGTAACGGACACACACACACACACACACACACACACACACACACACACACACAGAGTTCCATTTATAAATAAGTTTAGATAATATATGCGTGGGCGTATTGGAATTTCGAAGAATCAATCGAAAAATACCATTAAGTCCGCACAGAATATAACGAGAACACAGATTGGTTAAAGATAGAGCCAATCATTGCTCCCGTAATGATCATATGACACTGGCTATTTTTTTCTTCTTCGTCTTCTATGTGCCGGGTCCCTTCAGGATATAGGCGATCAAGGCCTTTTATCTCGCTATCCCTGGTGGCTCTTAGCACTCTTTCTCCTGTTACACCACCATAACCCCTCTCTAGCTCATAAATCTAGAATATAAATGTATAGAAACTAGCATGGCCACAAAATGTGGGATCAGTTTATATATTGATTGTAATATAGATTTGATCCCCCACTTCATATCCACTTTATAATTTCTAATAAACAGTTGGCATATATCTTCTTCTTTTATGTGCCCTGCCCTTTTAGGACATAGGCGATCAAGGCTTTCCACATCTCCCTGTCCCTAGCGGCTCTTAGCACACTTTCTCCTGTTACCCCTGTAGTTTGCGCAAAAATCTAACCCAAACACAAAGTCTCGTCCCGTGTACGCAATACCATGTTCATACGCGATCTGACATTTCTCTCTCGTGTGGTGTTTTTTATGCTGAGCTGATCTCGCGAAAGATTTGCATACGCCCAACCACTCTCGCCAACTCTCCTAGCTCCGAGACCGTGTCCGTCTTAAATTAAGGTATTAAGGCGGCCAGATATTTTTTTTCTCCTTTCCTTCACCCGTTTTGCACGCCAGGCATATACGTGCTCGCTTCTCTACACGAGGTAAGTAACCTCATCTACAATCCTTCCTGATCTCCTGATTACACAAATGACACGGAGACGGTGGTCGCCTTCGTCGAGTGCTTCTACAGTAAGACCAACCAAATGCAGGCGACAAATCTATTTCATCAGCTTCTTTTCTCGCACTTCCCGCCTGAGGAACTCCTTCTATATACTTGGTTTTCTGACAGCTATAACCTCCAGGAATTTAAGTGCATAATCAATTCCCATCTCTTATCCACTTAACTCCAGCTCTTTCTACATCACCCCGTGTATCTTGTTCTTTTCCTTTCTTTCTACCTTCGTAACGGTCTTCACTCCTGTGTTCACATCCTTTTCTTGTCCTTTCTCTTTCACCCCCTGTAGCTGGTTCGTTTTCACTCTCCTCCTGCCTAATACTTCAACTCTCTTATGTAACCCCCTGCACATGAGTGGCGTTAACGCCTTGCTTGGGGGGGGGGGGGGGAAACGATTAAAACAAACAAACAAAAAAGTAAAGGTGGACGGGATCTACCCGTCTCTTTTCCATTTGTGCCCACTTGGTTTCTCTTGTTATTGGCATCCTCCTCATTGTCGTATTCAGAATCTTTTTCCGTAGACGAATAGTCTAGCCCTGCACGGAAAAAACAGAGGTGAACTTGAGTCGCTCTCAGACGACTTATCCCTGCCATCATCTTCCGGCGATGTAGATCTCTGATGCAGGCGGAGGTCTCTAATATGTCGTGACATTCCATGGATGAGAACTTAATGTGGGCTGTAAATCTCTGTCACTGTCCTTTTTTTCGAATTGTGTCGAACATCAACCATGTCGGGCTTTACCCATACTGCATCTCCTACTTTATAGATTCCAGGATTCGTGTGTTAAACTCATGGTACAACATTGATTTTTTAAAAAATCATGTGGCCTCAAGCAAGTCATTTTACTGCCACTGTTGTGCAAGGGGGTTTCATAGAAGGAATGTTATGAGAAAGAGTGACAGGTTACAGAGGGTATCAGGAAGAGAGTATGAGAAGGAAGAAAATACTGGGGGGACGAAGAAAAAAGCATGAGAGAGAGGATGCAGGTTAGTGAGATAGGAGATGACTGCTGACTTTACATTTGAATTCTTGAAGATTGTAGCTGTCAGGAAAGCAAGTAAATGTAAGGGAAATTCACAGGCGGGAAGTGCGAGAAAAGAAGCTGATGGAGTAGAATATACGTTTACAATTTATCGGTTTCACAGTAAAAGGGTGGGACCTAGTTGCTAATCTTGTGGCTCGAGGAAATTCATATATAGGGGATACCAGTGAGCTAAGTTCATTGGAGCAGAACCCGTGAAAGTATTTGTAGAAGAGACAGAGAGAAGCCACATTACGCCGGTGAGAAAAGGACTGTATTCTAGCTGCCAAGTCGGGATCGATCACATTACAGATTCTCCGTTGGATTTGGCTAAGGACAACTAGGTGGATAGCAGGAGCACCCGACCAGATATGGCAGCAATATTCAATGCACGGGCGAATGGTGGATTTGTATATGTGCAGGATTGTTTCAGACGGGAAAAAACTTCCTGGCCCTACAGGGAGAACCGACCTTCTAAGCAGAAGGGATTGATGAATATATGGTGTTGGCTGGTGCTCTCGCAGATGTTGCGTCATCTTTTAGCGTCACGTTATGCTAATGTAACGTCTCCATAATGGAACATCCCGACCAAGCAGCGATACGTTTGATGGTGCGATGGTATCTCTCCACGATGCCATTGTCTGATGGTTGATAAGCACACTGGAATCTAAGTCGGATGCCCCAGTTCTCTGCAAATCATGCGAACGCTTGTCCACAGAATGCTGCATCATTGCCGATGAGCAGCTTGCCAGGTGACCCTCTCTCGTAGAATACCGACTCCGGCTGTTGGGTGATGCTGACAGCGTCCTGATGGGGTAAAGGTCACCAGATGGGAAACCGACTACGGCCACAGTCTATCAGAGTCAGGTAATTCCGGCCTTTAAAATGTGTTATGCTCATCCTCACCCTGCTCCAATTTTCGCTCACATCCAACCATCCAGTTTTCCAATGCACTGGCACCGGGTCTATGGATTGACACAGATCGCACTCTTGAACTACCGCCCGAAAAGTTGCCTTTGAAACCTCAGGGTAGATTCGTCGTACAAAATATACGTCGTTGTCGTCCTGCGGCCTTGGCCGAGATAGAACTCACTACACCCCTCCAGTATTCCCTGGGCATTTTGGCGCAGTTTATAACGAAATTCATAATCTTGTCAAATAACTGAATACTTGATGCTTTGCCAGGGCTACCAAGGGTGTTTTTATTGTGACACCAACACTAGATGGGTTGCCTACAGGCCCCATCCCGTTATTTAACCCATAACTGGAGGGAAGTGACGGATTAATACCTTTCCCAAGGGGACCAATGCTAAAGTGAATGCAGGGTACTCAGCTAAAATTCGAACTTTCTAAGTCGACATCCACTGCACCACAACGCACATCCATCACTGAACGCTTACAGCGCCTGGATTTCCCAAGTGGTCACCTATGTAAGTACTGACCAGGCTCACGTTGCTTAACTTCGGTGATCGAATGAGAACCAGTGTATTCAACGTGATATGCCGTAAGATATGCCGTATACACAATGCGCTTTGCACCAGGATGTCCACTCCGTCGATGGATGTTTTGAATGTTGGTAGATTCCTGCTCTTCTATAAATGCAACGCACACTAGTTCCGTTGTTTACCGAACCGCATCCAGCCAACGCTGAGCCACTCTGGTGAGCTGATCAGCTCAATTGGCACGAGATCTGACAAGCTTTATGTCAATTTGTATTCCTCCACCAGTTGTGCTGAGTCAACATCTTATTAACATTTCTGTCGTCGCCTTCGTGTGCACTCGAGCCTTTCCAGACAATGTATCAGAAAACCATTGATGCTCACACGTCGGTCAGCCTTCATGTGAACCACGGTCGCTCTTCATTGCAGTGCCATGTTGGTGCCTCTCGAGATCGGATTGAGCACTGACAGATTGATATGCTTACCTTCGCGTTGTGATCGCAGCCAACAAGCATCTTAAACCAGGGTTTCACCGCTTTCCACAACGCTGCCAGTGGCCAAAGAGCTTAGACCAACACACACGTTTGACTTCGCGTCTACCAACGCACCAAATACCCTGTGCCGGATTCTTCTGTGCCAATCTGGTAACAATGTCCGTCAGCATCCGAGTCAAGGGTGGATCGCTCACCTCATTGCCCCAGTCAGTCGTCACAGAGTTTGCGCGCCACTTTATGAATGCAGTTGTTACCCGCAGCCAGCTGCATACTGGTAAATGTCTAGTCACCTTTCCACACAGGGAAAAGATGCATCGACGAGTACGTTAGGCAGCGGTGGGAGTTCGCTCCCGCGACACCATTGCAATTTACCCCGCTCCTCTCAGACACACGATCCCAGGATGTAGATGCCACTCTCTAAAAGCTCTGGATTATTATTTGCAAGTCCAAATCGCTGAAGATTCGCCTTTACACGTACCGCAGTGTATACACTCTCATTGACAAATATCTCATCGATGTACGATGACGTGGCTCTTTGAATGGTTTTGTCCTGTGCGACCACGGCATTAACAAATGATCGCATTATCAGCGGTGCCACGTTGAGGTTAAAACCCAAGCGAGCGAGACAATATCTTTGCCCGTTCATCTCCACTGTTTGAAAGGGCCATAATGATTTGTCAACATGGATTTGCAAATAGGTACGGACCAAATCCAGCAGGGTGACATCCGATCCTTCCTGTCACCACTCTCTCAGTTTTTGTGAGCAAACATCGCATCAGTTGTGTGCGCGTCAACATATTGTTTAAGCTCCCGATAATCCATGATGGTTTTCCTGCAGCACAGCCATTAGAGGGATCAAGCCCTTGTGGCGGTGGGGGGCAAGCTCTTCCTCGGGATACGGAAACAGCCAGCCATTGTCCATCTAGGTTTGCATCTCATGAGTATACTCCTCTCTGAGCCGCTTTGGTACTGGATACTCAGCTGTCCGGTTTTTCAACGCAGGTGATGTCTGGTCACCAGACCACTTCCAAGATGCAACCCAGATCTTCCTGTTCTGGTCATACTCTGCATAGAAGCCAGGCTCATTGATGGTGACGGCTGCACACAAGGGTTGAGGAAAGCTCACAGTCCCGTCACCGGTCACACATACTTCTCTCAACTTTTTGAGGATGTCAAATCCGAGTAGCAAGTCGAAACCAAGCAATTTTCCGTCTAAAGCCAGAACCTCAACATAGCTAGGAAGTCCGTTGCTCACGTCAAGTTGAACAAGTCCTACCCCAGAGCACCAAAGGTTCTTTTCACCAACGGTGAGCACGTCCATGCCTTTCTTCTTCCAAAAGCGACAAAGCGGTCGGCTTACGAGCGACCGTGAACAGCCTGTGTGTAGCAAGGCTAAGCTTCTGATTCGTACGGCAATTTCGGACAGCACCTCTCTTACATGTGGCTCAGGGAGTAGACTGGCACTGAGGCCTATTCTCCTGGCTCATTCCCCGGGCAATTGCGGACTACATGGTCTACCGCGTTGCACTTGTAACATCGTATAGATGGCGTCTGCCTTTCGGTGTGCGGTTCTGTGCAGTCATTTGCAAAATGATCGAGACCTTTGCAACGGTAGCATATTATGGAGCTACGTACATACTCGGTAGAAAGCTTCCTCGCCTCATCTGGTGTTGCATGTACTGCCGTAACTGTCAGACCCTCTTCCAGTAATTGGTCTTTCATGATTGCTCGTGCTCGAGCCAACAACTCGTCCATCTGGCTCGAAGCGCGAAGAAGATGTATAACCCAGTCAGGTAATCCTCGCACGAACTCACATGCCAAGCCACGGTTACTCATTCAGCCAAACAGAACGGAAAGTTTTCGTAACTCCGCCAGATAGACAGCTACCGATTCTCTGGGACGGTGTCGTCGCTCAGCAAATCTAAATTTATGGAACTCTGTGTGTGTGTGTGTGTGTGTCCATTATCTATAGACTCCGAAACGGCTGAACCGATTTTCTTGAAAATTTACACATCTGTACTATAAGCGGCTGCGAGTGTTCTTAGCTAGCTTTTGTGTCGAGGTACCCCGGATAAATATCGAAAATCGAAAAAATCGGGTTATAGAAGGAGTGGTCCGATTTTAAGCAAATTTCATACACTCATAGACAAAGACATAAGAAACGATATTCAGAAGTTTCAAGGTTGCAGTTCTTACAATAGTACAGAAAATCGATAATATATATATATATATTTATATATATATAAAAGGCAAGATGTTTGTGTGTGTGTCTATTTATCTGCCTGTATGTCTGTATATTTTCAACCCTTTTATTTTAGTTTTTACTTCGGGTTTGGCTCTAAGTAGGTATAATTGTAGTTCTTAGTCTCAGCCATGATACCATTTATTCAGAGGACTTATTTAGCCTTCAAAATTCAGTTTACGACGAAAAAAACTTATTTGATATCGATACCAGGAAATGAAAATTTAACTTACATCCATTCATTTTTCTTTTAGTCTACGGTTTCGCTTTAACTGGAAGCAACTATTGCTTTTTAGTCTTTCGTGCCAACGTCCAAAGAGTCTGAGCTCCAGGACCATGGATTAGTTTTAAAGCTTTCATTACACCCGAGCAACGCCGGGCTATACTGCTAGTTGCTTATAAGCTAAAAAACCATCTGTAGCAAAAGCTGTGTACAGTGCCGATTTTATCTGGCTGAAATCCTTTTTTTCTCTTCTTCTCTTAGTTGCCTATATGCTGGAACAGTCGCTACCCATTAACATTAAGTTGTGGATGCTTCACCTGGTATAACTCAGTTTTCTCAGTCCATTCGACCACTGATGTTTCCAGAAGCAGAACCATCGAACTCGGGAATGAGTTTGACGTTATTTTCCCATTTCGTCATTTTCGTTGAAATAACCTGTTGTAATTTGTGTAAAAGAAAAAATCCAGAACTTCACAAAGTCTCTCCCCGGGTACGCAATACCACATTCATACGCAATCTGACATTTCTCTTTCGTGTGATGTTTTTTTATGCTGAACTTAAAGCCCAACTACTTTAACCAATTCTCTTAGCTCCGAGACAGCGTCCCTCTTAAATTAAGGTGTTAGGGCGGCCATAATTCTTTTTCCTCTCCTTCATTTGTTTTGCATGCCAGGTATATACATGTTCGCCACACCAGGTAAGTCATTTTTTCTACAACCCCACCCAAACCCCACTTTGCTATCCACTTGCGGAAGCCCGTCAAGTATGTTATTACTTTCTCCTGTCTCTCTTTCGTTCTATTTGACTTGTGAGTATCAGATTCTCCAAGCCCTCCTTCATGATTACATGTCTCAGGAAGTTTAGCTCTCTCTTCCTAATGTTAAGTATTAGTTTCCTTTTCATTTCCAGCCTTTATCTGACCTGTGAGTATCAGATTCTCCAAGCCCTCCTTCCTCATTAAATGTCTCAGGAAGTTTGGCTGTTTTCTTCTAATGTTACGTATTAGTTTCCCTTTCGTTTCTTTCCTTTATGTGACCTGTGAGTATCAGATTCTCCAAGCCCTCCTTCCTCATTACATGTCTCAGGAAATTTAGTTGTTTCCTCCTAATGCTACGTATTAATTACCTTTTCGTTTCCTTCCTTTATCTGACCTGTGAGTATCAGATTCTCCAAGCCCTCCTTCCTCATTACATGTCTCAGGAAGTTCAGCTGTCTCCTCCTAATGCTACGTATTAGTTACCTTTTCGTTTCCTTCCTTTATCTGACCTGTGAGTATCAGATTCTCCAAGCCCTCCTTTCCTCATTACATGTCTCAGGAAGTTCAGCTGTCTCCTCCTAATGCTACGTATTAGTTACCTTTTCGTTTCCTTCCTTTATCTGACCTGTGAGTATCAGATTCTCCAAGCCCTCCTTCCTCATTACATGTCTCAGGAAGTTTAGCTGCCTCTTCCTAATATTAAGTATTAGTTTCCTTTTAGTTTCCTGCCTTTATCTGACCTGTGAGTATCAGATTCTCCAAGCCCTCCTTCCTCATTACATGCCTCAGGAAGTGTATTTGTCTCTTCCTAATGTTAAGTATTAGTTTTCTTTTTCGTTTCCATTCTCTCCCAAACCTCATCGTTTCTCATATGTTCGGTCCATGGTATCCTCAACATCCTTCTGTAGAAACACATTTCGGTTGTCTTTGACGAGATTGTCTAGCATTCACTGCCATCTTAAAAAAGAGACATCACATAACAGTCAGGTCAATCAGTTAAGTGCCATACGTGAAACACGCTTGGGTGATCATGTCTCGAAAAAGACATGACTGACTGGGTAGAAGATTATCCCGCAGTAGGTTGCCATTGCTTTTTGCAGTAGACTGGTTGCCAGCCAAGGCTATAGAACCCAATCTGTCCTATTATTTAACCCATAACTGGAGGGAAGAGACGGATTAATACCTTTCCCAAGGGCAGTTGTGCGTAAGGGAATGCAAGAAAACAGTCCAGTACTCTGGCTATAAGTAACCCAAATTCAAAGACCCTTCTAGTTTTTTCTTCCACAACTTTAGATTGCATCACGCATGTATTACTCTAGTATCTGTTTCTATAAAGACAGGTACTGTAACATGGTGTAATGGTTAACAAGCTTGTCTCGCCAGGTCAATTACGACTATGTAGTGATTTCGATCCTCATTGGCTGCACCGTACTTTCGACTATATGCTATATCTAAGCTACGTCTACAAAATTATTTCAGGGCACTTTGACGGGGTGTAATGGTTAACAAGCTTGTCTTGCTGGATCAGTTACGACTGACTAGCGAGTTCAATCATGACGGGTACTCCATACTTTCGACCTTGTGCCACATCTAATCTCTATTAAATCGCTGTTTCTATAATGACAATCGTCTTATAATAATGGTTGGTTGTTTTATTTTTATAGCATATGAACATCGGGGGGTCATTTATTGCCAACTAAATTTTATTTATTTATTGCTTGTAATACCTTTTTCTTTCAACAATTTGTTGTTTTTTAATATAAGTTTTTGTGTCTAGTAATACTTTTTTCTTCTCGAGTATCAAGATTCATTGGAATTTGTTTTTAAGGGCAGGGTCCCCAAGTCCTACCCTGTTATTTAACCCATAACTGGAGGGAAGGGACGGATTAATATCTTTCCCAAGGGTACCAGTGCTTAAGTGAATCTTATAATAATGGCCTCGTTTGTATATTTCTGAAACTCTTACCGCAATCAGCCAGCCAAGATTATAAATAATTTCTTTATTAATTTGCATTGTTGATAATATGCAAAAATGAGATACTGCAGAGCAAATTTCGAATTATAGTCGGGTTTATTACATTCAATTTAGTACAAATACATCTCTTCTTCCCTTATTTATAAGTCGAGTGGCAGGATGTGCATTGTGGTGCAGTGGATATCGACTGGGAACGAGAAATCGGGGTGCCGAGTTCGAATTCCAGTTGAATACCTTGCATTCACTTATGCACAAATCCCCTTGGAAAAGGTATTAATCCATCGTTTCTACCTCCAGCTATTGATTAAATAGTAGGGCTGATTGGGTTTTATAGCCTTCGTTGCATTCACTTACGAGCAATTACCGTTGGGAAAGGCATTAATCCGTCTTTTCCTTCCAGTTATGGGTTAAATAGTAAGACAGATTGGGTTCTATAGCCTTGGCTGGCAACCAGTTTACAGCAGAAAGCAATGGCAACCTACTGCGGGATAATCTTCTGCCCAGTCAGTCATGTCTGTTTTGAGACATGATCGCCCAAAGCGTGTATCACGTATGGCACTTAACTGACTGACTGAATATAATAGTTGGAAACAATTAAAACGTCTACTGGGCATAAAGTGGGGGATCGGTTTTCTATTGTTATGAAGTAATAAACTGATCCCCTCACTTATTATATTTAATATAATAATGTAATATATTCTATCTCTTCTCTTTCCAGTTATAGGTTAAATAATAGGACATGTTGGGTTCTATAGCCTTGGCTGGCAACCAGTCTACCGCAGAAAGCAATGGAAACCTGCTGCGGGATAATTTTCTCCCCAGTCAGTCATGTCTCTTTCGAGACATGATCGCCCGAAGTGTGTATCACGTATGGCACTTAACTGACTGACTGAATATAATAGTTACAAACATAATTTTAAACTGCTACTGGGCATAAAGTGGGAGATCGATTTTCTATTATCATGAAGTAACAAACTGATGCCCCACTAATAATAGTTAATTTAATAATGTAATATAGTCTATCTCTTCTTCCAGTTATGGGTTAAATAATCGGACAGATTGGGTTCTATAGCCTTAGCTGGCAACCAGTCTACCGTAGAAAGCAATGGCAGCCTACTGCGGGATAATCTTCTGCCCAGTCAGTCATGTCTCTTTCGAGACATGATCGCCCAAGCGTGTATCACGTATGGCACTTAACTGACTGGGCAGGATAGACTAAACCCTATAGCTTTGGTAGGCAACCAATCTATCGTAGAAAGCAAAGGCATCTTCTGCCTTGTCAATCATGAACCGGAGGATTGTTTTTCATTGATTCGCTTTTTATGGCTTATGTGCGTTGTGGTGCAGTGGATATCGGCTCGAAACGAGAAATCGAGGAGCCGAGTTCAAATTCCAGTTTAATTCATTGCATTCACTTACGCGCAAATACCCTTACGAAAGGTATAAATCTGTCTCTTTCTTCCAGTTATGGGTTAAATAACAGGACAGATCAGGCTCTATAGCCTTGGCTGGCAACCAGTCTACCGCAGAAAACAATGGCAACCTGCTGTAGGATAATGTTATGCTCAGTCAGTCATGTCACTTTCTAGACATGATCGCCCAAGCGTGTTTCACGTATGGCACTTAACTGACTGACTGAATCTGTAGCAGTGACGTACCTCGGCGGTCCAAAAGTGCCAGAGTCGCAGATATGTTTTGCAAGAGAGTGTGGAGACGGCGAATCGACGAGCTTCGGACAAATGAAAAATCGAACAGAACTTCTCGTGTTCCATCGAAGTATGTCGCACCCCCCCCCCCACCCACCCAGACCTGCAAGCCCAAAACTTCTTCATTCCATCCGCTGGTCACTGCGATTGCCTATTGTGACTTATCTCGTCGATTCACCGTCTCCACACTCTCTCGCAAAACATATACGCGACTCTGACCCTTTTGGATTGCCGAGGTAAGTCACTGCTACACAATCCTTTGCAGGTTATTTAAAGCCAGAAAACATTTTTAGATTGCAAGAATTTTTAGGGTTGATAATAACTGGGAGGTATTCTAACCGAAAACGGGTAGTGCGACACTGAGATCGGAAGGTGTATTGGGATGTCCAAGGACGCATTCCAAAAGCCAAGGCTTACGGCCTATCACGTTGAATACACCGGTTCTCGCTCGATCACCGAAGTTAAGCAACATTGAGCCTGGTCAGTACTTAGATGGGTGACTGCTTGGGAATATCAGGTGCTGTAAGCGTGTAGTGACGGATGTGCGTTGAGGTGCAGTGGATATCGGCTGGGAAAGAGAAATCGGTGAGCCGAGTTCGAATTCCAGTTGAATACCCTGCCTTCACTTAAACACTGGTACCCTTGGGAAAGGTATTAATCCGTCCCTTCCCTCCAGTTATGGGTTAAATAACAGGGTAGGACTTGGGGACCCTGCCCTTAAAAAACGAAAACAAAATTCCAATGAAATTTCTTGATAATCGAAAAGAAAAATGTATTATTAGACACAAAAACTTATATAAACAACAATAAATTGTTGAAAGAAAAAGGTATTACCGGCAATAAATAAATAAAATTTAGTTGGCAATAAATGACCCGCCGAGGTTGATTTGCCATAAAAACAAACTAACCAAAAGCCAAGCAGGGTATGAAGAGACAGGAAAATATCCCTGAGATGTTACATGATATCTGTTCCCCTATATGGCAGCGAATACTAAACAATCTCCTCAAAGACGAAGGAGAGACTTGAAGCAACAGAATTTTGGTTCTACAGAAAGATGCTGAGGATACCATTTGTCGAACATGTAAGCAACGACAAGGTTTTGAAGAGAATGAAAACAAAAAGGAAGATTATAATTAACACCAGGAAGAGACAGTTGAAATTTATGGGCCACATGAAGAGAAAGGAGGGTTTGGAAAATCTGATACTCACTGGACAAATAGAAATAAGGGAAGGCAGCACGAGGTATACTTGGTGGGCTTGAGCAAATGGATGGCAGAGCAGGGTTTGGGAGAAATAAAATATATATTAACAGCTACAAGGAATAGGAAGATGTGGAGAGCCATTATCATCTATGTTCTGAAATCACATCTAAACTTATTTATAATTGGAACTTTGTCTCAGTGTGTGTGTGTCTGTGTCTGTGTGTGTCCGTTACCTATAGACTCCTAAACAGATGAACCGATTTTCTTGAAAATTTACACAGTTGTACTATAAGCGTCTGCGAGTGTTCTTAGCTAGCTTTTGTGTCGAGGTACCCCCGACAAATATCGAAAATCGATAATCGAAAAATTCGGGTTATAGAAGGAGTGGTCCGATTTTAAGCAAATTTCATACACTCATAGACAAAGACATAAGAAACGATATTCAGAAATTTCAAGGTTGCAGTTCATACAATAGTGCAGAAAATCAATAATATATATATATAAAAGGCAAGATGTTTGTGTGTGTGTCTGTTTATCTGCCTGTATGTCTGTATTTTTTTCAGCCCTTTTATTTTAGTTTTTGCTTCGGGTATGGCTCTAAGTAGGTATAATTGTAGTTCTTAGTCTCAGCCATGATACCATTTACTCAGAGGACTTATTTAGCCTTCAAAATTCAGTTTGCGACGAAAAAAACTTATTTGATATCGATACCAGGAAATGAAAATCTGACTTACATCCATTCATTTTTCTTTCAGTCTACAGTTTTGCTTTAACTGGAAATAATTATTGCTTTTTAGTCTTTCGTGCCAACGTTCAAAGTGTCTGAGCTCCAGGACCATGGATTAGTTTTAAAGCTTTTATTACACCCGAGCAACGCCGGGCTATATTGCTAGTAGCCCATAAAATAAGAACGAAAAGAAAAGCGAAAAGTGAATGTCAGATTTTTTCCGCACCCCCCACATCAACACCCTCCCTCCCGTTATTTCCTAACCCATCCAGACATAATGATTTCTCTGGTGGACTCCTACCCAAGCCCTGTCTCCACCCACAAGCCAAAATTTATCTGTCAGAAAAAATTGACGATTTTTCTACCTTTTCTGAGATAAGCACGTGTCCTTTTCTCAGGCTGAGTTTATTATTTAAGACCGAAATTCAGTTAATGAGAGTCACTTTTAACCTGTCTCTCTACCATGTCTCTTTTGGCTTTGTTCGCGACTGTCACCCTCATAGCATGCACCTCGGCCAGCAAACACTGCTGTGTGCCCGAAAAATACAGCGCCCAAACTCTGGTCAAAACCTATAGAGAAGGAAATTTCTTCCAGGTAAGATGATTTTCAATGACTGACAGTGGGACTTAGCTTAATAATAGCCAATGATATAGAAACATTTACCTTGAGACAAAATGAATTATTTCTCGTAACCTGTGTTTTTTTTTTAGTTACTTTTATTATCTATATAATGCATTTGTCAAAATTTTGCAAATATTTTTATTTAGTGTTATTTTTTAAATGTCAAGTAAAATGCCCCTAAAAGGCTTCGACTAAAGCAAATCTGATATGTAAATACGAGTGGGCAACCTCCAAGCATTCCTCGTAGAAGAGAAATCGTAAATTGGTCTGGGCGATGCTCGAACCCACCTCGTAGAAGAAAAATCGTAAATAGGACTGGGTAACCCCCGATCCCTACTCGTAGAAAAGTAATCGTAAATCGTAAATAGGACAGGGTGACTGCGAGCCATTCTCGTAAAAGAGAAATCGTAAATAGGAGTGGATGACCCCCGAGTCCTCTTTGTAGAAAGGAAATCGAAAATAGGACTGGGCAACCTATACGAAATAGTTCCCTTCCTTAACTGCAAACGACAGTTTCCAAAACACGTATAGTACCGAATACTATATTTTGTACTCAATGATAAATTTGAATTGAAATATTAAGCACAACAAGAGATGGAGAATAGTAACTACGAATAAAATAGAACAATTATATAACAACAGACTGTAATAAAAGTTATTGGACAGAAGATTAGTTCTTATCATAGATTCTACGCAAATTCTACTCCATCAGCTTCTTTTCTCGCACTTCCCGCCTGTGAAATTCCCTTCCATTTACTTGCTTTCCCGACAGCTACAATCTCCAAGAATTTAAATGTAAAGTCAATAGTCATCTTCTGTCTCACTAACCTGCATCTCCCTCTCATGCTCCTTTCTCCGTCCACTTCACTCTAATCAGTATTCTCATCCTTTTGTTACCCACTTCCTGACACCCCCTGTAACCTGTCACTCTTTCTCATAACTTTCTTGTAAAACCCACTGCAAAACAGTGGCAATAAAATGCCTTGCTATGGGCGATATGAATATAAAAAAAAAAGATCTTATTAGACACAAAAAGCGATTAACAACAGAAGGTTATAAGGGAATATAATAAACTACAATGTCAATCAATATATTTCTCGTTCCTCAATTTTCTGTTCTTTGCCTTATTCTTCCACACTCAGTAATCAACTGTCTTAGTGGCTTTATTGCCTTGATTGATTTGAAATGATTAAAGAATACAATGCTGTAATGAATATCAAGTGACAGATAGAAGATTTTATTAGGCACAATAAGCGATTAGCGACAATAATTAATAATAAAACAATTATAACAATAGAAGGGAATAAAAGTTGTGTGACGGACAGGATATTATATTGTTATTAATTATCTACAATAATGTAATATACACTACAGGCCATAATTATTAGGCCAGCCCAGTCTTTTAAAAGAAATGATGTATTTTATACTAGTTTTAGTATTTATTGCCAAGTGGATAATTCTAAATGAAAATAGAATGGTTCTTTTGTTATCATTACAATTTACCCATCGCACCCTGTAGATTTGCTATATATATATATACTACCGGCCATACTTATTAGGCCACCTCAGTTTTTTAAAAGAAATGATGGATTTCATATTATTGCCAAGTGAATAATTCTAAATGAAAATAGAATTGATCTTTTGTTAATACTGCACAATAACATGTGCATCAAATGAACTGTTCTGGTGTCCAGTTTTTGTGCTCTTTTCCCCATGCTAGTGTCTCTTCTTCTTATTGGCTGGCCGAAGCAAAGGCTTCTTGGCTGCCTTGTAAAATTTTGCAAAGTAATAATATCAAAAGAACTATTCTATTTTCATTTACAATTATCCACTTGGCAATAAATACTAAAATAGTGTGAATTACATCATTTCTTAAAAAAACAAAAAACAAAACTGGGGTGGCCTAATAATTGTTGCTGGTAGTTTATATATATATATATATATATATATATATATATATATATATATATATATATATATAAAATGTACGGGGTGCGATGGGTAAATTGTTGCTATTTGGCATGTAAAATTTTGCAGTGTAATAATAACAAAAGAACCATTTTACTTTTTTTGTTAATCATATCACCCCAAGCAAGGCGGTAACGCCACTGATGCGCAGGGGGCTACGTAAGGGTAAAAAGACTGAAAAAGAGAAAGCCGGAAACCACATCCTAAACAGGGAACAAGGGATGACTCTCTTCACCTGTTCAATAGACGTGGGTGGAGTGTGAACCGGGCGATAGTTTAGTCTATCTACTCCAATTGAAAAAAAAAAAAGAATAAAAGAAAAGAGTGAAAAGATTGGAAAAGAGGAAACCGGCTACGGCATCCTAAACAGGAAACAAGGGATGAGCCTCTTCACCTGTTCATTTACAATTATCCACTTGGCAATAAATGCTAAAATAATATGAAATACATCAATTTTTTAAAAAACTGGGGTGGCCTAATAATTATGGCCGGTAGTGTAGATGTATAATTCAAGTAGAAAAATTGAAAATAAATTCAATGTATCTAAATACAAATGAGAGACCTGTCATAATAGATCATTTCATTTTAAATAAATCAACAATGTTTTGTGGCAATCTTGAACATCACCTCCAGTTTTTCTCGTTAAAAATTGAATAATTTTAACACATTCGACATTAGGGATAAAAAATATTAAATTTTGTATAGTGTTTTTTTTTTTTCAAGACCAAGCAAATTCACAGATTTGGACGAAAAGAAAGAAAAATCCTTTAATGACATCGAAATGTGCGAAACGCTTTCCTCGTTTCATAGCCAGTCGTGCTTAGTTTAATTTGCAACGAATATAAATTTAAGTTGATAAGATATTGAAGATTCTAAAGCACTGACTGGGGCCCACATTCACGCTTGGCCCCCAACCCCGGTCAAGGTCCTACGCGCCGGACTGATTGCAATTCTAAATGTCCTTTTAGTTCCCATTTCTTTCAAACTTTCTCCTCGCTTCCATAATTTTTCATGGTATTGCTAAAATTCTTTCACCCCTAAGCAAGGCAATAGAGCCACTGAGACGCAAGGTAATAGAGCCACTGAAAGAATATGAGAAAAAAGAAAACATAAATTAAGGAGAGAGAACAATAAAAGAACAGGTTTTTAAGAAGAAGGAAGATAACGATTGACATTGCATTTAAACTTTTAAAGATCAAAGTTGATTGGGAAACCGAAAGACAATTCCACAAGCTAGACGTGGGTGAGAAGAAACTCTTAGCATAGAACTTACGGTTACATTTAACCATTTTTAACTGAAAAACTTGCTGTTAATCTAGTACTGCGCCTAAAGTCTAGGTACCATAGAAGTATCTAGATTTACACTGTTTATATTCGGAGTATTGTCCTTATCTTTGTTATTGTTATCACAATGTTTCAGCCGCTCTGCGCTCTGGCCTTCTTGGAATTCTGGGAAATTGAATCTTTTAAGAAACGTGGGACCACCACTTAATTACTGTTCTTCTTAGCACCTGTTAGGGTCCCAACTATGGAAAAATAGTTAACCTCCAAATAAGGGGAAAAATAATGACTATATGAAATACTTCTATTTAAAAAAATACATTTTTATAGTAAAAAATTATCAGAGATACATTTTTGAAAAAAAAAATCATATTATCAGGAATAATTTTTTGTAAAATAAATTACTAATGCTCGAAAGAAAATTTAATTTCTACATAAAATGACCCATGATGAGTTGATATGCTGATAAACAAACGAACAATCGCTAATTCCATTATTGTTGCAAAGGGGTTACTGAGTGAAAGAAAATGAGAAGATTTTAGAGAAGAAAAAGGACAATAAAGGAACATGTCTCAGGAAAACAGATGATGGCGATAATGCCACTAAGACGCAAGGGAATGAAAAAGAGTGAGAGGAATTTAGCGAGAAGAAGCGAGAAGAAAGAACAAAATAAAACAAGACCCAGGAAGACAGAAAATGTACGATCTGCGTTGCATTTCAATTTTTGAAGATTGTAGTTGTCAGGGAAGTAAGAAATCGGAAAGGACTTTCACAGGTGAGAAGGACTTTCACAGGTGAGAAAAGAAACTATTAGAGCAGAAATGAAGGTTACATCAATCTAGTTCAACAGTAAAATCTTGAGACCTCATTGTCAATCTAGTATCACGCATGGATGCTGTTACGCCGGATAATAGAATTATGTGAAATAATACAAAACAACGTAATAGTATAAAAGTAGGTGTATTGACAGGAAAGAAAAGTATTTACAAGAGGTGAGGATTAGTAGAATACAGAACAAGGTAATTAGTATACAGTATCGTCGTAGAGACGTGATAGATTGACTAGTAGAACACTTCCGGTGCAATACCAGAAATACCCGACTGATTCGCTCACTCGACTTCCTTCCTCGAGGTATAATCACTACTATTTTATATAGTGATTCGAATAGTCCATTTCCGTGGAAAGGTGGAGAGCGCCCCAACAGATTCATGCAGTCGAGGCACTGAAAAGAATAGCTCATTAGAAAAATTTCCGTTAAAATATTTCTTTTTTGTTTATTTTTTTATCTACCTTTAACATTAAAAGTGAGAGGAACGTGAGGTATTCTTTTATTTGAATCAAGATTCATCACATTTTCTAAGACATGTTCCCTTATGCGTTCCCAAAATTTTAGATGTTCCATTCTGGTTGTTAGCTTCAAATTTCGGTGCTTCTAAAGCGTGAGGTCTACTTCAACATACCGCCTATCCAGGTGCAGTGCAGAGGTATGCCGTAGCGATATTATATGGATCCAGCGACAGGAGCACACACTCAGGCAATTGAACCATCGTGGTGGGATGCTAAACCAATGATTCTCAAGAAAATGCAAGATGTTGGTAGTTAGCTGTTCTAGTCACATCTAGATCAATTAAATTTCGGCATTAAATGACCCATGTTACCCCGTTAAACAGACAAATCAAATCAGAGCTCCCAAGAAAATTAAATTTCAGTATTGAGGAGTGGTGTATAAGCATAAAAGGAGGAAGAAAGCAGTGCATATATATATATATATTTTTTTTTTTTAATCATCTCACCCCAAGTAACGCATTCCACTGCCACTATTGCGCATGGGGCTACATAGGGGAAGGTAAAGAGAAGGAGTGGTTAGACATAGGGAATGTCAGGAGGAAGGTGACAGATGAATAAGGATACCGAGGAGGAGGGTTGGGCAGATGGGAAGAGTGTTTGATAGAATGGGAGCAGGTCAGTGTGTTAGGAGGTGTCTATTGACCTTACATTTAAACTCCTGGAGATTGTAGCCGTCGGGGAAGCAATCGTGTGGAAGAGAATTCCACAGTCGGGAAGTGCGAGGAAAGAAACTGTTGGAGTAGGAGTTACGGTTGCATTTTATTTTATGTAGGATAGATAATATTTTTTAAGTAATTTCACCTTAACCAAGGCAATAAAGCCGCTAAGGCGCAAGAGGAGGATTAATGAGTGTTAGTAAATATGAGAAAAAATACTATTAAGGATAATAAAAGAACAGGAGTAAATAGGACAGAAGATAACGATTGACATTACTTGATTGGGAAGGAAGAAGACGGAAGAGAGTGTTGCAAGCGAGAAGTGCAATAGAAGGAACTCTTAGCATAGAACCTACGGTTAGTGTATTCATTTCAACTGCAAAAGAATCAGTCAGTTAAGTGCCATACGTGATACACGTTTGGGCGATCATGTCTCTAAAGAGACATGACTGACTGGGCAGTAGGTTGCAATTGCATTCTGCGGTAGATTGGCTGCCAGCCAAGGTTATAGAACACAATCTGTCCTATTGTTTAACCCATAACTGGAGGGAAGAGACGGATTAATACCTTTCCAAAGGGCATTTGCGCGTAAGTGAATGCAACGAATTCAACTAGAATTCGAACTTGGCTCTCCGATTTCTCTAATATAGCGCTTAAATTCATAAAGTGTAGGTACCATAGAGGAATGTTTATCAGAACAATTACGATGAAATTGTTCATGGAAAAGTCAAAGAGAAGATAACGCCACGGCAGTGAGAAAGTGATTTGAAACTGAGATGCCCGGTCAGGACCAATAGCATTGCAGATGGTAACGCGAAGATGTTAAGATCGTAGTGATCAGGGAAGTATAATTTCAGAAGTTTGTTTCCAAAAGAAACAGTTCTTGGAAAGAAGTTGTCCGAGTGGAACTTCTTCCTTACCAATGGAATATGATAGGAATGAGGATGAGTCGATTCATTGGCGGCTCATTGCTGCAAAAATCCGAACAAGTGAAACTCAAGAATGAATCTCGTTTGAACATCAGACATGAAAAGGAACGATCGACCAGCAAGAGGTTAGCAACGTTTCGCGCCTGTGGGATATTGAGACGTAGAAGGTTGGCGATTGAAAAAGAAAATAAAAGAAAAAGAGACGAAGTCACTTAAAAATAAATAAATAAAATTTAAGAACTCTCGTTTAACTCTCGTTTTAATGAATTTGTTTAAAGTGTTGCGAAATCTCGTCCTCATCACTTCTTACCTGACCTAATGTTTTTGTCTTTCTCACAGGGAAAAGGTGAAGTTTATTACGATTTCGCCGCCGGTATACATGCTTCATACATAAACATCACAATTGATGAATACAAAGGAGTCTTTTCGCTTGTGAGCACTCACTACGACGTCAATTCGGTAAGTCGAAGATCTTTTGATTCTCTGATAAATACTGAAAAATATTCGTTTTTATTTATCTAATTTAATTAAAAAAACAACAAAGACAAAAAACAAACTTTTACACTATACATTCACTATTATTTGTAATGATACACTGCTTTTTATCAGACAGGTTTATCTATCTATCTATCTATCTATCTATCTATCTATCTATCTATCTATCTATCTATCTATCTATCTATCTATCTCAGTCTCTTCATTATCTATCTATCTATCTATCTATCTATCTATCTATCTATCTATCTATCTATCTATCTATCTATCTCAGTCTGTTCATATCTATCTATCTATCTATCTATCTATCTATCTATCTATCTATCTATCTATCTATCTATCTCAGTCTCTTCATTATCTATCTATCTATCTATCTATCTATCTATCTATCTATCTATCTATCTATCTATCTCTTGCCGTCTTTTCATGTCTATCTTTGACTTCTCCGTCTTCTTTTTATCTATAGATAGATGGTGGCATTTGGGAGGTATCTGCAGACCTTCCTGATTACCCCAAAATAATATCACGTAAAGGTCTGCGACCAGATATTGTTCTTCTATCAAAGGTGAATTATAAAATCATCTTGGTTGAATTAACAGTACCATATGAAAGCAGGATAGAACAAAGCCACGATTATAAAATTAATAAATATGAAAATCTAAAATCAGAGCTAATAAAGGAGGGGTATAATGTAATTGTTAGAGCAGTGGAAATTGGAGCAAGGGGTTTCGTTGCAGCCACTCTGTACCAATTTCTGGGTCAAATTGGAATCAGAGGGCGTAATAGGACCAAAAGTATGAAACGCCTAATAGAAATCACTGAAAATAGTTCTATGTGGATATGGAAGGAAAGAAATATTCCGTGGAGTGTTTCAGCGAACATGACGGCATAACATGATTGATCGTGAATGCGTAATGAGGTTCACGTTGCATTCTCGGAACGCAAGGTTTGCCGTTTTTCGTTTTTCGTAAAGTTAATTTCACCGTTAGACATTTGAACAAGTATAACAACAGATGTATTTCGTTATAATGGGGCCTCACATCAGTGAGTGGGGGGCGGTGTGCAAGTTAAACCGTTGAGAGGAAGGCCCCGAAACGGTGCACGTTCTCTCCTGATGACCCCAATTAAAATATAAATTCAAAAGGATCAAAAGAAGTTCAATGAAGTCATATGCCGTAGAGAAGCTCGGTGAAAATTTTATTGGTATGAGGAGGATTTTATATTCAGCTCGCTTCAGGTGAGTGTCAATTACTTTCCAGTAATTTCCTTCTCCTATTTTTATATTCAAATGAATAAATTAGAAATAAACCACGGGGAGCGACAATCATCAGTGATAATCTGCCAAGTGCCGAAGTAGAATAAAGTGTTGTATTAGAAGGCGCACGGTCCCGGGATTTCTAACTCTGTGATAGCACCTTCTTCATTGCATCATGAGAGGTGGGGGGTCAGTGTAATATCGACGCCAGCGAGGACTGGGCAATTCATTTTTGTCTTTGGCCCGTATGCATAGATATGCTCATGGACTCCCCCACGTAAAAAAAAAAAAGAAATAAAAACGACCTTGTGTCACATACTACCCTAGTGGAGAGACCGGGTAGATATATATATCAAGACTTCAATTTTTGAAAGATAGAAAAATCTTTTTTCCAAAATAAAAAGTAAACTCCCTCATTATTTATAAGGAGTATATTTATAAGAAATATAAACAGCATATAAATAAAATATAAGAATTATATTTATAAGGAGTACATATTTATAAGGAGTACATATTTATAAGGAATATGCTTTAGCATAAGGTATTCCGTACTGAAAATAGTTAAGGTACCTACTACGAAAATTTTTTTCTTAAAGCCAGTTCAATCTCAAGTAAAGGCAGTAAAGTCAATGAGTTACCAAGAGAAAAGAGTGAGGATCAGGGGGAGAGTAGATAGCTATTGACATGGTATTTAAATACTTAAAGATTAAAGTTGACAGGAAAGCATGGTGCAACAAGCAAGAAAATAATCTGCTTGTATAGAATTTATGGTTACATTTAACCGGCTTAACTGTAAATTAACCCGAGAACACTAACCATGGGTATATAGTCAGTCAGCTAAGTGCCATGCGTGATACACGCTTTGGGCGATCATGTCTCGAAAGAGACATGACTGACTGGGCAGAAGATTATCCTGCAGTAGGTTACAATTATTTTCTGCGGTAGACTGGTTGTCAGCCAAGGCTATAGAACCCAATCTGTCCTATTATTTAACCCATAGCTGGAAGGAGAAGAAATAGATTATATTACATTATTATATTAATTATAATTAGTGGGGGATCAGTTTATTACTTCATAACAATAGAAAACTTATCCCCCACTTTATTCCCATTCAAAGTTTTAATTATGTTTCTAACTATTATATTCAGTCAGTCAGTTAAGTGCCATTCGTGATACACGTTGACTGGGCAGAAGATTATCCCGCAGTAGGTTGCAATTATTTTCTGCGGTAGACTGGTTGCCAGCCAGGGCGATAGAACCCAATCTGTTTTATTATTTAACCCATAACTTGAGGGAAGAGACGCTTAATACATTTCCCAAGAGTATTTGTGCGTAAGTGAATGCAAGGAATTCAACTGAAATTCGAACTCTGTTTCCTGATCTCTGGTTCCGAGTCGATACCCACTGCAACACAACGCACATCTTTATAGTACATAGTACCCTGTGCAAATGACGCCATTTTAATTACAATTTAATTACAACATTCGGTACCTGATTTTATTACCTAAATAATTTGCTTTTCAGTTCCTATTAATGTTAACTCAAAGTACAAACTTGGAAGTACCTGCATGTAAAATATTTCAAATAAATATTTATATTTAATATTTTTTTGATATTTTCAAAACCGGGTATGATATACCGATGGTTAGTATTGGTGTAACTTTAACTGATGGTTAGTGTTCCAGGGTTAATGACATCTCGATGCCAGTCAAGTGCGCTTAAATGAGAACAAGAAATGTCTTGGTACCGGGGCCAAGAACTCATCTGAACAATTACAGTATAACTCGGATATAATAGACCCGGATATAAGAGAGATTGTATCTGGTCTCAAATTAGAGCCTGTGTTAATGTACATAAAATAGACAAAACCCAGATATAAGATAAATCCGGATATAAGAGAGCCTTTATCCGGACCCGACAACTCTCTTATATCAGGGTTACACTGTACCATGAACGTATTTATAAAAAAAGACACAAAAAAAGCAAATCGACTGCAGTGACTACTTGACTGAAGCTTGGTAGCCAGATAAGGACATATAATATTGCTGATTCTTCAGATTTTATTAATGAACTCAAGGTAAATAGCAAGGGCATATATGGCAGCAATATTCTAAGCAAGGACGAGTGGGAGACAGAGATATTGTTACGAGGATGCATTTATATATAAAAATGATATTAATAATGTATAAAAAGTTATAGTAATGGATTCTATTGAGTCCTACTTGTTATTCCAAAAAAGTTTTAATTCATGAAATAGTCGTAAAAATAAGGAAATTAGAAATAGAACGTTCGGAAGATACCAGAATGTTCCAGTAAAATCTAAATAATTCGAAAGGTTCTAGAAATATGCAAATTTGGTGTTAGTCCCTATAAAAATAGTTTTGGGGCAGAGAACAGTCAGTTGTTACCAGGGTTTGCTGAGGTTATCAGCTTCGGTTAGGATTCAAGGATTTATATCCAGCAGAAAGAATCTATAAGAATTTGCCGACCAACTAAAACTTGAAAGAGAATCTCATGGAATTATATGGGTAAATACATATTTTTGACTCTTTCATTGACCATACTTAAAATTATTCTTTATATACCCATTTGAGAATTTCCAAAAAGTATAGCACTTAAATTCCTCGCCGACTTAACTGGGTAAAGATACTAACCTTACCTTCCCTTTCTCTCCTGGTAACACTTGCCAGGAGTAAACTCATTGTTTCTTGTTTTGAATGCAACAAAAATTGTATATTTGTAAATATTTTATTTTGTGTGTTTTGTAAACTAAATATTTGTCTGTGATTTTTAACTCTGAGTTTTGGTCAATCATTTTTTTACCTTTTGTTACACTTGACACGTAACAATATGTAAGATACATTTTGGAGAGAAACATTGCCTAGCACAAGACAGCAAGCCAACTTTCTTAGCAGCTGACTTAGCAACGGATTCAATATAGTCTTTCAACTTCAAATCTGCCAAGAACATTAGTCCGAGAAAATGTAACAATTAACACTCCTGGAGGTTAGCATCAGTTGTGCTGATGGAAGGAAGAGGGTCGGGTTTCGAAGATGGTTAATGGAGACTAGTTTAGTTCTGAAGACGTTAAAATGAACAAACCGTCTTTTATCTCAGTTAACAACAGACTGAAGTTATTTTTTAGAGATGAGCCGCCAATTTGACCCTAACGGACCGATCAGATTTACTATCGAGATACGAGTAAATAGTTGTGCCATCTGCATAGATATCAAGTCGAGAGCAGATGCGGTTGCGAACGTTAATAAAACAAAGTAGGACCAAGAATGGTGCCCTGACTGCACCTGCATTAATATGAAATGATCTAGAGGAGTGGCCGTTTAGGATAACTTTCAATCATACGATTTGATAAGAGAGATTGGATTAAAAAATACCTTGAATCTTGTGAGTAGTGCATCACGCCTTGGGACGAACCATAGATCATGCGGTTTGACCATGCGGTTTGACCATGCGGTTTGACCATGCCTGGTGTCGCTACTAATAACTGTATATTTTCGTTCAGGTACCAGGGGATTGTAAAGTCAAAGAATAGTGAACATAGACCGCAAAAAAAGAAGAAAAAAGAAACTGGAAAAAAAGTCTTTTATGGAAAAGAGTGTATGACCTGTGGTGCGCCACATGTATAAATTGATCGTTAATTTGTTTATTTTAAATCTTCAAACTAAAACTTACTTTACCCAGTTACGTTGGCGAGGAAGTTAAGTGTTATACTTTTCTGAAAATCTTCAAATGAATATATAAAGAATAATTTTAAGTATGGTCAATCAGTCAGTAAAGTGCCATACGTGATATACACGCTTGGGCGATCATGTCTCTTCCAAGACATGACTGACTGGGCAGAATATTATCCCGCAGTAGGTTGCCATTGCTTTCTGCGGTAGACTGGTTGCCGACCAAGGCTATAGAACCCAATCTGTCCTATTATTTAACCCATAACTGGAGGGAAGAGTCGGATGAATACCTTTCCCAAGGGTATTTGCACGTAAGTGAATGCAAGGAATTCAACTGGAATTCGAACTCGGCTCCCCAATTTCTCGTTCCGAGTCGATATCCAATGCGCCACAACGCGTATGGTCAATAAAAGAGTCAAAAATATGTAATTACCCATATCGTTCCATGAGGTTCTCTTTCAGGTTTTAGTTGGTTGGAAAATTCTTATAGATTCTTTCGGCTGGATATAAATCCTTGAATCATAACCGGAGTTGATAACATCAGCAAACCCTGGTAAGAACTGACTGTTCTCTACCAAAAACCTATTTTTATAGGGGCTAACACCTAATTTGCATATTTCTAGAACCTTTCGAATTATGTAGATTTTTTAATTAATCGTTAATTTGTTATTTTAAATCTTCAGACTTGAAACACAGTTCGGCCCTGAAAGAATGATGCTATGCGATCTTTCTATTAAAAATTTCACTGTTGAGCTGAATTTAGCAAACGAAGTTCTTTTTTTTTCTTTTTTTTTTTTTTAGTACTGTCGAAAATGGTTTCCATTGAAACTAGACAATAATTTCTATCTGACAACTGGGTCAAAACGTCGTGATAATAAAAACAAAGATAGGGATATTCGTTCAATTGTAAATTATCTGAACAACATTTTAACCTGTGAACATTTTACGGTTTTCTTATTTGAATTTTCTGATGAATCTTAATTGTTAAGTTGATGGTTGAGTAATCTCGGGGCGAGTTTTACGACAATAAAAATATCCGTAGAAATTCCCCGATTGCTTCGTTAAATATTTGAGCTTAACTTCAACAGCCAGTCAGTTAAGTGCCATACGTGATGCATGCCTGGGCGATCATGTCTGAGACATGACTGACTGGGCAGAATATTATCCCGCAGTAGGTTGCTTTCTGCGGTAGACTGGTTACCAGCCAAGGCTATAGAACCCAATCTGTCTTGTTACTTAACCCATAACTGGAGGGAAGAGACGGATTAATACCGTTCTCAAGGGTATTTGCGCCTAAGTGAGTGCAAATAATTCAACTGGAATTCGAAATCGGCACCCCGATTTGTCATTCCGAGTCGATACAAAAAAATATTTCCACAAAAAAATATTGCCATAACAATCCTAAATATGAACGTTGGTTGTTATTTTTTAAGAAGTGAGTACAAATGAAAATATTTGAAATTGATAACTCTTTCCATTTCACTGAAGCAGATATTAAATACTTCTACCCAACTTTCTTTCTTTCTTTCTTTCTTTCTTTCTTTCTTTCTTTCTGAAATAAATAACGTCTTTTCCCTCTTTCACAGCGAAGAAAACGGAATAATCTGTTATTTAGAAGGTACTAGCAGTATAGCCCGGCGTTGCTCGGGTGTAATGAAAGCTTTAAAACTAACCCATGGTCCTGGAGCTCAGACTCTTTGGACGTTGGCACGAAAGACTAAAAAGCAATAGTTGTTTCCAGTTAAAGCGAAACCGTAAACTGAAAGAAAAAAACGATAGTCAAATTTTGATTTCCTGGTATCGATATCAAATAAGTTTTTTTCGACGTAAACTGAATTTTGAAGGCTAAATAAGTCCTCTGAATAAATGGTATCATGGATGAGACTAAGCACTACAATTATACCTACTTAGAGCCAAACCCGAAGCAAAAACGAAAATAAAAGGGCTGAAAAAATACAGACATACAGGCAGATAAACAGACACACACACAAACCTCTTGCCTTTTATATATATTGTCGATTTTCTTCACTATTGTAAGAACTGAAACTTTGAAACTTCTGAACATCGTTTCTTATGTCTTTGTCTATGAGTGTATCAAATTTGAATAAAATCGGACCATTACTTCTATAACCCGATTTTTTCGATTATCATTATATATCGGGGGTACCTCGACACAAAACCTAGCTAAGAACATTCGCAGACGCTTATAGTACAACTGCGTAAATTTTCAAGAAAATCGGTTCAACCGTTTCGGAGTCTATAGGCAACGGACACATACACACACACACACACACACACACACACAGACAAAGTTCCATTTATAAATAAGTTTAGATTAGATTATAAAACTTTGCTTTACGCCTCAGATTTATTTAAAATAGTGTATACAAAGTGCGATGGCGAAAATGTCACCATTATATATTTCTAATTGCACGCATGCGCATTCTTTGTTTTTGATTTAAGGTCAGTTGGGCACCCTCAGTGGAAAAAAAAAAAATAGAAAAGAACATCAGGAAGCAATTCACTCAGCCAGAAATTTGGGAACGGCTTACTTGGCATTCGTGTCAGAAGCTTCAATACAAATATTTCAGAGTGTTTCTCAATTTGAGGACCGATCAGGGGATGAGATGGATGAGTTTGGAGTGATTACAAGGCGACGTTATGCCTCCATTTATCTTCCCACAGGGCATGAGCGCCTCGAGGTGGTGTAATGTTTAGCGTGCTTGTCTCGCTGAAGGTCGGTTCTCTGTGTAGGGCCAGGAAGTTTTTCCCGTCCCAAACAATCCTGCACATATACAAATCTACGATCCGCCCGTGCATTGAATACTGCTGCCATATCTGGTCGGGTGCTCCTGCTATTCACCTAGGGGTCCTTGACAAAATACAACGGAGAATCTGTAATGTGATCGATCCCGACTTGGCAGCTCAGACACATTCACTTTCTCACCGGCGCAATGTGGCTTCACTGTGTCTCTTCTACAAATACTTTCACGGCTTCTGCTCAGATGAACTTAGTTCATTGGTACCCTCCATACATGAATTTGCTCGAGCGACAAGATTAGCAGCTAGGTCCCACCCTTTTACTGTGAAATCAATAAATTGTAAACGCAAATTTTACTCCAGCAGCTTCTTCTCTCGTACTTCCCGCTTCTGGAATTTCCTTCCGTTTACTTGCTTCCCCGACAGCTATAATATCCAAGAATTCGAATGTAATGTCAGTAGTCATCTCCTATCTCACTAACTTGCATCGTCTCTCTCATGCTCCTTTCTCTGTCCACCTCTCTCTCATCAGTATTCTCATTCACTTCTTACCCCTTCCTGACACCCCCTGTAACCTGTCACTCTTTTTCATAACTTTCCTCCTATATATCCCCCTGCATAATAGGGGCAGTAAAGTGCCTTGCTTGGGGCGACATGATTATAAAAAAAATTAATTAAAATTTATTAGTGAGTTCAATCTTCACTGGGTGTCTCATACTTTCGGCCTTGTGTCACATCTAAAGTTCGCTTAGAAAATTTCCATCTTCCCACAGAGCCTAAGAATCAACACGTTGGCCTACGTCAAATGCCTTAAGGAAGTAGTGCTGCCCAGGGTCAAGAGAGTGGCTGCTGGAAGACCTTATGTCTATCAACAGGACTCTGCACCATGTTCACACAACTCAGGAGAACTTAGTCATGGGTGTCAGACAATTTCTGCGACCGCATCTCGTCTTACATCTGGCCATCTAACTCCCCACACTGCGGGGCGCAGTTGAACGATAGATTGTAGCTATATGGAGCTAGTTAATGTTGATTTAATTCGGCCTTGTATCATATATAACCGAAGTCCTTACAGCTTACAAGTTTTATCCAGGATTATTATCAGAATTATCAGAAGGTTGGTTGCAGGTTGGAATGTGGGAATTAGTTGAGAATAGTGACTATTTCACCGATAAAATGCAGCCGTAACTTCTACTCCAACAGTTTCTTTCCTCGCACTTCCCGACTGTGGAATTCTCTTCCAAACGATTGCTTCCCCGACGGCTACAATCTCCAGGAGTTTAAATGTAAGGTCAATAGACACCTCCTAACACACTAACCTGCTCCCATTCTATCAAGCACTCTTCCCATCTGCCCGACACTCATCCTCGCTATCCTTACTCATCTATCACCTTTCTCCTGACATTCCCTATGTCTATCCACTCCTTCTCTTTACCTTCCCCTATGTAGCCCCATGCGCAATAGTGGCAGTGGAATGCCTTGCTTGGGGTGAGATGATTAAAAAAAAAAGAATAAAAATATACATTTTTCATGTTAAAATAGAAATTTATTAAAAGAAGGAATAACAAAAATTCATAGAAATTAATGTTCAATTAGAAAATTAAGGGTATCAAGATTCCGTAGAAATGTTCGAGGCAGTAATTTGTTGAAAGAGTATATGCGTACGTACGCGTGTATGTATGAGCGTTTCTTTCGTAGGAATGTTTTTGGATGGAGAAGAAGTTAAATGAATCAGCACACGAGAAGGAAAGAGAAAAAGGATAATGTATGACCTGACTTATGTCCGGGTCGTAGTTGAAGTTTCTCCCGTTAAGTTTTAGTAGTTTCGTCTCGCTGCTGCCATCTGACTCCGACCGACTGGCGCTGATCAGAGCCTTTTATTGTAATTTAGATTTTCACACTTACTCGCGAAGTCTTTTTGGTCTTTCAATTCGCTTCCATTGGTCAGAAAATCAGTTTAACACCTTCTTGCGAAATCCAGTTTCAACTTTTTCTTTAAGTACATGGCCAATCCTTTTTTTATTTGGGAAAAACCAGGATTTCACACGTCATTGTGAATGTTTGTAAAAGTGAAGAAGAAGGTTGATTTTAATTCTTAATTTCCTATCCCACAAGATCAACAAAACTCCTTGTAACAGTAAAGATGAACTGAAGGCAAGGATTATGACAGCATTCACCAACTTAAACAAAGAGACTATTCAGAAGAGCTGTAGAAGATTCCAAAGTCGTCTGAAGACCCTGGTCGAAGTTAACGGCCATTTTATTGAACAAATTTACTCTTTAGTATTTCAAGATGTTTTTGTATTACTTTCATTTTTGCGTAAATTAGAAGAAAAATTGTCTACACTACCGGCCATAATTATTAGGCCACACCAGTTTTTTAAAAGAAATGATGTATTTCAGACTATATTTAGTATTTAATGCTAAATAAAAATATAATGGTTCTTTTGTTACAAGGCAAGGAAGCCAAAATGAACTCGTCCGAATCACCCTACATTTTCGTGATTCTTTCATTGATGAAATTATAATATCGGTAATTATTAAATATTTATAAATTGATGCACATGTTATTGTGCAGTATTAACAAAAGAACCATTCTATTTTCATTTACAATTATTCACTTGGCAATAAATACTAAAAATAATATGAAATACATCATTTTTTTAAAAAAACTTGGGTGGCCTAATAATTATGGCCGGTTTTGTGTATATAATGGCGGCTTGTAAAAGAGAAGGCAAGATTGGTATAGAAATTAATTTGATAGAAAGTTCAAGGAGAGCGGAATAATTACTGGATGTTTATTAATTTTCTTTCGTTTTATTTCAGGGCATGGTTTACACGATGACTGAAGGAGTATGCAAAAAAGAAAAATTGGACGAATCTTGGCTGAAAGAGACAGACCAACCCCATTGCATCTCAAGTAAGAATTGCTTATAGCAACACTTATCTATCTATCTATCTATCTATCTATCTATCTATCTATCTCAATTGATTCCTATCTATCTATCTATCTATCTATCTATCTATCTATCTATCTATCTATCTCAATTGATTCCTATCTATCTATCTATCTATCTATCTATCTATCTATCTATCTCAATTGATTCTATCTATCTATCTATCTATCTATCTATCTATCTATCAGTTTATTCAAATCTATCTATCTATCTATCTATCTATCTATCTATCTATCTATCCTATCTCAGTTTATTCAAATCTATCTATCTATCTATCTATCTATCTATCTATCTATCTATCTATCTATTTCAGTTTATTCAAAACTATCTATCTATCTATCTATCTATCTATCTATCTCAATTGATTCTATCTATCTATCTATCTATCTATCTATCTATCTATCTATCTCAATTGATTCCTATCTATCTATCTATCTATCTATCTATCTATCTATCTATCTATCTATCTATCTATCTATCTATCTATCTCAATTGATTCCTATCTATCTATCTATCTATCTATCTATCTATCTATCTATCTATCTCAGTTTATTCAAATCTATCTATCTATCTATCTATCTATCTATCTATCTCAGTTTATTCAAATCTATCTATCTATCTATCTATCTATCTATCTATCTATCTATCTATCTATCTATCTATCTATCTATTTCAATTTATTCAAAACTATCTATCTATCTATCTATCTATCTATCTATCTATCTATCTCAATTGATTCTATCTATCTATCTATCTATCTATCTATCTATCTATCTATCTATCTCAATTGATTCTATCTATCTATCTATCTATCTATCTATCTATCTATCTATCTATCTATCTCAATTGATTCCTATCTATCTATCTATCTATCTATCTATCTATCTATCTATCTATCTATCTATCTATCTATCTATCTATCTCAATTGATTCCTATCTATCTATCTATCTATCTATCTATCTATCTATCTATCTATCTATCTATCTATCTCAGTTTATTCAAATCTATCTATCTATCTATCTATCTATCTATCTATCTATCTATCTATCTATCTATCTATCTCAGTTTATTCAAATCTATCTATCTATCTATCTATCTATCTATCTATCTATTTCAGTTTATTCAAAACTATCTATCTATCTATCTATCTATCTATCTATCTATCTATCTATCTATCTATCTATCTCAATTGATTCCTATCTATCTATCTATCTATCTATCTATCTATCTATCTATCTATTTTCTCATTTAGAACTTGCTGTCTTGGATTCTACCTTTGCTGTGGGCGGACCCCATGAGGATGTAGAATTGGTACGCTATATCCAACCAGTAACAAGTGGCCAGAGACAACTCGTTGTCACTAAACATTATTGCTACCCTGTGCAGGAAATCTACGCCACCGTTAATTATACCAGCAGTGGATACCACGGTAAGTAAAGGACTATATTTACACATTCGGCTATTTATATCGGAACCAAAAACTTTATTTCGATCACTGGGGTATGTAATTCGTATTATACGTGCGAGGAAGGCCGGAGCATTAAACGGCTGAAATATCTTAAAAATGGCAAGAAAGATGAGGGCAACAGTCCGAACAATGTAAATAATGTAAATACTACCTTATCTCAGAAGTATAATAGACAAAGCGTACAACGGTCGAAACGTCGTGAACATGTCAATAAAGATGAGTACAACAGTCCGAAAAATGTAAATGATGTAAATTCTACCTTATCTCAGAAGTATAATAGACAAAGCGTACAACAGCCGAAACGTCTTAACATGACAATAAAGATGAGGACAACAGTCCGAACAATGTAAATGATTTAAATACTACCTCATCTCGGGAGTATAATAGACAAAGCGTACAACGGCCGAAACGTCGTGAACATGGCAATAATGATGAGGACAATAGTCCGAACAATGTAAATAATCTAATACTACCTCATCTCAGGTGTATAATAGACAAAGCGTACAACGGCCGAAACGTCGTAAACATGGTAATAAAGATGAGGACAACTGTCCGAACAATGTAAATAATGTAAATACTACCTCATCTCAGAAGTATAAACATATACTGATGTAAAATATCATGCTTTTCTTTTTGGAATCCTTGAGTGGTCATTTCAGAAAATATTCAGCCAAACGCCCGTCATTTATGTAACATGGCCAAGAATCAGAGGAAACTTCGCTGCGTCATCTCTCTAACGGAACGTTACTATGTTGGCAGCAACACACTTGGGATTTACGCTTCTGTCACGTTAACTATGACTAAAGAAACAGATAATTTATCTTTCATACAGATAGAGGTGTGCTCGTGTCTAAGTGTCTTTCGCATCATTCTTTCTAGAAAAACGTTTAAATAGAACGGGAAAAGGAAATATCGTTCTCAGGCATCAAGATCTTCTGGACCATGTGGACATACGCGTTGGGTTGTGACCCAGAGTTGTGAGTTCAATACCAGGCTACAGCAGAGAAAGTTGTTAAAAAATATAACTACATGGCTACCAAAAGTAGTATTGTACATAGAATGACAATTATATACACCAGTGATCGTAATAAATGTTCGGTTCGAAATTTCTAGGACCTGTAGAAGACCGGACCCTTCAACAGCCGAAACGTCGTAAACATAGCAAAAAAGATGATGACAATAGTCCGAACAAAGTAAATAGTGAAAATCAGCATTGGCTTCTAACACGGCCTCCAGGTAACTTCAGAATCTTCTGCAACTCTTCTGAACCATCTCCTTGTTTAAGTTTGCGAATGCCACCATCATCTTTTAGTTCACCTTTGGTGTTAAAATGGGTATTGTTGGTCTATTGCTCAACTACATCTCACACTTATGTGGGGTACTGTCTGGCCAGATGTAAGGGGTAATATGATCTCAGAAATTGTGTTCTCTTGCTTGTGTAGCATGCTGCAGATTCCTGTTGTCTGGCATAAGGTCTTCCAGCAACCACTGTCTTTATTCAGGGTAGCATTACCTCCTCAGGATATTGATGCGGGAAGATGAATGGAGGGATAACGTCGCCAATCACTAGTTATAACTCAAAACACCTTCGTAATCACCATTAGACTCATCCAACTCTTTCCAAATCCTCTGCAATGTCCTCAGATTGACATTCAAACACTCTGAAATATTCGTAGAATTGTTCCAATGCGAAAAATAATTCTGGCGATGTGTTGGGATTTCTGCAGGCAAATCTCAAGAACTTTTGGAATGCTTCTTCGCTAACTTTTTCCTTATTTGATTTTATCAAAGCTCTCTTGAAAGTAACCACAAACTGTTCCCCTTGTCCGTTTAACATTGGGTGATACGGTCGGAGTAGTAATATGTTCAGTCGTGAACCTTTTATAAAAGTCTTCAAACTCATGAGCTGTGAATTTTGTACCGTTATCTGGGATTTGGTATCTGGAATTTGGTACCGTTATCCGAGAAAGTGGTATTTGGAATGCCATATCTTGGAAAAATTTCGTGTAAAAATTCACTGTCACCGAAGAAGCTGGTTCACTTCAGGTCAGTGAAAATTTACAATGACTTAATAATAATGTTAATAACGAAATTAATCCATTAACACAAAAAATCTTTTTAATTCCGTTTTTGCCTAATCTACTTGGGGAATGGAACTCTTACGGGTGGCACATTTTAAACTTTAGGTAATGCTCTCCCTAAAACAATTGGATCCCATGTACTAATGGATGAAATGGTTTCAGTTCCCTCGCTAGTAATAGGAGTTAGTTAAACAAAGAAGGCATGGAACGTACTAATTATTAAATCTAGAGAGTGTCCTCATATTTTGTCCTTTTGTGTATGTATGCATAAAAACACACACACACACACACACACACACACACACACACACACACACACACATATATATATATATATATATACAATTAATGATTATTTTCCTTTCTTTTTCCCTCAAAAAGTGTTGGATTCTACCATGGTTACTGTAGGCAACTTAAAACTTTCCGTGGATGACCCATCAGTTTTTGCTTTGCCTTCGATCTGTGACAAAACTATTCTTTCAACAGTAAGTGATTTTTTGATTCTTGTTTCGTTTTTAGATCTACAAATGGATACCAAGTTTGGCACAAAACCATATTCATAGTGCATCTAGTAATTAGTTAAGTCACTCACACTAGCCAATATTCTTTTTCATGCTAGACTGTTGAGATAAGAGCCAGTTGGCCTCTACCATGAATGGACTGTTTCATTCATGATAAGTAGTCCTGGGTAATTGTCTAGGAGGAAGATGATTATTGTAATGGTTTGATTAGCTGAGAATTGTATGCTACTGCCACGGCTTTGTCGAGTTGAGTGTTGCCAGACCCCACATCACAACATATACATTCGTAATATTCAATTGGGTTGTTTTTATTTCGTTGGTTTTTGTAGAGAAATCGAATTCAGACTCTATTCCGGAACTTTTAAAGTTCTAGTCGAATTTGATGTTACAGGACCATCTTGGTGACAAAAGATTTTATATGATTTTTATTTTCTCTTTAAGTACCTTGCTCTGTTATGTGTCAGGACGGCCGAGCGGTCTAAGGTGCCAGACTTAAGGTTGTAATTATACCTTACCAGGACGAAGAGTGTTCTGGTCCATAAATATGGGTTCGAATCCCACTCTTGACAATTTTTTGCGGATGTGCTTTGTGGTGCAGTGGAACGAGAAATCGAAAAGCAGAGTTCGAATTCCAGTTGAATTCGTTGCATTCACTTACACGCAAAAACCATTAGAAAAGGTATTAATCCGTCTCTTCTCTCTCTAGCTATGGGTTAAATAGCAAGACAGATTGTGTTCTGTAGCAGTGGTTGGCATCCAGTCTACCGCAGAAAGTAATGGCAACCTATCGCGGAAAAATCTTCTGTCCAGTCACTCACGTCTTTTTCGCTACTTGATCGCTCAAGTATGGCACTTAACTTACTGATCAAGATTTAATAAAAAATCTTATCGAATCTCGATTACAAAGTGGAAGGAAATCATTTTATTACACTGACAGCTATAAAAACAAAACAAAACAAAATAAAATCGACGATTTGTAATGTTAAAGCTATTTAATAATCAGTGCTGAGTTTGATGATTTTTGTCATGGATTTATTCTGAGATACTTTTTCTTTTTGTTTTTCCAGAAGAGGAACAATGACAAGAATTTGCCTATTGATCCCTGGAAGTTCGTGCCATTGCTGGCCAGCCTGTAAACTGTAAATCAAATTTCATAGAAAAATATTTTTAAGCGAGTGTTTGTAGATTTAAGTCAATAAATTTTTTTGTCGAAATTGGCAGTTGGGATGTTTTTATTTTCGTTGTTTTTTGATGTGATGGATGATGTGATGGATGATGTGATGGATGATGTGATGGATGTTGTGATGGATGTTGTGAAATTTGTTCAAACTGGATTATCCTTTTAGACCACAGTTTAGCGGTCCTTATTTGGAACCGTTTATCCAAATATTTGTTGCTGAGTGTCGGGATTCCAAAAATTTAACAACAACAACAACAATTTTTTAGATGAAACCTGAAAAGGGTTATTTTCTGAAAGAAAAGTAAAAGCCGAACTTAAGTTGAAGTAACATTTATAGATTCTTTTCAGAAATATACAAGAGCAATAAAATGTTCAATTTTCCTTGCAGTGAAGGTTGTTTTATCAAATAATCAAGTCTTCTTAGTGTGGTGGAAATGTGTGAGCAAACTTACTTTATGATAGTTAGCCTAATGAGTTTGTGAGTTTGTTAACAAAGCCTTAGTTAGCAACTGCTGGGTGTCATCTCTTTATTCTGTTGTGTGTGTACACACATGTAGATCAAAGCTCCAAAATTGTTTTGAACTCCAACAAACAGTAGGCTTCTATTTTTATATTGGTAAGAGAAATCTGAACTCTAATTTTACAAAATTTTTGAATACAAGGTTTTTATCTTTCTGGAAGGAAATTATCTTCTTCAAAAGAGTTATATGACACTAGAACCAAAAGAAAGTCAAATTTTAAGTCAGTCAACATTTGGTGCGTACACTCATGTAGATTAAACCTCCAAAATTGTTTTGAACCCCTAGAAACAGTAGGCTTCTATTTTTATATTGGTAAATGAAATCTGAAATCTAATTTTACATAGACGTGTGAACTTTTTGAACACAAGGTTTTTATTACTTAGGAAATAATTTTACAACGGATTATTTTCTAAATTGTCCAAAATAACAGCTGTTATGTCTGCAACTACATCCGTAAGTATTTGGATTGTATTGATCCTACAGGTAGGCAAATAAAAATAATTGCGCTTATAATGATTGTTTATCAAACAAACCGTCTGATGGGATTTTATTGGTTGAAAAATAATTATATCGGATTTAATTCCTATAGCATCAAGCTTTTATTCTAGACGTTATAATTTCAAAACGCACGCTTTCATACATGGTTCTCTCATTTTATTTAAAAAAGAAAATCATTTCATCGCTTGACATGTGTATACATTATTTCGCTATATTTTTGAATGGAAATGCATCTCGTTTTTTCATTCACACACATACTAACGTTACCGAGATATAAACAATTCATCTATAGTGTAAATACGCTTGACAAGAACATATGTTGCATGCATATAATTACATTCATAATAAACATATAGTGTTTTTACTACACGTGGCACACACTTAAATAAACATAAAGATTTTTCCTCTACATTTAAAATATTCATCCATTGCTTTATTACACATGGCACGTATCTGACCAACAAAATCAAACCTCAATCAACATACTGTCTCTGTGGAGTTTTTAAAAGATTTTTCCAAATTAAAAAATAAAAATTAAACCAGTTGTTTTTAAAAAAATTCTTGGGATACTTGTTAAAATGAAACATGTTAGATTAAGGACTTTTTTTCTACTAGTTCGTTACTTATTCTATTCATCATGGTAGTATTTTTAAAAAGTTTCATAGACTGAAATGCTATCAATATGGCAAACTGTTTTTAATCATTTTACCCCAAGCAAGGCAATAAAGCCACTATGATGCAAGGGACTAATGAGTGTTAGAGAATATGAGAGAAACTACTATTAAGGAGAGAGAAGACAATAAAAGAATAAGAATTAAGTCAGAAGATAACGACTGTCATTGCATCTAAATATTACTAGCAGTATAGCCCGGCGTTGCTCGGGTGTAATGAAAGCTTTAAAACTAATCTATGGTCCTGGAGGTCAGACTCTTTGGACGTTGGCACAAAAGACTAAAAAGCAATAGTTGTTTCCAGTTAAAGCGAAACCGTAGACTGAAAGAAAAATGAATGGATGTAATTAAATTTTAATTTCCTAGTATCGATATCAAATAATTTTTTTTGTCGTAAACTGAATTTTGAAGTCTAAGTAAGTCCTTTGAGTAAATGGTATCATGGCTGAGAGTAAGAACTACAATTATACCTATTTAGAGCCAAACCCGAAGCAAAAACTAAAATAAAAGGGCTGAAAAAAATACAGACATACAGGTAGATAAACAGACACACACAAACATCTTGCCTTATATATATATATATATATATATATATATATATATATATATATTATCGATTTTCTGCACTATTGTAAGAACTGCAACCTTAAAACTTCTGAATATCGTTTCTTATGTCTTTGTCTATGAGTGTATCAAATTTGATTAAACCCGATTTTTTCGATTATCGATTTTTGATATTTATCGGGGTACCTCGACACAAAACCTAGCTAAGAACACTCGCAGACGCTTATAGTACAACTGTGTAAATTTTCAAGAAATCGGTTCAGCCGTTTCGGAGTCTATAGGTAACGGACACACACACACACACACACACACACACACACACACACACACACACACACACACACACACACAGAGACAAAGTTCCATTCATAAATAAGTTTAGATTTTGATTGTTTTATTTTTATAATACTGATTAAAATTTATTTATACGGTTTTATTGAAATCTATGCTAATTTGTCAACGTATTCATATTTTTTTTTGAGCAACAGTGTTGAATTTTTAATCTGTCGATTGTTGTCGTGCACTTTGCCGTCAGTGAATTTGTGAACAAATCTTCGGCTCTCTACGCCCGCCCTCGTCAGGTTGATGACAAAAGTTCTCGATTGATAATTCGCCATTTTTGCCGTTAGTGAAGATGCGTCTTCTTCATTTTTCATTGCGTCTTCTTCTGTTTTGATTTTGTTTATGTTGACAGGAATTATTTTTTCTCTTCCTCTTTCTCTCTTCCTCTTCCTTCTTCCTTCTCTTTTCTTTTCTTCCCTTTCTCTTCCTTTCTTCCCTCCTCTTTCTTTTCCTTTCCTTCTCTTCTTCTTTCCATATATATTTTTTTCTTTCTCCTCTTCCCTCTCTTCTTTCTCTTTCTCTGTAGAGCGCCGAAAATTTGTTCGCAAATTCATCGACAGCTAAGAGCTCTACAACAATCGACAAATAAACAAAAGATATACTAATTTCGTTTACAATAAATAGTAAAATAGTATTATTTCTTGAAGAATATTCTAACTGCAAACAGAAAATAAGTTTTCTGATTATTTACAGAATTTACCATAAATTTACCTTAGGCCATGTAAATATCATTAAAATATATCACAAGTAAAAATTATTCAAGACGTCTGGGGGTGATTCCGTCTGAATTTGGACATAATTTCATTAATCTTGGGGTTCCAGATGGTCAAAATGTAGCCCTAACCAAATCGTTTCTGGCAAAAGTGATACGAATTAGAATTAGAACAACTCTTTTAGCTTATTTGAGCAGGATCTTCAGGTTCTTCCTGAAAATAGCCAGCGTTGGTGCGTTCAAGCCATCACTAGTTAAAATGTTCCACCTGTCTATCAACCTCAGTGCAAAGAAGTTGTGGTGATACCGACCGAGCAAAAGCGAGGGACCGGATGTTTGCACTCTCACGACAAAAAAGAAAATGACCAAAAGTCGTCGGTGCGCAGGAGATGTTCCAGTTGAAAAATAAAGATTAATTAAATAGTAAATTTCCAGTTCGCGAGCCTACGCGAATTTTATTTATCGGACAATGGGAAAACCCAGAATCAAATACAAGTGTGCATCCTCAAATGATCTGCTGCGATCCAAAAAGTCGAAATAAAAAGCAAAAATTTTAGCAAAAAAAAAAAAAAAAAATGAAGTATTCCTAATATTGAGTCAACTAACGTAAAAAATACAAGATTTTGACAGTTTAATCAAATTTTTCAAATTATGCTGTTATAGTACTAAATGTTTCCAGTTATTTTGTCATCCCCTGCATATACTTATCTAAAAGTCATGGAAACACATAAAATAAAAGTGCGCAAATCCGCAGTTAAGAAAGTCGGTTTTCTGTGTAGGGCCAGGAAGTTTTTCCCCATCTCAAACAATCCTGCACATATACAAGTCTACCATCCGCCCGTGCATTGAGTATTGCTGGTCTGGTGCTCCTGCTATCCACTTAGGTGTCCTCGACCGAATCCAACGGAGAATCTGTAATGTGATCGATTCCGACTTGGCAGCTAGGATACAGTCGCTTTCTCACCGATACAGTGTGGCTTCCCTGTGTCTCTACAAATATTTTCACGGCTTCTGCTCCGATGAACTTAGCTCACTGGTACTCCGTATATACGAATTTCCTCGAGCCACAAGATTAGCAACTAGGTCCCACCTTTTTACTGTGAAACCAATAAATTGTAAACGGAAATTCTACTCCAGCAGCTTCTTTTCTCGCACTTCCCGCCTGTGGAATTCTTTTCCGCATACTTGCTTTCCTGACACTTACAATCTCCAAGAATTTAAATGTAAGGTCAATAGTCGTCTCCTGTCTCACTAACTTACATCCTCTCTCTCATGCTTTTCTACATCCACCCTACTCTCATCAGTACTCTTTTTTCTTCTACTCTCTTCCTGACACCTCCTGCAACCTCTCACTCCTCATAACATTCCTCCTCGTCCACCCCACTCTCATCAGTAATCTCTTCCTTCTCCTATTCACTTCCTGAAACCCTCTGCAACCTCTCACTCTTCATAACATTTTTTCTATGTAACCCCCTGCACAACAGTAGCAGTAAAATGCCTTGCCTGGGGCAACTCGATTAAAAAAACAAAAAACTATCAAATTATGTTTGTCGTTGAATTTTGACAAAACACGTACATTGATTCAAACAATTTTTTTGTGCGCATCAAAAGTTCGGACCTTGATCTAAAAATTCCCCAATTTTGGTGGAATTCGCATAAGGCGTCTCGGAGGAGAAGAGCTCGTAAATTCTAAGCGTTTTGGTGATTTCTGCCGTACCCTCTGAATCGATTCGAAAAATTTTTCCGTACATCAAAGGTTCATTTCATGATCAACAAATGATCTAATTTTGGTTGAAATCGGAGCAAGGGTTTTGAAGGAGTAGGGTTTGATAGAATGGAGATATACAAACACACAGACAGACAGACAGACAGACAGACAGACAGGCATATCCATTTTATATATATATATATATATATATAGTCAGTAAGGTTCTGTTTCTTCCCTCTCCACAATTAAGGAAGCCCTTCTCTTCAGCTAGATTATTTTCTCGAAAGCTTCAAATCTGCTAAGTTTTGGATCTACAATAAAAATATCTGATACGAAATAGACCCATTAACTCTTTGGAACATATATATATGAAAATGGCTATAGAAGTGGCCGAAAGTGATTAAGACAATAAAATATTATGGACAATTTTTAGCTTCAACAAAACATAAAAATGTTAGGATGCTGGAAAAACTTAATAAAAAATTTAATAAAATCTTTCTTGTTGGCCGTATTTAATGAAAAATATTGAAAGGAATGTTGTTACCCAAATGTACATTAGTATATATATTAGTGCCTTGAATAAGTTCTCGCTGTGTTGTAAGAGATGGCGTTTCCCGAACTGCGTGCTTATAATTTCAAATAATCATGCATCTGTAAGAAAGTACTATAAGCAAGTCTGTGTTTGTCATTTTGCCGATGTTTTTTTTTTCATAAACGTGTTGCCCCAAGCAAGGCATTTTACTGCTACTGTTGTGCAGGGGGTTACATAGGAGGAATGTTATGAAAAAGAGTGACAGGTTACAGGGGGTGTCAGGAAGAGAGTAGGAGAAGGATGAGAATACTGATGAGAGTGGAGTGGACGGAGAAAAGAGCATGAGCGAGAAGATTTAAGTTAGTGAGATAGGAGATGACTATTGACTTTACATTTAAACTCCTGGAGATTGTAGCCGTCAGGGAATCAAATAAACGGAAGGGAATTCCAAAAGCGGGAAGTGCGAAAAAAGAAGCTTCTGGAGTAGAATTTCCGTTTACAATTTATTGGTTTCACAGTAAAAAGGTGGGACCTAGTTGCTAATCTTGTGGCTCGAGTAAATTCATATATAGGGGGTACCAGAGAGCTAAGTTCATCGGAGCAGAAGCCGTGAAAGTATTTGTAGAAGAGACACAGGGAAGCCACACTGCGTCGGTGAGGAATCGACTGTATCCTAGCTGCCAAGTCGGGATCGATCACATTACAGATTCTCCGTTGGATTTGGTCAAGTGGATAGCAGGAGCACCCCACCAGATATGGCAGCAATATTCAATGCACGGGCGGATGGTAGATTTGTATATCTGAGTTGATGATGGCTTCGAACACTTTGCCAAAGATCGGTAGGAGGCTGATAGGGCGATAATTAGCGGAGTCAGAGGGTTCATCAGTATTTTTATATATAGGAACCGCGGAGAAGGATTTTCAGCAGGCAGGAAAGCAAGGAGCTGAGAGGCAGTAGTTATAGAGTTTAGAGAGAACAGAGGAGAGTTCGGGAGCACATTTCTTTTGAATAATGATTAGTATTCCGTCGCTACCGCTCGTTTTATGGGGGTCAAGCTTTGAAATTATTTTGGAGACCACAAACAACTTCGTTTTTCATAGCGTTAAACAAATCGGATTTCGTACGAAAGAAAGTGTATTTGTGGTGAGTTTTACTGAACTACTTTATTCAAATTCAAAAGCAATCTGCAGCTGAATCACACAATTATTGTTGAGAATTACGGTGACCATGCTCTGTCGGAAACAACATGCAGAGATCGGTTTAGACGCTTCAAAAATAATGGTTTTCATGTTGAATATAAAGAACGCTCTGGAGCACCGAAAAAGATTGAAGACGAAGAATTGAAGGCATTACTCGTATGAGGCGCAATATGAACTTTCAGAATCATTAGGAGTTGATCACACACCAGTTTCGAAACGTTTGAAAGCATCAGGAATGATTCAAAAGCAAGATGCCGTACGAGTTGAAGCCGAGAGACGTCGAACGGCGTCTTGTCGCGTGATAACAACTGCTTCAGTGGCAAGAAAGGAAAGGTCTTTTGTATCGTGAAAGGTCTTTTGTATCGTGGCTGGCGATGAAAAGTGGATACGCAACGATGATCCGAAGCGTAGAAAATCGTGGGATAAGTTCGGCCATGTGGTGTTATTTGATGAGATCAGCTGGGAGTAGTTTATTATGAGCTGCTCAAAAACGACAGAAACTATCACGAGAAATCGCTTTCGACTACAGCTGATGCATTTGAGCCGAAAAAAAAACCGCCGTTATACGAGCAGAGACAAGACAAAGTGATTTTACAACATGACAACGCTAGGCCATATGTTGCAAAACGGGTGAAAACCTACTGGGGAACTCATAAATAGGAAGTACTATCCCACCTACAGTATTCATGACCGATTATCACTTGTTTCGATCTATGGTACATGGCCTGGCTGAGCAGCACTTTCATTCTTATAAAGATGCAAAATAAAAAGGAGTCGACTTGTGGTTAGCCTTAAAAGACACGTCGCTTTTCCCACGTGGAATTCAAATGCTGCCAGAAAGATGGAGAAAAAGTAGTGGCTGACAATAGACAATACTTTCAATGACATGTTTCTTACTAATCTTTGAAAATAGCACATTACTTTTCATGAAAGATTAACGAGATCTTATTCAAGGTCTCTCTCTCTCTCTCTCTCTCTCTCTCTCTCTCTCTATATATATATATATTATATATATATATATATATATATATATATATATATATATAATGATTTGTTTGGACATTGTTTTTGATCAATACTCGTATTTAAGTAGATATTCTATTTATAATTAAACACCATTATATATTTATTTATACCGGTCTGATTATTTTATATAATTTTTTTTTTTTTACAAAATGTGTGTCATTCGGCA